>JANHMN010000023.1:40551486-40569119 GCA_030674055.1 Rhabdomys pumilio | reverse complement strand
AGAGAGAGAGAGAGAGAGAGAGAGAGAGAGAGAGAGAGAGAGAGAGAATAATATGAGAAAAAATGGAAATTCAGTCCCAGCCAGAGTAAGAAAAGCGCTATCATACCTCACAGGGTCCTTTTCTAAATGAGCGGGATTAGCCCTCTTAATCCTGTCTATCACCAATGCCTGGGAGCTCTCAGAACAGCCGCTCCTCAGAGCCAGTGCGCAGGGCCACAGCTCAGGTTGGAGATTCACATCTGTAAGTTCACGGTCCACCGGAAGAACCCCATTGTGGCTCATTTAGAAGTCAATTCTGTTTTCTCAGGTGCTTTCTTGGCGCTCATCTCTGAGTCCCGAGACTTTCGTTCACTGCCCATGGACAGCACCTTAGGGCGGTGAACTGTGTAGCTCCAGTCCCAGGGTGAAGCTTGCCCTGTGCAGAGCAGGCCTGTGCCCTGATGGCTCTTTCTGCCTGGCAGTCTTAGTGGATTCTCCACTGTCATTTAGCCGGTGATCTATTGGGCTGTGGAGTGGATGTTAGTTATGGTCCTCTGTTTTCTTGTAGCGAATATAACTCATGGCTCTGATGTTATTGCCAGTGAATTTATAATGCCTGCATGATCATTCATATATATATATATCCAGAGCTGAGAAACCAACCCAAACCCAAGATGTCTTTCTTTTAAGTCTCCATTTAATATTATTTTTCACTATTTCACTAACTGTGTAATCGACCGATATTAACACATTTACTAAACAATATGGAAGCACCTAAAAGCATGCACAGACAGCTCAGTAATGACGTGTGTGTAATTTGTTAGGTGTGGGGATGTCTCCCTACAGTGAAAAACAATGAATGTAATCAGCGTATCATCAAAATTAAGTGAGACCACAGGGCCTCACATACATCAGTCAGGAAGGGTCTAGGGATGCGGCTCAATGGTTAGAGCGTCTACTGTGAGGAACATAGGTTAAGTACTTAGTGCCCATTGAAAAAGCCTGTCTGTGCTGGCAACCCCCGTCCCTCCCCCCGTCCCCCCCCCCGTCCCCATTGCTTGGGGGCAAAGGCAAGAAGATCCTGGGGCTTGGTGGCCTGTCTCTACCCCTGGGAGACTCCGCCTCAAAAAATAAGCCTGATAGTGGTTAAAGATAAGCAGGGTCTCTCTCCTGGTTCCCCACGCTTACACAGTGCACACACTGAAAGCATTAACACTAAAATTAAATGTGGTGTTAATAATTTTAAGTAAGACTGGTGATATGATTCAAAATTAAAATTTAGAAATAAAAGGCATAACCCACACAGCCCAATTAAGAAATTCTAGCTAGTGATTGTTGTTTGATGTGAGGCTCACGACAGACCACACCAGGCCAAACAGTTCCACCTGAGGTTTATTCAGGAAATAAGGGCAAGGTGACAGCAAGAAGAGTGGGGAGGGGGGAGTCAGGGGGCTCTGCCTATTCATATGGATAGTGCTGTAGCCTCTCAAAGGTAAAGGTGGGGGGTGAGCCAAGTGGATTCTGGGAATGTGTGGCCGTTGTCCCCTAGTTGTGATGTCACTGGGCTCTGAGCCTGATACCAACAGTGATGCCCATTGGTTGAGCTTCCCCCACTCCAGGGCCCTTTCACTGATCACTGAGGCCCATCGAGTCCTGGCTGTGCTTGAGTGCTTTTGATTTGGAGAGACAGAAATATCTGAGGTGTCTGTCAAGAGCAAAGAGCTTTATTCAGAGGCTTCATGCACCCTGATGGATGTTTCATCACGACCAGTGCTCTCCCCTCTCCAGCACCCCTGGCTTCTGCTGCTGAGGGCTGTAGGCTCTGTTAACCAACCTCATGCCCAGTGCCCCCCCAAATACAATCTGCCCCCACCTTTTAATTTTTTTTCTGTTTACCAGTCTAAATTTCTGTAAACAGATTAATCTTGTTTGGTTTATTCAGTGAACGAGCTGCTCCCACAGGTGAGTACCCAGCCTGGTTTCACAGCCGTGACTGTCGGGGGACCCTGCGGCACTCGCAGCAGAGCTGGCTAGCTGTGACTCTCAGCAAGGGTGACACCACTAAGAAGCAGCTTTTCTGAAAATGATCTGTGGCAGGCATTCTCCACCATGGCTCTGTCTGATACAAGACCACTGCCTGCTTGACACAGGTCAATGTTTGGAGGAAGTGACTCCTGTCCTCAGTTCTGCCATAGATCCCTCTTCAGAGATGCTCACCCACTGTAGCCCCTGACACTTGAAGCTTGTCCGGTCAGCAGCAAGTGTTACATCGTCCATGTGTTTGCTCTTTTTGTCTCACACAAGTCCGTATTTCCCGTCCACTCTTCCCCCTTATCCAAGCCTCAGTAATTACATGGTTAGAAGTATAAACGACCGATGTTTAACTTTGATTCTTTACAACAAATAAATACCTCCCTCTTAGACACTGGTTTCCATGGATTTTCCTAATAGCTTTGCTTGGCCTATGAGAGCGGAGCTCTTGCCGGCTCCCCCATCAGCCATGTGTAAGCGACTCACATTCCACAGTGTCCCTTAGGACCTGTAGAGTGAACAGAGCAGAGCTGTTCCCAGCTGTGATCCTCAGACACCAGCCCTTCCTGCCTGCCGAGGGTTGTCTTGTGACTCCAGGAGGACTTACAGATGCAAGCTGCGTATCTGACTTCTGCAGAACCTCAGACTTAACGTGTAGGCCTCTGGATGCGTTCCCTGCCTTCATTTCAAAACCAACAACAACAAAACCACAGGCTGGAAGGTTCTGATCGTCGCCGTTGTATTAAAGCATTTATCATGTTACAGTGACATGTACTTGGGTGTCTCTGTGCCAGTCAGTAGCTGTGGCATGAGAAGCATGTTGAGAGAAAACCTAGACACTGTTAGCACGAGAGCACATCTGACCGTGTGTAGACAGATGCTCACACAGCTAGTTATAGATTCCCGTTCATTGTGCTGATCATCCATAAAGTGCTTGCTGTGTTTTTTTACCAGACAAGTGTCCTGCATAGGCATATACTTCTCTCTTGCTTTGATTTTTTTTTTTTTTTTTTTTTTTTTTTTTTTTTGGTCAAAATCTGATGCACTTAGTTGAACAATGAGTCTGGACTTTCTATTAGGTCATCTCTCTCGGCTGAGGAAGATTAAAATCCTGGGACTGGAATCATTAGAATGTAATAGTTTACAGTCTGGGAAGCTCTCCCCTGCCTTTGAGACAACTCACACTTGACTGGTGTCCGGGCCCTCCCCATCTGGCAGTCCAGGGGATACTTCCAAGGCAAAATACCCCATTTCTGCTAACCCCCACCCAGGCCTTCTCTGGGTCCCCAGACATTAGTGTACTGTGGGAACAGTCCCTGGGTGGGTCTGTCTTGCTGTGTCCTGTGTCCGCAGAACGGAAGGTTTGCTTTCAGGGTGGCTAGAGTTATAACTCAGCTACTGTTGTAGCTGTGCTAAGTGCCTGCTTTGCAATGTGCGTGGGTTTGGTCCTCAACGTGGCGGGGGGGTGGGGTGGGGGGTGGGGGGAGGGGAGCAAAAGCTACGTGCAACACAAATTGGTAATGATGATTAACCGTCATAAACTATGCCTACTGTGTCCTAGCACTGGGATGGAAAACCAGCCTGTCCCTGGGCTTCTCTTCTGTCCCATGGGTAACTTGGGGTAACAGGGCGGGAACTGCTGGCACCTCATCTGTATCTCGTCCTTGAGATGTAGACCTGGCCAGTGACAACAGGGTTCTTGGGCACTGAAGGCAAAGTGCCTGAGCTTTGCTCCTCATTGGTTTTACTGGTGCTTTAACGTCAGAGCCATAGTAGCTCAGGGGTGAGGACAGTTTCGTTTGTTTGTTTGTTTTGTTTTTGTTTTTGTTTTTTGAGACAGGATTTCTCTGTGTATCCCTGGCTGTCCTGAAACTCATCCTGTAGACCAGGCTAGATTTGAACTCAGTTCCACCTGCCCCTGAGTCCCAAAGTGCTGGGATTAAAGGCATGTGCCACCACAGCCTGACTAGAGGGCATTTTTTTTTTTTAAAGCACATTTTGGTGAGGAGTCAGGGCTTTTATTTTTGTAATGGGAGATGGGTAATATGCTTGGGACGGAATGCAGTGACTCCCCCTGAGCCACATCCTAGCCCAGAAAACAGTAGTTTTAAGTGAAGAAAACTCCTTAAATTAATTTGAGCACCAGAGCAAATGGTACAGCGGTACCATTCCAATGATTCTTAGGTCCGGGCTTGGAGCTTCTCTGCCCAGGAGGGACTCACACAAGAAAAGGGCACTGTGTTCATTTCCTCCCATTAGGGATCTGTTTCTCGCCCCTGCAGCTTGTGTAGCCCAGAAGCATCTGCCTCTGCATGGGGCCAGACATGCACCTGATCTGGTCCTAGCCCTGAGTCAACTTCTTAGAGGCCTGGACTTACTTTACTTTTAAATGTGCATTTAAATACATTTTAGTTCTTTGGTATCAGAGAAAGTCTAAAATCCTAGCAGCTTCAAAACATACTCTGCAGAGAGGGCATCTTCACTGGCTCAGGGGTTTCTGGGGTCCCCTGAAGGTATGGAGCCATGACTGGAAGAGTGGAGTCATGTGACCCGCCCTCTCCAGGTTAGAGAGCAAACCCTTGGGCAGGGATTGCAAACACAGGCTCATAGAACCCTGGATGTGTGAGAGAACTTGGGTGCTCCACAGACCCGTGGAGTCGGTGGAAGTGTGGAATCTCAGGCCTTGTGTATGTGCCTCCACACCACGGCTCAAGAAGCAACACATGACCATGCCTGCATGGTCGGCAGGTGGCTTAGGGCGGCTGTGTCCTGAGGTTTGGCAAGTATTCAGCAGTACAATGGCTTCTGCCCACTGTCGGTGGCGAGTCCTCCCAAGCGTGACAAAACAGAACTGGTTACAGATGTAGACGGCTGTGTGTGGGGAGACATTACCCCAGTCTAAAGGCAACAGTGGTAGAATGTTCTCTGCACCATTCATGAGATGGCGGTCAGTCCAATGGGAGCTACCCATGTGTGGAAAGGCAGGCTTACTGTCAGGTTTCTATTTCTTCATCACACCAGGTTTTATAAGATTCTTAGAAACTTAACTGTGTTCATTTAGAAAGCTATTTATCTCCAGTCTCCACTTTGGAGTTTAGAGTAAGGCACTTGCATGGGTATCAAATCCACATTAAATCTTGGCCGCCGTGCAATTGTATTTCTTCGTATAGAATACCTCTTGTTGTTGAGCACTAAGACCTTCCCAGCGAAATCTCAGGCACATTCAGGTTTTGATCACCAAGAAGTCCCACCGCAGTGGCCACTTGTGTGGAGTTGCGTGAGGAATCAAGGCTGGAGCTCCGGAGGCAGTTCTAATGCAGGCAGACGCTTGGAACTCATCCGTGTGCACGTTAGATGAGTCTCTGCATATATCTGTCAGTGAGAGTGAACGGAAACCTTCTCAACGGCTTTTTTTCTTTTCTTTCTTTTGAGAAGCATCGCTTTCTGTAGGGCCTTTGTTAGCTTCAACCACTTCAGTAAGGCAATTCCCACTTAGAACTCTGTATGGAATCCCTTCTCAGGCGAAGGAGTCTACTGTGGGAATAGCACTGAGTTGGCTCATAAACATTATGTGTTCAGTGAAAAGAAGGAAGGACGGAAGAGCAAGCAGGTGAGCCAGGATGTGTGCCAGTGTCAGCTCTGGACTCTGCCTGTGGGACACGCCTGCTCTGTTCTGTGTATGTGCTCTGATGTACCTGTTGTGTTCCATGTCATGTTGAGAGCATCTGACAGAAAGGCTCTCCTGACTCAGACATATTTCTTCCTCGAATTAGATCTAATTAAGGATGTATTAGGCAAATATATTTATTTATTTTTGTCGGGAAAGGTAATGCCTGCCCTTCATTATGAATGGAATTCTTCCCTTGTCTTAGGCCAAAGGTCCATCTTAAAACATGGATCTATGCATATTTTAAAATCAAATGCAAATATGCATGCATAATTTGCTCCCATTTCCTAGGTTTAATATTCATGTTAAGAGGCTGAACAGGGCTCGGACTGATTATCCGAGGCCTTGTTTCTGCCAGTCCCTGTTGGGGTCAACCTCAAACACTGACAATCAAGTTTGACAGGTTTCTCTCACTGTGGAAGAGACTCGACAGATGTCATACTGTGTATGCCTGAGGATGGTGAGCCTAATAGAAAGCAGACAGATCCAGAACATTCCTTATAGCCGAGCATATAGTGCAGGTCTCAGAAGCGGTAACTGCTGGATCTCAGAGTAAAGTGTGTCTCACGTAGATACGCCGTGAAGACTCTTTTGTCAGTCACGGAGGGTTAACAGTTACTGTGGGTTTTTTTGGTTTTGTTTTCTCTTTGTTATGGAAGGGAGGGGACTGGAGATTGATCACCTTCAGGTCATTTAGGTTTTTGTTGCCCACACTGACAACCCATGGCTACACTTGGGATTCTCTGCTCAAGTGACATGTGCTACTTTACCCCCAATACCTGCTCATCTGAGCTTTCAGCTACGGGACATGTGGTTTTCATTCAGACTTGTCTTTTCTGAAAAGATTTAGAGCTGGTTTTCAGCCCCCTGTGTCAAATGATCTGCATTCAAGAGTAACCATGTTAGCTACGCATACACAGCCGCCATTGGCGCTGTAAGAAGTGGGCATACACGGGAGACAAATGAGAGACACCGGTGGTGGCAGCCGAAGCAGGAACGGTACAGCAGGCCTAACACACAGCCTCAGTCATCCTTCTTCAGTTGCCTGAGATACAGTCCTTTCCCTCCTGTACCCATAGGGCGTTGGTGTAGACGCAGAGGCTCGCCTACCAGAGCAGAGCGAGAAGGGCCTTGGCAGATGCTGGGTGTTGGGCACTTCTCACCGAGTAGGTAGCCTTTGAACCAGGCCCTCAAAGGTCATTAGGAACCCCAGGAAACACATGAGACTGGGCATACAGTCCACATCCACCTTCCTTGCATCCAAATTCTAGCAGCTGACCGTGACTCTTCTGCAAACAGCAGCATCTCAGGAGTCACACCATTGCCACCTGTTGTGCGTGCCTGATGATTCTTATGTGGGGTTCAGTCCACCACAACCACCTTCCTGCACATCAACACTACCCCAGCCTCACCTGATGTCCCATGTCTCAGGATATAGGTTCAGATTGACAGTAGGTCTCAGAGCTAGCTGCATTAAACCTTGGCTCTTCTCAGCTTCACAGGTTTGCCCCTCACCATGCTGCCTGCCCAAGCATAGCTGTGCCAGCCTTGCTCCTGAGGAGATGGCAGAGTTCCTTTGCCTAGTTCTGCTGTCTGCACCTGTGTCAGGCAGACGACTGCTGTGGCGGTGACAGATGCCTGAGAAAGTCTCATTAAGGGAGGATGACTTATCTTGGCTCATGGGTTCACTCCATCGTAGTGGGGAGGTTGTGTTAGCTCTAAGAAGCTCCAGTCATGGCAGCACGGTGCCCTTCTGGCGTTGTGTTCTCCTTCTCCCCCTTATATTCCACCCCATGCCCAGCCTGTGGGACAGTGCTGCCCATGCTGAGGGCTGTACTTAATCCTCTCACACATCAAAAGTGAGCACTAACAACCTCCTCAGCGCCTCTCACCCACACCAGCTAGCCAGTGGAGATCAAACATTAATGCTTTTAGTCTGCCCCGCCTCCCCCGGTGAGCAGGAACTTGGAGTTTCCCAAGGCCATGCCAAAATTGTGCTGTAGAGACGACCCCATGGGTAAAGGATGATTGCTGACTTCAGATCTAAGTATCCAGGTAAAAAGCAGGGTGTGGCCATGCATCTGAGATCCCAGTGCTGGGAGTGGGGACAGCAAGATTTCTGGGGCTGGCTGGTCACCACCCTAGCTCCAGACTGATTGAGAGACCCTGATTCAAGGGAGTGAAGCAGAGATCTATTCAGCAGGGCACCTGATATTCTCCTGGCTTCTGCACGTGCACAGCCAGGCTTGTATACATACACGCACGCATGCACGCACCAAAAGTGCCAGGATCTATCTGCATGATTGTGTGTGTGTGTGTGTGTGTGTGTGTGTGTGTGTGTGTGTGTGTATGTGTGGTTCATGAAAGATTGTAGCATCTGCCCTGCTGGAATCTCCCTCTCCCTGTTGGATACAAAGGAACAGTAGCTACAGTATCCATGTGTAAGATCTCCAGATGACAGGATGTCTGTTGCTGAGGGAAGTCTCCATTGATGGCCATCAAAAGACTGAAGCTCTGAGGTTTATAATCACAAGGGACTGCATGCTGCACAGGCTGGGGAGCAGGTTTCCCCTGGGCACAGTCTCAAGGGGAGCCAGCGAGGCTGTGCCTGGACTCCCGACTCACCAGACAGAGTAATGATTGCATGTTGTTTTAAGTGGCTATGTCTGGAAGTGTTGTTACGCAGCAGTAGATAACTAATACAGTGTCTCAGTGGAACAGAACAAGACACTACAATCTGAGCTCCTGTTCTGCTTAAATGCCTGGCATCTGGTAATTAGATGTGTAATTGTGCTTTATTAGACATTTTTTCCCTCACTCCTAACATTCCTAAGGAAACGAGAAAGTTCTATTTTCTGAAAAGAACTGATTCATCACCTTGATTGCCAAACTCCTGAAGCAGGTGTCCCAGATAAAGGACACAGATGTGCTACAGCAGCTGGAGCAGGGAAAGTCTGAAATCACAAGGATTATGTTGAGTGCAACTCTGTGTGCAGGAGAGAACAAAGGAAAAATGAAAATCGGGTTTTCTAGGGGAGGTGGGGGAGCGTCTGTAGCAATGGTGATGGGGGAGGTTCAGGAGGCACCTCCACCTTCCTGTAGACAGAGATGGTTGGCATGGTTACTGGCAGAGTACTCCTAGAGCAGTCTTTAAATCCCCGTAACAGTGTGGCTCGATCTGTTACTCGCGCCCCAGATGGGGGTTGGGGTTCCTGTTCACAATCCGTCTTCTGAGCTGTCTACCTCCCCTGACCTCCGGATAGATACAGAGTGGAAGGAAGAGGACTCCAAATTATTCTGTAAACATCTATTGAGTGTTTGCCACTTGTTACCTGCTCCTCTGAGCGCCACAGCAGCTCTCTGTGTCTGGCACTTTTACCACCACTGGTTAACCAAGCAGTCCAAGGCTACAAGCAGCTCAGCGACATGCCCAGGTGCACATGGCCATTGATCCCGTGGACAGAGCTCAAATCTACCGACTACAGAACTGTGCTGAGCATCCGTGTGCTCTGTGGCTCCCCTGAGCCTTCCAGGGAATCTCCAAGGTCAGTTTCTTCATAAAAGAGGCTATTTGCATTGTTTAAATAAAAAAGCAAAACTATATTAACATTGGCATAGAAGCCACGGCGGACACCTGTGAAGGGCTTCGTGTGGACCGGGACAGCTGCACGGCTGCACAGCTGCACTAAAGCTCTTTGTCGTGGGCTTGGGGTTCTCTCCTAAGAATGTCCTCACCTCACTTGCTAGGAGTCTGGGTCAGGTTTACTTCCCCTGACAGTTACGAAAAGAGTTTTAAAAATCTCACACAACAGATATTGGTGGGGAGGAAAATATCAGACACAGCAGACGGAATCAGCTAGTGAAGAAAGGCTTTTATTAGGGGTGAGGAAACACATACTGACACACACACACACACACACACACACACACACACACACACACACACAGCATCGAGAAATACCTTCCACAAAGCAAAGGATGGGGCTTGGGAAGCTGAAGTCAATCACACCTTGAGGCTGGAGATCTAATTAGGGTTGGTCAGTTTGAATAAAGCCGGGGAGGCTGATGGACCCCCTGCTTTGGGGTAATTCTATTCTGGCCTTAAAATTTTCAGATTTGCTCACAGGTCGGGAGACTGTATTGATCGGAGAAGAAGCCTGCCAGGAGTCTCTGGTCAGGACGATGTAGGAGAAGCTGGAAGTCTGCCATCTTTGTTACCTAGCCGTGGCCCTTCCTTCTACCTGTCTGCTTACCAGGGACCTAACTCCGAGTCTCTCACTCTGTGAAGTGACACAATTGTGGGCGTTGCTGGTCTCAACTGTTGAGCGACATCTTTCTGATATTCTCTGTGATCGGCTGGGTATGAGGCCCAGTTTGTGTCTGTTACACCCCAGCCAAAGCCCAAGACACCTCAGATAGACGCCCCCTGTGCCTGTCTGAGTTTCCCAACTCGCACAGTCGGAAAACTGTGGGTGGCAGGTCAAAGGATGGCAGAGAAATGGTTTTCTTGACTTGAATGTTGGGGGAGTTTTTATCAAAAACTGAACTAGTGAGCCTGATGTCTTAAAGAAAATAGCATTTGTTATCCCTTCAACATTGTAAAGAAAGGTTGGCATAAGGGGAAAATTTGTGCCTGCCAATATGAGTGAGCCTGACAACTTCCCAGTGTTTAAAGATGTCTCTGAATGAGACGGTGGTGAGTGGACAAGCAAGGTGACTGTGCAGTGACGGGTGTGTGCACAGGGAAGATCTTCGGGCAGCGTGTGGTGTCGGACGTTCCAGAGCATGAAGTTTGTTAACTTGATTCTGAAAGACACACTCTGTCCACTGATAGGCATTCTGTTTCCAACGTGTCACCTAACTTTATAACTTTATTTTGTGCATTCTTTTGTTGCTGTTGCATTTTGGTTTTAAGACAGGCCATCATGGAGGCCACGGTGGCCATTAACTCACTGCAAAGTCAGTGTTGGCCTTGAACTCCTGCCTCTGCCTCCCAAGTGCTGGGAACACACATCTAACACGGTTGATTGTGATGTAATGAAAGAAATCTGATGATAGTAGGAGGTGATATATGACTTATTTCCCTCCATCACAGTAATTCCTTCTTACTACGTGGAATCTCTGCCTTAGATTCCAGACTGATTCCATAAGTCCACGGTGAGATGTTTAATTTCACGTCTGAATTTATTATTAGGTCTTGCCGTCCCTTCTCTCCCCCAGTATGTCTGAGGCAGCATCCGAATAGTCCAGGCTGGCTTCAAACTCTCTGTGGAGCCAAGGATGCTCTTTAACTTCTTGAATTTCTTGCCTCTACTTCCCAGGCACTTTCCCTCAGTATGTTAAACCCCAGTTTTAACCAAACGAAACCGCAGACTTCCATCACCGATCAGTTTAGGTGATGAAATTCTCTCCTTGGTATAGTTGCGTCGTCTTGCCGTTCGGGAGACGGCTTGGATGGTTCTAGATGACAAAGTGCAGCGCTCCTGTATAGCACGGTGGTTTGGGGGCTACAGTGTTCAGTGTGTTCTCTGGAGAAACAGTTGGTAAATGTGCAGCCACTGGCCACAGTGAGCCTGTCTCCTCTATTTAAGAATGTGTTGTGTGCGTTCTCCATGCTTAAGCTAAACCTTTCCGTCAGTTAGAGTTTATGAAAACAATGGCGTTACCGCCACCTACACCATTAGCAAGCCTTGGGACTGATAAAGACTGTGACTCTCCCCACCCAGCCTTTGTGGAGCTGCCAATGTTTCTTCCTTACTGGCTGCCTCATGCTTTGGTTTCCAAATTCTCCCAGTCAGTCCTGTGGGTTCTACAAGGACGTACCTAATTCAGTGGATTTACAGTTTGAGCTTCAGGTGGCCCATGGCTTGGTCCTTCTGCAAGGGGAGCATACCATGGAGACCTGATGATCAGCCCCGAGGCCCTGCCCCCTACGGGCCTGCCTTAGCTCCCACAATGCCGCTGTGACTGACACGAAACCTTTATTTCTGGACCTCGGGGAAACATTCACTAAACCACAGTAGCCATAAATCCAGTCCAGTGGGATCACATTTGCAGAGGCAAAGCTAGCACCGTCCACTCACTAAGAATGTCAACTTCTACGCTACCAGGTACCTCACAGGGAAGGAGGCTGGCCTCACAGGGAAGGAGGCTGGCCTTGAGGGACTCACACGTCCGATGTTCAGTACAAGCTCTTTTCTTTCAGGCGTTTTCTCACTCCTTTACCTCGACTCACTGAGCTCAGTCCAGGTGTGTTCTGTCAGTCCTCCCTCACCCACCAGATACTCAGGATCTCATCCACACCTGCTGTGGTAGCCATGTGCTTGTTGTTACGTCGGCTCTGCAGACTTCCCTCACCCTCTCAGGGACCGTGTCTCTCTCGGGTTGAGAGCCCCTCTGGCTTATTGTTGTTCTGGTACCAGGGAGGTCACCGTGAGCCAAGATACTGGATCTCAGGAGGGTGTGCCCCGGTGCCTCGCCTCCTGCCATGTGTCAAGGGCTTAACTAACCCCATGTATTGAATGGTTGGCTGTCTCTGGTCAGGACTGTCTTTATCTGGCCATCTCTTAGCCAGAACTCAGTCACTTCAGATCCCTTGTGAGATGACCCATCCCTTCTGCTTATGAGACTGCAGCACCACTCAAGGCAAAATGCCGCTCTCGGGTCTTAAATGATTTAACAGAGAAAGCACTAACCAGGATCCATCTACTACCAGGGGCACATTAAGCAGATCTGTGCATGTGGGCTAAATTTCCCTCAATGCTCTAAGGTCTGAGCGGCGTGACGAACTAGACTCTCGTACTGGCTCAGCACAAATTCTGTAATTATCATGGAAGTTTATTAAAGTTGAAAGGTCATTAGAAAGTGGATGTATATCTTCACTTCTCCCAAGAATTAAACAGTGGAGGATGCGGAGGTACCAGGAGACCATAGCCTGCCTAGACTCACAGTGGATGAGTAAAGGGAAATTAAAATTTGCTTTTATGAAGGAAATCCCAAGGGGCTCAGATCTGTTAACCAAACCCCGGTGCCCCTCCCTTCTTCAGATGCCGTTTATCCTCCCCCAGCCTGTGATCCGTGCCGGCCGTTACTTACCAGTTATTAAGGAATGGCTCCGCCGACTGCCCAGTGCACAATTAGAATATCGTGAGATTAGCCTCCACAGGCCAGTTTCCAGGGCTACGGGAGACCCCTTGTTTGTTGCAGATCCCAGAATCTAACACACGCCCCTCCCCACTCCTGCTTAGGGGGTTGTGCCACTGGATCTGAATTAGGCCTCATCTGCTCCTCCGATCCTTAAACCATCCCATGAATCAGTGGGAAGGAAGTCGACGTCATAGCTCAAAAATCAATGAGCTGCTTCTTCTGGGGGATTATTTTCACCTAAGCTTGCTCCGAACTGAAATAAATGATTCTGTGGTTTGTAAAGGGACTGCATGTGTGGGGGCGGGGTGAGGGATCCTGGCCTGGGACATGCCGCCTCCACCTCAGGCTGCCCTTCTTTACAGGGCCTTCTTTGGGCATATTTATACACCCCGTACACTCCGTTGTTCACGTAACATCGTAGTTGATAATTCCAGGTTAATTCGTACCGGTCAGCTGGTCACTCACAGGCCTGGCTTTTCCCTGCGTCAATGTCTTCCTCCAGGTCTTCTGGACGCCACTCAGTGAGGCGCCGCTTTATTAAAATGTAATAGCCTGACCTGTGGGAAGCTTGGCCAGGTCGTCAGGTGTAAATCCTTCAAGATTTCAGGTGCATGTTGGTTTTGTGTTGTTTTGTCACATGTGTTAATTACCATGCCGTACCCCCCACCCTGTGACCTCCCTCAGGTTCTGAGCCAGGTTAAACATTTACATTTAGAAGAAAAAAAAAACGTTTAAATGGAGAAGTAAATGAAAACGAACCGAGTCGCCCCTCCATGTTAGGATAAAAGACACACCCCTCCCCAATCTTCTCTTGGAAGGTGAAGCCTCTGTTCTGTCTCAGCATGAGAGAGGCAGGGGGATGGGAGATGCCGTGGACAGTATTTCACAGGCTCTCAGAGGGGATGAGGCCGGCAGTGAGCTACCCTGTGCCTCCGCTGAGGTCATATTTTACCTGGAACACATATTAGTTTTTGGTGTTTGGTGTGAAACCCGAGAGACTAAATAAATAATAAACAGTTGTGAGAGAGAGACAGGGAGAATGTGAGTCACTGCGCAGAGCCTCCTGCTCCCGGGAGCCCTCGTCATTAGACACTTAATCTTCTCCGAATGAGCACAGATGCATGGCTCTGTTTTCAAGTGGTCCCTGTAGCGGCTAGCATTTATGAGTCCTTAATAAATTTTTATCATAATTAATATCCCAAATGGTTTGGGGTTTTTCCCTGGGGGATGGTAGAACGGAGGCTCAGGAATCTGTGGGAATGATAAAGTCTTGTTTTATGAGTTGCTATTTCCCTGTGCCCGAGGGCATCTTGATTTACTGGCTTGCATTCAGTATCACGAGCCCCACACTCTGCCCGTTGGGGCTCACTATCATGGAGTGTTGTGTGTCTTAGACACACAAGGCAGGGAGAGAGCGTCCCTCCATAGGATGAAGCCGTATGGTTGGCGGTCAAGATTCCTTGGCCATCTGGAATTTGGGGTACAGCTTGACTTTTCCTTCTGGGTCAGTGTCAGCTCAAAGGTCACACTGCACACACAGGGCCCGGGACAGCTGAGGCGGCTGGTGAACTTCTCCAGCCTGCTCAACGGATGGGCTGGGTCTCCTAGAATTAGCCCAGTGGCTGGCACCCACAACAGTGTACATGGCCTTTCAGCACTGCACAGACGGTTTGCACACCTGCTGTCTCTGTTCACTAGCACGGGCTCTGTTGTCCAGCAGGGGGCGGGACAATAGAGGGAGGGAAGTGTCAGCAGAAAGGTCAACATGGATCTTACTAAAGAGTTGGCCATTGAGAGAACCCGTGAAGAATGGTTTAAATTTTGATGAGCAAGACCAGTCTAGGGCACCTGGGTGGTTGTGGCGCACGCCTTTGGTCCCAGCACTCGGGAGGCAGAGGCAGGCGAATCTCTGAATTTAAGGCCAGCCTGGTCTACAGAATGAGTTCCAGGGCAGCTAGGGCTACATAGAGAAACCCTGTTTCAAACAAACAAACATCAAAGACACTTGGGTGGGGGGAATTATACATAGGGCAGTGAAGATGTGTAGTTCTACCCTAAGCAAACACAGAAAGGTGGAGCTCTGAGGCACAGGGTCAGCCCTCAGGAGTGAGGCGGGGCGAGTGATACAAACACAGTGTGGTCCTGAGCCTGAGCACCGCACCAGCTCTTATCCATGACGCTCCTTTGGGATTGTGTGAGAGCACAGTGATCACGGGGAGAGCAGAGGTTAGGTCCAGGGTTGGGATTTCAAAGACTTTGGCAAATTAGAGCAGTGGTCACAGGCTTATAGAGCGGCATCCAGTAGTGACCAGAGAGGATTAGGTGTTTAATTCTGCCATTAAAACAAATAAGGCAAAACCTTGCTAGAGAGTTCCTAACAGAGTGTAAAGATTTGGCCTGAGGTAATCCCAGCTCCTTTTTACGAATACGGTCAAACGGGGAACGTTAAGGCCATTCTAAGATTCAGGTTTCCTAAACAATATGAATGTTACAGGTGCCCATAAAATAGCTACTGTCTGTTGCACACGTGTTACCGTACTGTGACAGGTAACAGCATTCATCAGATCTTTGCTTTGTACCAGAACTGAAGACACTGTCGTCCTATATCTCCTAAAAGACTTGCAGGGTAGGTCTTTATCATCATCTTAAAAAAAAAAAGTTCTGGGAGGTTCAGTAACTTGTTTGGAGGCGTTAGAGAGAAGCATAGCCCCGGACTAGAGGAAGCCTGTGCCTGGCCTGCTCATCTTGCTGTCTCCCGATCGCAGATGCAAATGTGTGCATAAACAGAAAATTAAATTGGCAGAACGGCGTGTGCAGTGTGTCACCATTCACATAGAAATTGAAAACACACAGAAACACGGAAGATCTTACAGATCCATAATAGACAGTGATGAAAACCAATGTTCAGGGGAGTAGCAGCCATCGAGTCTCCCAGGAAAGACTCTGCAACGGGAAAGGGAGGGATCCTAGCAGGGACCTTTATTGCCAGAGGTGGAGTATGTCCCAAGGCAAAATGAGAGAATGTTAAAATGCATTAAAATGGGCAACAACTAACTGTTATATTAGTTTTCTGCATTTTAGGTACTTAAAAAGAAAAAGAGCAAAAGGGAGACCAGCCCTAAGTTACCAAGTAGAAAGCTGGGGTGGCGTGCGCTCTGATGGTGTGCGCTCTGGTGGCGTGCGCTCTGGAGGAGGGGCTGGAACACTTGCCTTGGTCAAGTCCCTCCTCACCAGCAAGGAAGCTGCCTGACCTCTGGCCAGCAGTGCCTCTAAATCTTTTATAACTTTTATAACTATATAACTTTATGCTCTCCCCATGACCGCTGTGATCTCATACATCTAGGGAGCCGGGAGAGTCCTTCCATCCCTCCCGCTTCTCCTGTTTTTAAGCTACAGCCATGCAGCTAGGATTTCAGTGACTGATGCACTCAGAGACTGTGTGACACCTTGGAGCTCTGAAATCATCACAGCCTGGTGTCCCCACCCATCCCTGAGGACAGAGCTGTCAGTCTCACTGAGCTCAGCTCCTTCTGTGGAATGGAGTCACATCTCTTCACATTTGCTGTGGTGTTTCCATATGACATGGGTGAGCACACAGGTATTATGAACAGGTTGTCTCACTTGGCGTGTGGCTCTATACAGTATCAGTGCTATGCAGGTCTGTGTCCTGAGAATTTCTCATTATGTGTCCACTTCCTGTACACCGGACCCAGGACGTTTCTGGTCAGACCACACTCCTCATGCCTGTAGGTGGTGAACATATGGCCAGGCCCTTCTACCTGGCTTCCATCTCCTGTGTGGCATTAGCTGTGGCTGCAGCTGTGCCTGGCACCACAAAGAAGCTCATGTCTCTCGCCTCCATTGCATTGATGGCCTCCCACCTTGCATGTGGTTCGGTCCAAGCAGCCACTCGTTCCTCAGTGCCTAGTGGCAGATAGCAGACGCCCCCAAGTATCAATTCCACTCACTGTGTGTTCCTGGCTAATGTCCGTCCCCAAAGTGAAATGGCACTGTCCAGCCTGGTGTGCCTGGGTTGCCAGTAAGCCAATGCAGGGAGTGTTCATTCTCTCACAGGGCAGATGCCCAAGAGGTAGGTAAGCCGGAGCAACCCAGACTTTTAAAGAAATCTGTATCTGCTTTCAAAGTACGATGAAAACATCAAATGTCTGGATAATCGTGCTGCCTCTTAGTGACAGCCTTTAAAAACATGCCTGCATGTGAACGCGTGTACACACACATCTCAACAGTCATGCCAGACTTTGGATTTACCATACACTGTCTGATCAGTGTGACTCTGGATACTCTGTTGGTTTCATACCTGACTCTATACTTCTTAGTGTGTGTATTTGCAGTTAGAATTGCTGGGTTGTCCAGAGAAGTGATCCTGGGATTGCTTTAAAAAAAAAAAAAAAGATTTGGGGGAAATGGCCATGCAAGTGCCTGAGGACCTGAGTATGGATCCCCAGCACCTGTTTAAAGGCCGGCATGGCAGTGCTCACTCACTGGTAAATGCAGTTCCTGGAAGACAGACGCTCGGGGCTGGGTGGTCAGATAGTCTACTTTGGTGAGCACAGGTTCGTGAGAGACTATCTCAGAAAACAAGGAGAGTAATTGAGGAAAGCACCCAGTATTGACCTCTGACCTTCATACACACCCACACCACTACAGGAACATGCAGGAGTGCACATGAGAGCGCACACACACACAGATACATGTATACATGCATACACACATACAGATTGCAAGTACAGGCTGTGTGTGTGTGTGTGTGTGTGTATGTGTCTGTGTATGCGTGTCTGTGTGTGTGTGT
>JANHMN010000023.1:40528220-40551476 GCA_030674055.1 Rhabdomys pumilio | reverse complement strand
GTGTGTGTGTATTAACATTATTTATTTAACATTATTTTCACATCTCCAACAAAGCATGAACTACTGGTTTACCGAGAATGTTTTATCTGAACAGCACTACCTGCGCGTGGCCCTGCCCACTTTGCAGCTGGCTGTGGCCCAGTTCCCCACAACAGATGATGAGGGGAGATGTTTTCTTCTGCTTCTAGGCCTGGCTGTGGCCAACCCCCATAGTGGTAGCCTGTGCGTTTTCCCTTCCTGTTGGGTCAGCACTGACAGGGAGGGTCATCTGTGTGGAGTGGTGCCCACCTCACCCATTCAGTCTTATCCATCTCTGTGCCTTCTTGGACTGACTCATGAGCAAGAGCTAAAATCTGCAAGCCAAGATTTTGGTGTTAGTGGCAGTGAGCACTTTCCCAGTCACCAGAATAAACGTGTTGACCGTAGTATCGCAAGTGACTGCATGGGGGTCTCGCAACATGGCTGTCTAGTGGTTCAGTTGTTTGACCTCGGAGTCGTTTCCCCATAAGTGTCATGACAGTTTCCTATGACAATCCCTTCCAGCCTTTGCACTGTTTGTATGTGACAGTGGTTGCTACCTCGGAAACACAGCTTCCTCCAAGGAGCCATTTTTGGTAATGTGGCTCGAGGGGTGGCACAGGACAGGGCCCTGCAGCCAAGAATCCTGCTGAAAATTACTGGGTTGGAGTCTAGAAAGAAAACCCCTCCACCAGGACATTTGCAGGATTTGGGGTTGTTCTGTGCAGTAGCTTGGAGGCTTCCTGGGTTCTGCTCAAACTTATTCTTCACACTTCGGTATTTGAAAGGCGAAGTGGAATCTTACTTCCCTTTCTGAATTTTTCCATATTTTGGGGTTTTTAAAAACATTTTTAGTGAATGTGCTTGTTCCCGGCCCTTTATGCACTGCAGTTTTGTTTTGTTTTGTTTTGTTTTTTCCTCCAGGAAAATGTTTTGCCATCTAATTTCTTTGTGGTATTTTCCATGTTTTGACATAAGTATATTAAAATTTTTATAGACTTATCTTTTGATCTTTTCCCCCTTTGTGGTTTCTATTGTTTTCAGGCTTAGGAAACTCCTCTCAGTCAGCTATTAAGTGGAATACATTTGCCTATAATTCTGTTTTTTATATCTAACTTTTGGAGTTTTTTTTGTTTGTTTGTTTGTTTCTGGTCTACCTGACATTGTCTTAAGAGCTGTGTGACTTTTTAACCACATTTTTATTTCCATTTAATGAGCAGTACTTTATTTCTTTACGGCTCTGATAGACAATGCTTTTAAAGAAACCTTGGCATCATTTGAAAGAAGCAAACCTGTATTTAAGCATGGTTCTAGCCCAGGGCTGAGGGAATGACTCAGCAGGTAAAGACACTTGCACCCCAAGTCTGATGGCCTGAGTTTAATTCCCAGAACCCACGTGGCAGGAGAGAGCGGAGTCCGGAAAGCTTCCCTCTGCTTCCACACGTGTCATGGCAGGCAAGTGCACACACACACACACACACACACACACACACACACACACACACACACATAGGCAAAGTAAATAAATGTTATCCTTTAAAGTATAAAACAAATGTTATTTTTAAAAAGTATAACCAAGCCGGGCAGTGGTGGCGCACGCCTTTGGTCCCAGCACTCGGGAGGCAGAGGCAGGCGGATTTCTGAGTTGGAGGCCAGCCTGGTCTACAGAGTGAGTTCCAGGACAGCCAGGGCTACACAGAGAAACCCTGTCTCGAAAAACCAAAAAAAAAAAAAAAAAAGTATAACCAAAGACCAAGCCATGCCTGAGAGGAGGAGTGGAGCAGACAGTAAGAGAGCAGACAAGCGACATCTGGCTTGTCTGTCGGTCGGTAGGTGAGAGCCTGAGGAGGCAGCCGAGCCCGGCTGGGCCTCAGAGCCGCTCCGTGGAAGGCTTTCCTTGCCATTTATGTTTCGATCCACATCTCTCATTCTGAACAAAAAATCAATTCAAAATGGATCAAAGATCTTAATTTAAAAGCTGAAACTGCAGAGGAAAGCAGAGGGGCTGCATTTCAAGACTCAGGCGCAGGCCAGAGCCTCCTGGTCAGGACACAGCACAGGAGACAGTCCCAGGGATCAGTGGGATTCCATGAAGGTAAAGATGTCTGCACAGCAAAAGAACCTGTCATCACCAGAGTGGAGACAGCCAGAGAACGGGAGACAAGCCTTTGCCAGCTGAACCTCAGACGGGGGCTTGATGTCCAGTGTGTGTGTGTGTGTGTGTGTGTGTGTGTGTGTGTGTGTGTGTACAGTAACTAAACATAAACAAAACACAACCTCAAATTGCATAAACAGTCTAAGGAGCTGAATGCTTCACAAAAGTGCAAATGGCCAATAAATATTTTTAAAAAGTGTTCAACAACCTTGTCACCAGCGAGAGCGTATCAGAACTACTTAGAGATTCTGTCTCATCCCAGCCAGGATTCCGGAGATGATACGGAGAGATGGATTCACAGTCCTTCCAGGAGGGGATGTAAACTCATTCAGTCATCACGGGAGCAGAGAGGGTCCTCAGTAAGCTAAAAATAGAACTAGCTTGGTAGCCGTGTGTATTGCCACAACTGGCTCTCTTGGTGTTCTTTAGTACAAAATACTTGCCTAGACCCTGCAGGCTGATCTCTGGACGTGGCTGGCATTCACTCAGAGTGGGCTAGTTTTAGAGCGCAGTGGGCTTTGTTATGCAGAGAATTTTATTAAGAATCCAATGATGAACACATCTCCTCCACTCTTATCCCCAAGCCCCTGAAGTACGTCCTTGACATCCCCAGCAGACTTAATCAATGCATTTCTCTCAAGGACCCAATGTGTGTGAAATGCCCCATTCACTCTGGTTCTTTCTCTGATGGTACTTGTGGGTAGTTTGAGGACCACTGTTCATCTTGTGGAAGGGAAGGCATGAGACAAAGCACACCAGGGGAGTCATAGCCCACCTGGACATTCTGGGAGGGAGACTTAGGGACTGGGGAGATGGTGCAGCCATTAAAGAGTCCAAACTGCTCTGCAGGGGACTCAGCTTCATTCCCCAGCACCCAAGCAGCCATGTTGGACCGCTCATAGCTGTCTATAACTTTACTTTTAGGAGATCCAGTGTCATCTTCTGGATACATGGGCCCTGCACTGACACACACACACACACACACACACACACACACACACACACACAGAGTACAAAACACTGATGCACATAAAATAAATCAGTCTAAAGAATGTCCTTTCCGAGAACTCTTCAGGTAGAGTCAAGACTCCGTCCTTGTGCACGGTGTTGTGGTTCTTGGCCCGTCCACACTTGCCAGCCATCCTCCTGACAGACCAGTGTTTTATGCTGTACCAGTCCTTTCCAGCCTTTAGTTTGTGTTCCTGCTCACTTCCCGACTTCCTGCTCCCTCTTCACTCTGACCAGGCACCCTCGTAGTCTCTGACCACACCACTGCTCGCAGCTGAGGTGTCCTTACATGAGAAACATGTCTATTATCCTCCTGCTTCCTCTCATCCCTCCCTCCCCCTCTTCCTCCCCCTCTTCCTGTTTCCCCCAATCCCCTCCCTACCATCTCCCTCTTTCCCCCTCATTCCCCCTCCCTCCCCCTTTTCTGAACCATATCAGGTAAGCTACACCCTGGGTGTTATCAGGATGACAGCTGTAGACTTAGCACAGCAGTGTGCTCCTCTCCTGCAGTGGAGCCTTCAGTCTCCCGCCTCCCCGCCTCACATGGTTAGCTCCTCCTCTGTCTGTGGTCCAGTCATTGCCTCCCCTTTCCCACCACTGACCCAGAGAAAGCACTCCGCTCCCTTAAAGAGTGTTTCGGAAAGAGACCCCCGAGGCCTCCATGAAGCTGTGATTTCTCACGGAGCCTGTCTAACACTGTGGTACATTGAGTGGAACCTCCTGGAAACGGCCCTGCCACTGTGGGAGCTGACGCAGTTCCTCCTTTGTGTGGGGCCCCAAGAGCACACACTTGTCAAGGTGCATTCAAGCACCATTGAATCCACAGCCTGGTGTGCTGGTTGGAAGCTGGTCTACAGAGTGATATACACCAGGGGCCGGGACGCATCCCACAAACATAGATAACACAGCAGAGAACACTATTCTAATAATGTGATGCCTGCCCGTGGGCCCGCCAGCCAACCTGAATACTTTCAAACTTAATTTTTATAACCAGGCAGAGAGATTTAAGAATTTTAAGTTGCCCAGAAAACATTCAGGAGTTCTTCTGCAGGTGCAGTGTTTTCCTCCATCTTAAAATTCCAAGTCTGTGTCCACTTTGTGATACAGTTTGGTGAGTCATTCTTTTACTGAAAAGTAGGAACACCTGCCTGCTAAGTGGCTCCAGGCGCTTCACTGTGGACTGTCTTCACTCATACTGCAGCCTTGCTTCTCCTCCTCTTCCTCCTCTTCCTCTTCCTCCTCTTCTTCCTCCTCCTCCTCCTCTTCCTTCTCTTTTATTTTTATTTCACTTTGGGCCAGTTAATTAATGCTTTTTTCTTTTGAAAAATGGGTGTAAATGTTTCTACCTGTGTGAGGCTGTCAGATCACCGGGAACTGGAATTCCAGACAATCATGAGCCACCATGTGGGTGCTGGGAATTGAACCCAGGTCCTTTGGAAGAGCAGTCAGTCCTTTTAACCACTGAGCCATCTCTGGGGGTGAACATTTCTACCTTGTGGTAGTCCCAGTGGACCAGTGTGTGCTTTTCACGGGTTACTGTCTGAGTCAAGATGCTCCTTGCTCCCTCGCTAAGTAAGCTCTCTGTCTTTAACTTCAGCCACTTCCCTGCCCCTTCCAGCTGCACATTGAAAAATTCCTGTCATTGGTGACAATTCTGATTTGTGAAGCATAGTCTGCAGAGCCCTTGGTGAGCGGTACACACCAGACCCAGAAACCAATGCTCTCACAGTCCTGGGCTCTGCTGCTTGGTACAGTTATTAAGAGAAGGAATCGTGTCTGTCATTACATTAACTAGCAGTGCCACAGTGGCAGCGGTGATCTCTGTCTGAGCATCCCATGCTCACGTGCACAAAACAAAGGCCAAAGGAGCCGATTTCAAAGATTTAGCAGGAGTCTCACTGGTTGGGTGAGGAGGGCAGCGGGCAGAGGAGCAGGTAGTGCAAGCAGACCAGCTCTTTGTAACCACAGGATCACAAACGTGAGCTGAGTTCTGCTTGAGAATCTGAGTTGGACCTAACCCTGCAGGATCAGTGTGGAACATGCAGATCCAAACTCCATGGCTTTCGGTGCACCCTGGATGTTTGCTGAGCAACTGCTGTGTGTCAGTCATCCTGCAAGACTCTGAGTGACAGAAATGGCCAAGACCACCCCAGGACAAGTGCTGTGTTCCACTGTGTCTCGGGGGAGGTTCCTTGACACATCTCATTTCTTAACTGTGTTAAGTTAAAAATACCAGTCATTTTTAGACCAGCCAGGGCTACACAGAGAAGCCCTGCCTCTGAGAGGCAAAAAAAAAAAAACTGTACACTCCATTTTTTTTTTATAGTAGAACATATTTCTTCCAAAATGTAGCACTCAAAAACAAGCATACCACCAAAAAAACCACGGGAACACAAAGTAGAGCCTGGTTTAAACCACAAACAAATGTGGTTTAAAGTAACATGCCTAATAATTTGATTAAAGTTGTAATTAGAAAAATTATCCAGCCAGGCAGTGGTGGCACACACCTTTAATCCCAGCACTTGGGAGGCAGAGGCAGGCAGATTTCTGAGTTCGAGGCCAGCCTGGTCTACAGAGTGAGTTCCAGGACAGCCAGGGCTACACAGAGAAACCCTGTCTCGAAGACCAAAATAAACAAACAAAAGGAAAAAGAAAAGAAAATGTATCTAATGTTATAACATGTTTAATGTCATTCTGCATACTTTATGATAAGTTAAAATAAAACAAGTTTAGAGTCTAAATTAAAATTTTAATTAATCTTTATTGGCATGTCTATGTTCAACTTTCAGACCTGTGCAGTGTCTTATTTCTTTGGAGATTTAAAAAAAATGAATATTTATGTGTTTGTATGCCAAGTCACTCATGTGCCAGAGAAATAATGACAATTGTCACACCGAGGAAATGACGGTTTTCAGATGTTTCAGTTGGCATAAGAAAGAAGACAGGACAGTTCTGATTTGGTACATTTACCCTTTAAATGTTCAAAGCAGATTAAACTAATATAAGCACATGACATTAAAATTAGTTAATTTACTAGGTTTCATTAGTATTTATTACGTATCACAACGGTTCACAGCGACTGAACACCTGTGAGCCCGGCATGACCCCACGCCCTTTAAATGTGAGCTTATTATTGTCCCATGAAGTGAGTGTCATTTCCCAATTTTTATGTAGAGAAACAGACAGATGAGCTTTGTAGGAGAATGTGTGTCCTGTCAGAATGAGACTGGGACCCAGGAAGCACACTGTTTCGTGCCCACCCTAGGTGGCTCAGCTGATAGGATTAACAGTTATGTAAAAAATTCAATTAAAGTTGTCAAAGTTTAACTTTGTCGCTAAATAGCACTAAGTATTTTTGAGAATGAAACAATGAATTTTAAATATTAATATTTCAAACTTGACTTCAAACTGTTAATACTGTCACGTTATTTAAAAAAAAAAATTTAAATTTGCCAGGCAGTGGGGGCCCACGCCTTTAATCTCAGCACTCAGGAGGCAGGCAGATCTCCAAGTTCAAGGCCAGCCTGATCTACAGAGCGAGTATACTACAATAGCTAGACCTTTGGTCCTTCAGATCCCAAGTTCTTTCTGCTAGTGTGGTTAGGTGACACCTGAAACCAGGAGACTGGGTGATGTATAAACAAAGCCTCTTCCGGCTCTAAAACCCTCTTGTCTCTTGCTCTGGCACGTGGGTTTGGAATCATCATTTCCCCGTAGGGAAAGAGGGTGAGTCTGCTACAGTAAGTGAACACTCAGAGAGCTGAGGCTGCCCATCTCTGCTCCCAGGCATCCGGAAGCCATGCATTTCATAGGGTCTCAGCAACTGTTGCAGCCCTTCTGGTGGGAGGGTGTTGTAACGGTCCTTCACGGATGGAAGCAGAGGATCTCGGTTGTTTAATTCCAAAACATCTCTCTGGGTCCTTGAGTGTCCCCTTCCACCCAATTTACAGGTCTCCTGTTATCCCCCGACATCTGCACACAAGCTGTCCCTTTCCCGGACACTGGTATACACGTGTGTTTTTCATCTGTCTTTCTTCACATTCTTCCTTCTATCTCACCCCGCCAAAGCCAGGTTTTATGACTCAGGGTAAATACTGCCTTTGGAGGGCGATCCGTTACGTTCCAATCCCTACAAAATTTTATAGCCACCGAAGTGCAGGGTGTCTGGCAGCGGTGGCATGGAACTGAAAACATCACGCTCCAGCAAACTTTGTCATGGGAAGCGCCTCCGAGACGGGCTATCTGGTGTCTACCATCTCACTCTACCCCTAGCAGCCGCGACAGCTCCAGGTGTCAACTTTGAGCTACAGAGAATAGTTGTGTGGTCCTCCTAGCATAGCCTGGCCACAGAGGCAGTCACAGTGAGAAGAGGGAGCCCTGGGACCGCCGAGGTGACACCAGGAGCCAGGTCCTCTCTGCCGTTTCAGAAGTTGTCGGCTCTCTGCCACGGCACAAATGATGTGTTGCGTCAAGTTTACACAGGGCATCAAGTTTTCTGAAGATGAAATCATTATAAATTCTGGCAGTTTTCTGGTGTAATTAAAATGTCTAACAGGAAACCCCTGGGAAACCAGATGCAGGTTTACTGTTTCTAGAGCCGACAGTGGCAGTGTTTCTTGCCAGCTTTCGTATCTTATGACCTATAAATTGCTCTTAATAGCTAATCTGTCATCCAGGCTTCTCACATCAGAAAGCTTGTTTCCTTATTAATCTGTTCATTTGCATCTGCAAAGGACATTCACAAATCCTTCGTTTGAAAACATTGCCGCATAATGCCGGCCATTATAAATAATTCATCACCTGTGATAGAAGCTCTTACGCCTAGGTAATAGATCTTTGTGACATTATATTATTCTTTCAACCCTAATATAATTTGGATAAAAATAATTTTTATGAAAGTCCTCTGGCTGCCGGGTTACCATGGAGAGGCTGTAACTATTACTAATGACCCTGTAAGCTCGGAGTATAGACTCAAACCAACTATTGTGCTAGAAAGGCAGTCAGGTCTGCATACTGTCTATACAATAACTGTGTAATGTCCTCCAAGCCGAGGTTTAGAGTTTGGGACCCTCTGGTTTGACTGACTGTGAATAAACCTGACACCAGTCATGGGCCATGGGCAGCATGAAGATGACTGTCAGTCTTGCACGCCTCCGTCTATGTGGCCTAGCTTAGCCTCCACTCTCCGTGGCTGTTTGCTCATAATTCTCCAAGACCCCATTTCCACTCAGATCCTTAGATTTTTAACTGCTTTTGTTTGTGTTCCATTAATTTGTCTACTTTCCTCCAAGAAGCATGCGTAGAAGCCGATGCAGGGTGTGGAAGGGAGCCGCCATGCTTGATGTGGGCCTTCAGGTCAGCTCGCTGGCTGAAGCCAGGGCAGTGGATACATATTTCTATGTTCTATCTGGCTATTAAAAGGGAAGTTTGTGGTCCGACCATCAGCTCCCCAGTGGCACAAGAGATGGAAGTGTGGTATCACTAGCTTGATGCTTTCTTTAGGACAAGGCCACTGCAGACGCCTGGCAGAGGCGCTGAGTTCTGGGCAGGCTTTGCCATGGAGTAGTCATTGGGTGAATTCATGGGCACTGATGGGGGAGGTGACGGTGACTCTGTCCAAGTGTCTCCTGTGAGCCCTGGACTATCATCCACCCTTCACGAGAATCACTTTGTCACCTCAGGTGCTGATTCAGGGTGGCTGCTCAAGTCTTAATGTATTCATAAATAAGGTGTGCATGCCCAGAAGAACGGATCCAGTCTGCAGGTTTGTGCCTTGGCAGTTATTGATTCTCCTGAAGTAGATCCGTGGCTTGGAGAAGCCCGGTTGACCCTTGCCTCTAGATTCATACAAGGCTGTAAAGATTAGCTGAGGCTGATTTAGGTGCCCAGTTCTTCTCAAATGTGGTTTTCCTATAGAAAGGACTAAAGTTCCATTGCAGAAGCTTATGTAGCTGGTACACAACTAGGCTGCTAGACAGTTAGTTAGTTTTCAGAGCTAACTCTCACAAGGATGTCTCCTGGAGAGTAATGTTACTAGTTTATGCCCAAGAGTATTAGTCAGGATCGGTGTGTCATGCAGTAATAAGCGATCCCAGTATCCCAGTGGCTTAAAGCACAGCCTCCCCTTTCTTGTGCCCACTCTGTGTCCATTACAGATGAGCCAGGGGTCTTGTACACACTGACATGCTTCCTGCTGGCACACCAGCTCAGATGGGACCATCTGTAGCAACAGAAGAAAGGGTGTGGTGATGTGTGCCCTACTCTTACAAATGCCCCCAGTTTCCCAGGAGTCCTCCAGTCGGCTTCACACAGGCAGGGGACAGATGCCCCAAGGACTGCACTCTGTCAGTACCTAGACCGTATCAAACCACAGGCGGGTGCTGTTTTAGTTAGTGTCGTTCTTTTTATCCTGTGTCTCTCCCTCCTGTGTATGGCAGTATAGACACCCCCTGCCACATGTGCTGGGCCTTCCGTGTAGAGCCAGAGCTATAGATGCCAGGACCGGAATTGCCGTGTGTGTGTGTGTGTGTGTGTGTGTGTGTGTGTGTGTGTGTGTGTCCGCCCAGCAGTATTGTTAGCATTTTTATGATGTCACACCTCTGTGCACACAGGTTTGTCTCATCACGTGTCAGGTGTGACGTGGTGATCAGATGAAGCTGTGTGTGGGGAAAGCCTTGGATTGTCCACCCTAGGTACAGACTCACCCAACCTGCCTCTGTTTGGGCTGTTTCTGTTTCTGGAAACTAGCCACTCACCCCTGAGGGGGAAAGCTTTGTCTACTCACTTACTTATTTGATCTATCGATCAACGGCCTTAGTTTAGAGCAGAAAACAGAGGAAGGAGAGTTCGCACACAGTCACTTCCCACTTCCCCTTCACTGACATCTGTAGGGTCTGTATCTCATAAATGAGCCAACGTTGATATATTATTAGCTGAAGTTGACATTTACAGTAGGGTTCTCTTTGTGTTGTAAGCGTAAATGTCACGTATCTGCTATTGTATCATGCAGAATGGTTTCAGTGCCCTACGATCCCTGTGTTCCACCTGATATGCCTCCACTCACTGTCCCCCGGAACGTCTTCACTTTGAAGCCTGCCTGGTCCTGAATGAACGCAGGCAGAGAGGAGATGTATCAGGTTGGCCTCTTTCATCAATGCGTACATCTCTGGTTTCATCTGTGTCTTTTTGTGGCTTCACGGACAAACAGTTGAGCCTCATATGGCCTCATAAATGCCACAGTTTAACCATTAACTGTATGAAAGCCTTTGGCTGTGTTATTTTGGTTTGGAGGTAAGACCTTGTGAACTCAAGCCATTAATTCTCATGTGCCAGCCACCTAAGGCTGGAACCACTGGGCTGTGATTTGGGAGGTTGTAGAGCCTGAGGAAATGGAGCCTGACTGGAAGAAGCGGGTCACTGGGGCGGGCCTGACTGGAGCCTGACTGGAAGAAGCGGGTCACGGGGCGGGCCTGACTGGAGCCTGACTGGAAGAAGCGGGTCACGGGGCGGGCCTGACTCCACTTCCTGCTCCTCTCTGCTTCTTGACTCCAGGTGCAGTGTGCCCTCAGCATGGAGTTTTCCCCAAACCCACCTCTCCTCAGACCCTAAGCCAAAACTAATCCTTCCTTCCTTCAACTGCACGTGTCAGGTGTTCTTCAGTCACAGCCACAGGACAAGTGTCATAGCCATCCCTAAAACAAGGGCAGCTGTTCAGACAGATATTTGCAGAGGGCAGTAGTCTTGGCATGGTGCTGCCTGCTGCTTGTGGAGGAAAGGTGCTGCCTGTGTCTGCTGCCTTGGTAGCTGTGCTGACAGGGTTTTGCGACATGTCTCCTGGCCCTCCTACCATATCTCCAAAATTACAAATGCTAAGTATGTTGGAGTTAAAAAAGAAACTAAAACCTAAAAGTTGAAGCATGAGCCAAGCCCTGACCTGGGCTTCCCAAGCCTTACAAAATATTAATATATCTGTCTCACAAGCGGGGACCTGGGGCTCATCAACATTCTGTGGTATACGTTACAGCCTCATGGTCTGCCGTGTGAATCTCTGTATGTCTGATTCCAGAGCCTCTCCATGTTTTGTGTTCCTTTCCTGGGCTCTGGTACTTAACTGAGGACCCAGGGTTTATGAGCACTGAGCTGGCAGGGAATACCTCATATTTGTGGATTTAGGTAGTAAAAGAGAAAATCAATACTTCTGCGACTAACTGCAAATACAATCCCCATTTCCCCAAGTACATGCGATTAATCAATTGGCAAGCACACCGAATATTCCTTGGGTAACCATGCAAAATATAACCACCAAGAAAAATGCACACAGTAAGAGAGACATGCACGAGCAGGAGAAAACGCGTACATTGTCAGGACCGTGTTCAATGTTCACGTCACCAGTGTGGTTCTAGTTCGGATAGTTTAAACCTTATTTTATTTCTCAAACTCAAAACCCTTGGAAATGGGGTGACGTGTGAATAAATTTCCAGCTCTAGCTCAGGCCTCATGAAGCCTGTCAGGGTGACGGGGTGGCTGGCCCCAGTGCCAGAGCCTGTAGCTGGGGGCTGTGCTTTGGCAAAAACACGACTCATTTCTGTCACGTAGAGAGAGAAAACCATTGTCTTCCTCTGCCAAATAGTTTGTTAGTGATGCTTTCTGTATGCATTTTAGCATTCAAATACAGATGTTCCCAGATGTGCCCTCTGTGGGAAGCAGCTGCTGCTTCTCTGGCACAGAAACTGCAGAGAGATCGGTATACAAAGGCAGCACGAGCCTCAGTACAAACACAGCGCCTGTGTGCAGTGGGCCTGGCATTCCCAGGCGGCAGGGGGCCTTCGTACCCCCATTAATAACCTGAAACTGTCTCAGACTTACCCTTACTCGTCAGGAGTAGACACAAAGACAAGTGATTAATTTCAAACACACTTGGCTGATAAATACCATCTCATGTTATTTGCCCGGGGACTGTAAAACACTAGATTTTATTTCCTGTGAAACTGATAGGAATATAGATGTTCAGTCATGATTACTGTTGTTCACAGTGGCTGTTTCCCGTGGCTGCCTGGTAACAGCCCAGCCCCTCGTGGCTTGGGGTCATCCACACACCTTGGCTATGAGCTCAGAGAGCACTGCACCATTTACCATGGTACAATCAGACATCCCCCTGTTGGATCCCAGCCCAGCCCTTCCACATGTGTACAGTGTTGTTATTAGCACCATTTTTCTAAATCCAGAAGACGGGATGAAGAAGTCAGATGACTCTGATGCTTAGCCTTGTTCATTTTTTGTCCAGTGCTGAGCCACAACGCACGCTCTGTACATCACATAGTGAGTGCTGTCTGGAGATGTGAGCTGCTGCGACACCACCAAGAACAGTCCTGCCTGGCAGCTTTGCATACCAAGAAGAGACTGGCAGGGAAAGGCTCATATTCCATTCTCCTTCCCCACACCCTAGAGGGAGCTGCCTGGTTGTTCCTCTCCTTGTGCCCAGAGAGCTTCAGTGCGGCAGCTCCCAAGTCTTCCTGGCATTTAGAGAAATGAAGACCCAGAAGCGCAGATCTCTGGGCCCTCATTTGGAGTTGCCATAAACCAGAAGTTTCCAAGCACGGTGCCACCTGGGGTGTTGTGCCTGCCCGAGCCGTATGAATCTGTCTGTGCAGTGTTCAAGGGTCCATTGCTTCCAACCAGATCTATTCTGTGAAGCTAGCTAGTGAATTATTTATGGATTACACATTTGACAGGGGCTCGGGGCTACATTTGAAAACACTCAGCTCCCGGCTTGTTGCTGTGGATGGTAGAAATGTCTGTCTGGAAACCAAGGCTCAGAGCTATTCAGTCCCTACGAGTCCCAGAGGTAGGGTCCCCGAATAGCTGAGCTCAATGTGTCTGGTCCTATGCTGCCTGGCTTCCCAGAGAGGGGCCTGTGCATCCTCTCACAAGACAGCAAGCCGTAGCAGGTGAAAGTCTGAGCGTCAGCCTCAAGAGTGAGGTTTAGAAGCCCATGTAGAGGAAGGGATAGAAAACAGAGACAAAAGAGGCTGAGGCCAGGACCTAACAGCAAATGAAGAAAAGATTGCACGGGCAAGTCTGGTGCAGTTGGAGTAGCAGAAAGCTTTGGTACAGTAGGCTAGCGTAGCACACTCCTCTGTCCCCCAGAGGCCGACACTGTCTCAGTGACATGTTGCCTCGTGACTTCACTGCTGCCTCGGCTGGGGTCCAACCAGTACATAAGAAAACATACCTGGAGTTGTATCTGCTCTGGCTCCTTTGTGGGCGCATGTGTATTGATCAAGGCAGCTTAAATAGTTCACTTTGCACACACACCACTCAGAAGCACTGTAAAAATGGTCTCAGCCCTTGTTAGCAGGAACTACCTCAGAAAGCACCGAGAACAGGGAAATATCACTCGTGTCTATGAAATATTAATAAAAGCCTTCGGAAGGTAAGACAGAGCACATCTGATAAAGAGAGGCCACTCCTCTACAGGGGCGGTGTGGCGGCAATGTTGGTTGGCCTTTAGCTGGAGGCCCCTGTGACCAGGGTCACTCCTTCATGTTACAGAGGTGGACGCAACATGGAGAGAGGGGGGCCACATGCCAAATGGCTGCAGGCCGGCATGTGATGGGGGAGAGGAGAGAAGCACACTTCCGAGCTTGAGAATAAAGGGAAGGGAAGACGCAGCATTACTTCCCTTTTATATCTCCGCACATGTCTTAGAGACAGCGCTCGAGTCTGACTGCATGCACCCGGCAGGAGGCGGAAAGCCTGTAGCCTCTTCTTTGATGCTCTGGTTTTCCCGTCTGCTCTGTGCCTGTGTGGAGTTCTGTACTAGCAGAGTCGTTTTCAACTAAGACCTTTGAGTTCAGTCTTTTCTTTTTCTTTTTTTTTTTTTTTTTTTTTTTTTTTTTTTTTTTTTTTTTTTTTTTCCTGTGGCGGGGATTGAACTCGGGGCCTTGCGCCTGCGAGGCAAGTGCTCCACTGCTGAGCTACACCACCAGTCCCATTAAGACCTTGAAGATTTAATATAGATGGCTGGTGTGCAGTGTGTTCGGTCCTGGCAGGTAGTTCGTTTCTGTCCTGAGAGACCATTGCTCAGAGACTCCGGAAGGTAAAGGAAAGCTGGAGTCTCCAGTTGCAGAAGGAGCATGGGCTGGCCAGGTGGGGCCTGCCGCTCCTGAGGCGTTGACTGGCTTCCTCCTCTGATTCTGATCCAGATCTAAGCCACAAATCACCTGAGGGGCAGGATAGATTAGAGGGTCCTGGCTCCCAGGATTATACGTCATGGTGGGAAGTATCACTCTCAGTGTCTGCCATTGGCTTTGAGAGAGAGATGTACAGGGGCACAGAGCCTCATGTGGGCTCTCAAGCGCCCTGTGCTCTGGGAACAGAGCCACAGGGGTCCTCCAGCGCCCCATGGTATGTTTCTAGTTAAGAGATTGGGTCATCCTCTGATGTCCTTTGTCAATCACAGGGCCTAGTGGGTATTTACAGGGCTGCAATAACAGTGACTGTTGGGGATTTCAGTTGAAAGCTCCACGAGACACCACCTGTTTCAGCAGGATGGACTTCAGCATGCCACTGCTTACGAAGCCGTTGTCTTTTGTTAGCAGCTCGCTATGGGGTATGCTTTCTGTCAGTTCTGTGTGAGAGTGCAGCCTCCTGATAGACACTGTGAGCTGGATTGACGATTCCAGACAAACTCTGAGGTTTCATCTGCTGAAACAAACCAAAGCTGTTTTCTGCTATGCTCTCACTTCCCCGCCTTGTCTTTCCTCTCCAGGCAGCGTCATCAGCCCTGAGCAGTCTGGGTCACGTGTACACAGCCATCGGAGACTATCCCAACGCTCTGGCCAGCCACAAACAGTGCGTCCTTCTCGCCAAGCAGTCCAAAGATGACCTTTCTGAAGCCCGAGAACTCGGGAACATGGGAGCCGTGTACATTGCCATGGGCGACTTTGAGAATGCTGTGCAGTGTCATGAACAGCACCTGCGTATAGCCAAGGACCTGGGGAGCAAGCGAGAGGAGGCCCGTGCTTACAGCAACCTGGGCAGCGCCTACCACTACCGGAGGAACTTTGACAAGGCCATGTCCTACCACAACTGTGTGCTGGAGCTGGCGCAGGAGCTGATGGAGAAGCCCATTGAGATGCGAGCCTACGCCGGCTTGGGCCATGCAGCCAGGTGCATGCAGGACCTGGAGAGGGCAAAACAGTACCACGAGCAGCAGCTGGGAATCGCGGAGGACCTCAAGGACCGGGCGGCGGAAGGCCGCGCATCCTCCAATCTGGGTAAGGGCCTGCCGGTGTGACCCCGGGCCAGCAGCCAAGGCTGCAAATGGCTGGAGTAGCCACCGTCTTTTTCAGGAGCTTGTGTGTTTTTGATCAAAAGAATTCATTGCGTATCTTTCCTTCAGCCGTACCCCCTGAGCCTGGCTACTGTAAAGCACATTGTCTCTTCTGTGCCCTGAGAATTAAAGTCCTGCAGTGAAGGGAAACACACACACAGACACACACAGCCCATGCAGAGAGCAGAGCATCTCTGTAACAGAGAAAGGGAGCATGGGGATGACAGGAAACTGTGAGAGATTCAAGAGTCTGAGGAAAATACAACAGAGACAACTTTAGTTGGTGAATTAGTCCACAGTGTGTCTTTCCCCTCATAATTACGTGTACTCAAAAATAATGCTGATAGTCTTTGTATGAATGCAAAGTCATTTTGTGAAAGACCTGCAATGAAGACGTGCCTACAGTTGGTTTGGAATCCAGTTGCTGTCAGGACATTTTAATGTGAGGGCTGGAGAGAGGCACTTTTGTGAAGTCTGTGATGTGAGACACCCTTGTGTTTGGAAGTGTGGGTTGAGTTCATTGCTGAGCTAGCCTTCTGTCCATTTGTGAGTTCTTGAGGGTTAGGTGGGAGGAGGGGTAAGATGGGACCACACTGGTACCTGCATAAGCTTCAGATGCCACGGGCAGCATCCCCATCTCCACGTTAGCATGTCCCTGCCCTTCCCTCCACCTTGGCTGCTCCTAACAGTATTCTTTGTAAAAACCCAAGCAATGGTGTGTGGTGTAAAGGCCTGCAGGTTCTCAGGCAGCACGGAAGAAGCTCTGGAGACCAGAGCGAGAGTCTAGGCTTGCAGAAGAACACATTGTCATCAACTGAGTCCACACCTGAGAACTGTACCCTTGAGTCACACACACACACCCAGTCCTGTATTTTCATTGGGTCTGTATTCATAGTTACCTTTGGCTGCATGCAGCTTTTGGGCCCCGGGTTTGTCATGTCCGGGAAAGTCTGAAAAGAACTGAAGTGGCAAGTTCCTGGCTGTCTGTATTCATTCTATCAGTGATCAGTATCTACTGACTCCTTACTGCGTGATTAGTCCTGTGTCATTTATTTGAGGGATGTCGACATCCCAAAAGCTTTGTGCGTTTGAAGAGCTAATAATATATTTGAAAAACAGTGTGCACATAGAACATCAGCGCTCATCTACTTGTCCTTGTGGCTCTGCCTCTTTTCATATCTTATAGTAGTTTATATATTACATCATGCATTCTTACCTGTCCCTAAAAGGCCACATAGTGATGTGTTGCCATGAAATTACTAAGAGGGAGAGCCTGCGGGTAGGACACCCTGGGAAGCCAATCACAAAGTACCCCTTCCATACATAGATGGTTTTCTAGATCATTCTAGTTGGAGATTCATTAATATTTAAAAGGCGTACTCTGCTCTTGTTAGTCCTTTGACTGTGTGTGTTTGCTACTTGTTTCTGCTTGCGTCTTGTACATTCCTCTCCCCCTCACCTGAGTCCTTGCTTTGGCTACCCAAGCTCAGAACTTAGACCACTGGCTACACCGCTTCTTGTTCGTGCAGTCACGGAAAGGTCTTACGTTGCCTGTGAACAGTGCTCTGTCCACCACATGGTTTCTATATTATGTTTCCACTTTCACTGAACTGGAAACAACTGTAAGATCATTTGATTGTTGTTTGGTCCATCTGTTTAATTTTAAACTATCTGGGGTAGAGTTCAATGGCCGATCATTTGTCAAGTGTGCATGAGGCCCACATTTCAGTTCCTAGCACTAGATAGGGAAAAAACCAATAGTCAAAGCACTGGGCTGGGGGCGTGGCTCAGTGGGTGAGTGCTCGCTGAGGAGCACGGGTGTAGTCATGCAAGCCTGTCGCCCTGGAGCTAGGACAGGTGTGCAGAGAGCAGATCCTGGGGGCTTGGTGGCCTTCTAGTCCTACTCATGAACGACTGACATGGGGGTGGGGTGGGTCTGATGGATGCCTGGATTGATCTCTGAATCCGCAGTGGGCCATATAAGATGGCGGGAGACTTGGTGCTTTCTTGTGTCTGTGATGTGCATGCATGTTTGTGGATGCACATGTGTGGAGAGTCCAGAGGTTGACATTGGGTGTTCTCAATTGCTGTCTTACAGGTAGAGGCAGGCTCTCATTGAAGCCAAACTCACTGATCTGATCTGGTTCCTCTAGCTAGTCTGACCGCCTGCCCGCCTGCCCGCCTACCCTAAGGCTCCACTGCCTCTGCCTCCTGGGCCCTGGGGATCCACACTCCAGCCCTCACACACTCGTGCCCTAAACATTTTGCCCACTAGTCCGTCTCCTCGGCCCTGACTTGGCAAATTTTGATATATTTTGATAAAAATTTTCAAACCTATGTCTAGAGAAAGAAGATGAAAAACAGGAAGAGAACCATGGTCCAGATCTGATACAAAGCAGAATGAATGGGTCAAAATATCTGAAAAAACAGCTAAAAATTGCTTACGTTAGATAAAATGATACATATATACATACATACATGCATATATATACATAATACATACATGCATACATATATACATACATGCATACATACATATATATACATAATACATGCATACATATATATACACAATACATACATACATACATACATACATACATACAAGATAATCTGATAGATGCAGATTCAAAAACTGGAAGAAAGAAAATCGAAAGTTAAGCCCTATCTGCACATATTATAATCCAGATGCTTCAACTGGCCTTGCAGGAAATCTCAGAAGCAGTCAGGGAAATAAAACAGTGTTTCCACTGAGTCTTTATCAGAAGCAAAGGAGGTCAAAAACCACTGGGGAGACATTTGACAGGGTTGTGGGGTTAAAACCTTGGCTGGTCCTGAACTCATTGCATAGACCAGGCTAGCCTCAAACATGTAGTGTTCCACCTGCCTCTGTCTCTGCCTCTCCAATGCTAGCATTAAAGCTGTGCTAAAAGAAATAGTGAAACCCCCATCAGCCCAGAATGCCATATCCAGCAAAACTATGCCTCAGACAAACGGGAAAAAAGGACAGCAGGAGAATTAAACAAGTGGAAAGGAATGCAGGCAAACTCGGTGTACTTCAGGTGAGTCACTGAGAAGAGCTGGTGGAGAACCGTAAAAAATATTAAATAAAGTCTTCTGGACAGACGGAAAATGAGACCATATGGAGGCTCGGGTATTTAGGAGAGAAAGAGAGTACCAGAAATGGTAAATACATGGATAAACAAGACATTGTTTTCCTCTTAAGTAATTAAGATGGCTGTTTTAAACAAAAATATAACACAGTATTTAAAAATAACGCAGGTACAGTAACAGTGTGGCAGCTGAGCAAGGAATACAACAGGTGGGAGCAGATGCATCTAAAGGACTGCCAGGTATACTCGGAGCTCGCGGGCAGTGCAGACTCCAAACTGTGAAGAACACTTGAAGCCTTCAGAGGAACTCCCAAGAAAAACACTGCAAAAAGGTAGAGCTGCCAAGCAAGCAGAGAGGACAAACCAGGGAGTGAGGTTTAAAGGAGCCAGAGAAACACCGAAGGAGGGCAGTCGGAAGCCCGACAGCTGAGTGGGATATTAAATACTAAAAGCAGCCAGAGCAAAGGGCTGGAGAGAGGGCTCGCTGGTTAAGAGTACCAGCTGCTCCTGCAGAGGGCTTGGGTTCAATTTCCCAGCACCCACATAGTGGCTCACAATCTGAAACTCCAGTTTCAGGGGACCAGACACCCTCTTCTGGCTTTCATGGGCACCAGGCACACACATAGTGTACAGACACACATGTAGGCAAAACACTCACGTGTACGAAATAAAACAATTTTAGCTGGGCAGTGGTGGCGCATGCCTTTAATCCCAGCACTTGGGAGGCAGAGGCAGGCTGATTTCTGAGGCCAGCCTGGTCTACAGAGTGAGTTCCAGGACAGCCAAAGCTACACAGAGAAACCCTGTCTCAAAAACACAAAAAACAAACAAAAAAAAAATTAAAAATAAAAACATAAAAGAAAATCATTGCTTAATTCTGTGTCGTTTGCACTTAACACATTAAATAAGATAAATAAATAAATAGGAACCATGGAAATACCAAAGGTAGGTAGGGGTAGGCATATTAGTGTCAGATAATAGAGACTTTAAGAGAGTGGTGTATCACCTATGATAAAAAGAGCCAAAGGAGAATTAGTGTCCATGGAAACCAGTTTGTGTCTCATCAGCTCACAGGGAAGTTGCAAACTGGAGACCTGTCCTGGGTGGTCACCCACATTACCACAGCCAGTGTGCACTCGCTATATCAAAATAAGCAAAGGCAACTCAAGACGCTGGGATGTTTCATGTTAAGTGTACATTATCTCCGTTTATAATGAAGTGATTTGCTGAGAGGTGGTGGGGTAGGGACTTGGCAGATTGTGAGGGAGTGTTAGCTGCGGGGAAGCCTCAGAATACAGTTTCACAGAATTGAAGAAGAAACAGACACATCCCCAGCGACAGCAGAGGTTTCTTCAAAATGGGCATGCCTAACAGTTGATAAGCATATATATTTAAAAACCTCAAAAGACAGAGGTGATATGAACAGTAATGTCAGCTGCTTGGCCCCGTGACATCCAACTGTCATGCGTGTGGGAGCTCTGTGGCCTCTGAACACAGGAAGATGAGGCCAAAATTCAGTAAGAAGACAGTGAGTGGGTAAACTCTCCAGATTTTAAAAATGTATGTTATCTGGTCCACGCCCCTGCGTGTAAATGGATGCTTCTCTGTCTGTGCCCACGTGAAACCAGAGGAAACTACTGATACTGCTCTGTCACTCCCTGCCTTGTTGACTTAAGACAGGGTCTCTCGCTGAATCTAGAACCTGCCTTTGCCAGCCAGCCTGGTGACGGCCATATTTGTAATGGTGATTGTGGTGGAAGATGCCAGTTAAACGCTGCTCACGGGGTAGAGGTCAGCTGAGCTCCCAGCACGGACCTGTCCTTTTCTCTCCACTGGGTCTGTGGACAGCACCAGCTCTCCTGAGCGATAGCAAATGTCGGTAGCTCTCAGAGTTAACAGCCAGACAGGCTCAGCAGCCGTGGTGTCTACTTGTTACTGAACCTTGCTCTATATATTAGATGCATCAGGCCACGTGCATGGGGGACCTCACATTCAACTATATGATCCAAAGTCCCCAAGATTAATCACTCGGGCAACAGAGCCACAATACTCCCATGGGCAAACATCCCAGCCGTGCCCAGAGACCTACACCCTCTCTTGGTTGAACCGAGTTGTTTCCTGCAGAAGTGAACTTTAAGATACATATAGAATTTTCATTTGGTTCTTTAACGTTTCAGGTTGCAGCACTAAGATTTTAGGAGTTCATTTGTGCTGCGTATTTTTCCGTTCACATAGCCGAGTCTAGATATGGGCTGTGCTTTTAAAACCTTGACAGCTAAATCCATGTGAGTCATCTTGGGGTTAGACCCTATTGATTGCTTCTTTTTTCTTCTTCCTCAGTTTGGTGGATAGCTTCATACTGTGAGGTTTAAAGTGTATAATTCACTGGTTTTAGTGTAGCTGTGGCTGTCAGTGGATTGCCTGTCATTTTTAGCACCAGCACACTCTATGCAGTAACCAACACAGGAGTGTATTATATGGTGGGGGATATCTGCGGAAGAGCTGCCTTCTGACATATCCATCCTAATAACTCAGGTGTGGTGGCGCTGCTTCTCCCGGGCAGCTGACTGGGCTGCAGTCAGCCTCTCCTGTTGGTGGGTGTCGGGGGAAGCCTTTCTTTGCAGCTTTTATATTCAGAGGTTGTCATTGTTCGGGATTCTCCTGCTATGATAAACACCATGACCAAATGAAACTTAGGGAGGAAATGGTTTATCTCATCTTACAGCCTGTGGTCCATCACCCAGGGAAGTCGGGGCAGGAACGCCGAGACAGGAGCTGAAGCAGAGGCCACAGAGGAGCACTGGCCATGGGGGAGCACAGCTCGCTGGCTTGCTCCTGCTCACCAGCACTCAGTACTTTCTGCTATGTCCTCCTCAGTACTTTCTGCTATGTCCTCCAGTGTCTCCCCGTCCCAGTGTGGTAATCTGCAGCGGCTGGGCTGAGAGGAAGAGCTGCTACCCCGCTGCTGGAAGCCCCCACTCATTTTTAACTTCAGTACTTTGACTTTTGCCCTTTCCCCTCCCTGGGGATCAACAGTGGTCTCCTCAGGTAGAGTTGGGAGGCCTTTGGAGCCTCCGACTCGGCTCACACTGCAGCCAGTGAAGTCCGCCAACCCTGTTCTGTGCAGGATGCTGTCCTTCCTTCTTGATTGCTCTTTGTGTGGATTTTTTTAAAAGTCGGTTGTTTGTTTGTTTTTTTGTTTTTGTTTTTGTTTTTGTTTTTGTTTTTTAAGTTACAACAGTGAGTTATACTTCTGTGGAAAGAGTTCTCACAAAATGGAATAAAATAGGAAAAAGGACCTTGCCCCCTCATGTGACGTATCTGCCCCACACCCAGCGTTAGCTACTGTTAGTGTCTTGGTAGAACCTTCCAGACTCTTTACCACATGCACAGACACAGACATCTGTGGATGCAGGCTTGGCGGCTGCAGCCTGTCCCATGTGTGGAGTGGTGTCATGTCAGTTTCCCCTTGGCTTCCTTCTCTCAGATTCTCTCACCAGTCTCTCCATCTCTGTGTCATGGTGGCTCCCTTCCCTCCAGGTGGGGGTTCTTGTCTCATTTCTGACCTTTGTCTGTTTCTGTTTATCACCCCTAACCTTTGACTCCTGATTTCTGCACGCTGCTTCCAACTCTCTCCTTTCTTACCTTCCTGCTGTTTCCTGTGTCGGGATGCCTAGTGCCTCTCATCCCGCACGGATGCTAAGTATCACCGAATCCAAACATGAACTCCGGCTTTCCGACAGTGGCCATGTGGGCTTTGCTGAGCTGCTGGTGACAGCACCCCTTGCAGCCATGTACATTGGCACCCAAGGCTGATGTCACCAAATGCTGTGAGCCTGGGTTCTCTCACAGGTCTGTGTTCCTGCTAACACCCTGAATTCAGCTCCACTGGGCCAAAGGCAAGTCCATCTGGCAGTGGCCTGGAAAATATGTTTCTTTGCATTTCCTTCCTTCTGCTGGCCACCCTCACGTCTTTCTACAGTGCACTAGCCATTACAGTGTCTGACTGAGTCTGAAACCACGTTGCCCTCTGTCCTGCCCCAGGCCAACAGCCTCCTTTAGAAGGGACAGCTGAGCTCCTGTCAGGCCTGCCTAGCAGATCAGAGTGACACCCCACCCCCTTGCCATGGAAGGTGACCGTCACACTTTCTAGGAAAGGCCTGTGCCCCCGTACTGAGCAGCCTACCACACTGTCCTGACTTAGCATGCCAATACCAGTTCCGGTCCTCCTTCCTCTGCTTCAGTTGTCATCTAAGCTGCTAAGGGAGTATTCGCCTAAAGGGTCTCAGCCTTCGCCTCTTCCCAGTGGCCCAGTGTGTTGCAAGAACCCAGCAGCTGAGCTTTCTCCCATGCCTGTCATTCATGCTCCCTCCACCCTCTACATTGGTCTTAGGCTCATTTTACAGCTCTGCTTGTCAGCTGCGGTGTCCTGTGTCCATACAATGGTCAGTCACCACAGTCTTCTGTCTATTCCTGCCGCCCCTGAGCACCTCACCTACGGTGGCCCTTCTGACCTCGGCATTTCCCACCGTGGCCATGCTTTCCTGACTCTAAGTTCTTCTTCCAACTCCCTCTCCTCTCTCTCTCTCTCTCTCTCTCTCTCTCTCTCTCTCTCTCTCTCTCTCTCT
>JANHMN010000023.1:40476842-40521771 GCA_030674055.1 Rhabdomys pumilio | reverse complement strand
TGTGTGTGTGTGTGTGTGTGTGTGTGTGTGTGTGTGTGTGTGTGTGTCTGTCTGTCTGTCTGTCTGTCTGTCTGTCTGTCTGTCTGTCTGAATGGGGCAGAGGTGACAGGAGCCAAGCATGCTGGGAAACACCGGGCGTTAACCAATCCAAATCACACACTTCCGGGAGCCAAGCATGCTGGGAAACACCAGGCGTTAACCAATCCCACTCACACATTTCCGGGAGTCAAGCTTGCTGGGAAACGTCAGGCGTTAACTAATCCCACTCACACACGTCCTTTCCCTCGTTCATGCTCACTGAGCTCAATTCTGTCTCATTCTCCGGCTCAGGTTCCGTCCTGCTGTAGACCCCAGAGCCTAAGAGGCTCGTGCCGGGCGACGGCAACAGTTCCCAGACACTTGTGGACCTTGACATTGCCTTTGGTGTAAACATCCCCGCACTCCTTCCTGCTGTAAAAGGCTCCAATGCCACGGTTTGTTCCGTGTTAAGAGAATGTATATGAAGCTGACCTTGATTCCTGAATATTTGTCAGGTTTAATATATATGTTTGTGCGTCTGCATGTGGTATATGCAGGTGAGTACAGGTGTCCCTAAGGTCAGAGGTGTCAGGTCCCCTGGAGCCGGAGTTGCAGGAGGTCATGGCGGAAACGTGGGGCTTCTTCAAGAACCGAACACAGTCTTATCACTGGAACCGTCTCTCTAGCCCGAACTTTTTCTTTATTTTAACTTTTTTATTTGTTCGTGTGCTGTATTGTGTTGAGTGTGCAGTGCATGTGATACATTGTGCGGTATATCATGAGTACATAGTATATCACGTGTCGCATGCGTGTGGTGTATTACGTGGCATAGGAACAGTATGTGGGCATATACATGTTCAGCTGTGCTTGTCCAGACACACACAGAGGCCCGAGGAGGATGTCAGGCATCCTGCTCGGTAGCTGTCATCCGATTTCTTTGAGGTGGAGTCTCAGCCTGGAGGGAAGCCATTGGCCAGTGAGCTCTCATAATTTGCTTCTCTCTCTCTCTCTCTCTCTCTCTCTCTCTCTCTCTCTCTCTCTCTCGAAGTGTGGGCTCACAGGTGTGTGCAGCCATGATGAGGTCTGGGGATTTGAAATCAGGTCTTCGCGCTTGCACAAAAAGTGCCCTTACCCACTGAGCTATCTACCCACCTAAAACATTTGAAATGAACTAGAAATACGACGAGCCCGGGAAATAGTCAAAGCATCAGGCAGCAACTGGATTTTATTGTACCATTTTAATTTTATCCCTTCAGTTTAGTGGTGCTAAATTAAGCAGATTTTTCTCCTCTCTTTACGTAGTCCCTTGCCCTACAGCTGTATAAGGCAGTCTGATTAGCAAGGTAACTAAATAATATATTAACCTTTTGGATCTTGATCCAAGAAGTTCTCAAAGCGTGGATACAATGGGGCCTTTGTGCAAGTTTGAAGAGTGCTGATATTTATGACTCTGGACAAGAAAATCACTAGGATAGCACACTGCTCCTTCTTTTAAGTACGTGAACTTAATGGCCTGTTCTCTCCTGTGTTTAACATCCAGCCTTAGGAGACCGATGCTGGCTCTGCTTTTTGAGGTATTCAAATAACAGGTTCCACAAAAGAAAAATGAAAAGTCCTTTGTGGAAGCTCCACACACCTTTGAAGTGGCTCCGAGTAAAGAAATGACACTCACTGAGTGCCCGGGTGTGCCTGGTGCAGCTTCTTACACAGTGTTCATTATCGCGTTTTAAACGCGGGCTTGTTACCGTTAGGAACAGGAGCCTCAAAGACCAGGAAGAGGAAGTCGTTGGGGTCCCATAGCGAGCGAGCGAGCGAGCGTGGGGAAGAGCTGTGGCTATCTAAAGCCAGAGCTGGAGCTCTTTGTGCTACTACCACTGAACCTCCCTGGAGAGACAGCTAAGTTTTTAAGAAAGCTCAACTGGCAGGCCTGAGGAACGAGGCCAGCGTGACACAGCCGCTAAGAACCCCAGAAAGGGAGCACAGTTCTGTGGCATGGCTTCCTTTGGTCCTCGCTGTCATCTTCACCTCACTGGAGGTGTGACTGTGCATCCACCAGGAGGTCCTGCTCGTCCTCATAGTGCAACCATCTCTCTCTCTCTCTCTCTCTCTCTCTCTCTCTCTCTCTCTCTCTCTCACACACACACACACACACACACACACACACACACACGAGTGAAATTAACAGAGACTCCATGTTTAAGACTCTTCGCAGCATAATTAGTAATTTCATGGTGATTTCAAGAAGTTGCTTTTCCTGAGGCACTCTCTGAGGCAGAGCATGCACCCCCAGAACTGGAGGGAAGCCGGGAGCCAACTTTTAGTCACTAGTGCTGACTCAGCGTGTCCCTACTTGACTTCCACGCATCTCAGGCTGCTGAATGGGGCCACTCGCTCGCTTGGTGGCTTGGGTGTACAGAGACGCTCCCCTCCCTGTCCTGCTAGCCGGTTGCCCTGGGTGGGGGAGCACTTTCATTTGCCAGGGAAATTTTCACTGGTGCTACTCAGAACGTCTCCACAAGCAGTTAAAAAGTGGGAGGAGGGCTCTGCCATGTGCCCAGTGCCTGTGAAACAGGCCCTCACCAGAACGGCCCCTGTGGCAGAGCTTAACGGGCTACATTCTTAAGCCAGATTGGCAGAGTTGGCCACTTACTGGAAGCAACAGCAGTCAGTAATTGTGTTTCCCTGATTCAGATGGTATGTTCTAGCAAATCCATTATGGGACACTGAATAAGACAAAGACAGCTTATAACGCGGCCCAGCTGCTGGGGGTGTTCTGGGGGGACCTATAATCTGCTCTGCGACTCAGTAAAACTGGTGAAGCCTCACAGTAAGGAGACCTGGAGTTCAACCAGGAATTCCAGACTGTTGCCTTAGCAAAACAGATGGTGGCCCCCAGGTCGTGGCTCGTCAGGCGAGCTGGCATTGTCTACCTCATGGCTCTGGCACTTCCAGCATGCCTGATGGAGAAAGAATCCATGGTGCCTTTGTGCCCACGGAGAACCCACAAAATTCTGACTGGGATGAAGGGCCCGTGGTGTGACGCTGAACTAAGCCCTTCTCCAGCCTTCATCCTCTGGTGCTTCTGGGTTCCGCTTGCCCTCCTATTGAGCCGGCTGCTCTTTTCCTTCCTGTAGAAAGACAAACTACTTGAAGCATGTGTCGGTTTCTTGTTTTGATTGCCACCCATGCACACTCTCAAAGCAACATCCGGGCTTGTGTGCTGTGCTATGCTGTGCTGTGCTGTGCCATGGCTAAGGTCACCATAGAACTCAGAATAAAGAGAACGTAGTAGCAGCAAATACTTGGGGCTCTTGATGGCTAGCTAGCTTTGTAGGCTTGCTGTTTTCCATTGTAAAATGGGTATAATTATAGCATCCTCCCTCTGTCCCGCCCTGAGAATGGCCAGGACTAAATGTATCTTATGATGTACAAACTTCCTACCTACTGAAGAGCTCTGCTCCTCTGGGAAGGAAGATGTCTCCAAGAGCAGTTTCAGAGGTGAAGTGGGTGGCCTGCTGTGTGTCTCCAGTGGACCTGTGACAAATGGGTGCCAGGCACATAAGGACCCACACTCATCACCACCACCCCACTGCATCACATGCAGTGAGACATTGTTTGTGTAACACAAAACATCTGCCCATCCTGATAGCGTGATCTGTGGACGGTGAAGACGCTCTAAAGCAGTGGTACAGGCTGGTGTTTGATCTCTTATTCTTTTGCTCACATCCTCCCAGTTAAAAACATTTCAAATGATGAAAAAGACCCACAAAACAATTTAAATCAAAACGTGGATATGGACTTGGTTCTAATGCTGGCTCTACGCCCACTGTTAAGGGAGATAGGGCCGAAGGCTGTCCATCCTTGTACCACTCGAGGCCACCACAAGCAGGTGCAGGGCCCAGTGTCCCATAACTGGAAGAGGTCTGAGTGAGAGTTAGATGGCTGGGTACCAGGCCTCACCTCAGTGGGGTCTGTGGGTAAATCCCTTTACCTACAGGGTCCGTTTTCAATAAGAAGGGCAATTATTAGAATCTAACCTTTGGTTCACAAACTCTGGTGGTCGAACGACCCTTTCACAAGGGTCACGTATTAGGTCACATGTCTGCATATCAGATATTTATGTTATGGTTCATAACAGCAAAATGACAGTTGTGAAGTAGCAACAAAAATCAGTTTATGGTTGGGGCGGGGGTCACCCTAACATGAGGCACTGTATTAAAGGGCCACGGCATCAGGAAGGTTGAGAACCACTGGATCAAATGTCTGTTCCTCACAAGATTTGACAGCGATTCCACACAAGGGTGTGAAGGCTTGATAACAAGAGAGACGCCAGTCCCACTAGAGGAGCATCCACAGGCCAGTGTGTCTTTCTTGTCAGATTTGTTGCAGAGACCAGAGAAAGATACTTCCCGCTGAGGTCTCAGCAAGGAGCAGAGAGCACGGCCTTCAAAAGTAGGCAAACTTAGGTCTCCTAGTTCACAGCGTGGCATTAGATTCCTTCCCAATCCTGTCGTAGTTGTGGGACACCGTGGCTCTACAAGGGTCCTTACATCCACACAGGTTCTCTCCAGTGCCCATCTGTGCCTGCCTACTGGGGACCTCTGCAGGGGTCTGCTTGCTATTTCCTGCAGGCTGTGAGACCTGCAGATGTCAGGGCTCCCCTTCAGATGCCTCTGAATCCCCAATTCTTGTCTCTATCAGCATGTTAATCTTTGATGCCCTGTGAATTGATGAGGAGCGCTAAGCGGGATCGAGGCACTCGGTAAATGGTGCTGCTGTTATTACATGCCCATAGATTTGTCTCTTTTAAAATAAGCTTACAGATGTCTGCACTCATCTCAATTAGCAGACTCGAGTAGAGGGCGTCCACTGCCAGCATCCATTTGGCTTTCTAGAAGATTCTCACCAAAGAAAGATGACAATAGCCCCAGAGTTCACAGTACAGCCCCAGCTGTCTGAACTCACGGGTGACTTCAGAACATCATCTTGAAAAAGTCTGCAGATGTTTCTACAATTAGGCCTGGGTGGGGGTGGGGCAGGGGCAGGGTAGGGATAGGGTGGGAGAGGGGAGAGGTGTAGGGGGCAGGGGTGGGAGGCAGCTCGGGACAGAAAACCTGGGTCTTGGTTCCAGACCCGCCCTGGTTTGAATTGTAGCATGGAGCTGTGTGGTCTGGGGAGAGTTACATCAGATGCGAGACAAGGTTAAGAGCTCTGGGTGGGCGTGAGGGTAGACCCAAAGTGCAGACCCACAGTGCAGGCTCAGCAAACATGGCAAGGACTGAGATTTCCCATTCTGGAAGTGAGCTCGAGCCACCAGGTTCCTCCCTTATCTGTCCCTTCACTTGGTTCCCAGGTGATGCCAAGGCTCTGGGGGATTCAGAGTAGTTCTTTGTAAAACAACAACAACAACAAAACCACAACAGAAAGACTTGACGATTTTGACGTAGCCAGATGAGAGAACCCAGCTCCTTTTATGCCGTGAATTTGCTACAAGTTTCTTTCCAGGCTAGTGAAAAAATAACTTTCTTCCCTTATATGGCTTAAACCATGAGTCCTTTTTTCAACATTCTGGGCCTTCTGTGTGATCTTGTTTTGTTTGCTTCTAAACATGTTTTGTAATAATCGCAGGAGTGGCAGTGTATCTGCAGAGGATCTGCTGGCATTCCCTGCCTCAAGGCCTGGGAGACCCCCCACAGCTCAGCCTGGCTTACCTGCGGTGTGCCTTAAAGAGGGAAGCAGTTTAAATGGTTGCCAAGCAATAGATTCCCTGTGGGGATAGGAGCAGCAGTGCTTTCCAGCAGTGTTGTAACTGACAAGGAGGCCCATGCCATCAAAGTGGCTCATCGGCTTTCGGGTATTTATAAGGGATTTTAGTGAAATGGCCACTCTGACCTCTGTGACCATACAGACTGACCCATCTGTCATAAGTCAGCTTTTGTCCGTTTGTCTATCTACTCTCTACCTGTTCTACCTCCCATCAGTCCTTCAGATAATCTTTAGACACCTGCCATTCTTAGGGGCATTCCGCTGGGAGACAGGGGACTCTGCTAGAGTCTGTTCCCTAGGAGGCCATTTGTAACACAGAACTTCTTTTCTGATAGGTGTGACACCTCCCAAAAGAATGAATCCAAAGGCCAGTGGCCCCCGAGAGTCACGAGGCCTGTGCAGACAGCTCAGGTATATGTACAGTGAGGCGTTCCAGCATCCTTCAGAAGGCCCACTGTGTTGTGGGGACTCTAGGGTGATGGTTTGAATGAGGGCGTGCCTGTGTGATGGTGTTTGGATGATGGTGTGCCTGTGTGAAGGTGTTTGGATGACAGTGAGCCTGTGCGATGGTGTTTGCATGATGGTGTCCCTGTGTGATGGTGTTTGGTTGACAGTGAGCCTGTGCGATGGTGTTTGGATGATGGTGTCCCTGTGTGACGGTTGTTCTGTGTATGGTTAAGAGGTAGACAGAGTACAGCATGGAAGTCCTGCACTGATTTTCTTCTTTGCCTTTTCTTTGTTCTCTTTTTACGACTCCAGTAACGGGAGTTTTATTACAGCAGTTTGTGTTCTCAGCTCTTTTGCTGAGGCTCTGCATAATTTATGATCTAGATTCCAAAATGTTAGTGAATTGCTCCACCAGAAATAATGGAATGTGACAGCAGTGGATTCCACATTCTTGGCCCAAATATTTGTGTCTGTGGTTTGCAAGTCATTTCATAGCATGACTGCTGCATTGCTCAAGCTGTTACCAGGATGGCTTCTGACAAAGGAAGAGACTTTGGGTGACTATAAAAGCAGAAAATGGGTGGGTCAATGAGAGAGAGAGAGAGAGAGAGAGAGAGAGAGAGAGAGAGAGAGAGAGATGGGAAAGAGAGAGTTGAGAGAGTGCTCTTTCCTCCAGCAGGTGCACCCCACCCCTGTATTCGATTTCTGATTTCAACCCCAGCCTCTGTGCTGATTAGCCCCCACTGGGCACTTTCCTGCCTGAATAAAGCAGGCATCTGCCCTCTCAGTGCACTGCAAGAGGCACCCCAGGGAAAATGTCCAGTGAGCAGTGACTGTGAAGCCTCAGGAAAACTCCTGTGCACCAAAGACACCATGCTGACCCATCTTTATTAGGGTATCACCCAGTAATGTCAGAAAGATCTGGAGGCAGAATCTACTATAAATGTAAAAATCATTTAAATGACAAACAAGAAGAGAAGGAGGAAGAGGAGGAAGAGGAGGAGGAGGAGGAAGAGGAGGAGGAGGAAGAGAAGAAGAAGAAGAAGAAGAAGAAGAAGAAGAAGAAGAAGAAGAAGAAAAAGAAAGTCACAGCACAGAAAAGACTGTTCCTGTGTTGATGTAGCTTTGTTGGTGAGTCACGGAGGCTTAGTGGCCGCAGAACTGAATGTCTGAGGCACGGGGAGGTTTGTCTTGGTATTGAATTGTCCTTCCTATGGCAAAAATGAAGCAAAATCATCTGACCAGATTCCTAGACTCCCTGTGAGGCTGGAGCTGACAGGAAACAGCATCTGTAGGCGTGCTGAGGAGCACAGCTACAGCCAGCAGAGCCCTGTTCTAGCAGACAGCTGCTTTTTCTCTTACCACCCTGTGACCAGTTCACTCATGGCTGCCCCACCACAGGAATCATGGAAAGGATTACAAAGTGGACGTCTTGTGCCTGGCTTTGTGGCCGCCCCATTGCCAGGGCCCTTTCATGAGACACAAAGGTTCCTGCCTGCCCCTTCACTCGTTGACTTTGTATCAACTGTGTCTGTGATAAAGGGTGAAGAAAGCAACATTCTTGCTCGTGTTTTTAAACAAACACAAGATCTGAAAGATGACAAGGCTGAGCAGAGCAGTGCACGATAGATGTGATGGGGCATGGTTGAGAAAGCCCTCTTATACAGGGATGGAGTGAGGTCTAGAAAGCTGGTCTTGGATTGTTGGAATTATTGTTCTAATATGTCCCTATGAAAGACATGCAATCCAGATATTTTATTTATGAGCCGTATGCCTAGATTGGGCAGTTCTAAGGCTATTCTAACTTAATCCCCAGCTATTAAGTCGCTTGTTACTTTGTTTCCTCCCTGCATTGGGGTTCTGGTCCATGGCAGCTTCCTCCTCCATGTCTACCCTCCTCTCTCCCCACACCTGGGACCTCCTCACCTCCTCTTAAACCTCCAGCCCAGTCTTAACTCCTTCCACTGCCCAATCACAGACTCTAGCCTTTTATTGACCAGTTAAATTGGGGAGAAGGTTCACATGGCATCACTTGAGTACGTGAGCAAATGCTCATAGGGGGAGCCTCACATTTAGGAGCCAGTTTTAGCGACAGGATGCACGCAGCATCAGACCCACTCCAGTCTTTGGTTCGAAGGCTGACACTGCAGTCTTGAGTTCGAATGCCGACATTGTTCTTTCGTTCTTGTTCATCAGTAGAACCGCAGTCCGGAAACTTAATGGCAAGAATGTTTCTGGCTATTTAGTGATAGGACACCTCCTTGAGGTTCTTCCTCCTTCTGCATTTAAAATATTAATCCCAGCCTTAGATTTTTTGGGCCATGCTAATGAACCCATAATTGAAAAATATTTCCAGTAACTGTTTCTCCAAGTTAAAAAAAAAAAAATCAAGTCTTTGGAATCTGACCTGAAAAAAAATGCATATTTCTGAACTATAGGTTTGTTTATATGAATAAGTAAAAGGGCTATAAAGCCATGCCTATTTAGTTATGTATTTAATTAACCTGCCTTTATTGAGAAGATTACAGCCATTTCTAGAGCACCTGGGCCATGGGTAGCAGGGCTGTGTGGTGTGTGTATAGCCTGTGAAATGATTCAGGGAACCCCAGAAGGCAGTGCTGATACATGGAGCTGAGCCTTGGAGCTCTTACAGGGATGCCGTGTGGCACTTGGGTTGACCTACACTCTCGGAGAGAGTGACAGTCAGGAAGCAGATGTTCCAGGGGCTGCAATCTGAACAGTATCAGTTCACAGCAACATTAAATGCTTCTTTAGACAGAGTCATGTACAGTCCTCTCTGCTCCAGAGCCATTTCAGATCCGAGGTGCATCGTCCCCCAGGCTGTATCTGTCTTAACGTTTCCTCTCAGAGACCACCTCATGCTGGTGGGACCTTGTGGCTCTCAGCTTCATCTTGACCCCACAGCTACTATGCACCTTGTGGGTAGGGAGGGTACTTGCTGCTTAGGGTGTTCCAGATAAGCTGCAGCCAGACTCAGGTCTTCCCAGGAACAAGGGTTTTTCTTTAGCCACCTTCCTGAACCATTCCCAGGGCATGGCTGGCATGTTGTGGGCAGGTCTTTCTACACAGATCATCTGGGTAGATGTAGTTGGCTCTGTGGTCCTTGCCTCTGTGAATGAAACCAGAGATCAGTGGAAGATGGAAAGCTCAGGGCCAGAAAGCCAAAAAGTTGGGAGGAGAAAAGGACCTTCCTGGGGATATGGGAGGATCATGCATTTTAGAGCTTGCGGAACTGTAGAGACCGGAGACCCCAGACCTCAGCTCAGAGTCAGAAATTTGAACTACAGAGCTGGCTCACAGCTGGGTGGGGAGGGGCTCCAGGCAAAGCAGGCTTCCTCTCCTCCCTCCTGCAGAGGGAGCCATCTAACTCAAGTAAGCTTTCATTCAGTGCCCCTGATTCTGACGGCCAACTCCACCCACACTGCTCACTCAAAGACAGACTTTGGTGGAGGCATCCTGTCTTTGTCCCACAGGCCCGTCTGTCCTCCCAGGTCTCCTTAAGCTGGGAATGGGCCTCATAAATGGACCTCAGTGGACACTAGGAGTGTTTGCTTGCCTCTCACAAGCAGGCTTTGTTTTCTGTCACCTCATGCTCCACCCCAGGTTGGTTGCATTCCTTCCACATCCCCCCCCCCCCCCGCCCGCATTGTACACCCCTCCCCCAGTCTACCATGTGAGTGGCTTGGAGGTTCATTTCCAGCTGGCTGGCTTAGCTCATCCCTATACCCAGCCCCAGCCCTTGGGGTTTGTGCATCCCTTAGGACAAGGGTTGCTTCACAGAAGGCCAGGCAGTATCTCACAGTCTTTAATCCCTTCAGATCCCCCATCCCTTCCCAGGCTCAGGGAAAGGAAGGATGTGGAGTCTCACGCTTCACGTTTCTGTGTCTGTGCCTGGGAACTGACGGTCATTGGTATCTCCCATTTATTTGAACAATCCTTTATTCTTTGCTCATACCTTTGAGTTCAGTTCAACAATATTGATTTCCTCTAATGGAATACAAGCCCCCCTCAGATCTTTAATGCACATCGAATTATGTGCTGTTTGGAGAGGCAGTGCCGCCTAGTGGCGGACAGCTCAGGATGCGGTGGCAGCTGACACACAGGGCCTCACATTCTGCCTGGGGGTTATCTGTAGTCAAATTGTTTGGTCTCAGTAATGAGCAGGATTTTTCACAAACTATTAAAGCCAAGGTGTCACTGGCCAGGTCTCAACCAGCGCTGAGGCACCTCAGTGCCTCAGGTTGCTGTCAGCTCCTCTCAAGGAGGCACAGGCTTTGGCAGAGCAGACATCTCGATGGAGACTCAATACTGGGGACTCACATGGGACAATTAGGCCCCTCTTGTATGCTCTTGCTTCTTAGCTGCTCAGCGCCCCTTGAACACTAACTTGTAAACATTTGTTTGGCGTTGCTGTTTAATTTATGGCAGTGAGGAACCCACTGGAACATCTGAAGGGTTTTGGAGTCTTTTCCCTAGAGTCTAGCAGTCCACCCCTTTGCATTATTAAACATTCATAAAAGCAAGTTCTAACAAGTCGACAGTATCTTGAGATCATAATGTTTTTTGTGTGAGACATTTGTTTACTCGTGACTGTCTGGCCAATGCTACGATCTGTTCCAGGGATTGAATTAAACTCATCAGAACACACTGAAGGAGAGCTGGAGTTTTAAAAATACACTCACGGGGCTGGAGCAACGGATCAGCAGTTAAGACCTGAGTTACTGTGTGTGCTCATATGTGTGTGGGCACACGTGTGTGGTGAGAGAACAACCGGCATTGCTTCTCTCCCTCCGCTGTGTGGATCCTGGGGCGGGAACTCAGGTCTTCAGGCTTGGCAGCAAGCACTCTGCCCACTCTGAGCCATCTTGCCAGCCTGAGAAACTTTCTCTATTACCTTTTGAATGAGTGTAATGGTAGACACGTGACTGCCACACAGAGCAGTAGCTGGTTCACACCCACACCCAGAAGTAGCTGATTCCCTTTCCCAGAAAGATGAAGTCCAAAGAAAGCTTGCTCTAGCGGAGGGGCCAGGAAACAGGAGGTGGACGGGAGTCTTTAGGACATTGCTTTGTTCTCGGCACCTCAGTCCCTGTGGAGCTACACAAAGATGCACAGTAGTCAAGCTTGAGGAACCAGAGCTAGACCCCAGGAAGAAACCCTAAGAGGGACAAGAGAACAACAGTACAGTTCTCAGAAGAGACTGGAAAGAGAATGTTCCCCAAGGGCCATGTCAGCCCGGAATCCTGTATCCTACTGAAGTCACTCTCAGTTAGAAGAAAATCAACAGAATTTGTCACCAGCAGACTCATTCCAAGACAACAGCAAGAAGGCGCTTTATACGGAAAGGAAATGATAGCAGGAATTTTGGAGCCCCTAGAAGGGAAGGAGAACATGGTAAGGGCAGAAATACAAGCAAACTAAAGAGACTTTCCCACCTGCACTTTGACCAGCAGGAGCACAGGACACCTCCACAGCATTCCATCAGCATACAGACAGACAAAGACGTTTGTCAGGGTGGCTAACATCCCAGGCCATATGGCAAATTAAAGAAAATTTGATTTGAAAGATTTGAGATCATACAGAGGATGTTGTCCAAACTCTACGGGGCCAAACCAGAGAGCCGGAAAAACATCCAAACACCGAGAAGCCAAGGAACATTCCTACCTCATCCCTCCATCTGAACGTCAGAGGGAGAGGAGACTGCATCGAACTGAGTGCAAGCAACAAGCTGTGGGAGTGTGTGGGGCTCAGTGGAGCAGTAATGACAGGGTGATTGTGGTCCTAGGAGAGGAAGAGTCCATCATCCGCTTCCCCCGCAGAAACCAGAAAGGCAAACGGACCAGGAGAAAGGACATTATAAAATAAAAGCAAAAACCAGTGACCCAAAGCCCATGAGCAAATAGGGAAACAGAAGGACAAAAAACAGTGATCAATAAAAGTAAAAGCTATTCTTTGAAAAGGTCGATACAGTTCACAACTCTGCAGTGAAACATGAGTCACGAATCCTGGGAATGAAGTGAAGGGCATCGGTGCTGACCTGCAGGCATTTAGAGGGAAGTGGGGACTGTGCCACACACAGCCTGTGCATGGGAAGTGGGGACTGTGCCTCACACAGCCTGTGCACGGGAAGTGGGGGCCGTGGTGCACACAGACATTTGTCAGCTGAAATAATGTAGACCAATTATTTGAAAAGCACTAATCTAATCTAAAGTAGAGCAGTAAGAAAACCGAGTTTATAGTTAAACTTCCACCAACAAGAAATCTCAGTCAGGGCTTGATGGTTTCACAGGATAATGTACAGAACACTTAAGAAGTCGACAAAAGTGTTTCACCCTCCAAGAAAACTAAAGGAGAAACTCCCAACCTCCTCTACAAAGCCATGTCACCGTAAAGCAAAGGCTTTACACTTGCCAAATGTATGTATATAACGCAGTATTCTACATAGGCATGTGCCAAACCTGTGAGTGTAAATTCTTTTTAAAATTCACTGTACGCGTGATGGTTGTGGGTGCGTGCCACAGTCAACCCTGTGCTGCTGACAGAGGGGAGAGGACAGTTCTGTGGAGCCTGTCCCTCTTACGTTTACATGGTTCCAGGGATCAGACTCCAGATGCCAGTCTTGTGTGTCAGGCTCCTTTACCTACTGAGCCACCCTGCCAGCTAGATATAAAATTCTTAACAGAACATTAGTGAATAGGCTTTAAAAGCACACTGAAAGAGTTACCGCGGGCAAGGGGGTATTGCAAGACCAGGGAAGAAGACAGGTCAACGGTAGAAAAGCAAACAGTGTGGGCTAATTTTTTACTTATTTATTTTTTTAACTGATTACTTGGGAATATCACATCATGTACCCTAACCATGTTTAACTCCTAATCTTCCCACACTCGACCCTCCTCCCTCCTCCCTCACCTCCCCCAAAAGGAAAAAGCTAGTCCATTCTGTGTTATCTATATACTCTCTGGAGCATGGTTGACTTCCTAATTCCCTCCACCACCACCACCCCAGGGAGACTGAGTCTTTCTCCACCTGCATCTACGCCAGAAGTCATCAACTGAGGAGAGTGGAAGTCCAGCTCTCCCACAAGATGCAGTGTGGACTACTTTATTAATAAGCACGTGAGGTATCCATCAGTATAGGAGACCAAAACCCAGGCTCAGACAAAACAGGCAACACCAAGGGCTGGTGAGGACTCAGGACAGCTGGAGCCGTCACTCACTGGTGGCATGACGCTGAGTGGTACACCAGCTTCCTCATAGATGTCTGTCCTGGGAAAACGGAAAAGTCCCTCTACTGTCTTTGCAGCTCCCTGTGAAACCAGTTACTTCACAGTAAAAAGAAAGGGAGAAGGCCACGGTCCTAGAAGGCCTCAGGACTGAAAACAGGGTCCTCCGCCTTACATCCAGGGCTTAGTTGCTGTAGTGACACCTCAAGACACTGCACTTTCCTCTTGTGATCTCACCTAGAGGTCAGAGCTGGTGAGGTCTCCCTAGTTCTTCGCCTGTTGGCATCCTGAGCAGATCCTGCTCTTCTCTAGTTGTTTACTGAAGGGCTGGACCCTGCCCTTAGATGCAGTTAGCCTGTGACTTCCCAGCAGTGTCAGAGTCATGGAAGGGCAGGTTAGGTGTGCCTCTCTCCGAGGCAAGGGTGTCCTCTGATTAAAATGTGCAGCGCTGTGGGACTGCAGGCCTAACTGCATGCTGCTGTCTCCAGGCCACTCTCAGAGCTATGCATCTCTGGCAGCCTGCACCCCGGACCCTCGGACCACAGCACTCACATTCCCATGTTTGTAACGTCCCAAGCCTCCCTCCTGTCTGTGATGTCTAGTGCTGTGTACTGTTTCCTTGGAACGTGAATCTTGAAAAACTACAGTCACCTAGAAGGTACAACACCAACAATCTATCTCTTGGCATTTTTGACATAAAAGACACAAATACAAGAAATCAAAATTTCTAAGTCTTTTGTGCAAAGGATGTGTCTTCTTCCAACACTACCTTAGGGATTATCCCAGGGACAGAAGAAAACAATCAGAGAGGACTGTTGCATTCCTGTCTCCAGGCACTGTGCTAAAGCCTTGTCTGCAGGACAACCCTTGGCTGTAGCTGTCTGACAGACGAAGCTGAGGCATAGAAAGAGGCAGCTGTGTCCTCAGTTAGTGCATAGTGGTTCCTCATGTTGCCAAAAATTCACCAGGAAACTAATTTTAGATAAAATATTTTTCTGGGAAAAGGTTTTCCTTCAAGTTTTGAAATATCCAAGCTTGTAAACATAATTACTGGATAAAACTTTCTTAAAAGGAGTGGGGTAGTAGCTCTCTGGCCTATGGAATAGTGGATCTGACACTCAGATTCTGTGTTCACAGACATGGTCAACCTTGAAATGAGACATAGGGACTTTCCCCCTGGTCTTTATTCCCTAACAACACAGCACTTACCCTACATCTGTAGCACAAGTCATCTCCAGAGGCTACAAGGTCCACGCAGATCCTCTGATGTCTCGGGGACTTGTTCTGAGGGGTCTTAGAGGAAGGTGATCCCCCTGAATAGGGAGGATTCAGTGCTTACCAAACAGGCACTGTCCCTGTACCTGTTTCTCCAGAGTGGTAGACACAGCCTGAAGCCGCTCGGGCCTGACCACAGGTCTTCTGCTCTTCCTGGGGTGCAAGCAAAGAAAGGCACATCTGGGCAACTTGGATATGGTAGGCATGGCCAGGTGTTGAATTAGCGAAAGCATGGGGTTCTCAGCAGGGAGCTCTGGTCAGACCTTTGCACTTTCCAGTTCCAAAGCTGCTCCAGGTGGCAGAGCTCTCCCTTCATGCAAACATTTCCACTTAGCCTTGGACCCTACACTGTGTCCTGGCTCTTGTCCCCCAAGAGCTTATTAGAAATTTAACCTGTCAGAAAGCCCCACCTCAGGCCCAGCTTGCCAGCCTTGATATGTTAACAAGGTCCCCAAGGATCCTCATTGTTGTTAGGCTGAAAGGAACTTAGGTCTGGATCCCTCAAGAGCACAGGGACCCACAGAGCCAGGCCAATGGAAGTGCTAACATCCCCATGAGCAGGACTCATCTCCACTGAAGTGAGGGGTGCCGGGTGTCCCCAAGGGAACCACATGCACCTCATCTTCACACTGCCTTACAGGGGCCATGGTAGCCACAGTTTACAAACAATAAAAATAGTTTGAGATTCAGCAGCTTGTCTGGGATCACACAACCAAGAAATACTAGAACCCAGGAGCCAGGAGAGCCCTTGGCCCACCGAGTCGCTGTGCTTTCCAAGGGCCAGAGAACATGCTGGAACGAGAAGAGGATTGCAGAGGGGGCCTGGGCGGTGCTGGGATCACCAGTACCAGCCCACAGATCCTGATGTGATTCTCAGCCCTGCAGATCTGGCTGTCCAGACAGACGGACAGTGCTTTGTAATCTCCGTAGCCTCCGTTCCTTCTCCTTCCTCACACACAGCTCAGGCTTTGTCATCACGAAGCTTTACCCTGGTTCTTTCAAAAGTCTGCACACAGCTCTCATACTCCTCTTCACGGCTGAGGACAGGTAACACAAGGCTAGTCTCATGAGCATGAAGTCGAATCTTCCCCTTAGCCATCCAGCTGGGCAAATTGAGCTTTGCTGGGATCAAGCAGTTGGCTAGAATGACAGGTCAACTAAAATAATTCCCATCAACCCATTTCCTTACAGTACTTTTGAGAAGGCAAAGGATCTGGCCCTAGAGAGCCAGACCCTGGGGATTCAGGTTAGTGCCTCGAAGGCTGGCCCGGGCTCTGATGTGGGCCAGACTCAGAGATAGAGGAGGAGGAGGAAGAGGAGGAGGAAGAGGAGGATGAGGAGGAGGAAGAGGAGGAAGAGGAGGAAGAGGAGGAGGAAGAGGAGGAAGAGGAAGAGGAAGAGGAGGAGGGTGTGTGTGGCTCCTTCCTCAGTTCAAAGTGCTGAGGGAAACAGTAAGCAGCTGAGCCTCGTAAGTCACTTATATTTTTGTTAGTAGTTAAAGTTTTAAAGGTAAAATGGCCAGCACTTGGGAGGTAGAGACAGGCGAATTTCTGAGTTTAAGGCTGTCCTGGTCTACAGAGTGAGTTCCAGGACAGCCAGGGCTACACAGAGAAACCCTGTCTCGAAAAACCAAAAAAAAAAAAAAAGTAAAATGCAGTGAAACTGGTGAACTTTTATTAACTTACATATATCAAAAACAGTGTCCTAACGTCACCAATATGGTGATTAAAGACACTCGACATTCCTAGCCTCCAGCTGAGTCTTTGAAACCCAGTGTCTATTTCTACTCTACCCTTATGGAGCCATCACAAGGGGGGTTGGGCCAAAGCTCAGGCACTGGGGGACTGGACCCTGCCAGTTCTCGGTGGCCAGCCCCTGCTGTCACCAGAGTGACAGGTCCTGTGACTGTTTTCTTGAGGAGAGGATGCTTGCTCCTTGGAGGACGCATTGGCTCTTCTTCACCAGCTCACCATGGCTCCAGAACTGTCGTCAGAGTTGGAGGCTCTTTCTAGGAACTGGGAGACTCTAGCCAATTAGGAGCCACCCACCCGCCTGGTGCTGCTGCCAACCCTGCTTCTCCCCTGCACCAAGGCAGGCTGCTTCGAGTCGGGTTGTGCCTCGTGGGTGTTGTGTCTTTCTGCAGTTGTGCACGTAGCCACTTCACTGCTCTCTAATTTCGCCTCTCAGATCCTCTCAGGATTGTCGTACATGGGAATGTGCAGCGCAAAGCCCTCAGCGGAGGAGGCGTTCTCCAACTAATTTATGCAAATGCCTCATAAGAGAAAACTCACCCTTTGTTCCCCCAGCCTCTTGTAATGAGCTGTGCAACAATATTTTTTTTGTTGTTTTAATGGATGAGGCATCTCTGAATTAGTTACGAACATATTTCTATACTGAATAAATTTCATTAATGATTTTTTTTAACATCACCGCTAAGCCGGTTGATGTGTCTTATTAATGACTGGTGATAATCCTCTCTCCAAAGCAGTCCTGTAAAATCGACTGCAGATAAGAGGCCCATCATCAAAAAACTACAGATCTCTTGATGCAAGCCTGCTCCGTGGCCATCGTATGTTTTGTGTTACCGAGGAAGAAGGTGAAGGCATTCTTTGTTTATTTCTTTTTCTTTGACTCAGAAAAACCTTTGGCAGCTTTGGAGTGAGCTCACCCATGTAGTGGGGGTGGGTGGGTATTCCTGCACCTGTCACCCGGGGTTGTCACGGTGACCCTCTACTCACGGTGTGCGCTGCGGTAACAGTGAGTGTTCACATTTAAAGGTTGCTCAGCAGTTTACGTCAGAGCTAACTGAACCCAATACATCCAGGTGTTCCTGACTCCAGGGAGGTGGGATGGGAAACGGGTCCCGACTAACAGTAACCAGCTGTCTGACTGCAGCTAGGCAGCTTCCTTCTTGTAACTTGACTTTCTCCATCTGGAAAAATGAATGATTAATGACGGTGCATCCCTGCTAGGGATGACGCAGAGGTAGAGAAGGTGAGGTGGGCTCTGTGGAGGAAAGATCTGTATGACAGCCACTGAGGTCCCTCCAGGGTGTGCAGGACTCAGCGGCTGCTTCCCTGCTGACTGAGAGGAGAGCTGCTGCAGTTGTGGGCTCTTCTGGAAAGGGTGGGAGGGAGGGGCGAGCCAGCTTACAATTCATTCTTCCAGGACTGATCGGGAACTGCCCGCTTTACCCCCAAGGAATCACCGTCTCAATTATGCTTGCCAAGTACAGACTGACAGCTTGATCCCTAAAGTTGGGCTCGGGACGGTTCTCACCCCTCTACCTGGGTAAGGATAAAATGGATGTCACTGCACCCTTACTCAGATGTGGCTGCCTTACTCTGTCATATGAGCCACCGCTGTGAGATAAGGAGGCGGCTTGCCCAAGCACCTGGAGAAAAGAGCCAAACCCCACTGGACCCACAAGCAGTGTTCTGTAGTTAGGGGGAGCTGCTAGGTCCAGGTAATAACTCAATATAATTGAAGGTCAAATGGAGAAAACCCAAAATAAGTCAACATTGCTACATAAACGAGAAGCAACAGTGGACCTTTGGAATCATTTATAGTAAGGACTGAAACGTTCATCACAATTCAGCATGTCAGAATCAGAAGGATGAAAAAGACGTGAGCACTGGAAACCTAGCCAACCACCCAGGCAGGTGAAGTCACAGCTCTCAGAGGAGACCCTACAGCCGACACCCAGCGCCATCCCTCCAAGCACATTCTAAGTATCTGTCCTTAAACCCACAGATAAGTGAAGTCCTCCGCCCTCGCCAAGGGAACATTCTCTTTGCAACAGATGGGAGACCATGGCAGAAAACCAGAGCCAATCAAAATGCAGAGCTGTGAAAACCAGAGCCAACCAAAATGCAGAGCTGTGGAGCCCCGCCCCAAACACAGCTCGGAGAGCATTGAGGAAGAGGGGGCGGGAAGGGTAGGATCCGGAGGATCTGGGAGTCTGCTGTGAGATCCTCTCAACCCTACACAAAGAACTGTGGTCAACTAAGGAGTGCTGAGAGAGAAACAGTCTCCCCCAGGGAGACTCATCAATTTGTTATCCAACACCAAATGGTCTGTCATGAAAACACACACACAAGTAACACTACACAGACCGAACAGCTCATATTTAGGAATATGTATGTATTCACGAACATACAACAGTTAATGAAAAAAAGAGGCCTGTAGTAAAAAGAAAAAAAATTATAAATCCCAGTATGGGGTTTCTATCCGCCCAGACCATTTATGTTCCCGAAGGAAAGACACACACACAGCCTTTATATTTTCAAATATTCCTTAAGCAGCACAGTAGCTGGGCAGCTGCCCACCCTCCATGTTGTTAGAGTCTACTTTCCCATTGATAACCCCAAGTTATCACCTATCATTTACATGTTCCGTCTGGGCTGCTCTCAACTCCAGCCAGCCGGAACTCTGGGCCACTGGGCCACGGTCTCTCATCCCCTAGCCCATGGCAACTTCTCTCTCCTTTCTCCTCATGGTCCTCCCTCTCCAAGCCCTCAAAATCTAAACCCCACCTATGTCTCTTCTCCCCAGCCATTGGCTGTGGGCATCTTTATTCACCAATCAGAATTAAGTTGGGGGCAGGGTCCCAGAGGCTACATGGAGACTTCTTGGGGCCAGCACTTAGCGTTATAATAGACAGTAAAAGACAAAAACCTCAACAGAGACTGTGAACTTGGCGGCGGGTGCAGGTGTATATGGGCGGGTTTGTAGGGAGCAGAGGAAAGGGGGAAATGATTTAATTATATTGTAATATCAAAGATAAAAAACAATAATTTAAAAAGACGTGAAGTGGAGGTGGAAATTTTATGAGGAAAGAGCAAATCTCTGTGGGGAAAGGGCTGGGGTGTAGAAGATGGATAACAGGAAGAAAGGAGAGGAATTCACGAGAGTTCAGGCAGAGTGGGCTGAGCTGAATTAGGGGACTGCTGGGAGAGATGCAAGAGACAGATGGAAGGTGAGCCTCTTCTCTCGCTGCTGCGCTCACACTGGTGGCTGCTGCTTGCTGGGGACTTGTGCCACCAAGGGAAGCATGGTCCTAGTCAGCTGCCCTAAAAGGGTGGCTCTCCGTCCCTCTCAAGTCACCTTTAAGTGTGAGCTGGACTTCCAGTTGCAAACACACGATCCAGCTCTGTGTACAGCGGCTTAAATAAAGGCGTGTGTTTCCTTCCCCTCCGATTCCACTCCCCTCGGCCACAGACACTAGGGTGGCCATGATGCTCCTCGAATTGTGCCATCCAGAAGGAAACTGCTTCTGTCCCACTGTGCCAGAGAAGCTAAGGCCTCTCTGAGACCCGCGGGTGACAGCGGTGCCACTTAACCAGCCTAGACTGTAAGAGGGGCTGGGAAACAAACTTTCTTAACAGCAGCGCTGGCAACAGCAGAGAGGAAGAGGGCAGATGTTGATAATGGATGTTAGAGTCTGTGGAAGTGCTTCAGAGGTCTAGTGTGGATGAGGCCCTGTGTTCTACAGTGCTGCTGCTGCTGCTGCTGGCAACAGTGGCTGATGATGGTGATGATCGTGATGGTGGTGATGAGGATGGTGGTGGTGATGGGGATGGAGATGAGGATAGTGATGATGGTGGTAGCAGTGGTGATGATGGGAATGATGATAAACAAAATGAGTGCTGACTAAAAGCCTTTGCCTCCTGTCCCAAACACTTAAAAAGTAATACTTGCGTGATTGTAGACACGTTATTACGTTCACCTCTGAGCCTGCAACACTGTCCGTAAATACAACAGACAGAGTCACAGAAAGCCACAGCCACATGAGAGGGGTCTGTTTGGGTCTTGAGATGAGTGGTCTCAGGGCTCTCCATAGCTGCCATGGGCAGTCCGGCAGTGTTGATAGCACCTTCACTTCCACATATGTGGAAAAATTGGTTGCTAGACACAGAGTGTAGACCACCAGGCCTGGAAGGACAGAGCAGCAGACACAAGAATCCATTCCCTCCTGACACACTAGGCTGTGACATGTCAAGAACCAGCAAATGTTTGGGACACTCCAGTGTCACCGTGAGCTCTGAGTCTCTGGGCATGAGAGAGCCCACTTCAGGGTCCTCATGGTCCCCAGTAAACCCCTCCCAATCGAACCGCAAAGGGGACACAGATCAGTCCCCTTCTGCTCTTTTTTTTTTTTGATAGATAAATTTGATTTTTTAATTTATTTTTTATTGGATATTTTATTTACATTTCAGATGCCATCCTCTTTCCCCATTTCTCCTCCCTAGAAAACCCCCTATCCCACCACCTTTCTCCTTTTTGCTTTTATTCATTTTTTTAATGTTAATCCAAGGCTTTATAAGTTTGGTAATGCTCAATAACAAGATGCCCATACAATCAGAAGTGTAACCCAATACCCAACCTAGATATATCAGGTATCTTTGACTGGCAGAGACACGCGAACATCCGCCTCCATGCCCCACCTCTCATTACCTAGCTCCCCCTCTCCTTCTCCTCCTCCTCCTCCTCTCCTTACTCCTCTTCCTCTCCTTACTCCTCCCACCTTAGCTCCTCTTACATATCACCCTTCCTGTTAAAATAAAACTTTTCTCTCAAAATACAATTAGAGCATAACTATATCAATTTGTGTCAATAAGGTAAAACATAGACCTAATACCCAGTCCATCATTTTGTTGACTAACCAGAACCTCTGTCATCTCTTCTAACTAAAAGACTTAGTTCTGAACCTGGCTTTTTTCTTGGCTTTAGAATGAATGTCAGCTGAAAACCATGCTCTCAAATCTTTTCTCTCAAAGTAAATAGCCAGGATTGGCTATGAGACTATAAGTCTTCAATCCCATCAGAAATTCAGAATGACTGAGTTAACTGAAATTATGGGAAGCACAAAGCATAGTTTCTAAAACTTAGCCAATTTATAGAGACCGCTAAACACTTGGACAGTCTCTATACTACAAAACATTGGAGCATCCGATCTTCAGCCTTCTGGCCCAGGATCATCTGACAGACCTAGTGATGCAGAATTATTAAGGTCTGATTACTCTGTCTTGGCAGATATAATCAGTCGACTATTCCGCAAGTGTGTCCTTTTCTGAACAGTAATTTGTCTGTAGATGGAAAGAGGCAATTCTTGCCTAGTGGCGGTCTCACCACAACTGGAGTAACTCCAAAGATGCTCAATTTCTTCTTAGGATCCAAGATAGGAAGCTGTCGGGAGCAGACAGGTCTCTAGTCAAAATGAACATTAATACACGAATGTTTGTAACGTCAATTCTGTGGACTTCCGACGTTTTGAAAACCAACTATCCATGTAAGGCAATCTGGACTCTTGTCTGTTAACTCCTCTCAGCTATTTCTAAATAAAATATAGAAAACACCCTAACAATAAACTCAGAGCCATGAATTTGCTATAGGCCCTTAACTCACAGGCTAACCATCTCAAATCAGTTAGAAAAGTTAAAGGACTGGGTGTAAGGCTTGTATTACTAAATGTGTTATATAAGCACAATACCTATGAGAGTAACAATATTAATCCCACTTTTATATCAATAAGAAGCTCATACCAATGAAAACCTTAAATTTGAAATCAAAGTAATTTTGTACCATTTAAGAAATTATAACTTCATCTTATTATACAATTATACAGATTTCTACCAATAGGTTATAGCTATGCAACAAATCCTAGCTAATCCTCCCTGTTCCAACAAAATCACTACTTTTCCCTAGAAAGACAGCCCAATATTAACCACCCCAATTCCCAAGCCCAGGGAATAGGGGTGCTGACTCTTCATTAACTTCTTCAAGCTAATTATGGGCGTTGAGATATTAGAAGAGGGGCAGGGGAAGAGTAAATTGATAAGCCTCTGACAATGTGTCTTCACTGCATCCAGCTGGAATTCCAGGACATCAGAGGTTTGAGCAGATCTGCTCAGCTTGCTCGATGAGTAGATACACCAAGGCTGTCTATTCTGCAATATACAATTCTCAAAACAAATTTTAGTATCAAGATAATTTTTTGTTTGAATTCCGGAATCTAGTCTTCTAGCAGCTTGCCTCTGTCATGTCTAATCCATATAATTCTGGGAGTTTCTATGAGGGTGTGCTCCCACCATCCTCCCATTCCTGCCTCCCTGCTCTCAAATTCCCCAACACTAGGGAATCCAAACTTTCAGGCACCAAGGCCCTCCACTTCCACTGATGCCTAACCCCTACCCCACCCCCCTCCTCCAATTACTATGAGGGTGTGCCCTCACCATCCTCCTATTCTTGCCTCTCTGCTCTTGAAATTCCCCAACACTAGGGAATCCAAATATTCAGGCACCAAGGCCGTCCACTTCCACTGATGCCTGGCAAGGCCACCCTCAACTACCTATACAGGTGGAGCCATGAGTCCCTCCCTTTGTGTTCTCGGGCTGGAGATTTTAGAATGGCTACTCCAGCTTGTTTCTTAGGGCCATTTGCTTGAAAAAATGTTTTCCAGCCTTTTACTCTGAGGTAGAGTCTGTCTTTGTCACTGAGGTGGGTTTCCTGTATACAGCAAAATGCTGGGTCCTGTTTACGTATCCAATTAGCCTTTGTCTTTTGATTGGGGAATTGAGTCCATTGATGTTAAGAGATATTAAGGAACAGTGATTGTTGCTTCTTGTTATTTTTGTTATTAGAGGTAGAATTATCTTTGTGTGACTATCTTGTTTTGGATTTGTTGGAAGAGGATTACTTTCTTGCTCTTTCTAGGGTATAATTTCCCTCCTTGTATTGGAGCTTTCCCACTATTATCCTTTGTAATGCTGGGTTTGTGCAAAGATACTGTGTAAATTAGGTTTTGTCATGGAATATCTTGGTTTCTCCATCTATGGTAATTGAAAGTTTTGCTGGGTATAGTAGCCTGAGCTGGCATTTGTGTTCTCTTAGGGTCTGTATGACATCTGTCCAGCATCTTCTAGCATTTATAGTATCTGGTGAGAAGTCTGGTGTAATTCTGATAGGTCTGTCTTTATATGTTACTTAGCCTTTTTCCCTTAGTGCATTTAATATTCTTCTTTGTTTTGTGCACTTGATGTTTTGATTATTATGTAATGGGAGTTATTTCTTTTCTGGTCTAGTTTATTTGACATTCTATAGGCTTTTTGTATGTTTATGGGCATCTCGTTCTTTAGATTAGGAAAGTTTTCTTCTATAATTTTGTTGAAGATATTTATTGGCCCTTTAATTTGGGAATCTTCACTCTCTTCTATATGTATTATCCTTAGGTTTGGTCTTCTCATTGTGTCCTGGATTTCCTGGATGTTTTGTGTTAAGAACTTTTTGCATTTTGTGTTTTCTTTTGACAGTTGTGTCAATATTTTCTATGGTATCTTCTGCACCTGAGATTCTCTCTTCTATCTCTTGTATTCTGTTGGTGATGCTTGCATCTGTGACTCCTAATTTCTTTCCTATGTTTTCTATCTCCAGGGTAGTCTCCCTTTGTGATTTCTTTATTGTTTCTACTTCCATTTTTATGTCCTGGATGGTTTTGTTCAATTCCTTCACCTGTTTGGTTGTGTTCTCTTGTAACTCTTTAAGGGATTTTTGTGTTTCCTCTTTAAGGGGTTCAACCTGTTTACCTGTGTTCTCCTCAATTTCTTTGAGAGTGTTGTTTATGACCTTCTTAAAGTCCTCTATCATCATCATTAGAAGTGATTTTAAATCTGAATCTTGCTTTCCTAGTGAGATAGGGAATTCAGGATTTTCTTGTGTGGAAGAACTAGGTTCTAATGATGCCACGTACCCTGGGTTGCTGATGCTTATGTTCTTGTGCTTGCCTTTCGCAATCTGGATCTCCTTAGTGCTACCTGTACTCACTGTCTCTGACTGGAGCTTGTCTTTCCTATTATCTTGGTTGTATCAAAACTGTGTGGGGTGGATGTTACTACTGGGGTTAGAGCTGGGGCCCAAGATCTGCTCAGTGCTCAGGCGCAGACAGGAAGGAACTAGTGCTCCAGGCCAGGAGTGACTTCCTGGGTCCTAGTGGGTCTCAGTTACTCCCTGTTGGGGTCAGGCATTGCTGTCTGCTTACCTAAGATACTGCCCAGGTTAGAGCTCCTGGGAGGCCTGCTTCCTCTGGGTTCTGTGAGTTTGGGGGCAGAGCTGCCACCCGGGATCTGCTCAGTGCTTGCTCGGGACCAGACCAGAAGGAACCCCCCTTCTGCTCTTTAACCTGTTTTTGATGTTGCCATGACTAGAAGGCCATGTACTGGTGGAAGACATTTGCAGAGTCACACCGGACTGCTAGAGTGTCACTCAGTCAGAGAGTTTGAATTCTCAATATGATTGAATTTTAAAATGAAGGTTTTCAGATCCAATGGCTTCTGGAAAGCAGGCTCCGTAGTTTGCTCTCCAGCCTCCCTAGGAAACGCATTCATCTTGGCAATTGAATTTGCAAAGTGAAGCCATTTTGAAGTAGTGTCCTCTTGGTCTGGCCCGTCCATTTCCAGGGTTCCCTCTGGTCCAGGCAGACCTTGCTATCCTCATCTGGTCTCAGCTAAAGGAACGATGTCACTTCTCACCCAGATAACATAGCTGGATTCCGCAGCCACCACCGCCACCACAGGCTCAGAGGGCAGAGTGATCAGGACAAAGTGAGGGGCAGTGAGTGGTTTCAGTGGTAGCCCAACCATGATCCCCTTTGTCCAGCAGCGAATGAGATGCTGAGGGACCAAGAGCTTTGGAAACCAATAGTGCTCTAAAACATAGATGCAATTCAAATGTGTGTGTGTGTGTGTGTGTGTGTGTGTGTGTGTGTGTCTGTGTGTGTGTGTGTGTGTGTGTGTGCCTGTGCCTGCCTGTGCATGTGTGTCTGTGTGTGTGACTGTCTGTGCATGTGTGTCTGTGTGTGGTGTGTGTGCATTTGTGTCTGTGTGTGTGACTCTCTGTGTGTGTGTGTGTGTGTGTGTGTGTGTGTGTGCCTGCCTGTGCATGTGTGTGTGTGTGTGTGCCTGCCTGTGCATGTGTGTGTGTGTATGTGTGTGTGCCTGCCTGTGCATGTGTGTCTGTGTGTGTGACTGTCTGTGCATGTGTGTCTGTGTGTGGTGTGTGTGCATTTGTGTCTGTGTGTGTGACTCTCTGTGTGTGTGTGTGTGTGTGTGTGTGTGTGTGTGTGTGCCTGCCTGTGCATGTGTGTGTGTGTGTGTGCCTGCCTGTGCATGTGTGTGTGTGTATGTGTGTGTGCCTGCCTGTGCATGTGTGTCTGTGTGTGGTGTGTGTGCATTTGTGTCTGTGTGTGTGACTGTCTGTGCATGTGTGTGTGTGTGTGGTGTGTGTGCATGTGTGTCTGTGTGTGTATGTGTGCCTGCCTGTGCATGTGTGTGGGGGGGGGTGTGTGTGCATGTGTGTCTGTGTGTGTGCTCCTGTGCATGTGTGTGTGTGTGGTGTGTGTGCATGTGTGTCTGTGTGTGTGCACCTGTGCATGTGTGCATGCCTTCGTGTGTGGCAGCCACATCAGTTAATCCTGGTATTCTGCCATCAATGAGACCACGAGAGAGGAATGTTTTTGTGTTGCTGTAGGTATTGTTACCCCCACTACTATTTTTAAGTTAAGACTTACTTGTTCCTTGGGCTGGCCAGATGCCAGTAAGCCTGATGTTGTGAGTTCAATCCCCGGGTCCCAGTTGGTGGAGGAAAGAACCAACTCCTATATGTTGCCCTCAGTCTCTGTAGGTGCACTGCAACATACAAACACAACGAATAAATGCAACATTATTTTATATATTTAAAAAGTGTTTCTCCATTACTAATAATGGAAGAACACCCATATATATTTTTTTTCTCTTTTGGGGGGGGGAGTACTGGGGGCAGAACCCTGAGCCTATGAGATAAATGCTCTGCCATTAAGCAACATCCCAGTCCTTAATTTATCTTTTTGATGAATTAATTGCATCTCATAAATGGGAAGGTAGTGAGGATGGTTAGTTACAAAGCCAGAGTTTAAAATGAAGGTCTCCAGTTTCTCAGACTTTGCTCTAATTACCGGATGACAGCCACAAGGCCGCCCAGTTAGCCAGCCCTAGTGACTTAAGAGTTCCAGCTGGGCGGTGGCATGGAGTGAATGCGTTTTTCAGATTGTTCATTAGAACTTCCAGCGGGCACAGTCCAGGACAGTATCATCCCTGTCTACGATGCTCTGTCACTGTGCAGGCTGGGTTTGTCCTTCAAACAGTATCCAAGCTGTGGCAATGGCTGGTTAGGATCACTGGCCCCACAACCTACCACCATGCTTTATCCACCAGAAACGCCCAGCAGGAGACCGCTTTCCTCCTCCACTGCCCACATCATCCAATAAGAAGCATAGCCTATTCTCAGAGCGCCATCACACCCAGCTAAGCGGTGACACCCACAGAGACAAACCTATCCTTGGGTAAGATGGTGCCACATCCCTTTGGTGGAAACTTGTGGTGTCTAAAGAGTGATAGCTTAATTTCATCTTATAAAATAGTTGGAGGCAGAGGGCAGCAGACGTTTGAGGACCGCTGGTTGACACCGTTTGGAGTAACGACCATTTTCGGAAGGTGGAACACCATGCTGGCATTTCCAATTTCATTTCATTGTGATAGTCTTCTAAGGGGAGACCTGAGGCCGGGGCAGGAAGGAGCTGTACATGCATGGTAAAGTAGTGGAGCCACAGAAGGGATCTTGCAATGCCAGGGCCCTTTGGCTTATTCAGGAAGTGGGATGTGGCATGGAAGTGACAGGCTCTGGGCAGGACGAGCCTGAGCAGTGGGCGTAAAGGAACCATCGCCCAATTGTCTGCACCTTGTCTTACCCCACAAAGGCCTCTACCTCAGTCATAATCTCATATGATGATGCCGTAGAAATACAAAGCCAGGACTCAGGGCAAACAAATGAAAAACACCAAGACCGAGGCACAAGTCTAGAGGCCACACAGGGGCTGACACAGCTGGCACTGCAGATCTTCCTGTCTGAGCCTGAGCTCCAGGTAAAGCAGAAGGAGAAATCCACAATTCTCCTCATCCACAAGGCAAGCTGAGTTCGAAAAGAGTTTTCAGAATGTCTCCATGTGAGCGTTTCTGGGATGGAATGGGGCAGTATCAGTGAAGCATTCTCCTCAGACAATTGGATTAGATCACCAAGCTTCCTTTTCCTCTTCTCTCTCTCTAGCTGCAGTCCAGGCTGGCGTGGAGCTTGTGGTGAACCTCCCAGCTCCGCCATCCAAGTGCCTGGGCTATAAGCTGCACCCCTTTCATTCCCCTCCCCTCCCTCTTTCAGATTTATTTATTTCATGTATGTGAGAACACTGTATTTTTCTTCAGACACACCAGATAAGGGCATCAGCTCCCATTGCAGATGGTTGTGAACCACAAAGCAGGTGCTAGGAATTGAACTCGGGACCTTTGGAAGAGGAGTCGGTGCTCCTAACTGCTCAGCCATCTCTCTAGTCCCCACTCCCTTTCATTTTCCAGTAGCAAATTTTAACCAAAACCTTTCCCATCAGCCCCGCGTACATGAGACAGTGCTCTGACCAGCAAAGCTTGTTTGTCTGGGTCAAGTGCACGGACTTCCATAGTCTTACCAGGTAAAGCTGGGGTTGGAGCACTCAGAGCCACATGCACTCAAACCTTCTTGGGAAAACCTCTCTTAGTGGATGCCTCTCCAATCTCATGAGCTTTGTTGCATATGGTATAAACTGCTAGGCTGAAACAAGGGCTTAGACAGCTTATCCGTCAGGAGGTGCCAGTTCTGGTGTCATGACAAAGCTCGTGGCCAGCAGGGCGGCCCTGGGGGAGCTCAGTGGTCCCAGCTGTGGCCCATCCTCCTGCTGCACTGCAGAGAGGAATGGAAGTGTGTGACGTGGTGGCACCAGGGGACTGGAGATGCCGATGCCTCCCGCCCCCTCAAGGGAACCCAGCTCTTCTGCACACGCTGGCAATGCAAGCCCCTTAACCATGCTCCACTCTTCCTGGATAGGGAGATCGGGGGAGGGGCTGTCACTGCAAAAGTCCACCACAGGCAAAGCAAGGGAAGAGGGTGAGAGAAGCAATGAGAACAATGGGCTGGGCAGACTGGAAGGGTGTTCCGGGCTGCCTGCAGGCTGGCTCAGCCCTGGAGCACCAGCAGGGACATCCGGCCTGGGCCGGGAGGTGGCAGACTTAACAGAGGTAGGACTGGTCCAAGGAGGGACAAGCAGCTACCTCGGTGTCCCAGAGAACAACTCCCTGTGCTACCACTCTGAGGCATCCTCCTGTCGTTGCCTGTGATCCCAGGTGACACACGCATGCTCTGTCTTCTCAACAGTGACTGACAGTAGCCTGCTTCCCACCAGCTGCTCTCACAGTGTCCGACCGCCCACACTGTTAGCAATGTCAGTGCCTGATTCCTCCTCCTTCATCAGCACCATGGAGCACCCTTTTCCGGCCGCCCCCTTATCGTGGCTTTAATTACTATTTCTCCTGCTCCATAACACAATTAATCTTTCCTTCTAGCTGAGATTTATCACCACAGAGGCCCAAGGGATTTTTGAGCAATTCACCTGCAGCCTCCATCTCTGATTACTCACAGGGAAATAGGAAGTGGGTCTGTGTACAAAGTCCACAAAATATATGTATAGGCATAGGCATAGGTATAGGTATATATGGGCAAATACTTGCTTTAGGGTGGCTTCGTGTCACTGTTTATGCAGCTGTAGCCTTAGGGACTGGGGCAGGAGGGGACCACAGAGCAAGTGATCTATTTTCTTAAGCTGATGTAAAAAGACAGGTATGTCCAACCGAGTATGCTTGTGGGAAAGCAGTGGGGACGTGCGAGCTTCCCACACCTGACTGTGGCATACCCCTCCCAGGGGAACAGAAGGGAAGGGCAGCTGAAGAAAAGCTAACATGGGGCTACTTCCCTGGTCCCATGGAGGAACTGGAAGGGACCTGTCAGGAAAATTAGGTGCCTTAGCCTAGATTATGTCAGGGCAGAGGAGTACTAAGCACAGCTCCCTGGTGACAGCACCCACCAGGGATGGTGTCTGCTGCTTCTCACGCACTTGAAGACCTGGGATTTCCTCAGCACCAATGTGGCTGCTGCCAGCACATGGTCTCAGCTGTGTGCAGATGTTGGCAGAGGAGAAATGGGCATGGAGTTGTGACCCCCTTGCACAAAGAGGCATTCTGTGTGAATCCAGAAAGCAGGAAGTGAGTCAGTCAGGCTGCCAAGTTTGGTTGATTCCAGCAGAACCTGCCTCTCAAGGTCTGTGGGCCTAAGTTCTGGAACTTTCCACGTCTCCGAGACCACAGACTGACTTTTAGCTTTTCGTCATCATGATACAATACCCAAGAAAGTAACTTAAAAGTACATGTTCTGGCTCCTAGTTGCAGAGATCCCAACAATCCACAGCCAGCTGCCTCCATCACTGGGGGCTTGTGGCAAGGATAGAATGCTACAGCAGCAGGCGTGCTCAGCTCTTGTTGGGCTCACAGCACAGAGAGACAGGAGGGACCCCAGGACAAGACATCTGCTTCAGAAGCCTGTCCCCAGGGTCCTCTCTCAGCTATGAACTCAGTGGTGTATTAACCCTCTGATGAGGCTAGCACACCAGGATAAAATCTCAGCAGCATCAGCAGCTGGCACCCAAGCCCGGGGCACACAGGCCTCAGGTGGCTTTGCAGCATTGATGAACCAGATGGAAGCAGCTCCTGGAAAAGCCTCTGTAAGACACTTGCAGCAGATAAAGTCATAGGATGAGTGATTTTGGAGTCCCCCTCACCCCTGTTTGAAAACATACTTTGCTTAGTGAAAATAATGGTGAGTTACCTACAAGGACACAACCAGTTCTAGCACCCACTGTCACACCTTTGAGTTGAGCCATCTGTTTACTGACTAGGCCTGTCCCCATAAGAAGCTCTGAGATAGTTTCAAAATCGCGTAGAAGTGTACGTGAAAACTTGAGCCAGAGATCCAGGAATCTCAAGTCGCTGGGGAAGTGTCTCTGGACCACATCTGCTGTGTAGAGGCACCAGAAAGAGCAAATACAGTACAACATCCCCGCCCACCCCACACAAGGTGTGCCCCAGCCTGTAAGTGTAAGGATGACAACCGTGAGCTAATGTAGGACACAGTACTATTTATCCCGCGTGTAATCTGCATGCAGTGTTCTCAAGTAGGAATGAGACCTGTGGTAACTGGAGAGCCTAGTGACCAGTTGATCGCTTCCTCTACCGAGATCCCCCAGGTGGAAAAATGTCCTTAGACCTGCATCAGGCCTTGGTTACTCAGAAGAGTCTCCTGATCCAAAGGGAGCTGGCTACACAGAGCACACACATACAGTGCCAACTTGCCTGCATCGCTTTATCATTTAACTGTTAGGAAAATAGCGTAAAGACTCCGCGTGCCCATGCCAATGGCCTGGGTTTCCTCATCTGGTTTCCTCTATTTGCGTAAACACCCCAAATCCCCCCAACTCCTAGGATATGTCAACAGCTGGGACACTGAGCTGTTTCACCCGTGATCACAGAGGAGAACTTTACTCAGCCTGGCTGCCGTGCCAAACCACACTCTGGTGGGCTAGTACAGCCAAGGGGACAGCTCCCTTCTCCTCCCTGAGACTCTATCCTTCACAGGGTTAGCCTGGGGTAGGAAAGTGTCTTTCCTGTTCCCCAGACCCCATGTTTCCTACGAGGACCTACTTGAAAGCAGAGAGAGCATGTGGGCTCTAAAAGCCCAGCTGGCTCTGATAGCAATCACTAAGAAGTATGATCGGACCAGTCACTGTGCTGTTTGCGTAAAGAACCGAGGCCCTGCTCCCAGAGAGCTCAAATGAGAACCGCCAGAGTTTCCAGCCTAGCTGGCATGGGTACCGGGTGCCATCTTAGTGGAAATACTGTCTGATCTGTCCCAGTCCCACCAAGTTGGCCGCATGGAGTGTGCTGAGCATGGCATCGTGGCCCTCGTCACAGTAGACCTTAGTATTCCCACACAGATAGCCCATAGGTGGAAATCCACCGTGGACACGTATACATCCTAATCACGTGTCCTCTCCCACAGCCTTGCTGAGGGCCCAGCCTTGTGAGGCCTGCCAGCCTCACTAATCTTTATTTAATTCCCTTCCCATGGCCTATTGTCATGGAGGGCACCCCTGCTGACAGCCCCTCTGTAAGTCCCCATCTGAGTGGCATCCTGGAAGGGGCAGGAGGAACCACACATTAGCCCCTCAGCATGAGCGCAGCCATTCTGCACTGCTCTCCGGCTGCTTTAACAAAGAGAACAGCTGCCAAGAGACCACACTGTCTCCACAGAAAGCCCCCAGGCTGGCAGCAGCCTGAACCCGCCAAGGGAGACACACAGAGGGCGAGGCCGGCCACGAGGCCAGCCTCCCTGCCCTTCTCAGTGTGTGGAAGCTGTAATTTTAAAAGCCCTCCTCTGGTTCTTTGTGGGGCCGGTGGAAGCTAAGGAAGCTGCAGCAGCAGCTGTCTGAAGACCAGATCGGTTTGCTATAACCAGCAGGCAGCTTCCCTCACAAATCACTGTAACCCTGGGCGGCCATTTCCATCTGGACTGCTCCCTGCTCACAACCCAGACCCTTAGTCCAGAATAAGAGAAAGAGACTCCCCTGATGCCGCCTTGTGCTTTAGCCACTCCATTTTGGGTGTTATTCACAAAGCAAGATACACATGTTGCTTATTGCGTTTCTTCCTTTCTTTCTTGGTATGTTTTTGAGATAGTCTTATGTTGCCCATGCTGGCCTCGAACTCACAACCCTCCTGCCTATACCTCTTGGGTGCTGGGATTATAGGCATGTCCCACCGTGGCCAGCGTTCCATGTCTCTAGGATGATTATAATCTGACTTTATTGTTTTTAAAAGGGGGGTTGGCAAAGACTTTTGATTTTAAAACAAAAACAAGAAAGTAAGACCTTAGACTCATTACAGGTCTGTCTGTCTGTCTGTCTCTCTCTGGGACACTCAACTGAGTAGGGTGAAGGTATGTCTGTATAACAGGACTCTTGACTAAAGCCGGATGTTTTCCTGATGCTGGGGTTCTTGAAAAATAGGGTTCAGCTGTCCCCAGAGGAGGCCAGCAGTAACAACAAGGCCTTGTATTGGATGGGTAGGGAGAGCAACATGGAGCATGCTGTGCTCGGCAGCCTTCTCTGAGAAGGCCTTTCGGTTTTTCTTGCTCTTATATCTCAACCAGCAAGCAATCATATAGGCACCAAAAATGTTGCGATAGACTCCAGAGGCTGTTCAGGGATCACTGAGTGCAGAGGTGTCATTAGGAGGCAGGGCGGAAGCAGGGCCAGGCAGGGCTTGCAACCCACAGTGATCCTGGGTTGGGCAGATCCTCTGGCCCGTTTTAGAAAGGAGAAAGGTAGTACATGATTCGTTTTGTACAAGGATGGTTGAAACCATGACACCTGAAGGCAGTTTAGGAGGACTGGCTAAAAGTGGGTCTTTAACTGCAATGTCTCCATGTTCCCACCATTAAAGGACCCAGGGGGGCTGGTGGAGTCGGAGCTCTGACCCCTCACATGCCCACCCGGCTACTCTGTCTATCCAGCGCAGGACTGCAGGTCAGAGCAGATCCCATCCGACTGCAGGTCTCGACGCTTCTACAGGCATTGCTACCATGTATATGTGACAGCTGGTGCATTCACTAGTTTCAGGGCAACCTCATCAGTATAGAGGGCACTCAAAGTTTTTATTTGCTAATTTAGTGTGGGTAAAATGGCTGTTTCTTCAGGGTTGGTTTATTTTGCATTTCATTGATTGTTAAGGGAAATTAGTGCCCCCCCCCATTCCTCTCTGTGTGTCTGTTCAGCTGAGTTGTCTGCTGACATTAATTATTCTTTGCCTATTCGAGTAAATTGGGATCTTGATTTTTTTTTTCTTTCTAAGCCAACAGTGAATTTTTACAACAATTTTTTACAGCAGCTGCTACAGTTTTTCGTATGTTTTCACATATTTTCTAGTGTGTTGTGGTTGCCCTTTAATTTTGTGTGTTTATTTGTAAAACATTCTCATTTTTGTCATCAAATCTGTTGGGTTTCTCTGGTGGTTTGAAACGTGGAAAGTCATCCTTCTGCCGCCCCGACAGGGCTTGACCCCGCCCATCCTCGGACCCTCCCACTTCAGCTCTGACAGGGCTTGACCCTGCCCATCCTTGGACCCTCCCACTTCAGCCCTGATAGGGCTCGACCCCGCCCATCCTCAGACCCTCCCTCTGCAGCCCTAACAGGGCTTGGCCCCGCCCATCCTCGGACCCCGCCCACCTTCAGTCTAGAGCCTTTGACTCTGAACTGCACGCACCTTAGATTGAGCTATAAATTGCACTTTCTCTAACCTGTTCTCTTCCCGGTCATCCCAGGGATCATCCACCAGATGAAAGGCGATTACGACACAGCCCTGAAGCTCCACAAGACCCACCTGTGCATCGCCCAGGAGCTGAGCGACTACGCGGCCCAAGGCCGCGCCTACGGAAATATGGGCAATGCCTACAACGCCCTGGGCATGTACGACCAGGCTGTCAAGTACCACCGTCAAGAGCTGCAGATCTCCATGGAAGTGAACGACCGTGCCTCTCAGGCATCGACTCATGGGAACCTGGCTGTCGCCTACCAGGCCCTGGGAGCCCATGACCGGGCCCTGCAGCACTACCAGAACCACTTGAACATCGCCCGGGAGCTGAGAGACATCCAGAGCGAGGCCCGGGCTCTCAGCAACCTGGGGAACTTCCACTGCTCCAGAGGAGAGTATGTCCAGGCCGCACCCTACTACGAACAGTACCTCCGCCTGGCTCCCGACCTCCAGGACATGGAGGGAGAAGGAAAGGTCTGCCACAACCTCGGCTATGCCCACTACTGCCTCGGGAACTACCAGGAGGCCGTGAAGTACTACGAGCAGGATCTGGCCCTGGCCAAAGACCTTCATGACAAACTGAGCCAAGCAAAAGCCTATTGCAACTTGGGCCTGGCCTTTAAGGCTCTGCTGAACTTCGCTAAAGCCGAGGAGTGTCAGAAGTACCTTCTGTCCCTAGCCCAGTCCCTGGATAATTCCCAGGCAAAGTTCCGAGCCCTAGGGAACCTGGGCGATATCTTTGTCTGCAAGAAGGATGTAAACGGTGCAATCAAGTTCTATGAGCAACAGCTGGGCCTATCTCACCATGTGAAAGACCGACGGCTGGAGGCCAGCGCCTACGCGGCCCTGGGTACCGCGTACCGGATGGTGCAGAAGTACGACAAGGCCTTGGGTTACCACACACAGGAGCTGGAGGTCTATCAGGAACTGAGTGACCTGCCGGGGGAGTGCCGGGCTCACGGGCACCTGGCGGCTGTCTACATGGCCCTTGGAAAATACACAATGGCGTTCAAGTGCTACCAGGAGCAGCTGGAGCTGGGGCGGAAGCTGAAGGAGCCGAGTCTGGAAGCCCAGGTGTACGGCAACATGGGCATCACCAAGATGAACATGAACGTGATGGAGGACGCCATCGGCTACTTTGAGCAGCAGCTGGCCATGCTGCAGCAGCTCAGCGGGAACGAGTCTGTGCTGGACAGGGGTCGGGCCTACGGCAACCTGGGGGATTGCTACGAGGCCCTGGGGGACTACGAGGAAGCCATCAAGTACTACGAGCAGTACCTGTCTGTCGCCCAGAGTCTGAACCGCATGCAAGACCAAGCCAAGGCCTACCGGGGTCTAGGAAACGGACACAGGTAACGAGGACAGGGGGCGGGGCTGGACGTGCTTGCAGGGCGGGGCTGCGGCAGGAAGGGCAGCTGCCAGCTACAGAGCAGCCTACTCCCGTGCCTCTCACTGACCTTCTCGACAGTTCGTTGACTCAAGAGGGTGACAGTTTTGCTGTCGTGTACGAAAGACACCACAGCCCAGAGAGGCAGGTTCCTGCCCGGGTTACACCCAGGAGTCAATCCAGGGCTCAGACCTCGCGTGTAGTACACGGGGACCAGGGTGACACAGTTCACAGGGCCAGGAAGCTGGGTGGATCTGCTCAGCCAACCTTTGTGAGCGTCTCCACATTTTATAAACGTGTTTATTAGCAGAGCGTTTGGTGGCCACCGGTTACTCAGCCCCATCAGGTGACAGAGGGACAGACAGATCCTGTGCACCAGTCCTCACCCACACTGGACACCTGCATAGCTGTCCAAACAGTACAGCAATGCCGTACATGCTAAACACATGTCCGTCTGCTGTGGAACAGGGGAAACAGAGGCTCAGGCGATGAGATCCGCGTGCCCAGACAACTGGCTCCATCTGCCACCAAAAGCCGTGTTCCTCCTGCTCTGTCTGTGTCTGAGCAGCACACACAAAAGGCTGTGCCAGCCAAGGGATGCTCTCCCACAAGGGGGAGACTCAAGACAGGGCCTCCCTCAGGGGCAGGGGAATCAGCGCTCCTGGAGGGGAGAAAGGGGTCAGACTAATCGTCACCCGCAGACTGCTCCAAGAAACTCAGGGTGAGCGATTTATAGCTCCTGTAAAGTGATTTCAAAAGCACCCTCTAAGCAGTAGTGGAGGCTGGGAGGAGGCCCGAGTCCCGGGCCCTGCTATCATCGTGTCTATTAATATATTTTATGTTTCCTCGGGGGTGCACGTCCCACTGAATTGCGAGCTCCTGGGAAGGTCACTAAGGGATGACTTTTGAATTGCTTTCCAGATTATGAAATTCCTCTGCATCTCACTCTAAGGGCACATGATAGATTTTTAGCTAGAGAAGGAGTTAAGAGCCTCTATAGTAAGTGACAGTGACGAATGCTTTTCATTTTCTCAGGGGCTTTAGCATGTCTGCACCTGCACGGAGTGATCTCATTGCCTCTCTGTCTGCATCCCCACAGGGCAACGGGGAGCTTGCAGCAGGCCCTTGTGTGCTTCGAGAAGAGGCTTGTGGTGGCCCATGAGCTCGGCGAGGCCTCCAATAAAGCTCAGGCCTACGGAGAGCTGGGAAGTCTCCACAGCCAATTAGGGAATTACGAACAGGCCATCTCCTGCCTCGAACGCCAGCTCAACATTGCCAGGGACATGAAGGATCGAGCCTTGGAAAGTGACGCGGCCTGCGGCCTGGGTGGCGTCTACCAGCAGATGGGAGAGTACGACACAGCCCTGCAGTACCACCAGCTCGATCTGCAGATTGCAGAGGAGACAGACAATCCCACATGCCAGGGCCGAGCCTACGGGAACCTGGGTCTCACCTATGAGTCCCTGGGCACTTTCGAGAGGGCTGTGGTCTATCAGGAGCAGCACCTGAGCATTGCCGCGCAGATGAACGACCTGGTGGCCAAGACCGTGTCCTACAGCAGCCTGGGAAGGACTCACCACGCCCTGCAGAACTATTCGCAGGCAGTCATGTACTTACAGGAAGGTAGGCAAAAGGTGCCACCAGGGGAGACTCAGCCAGCACTATAGAGTGAGGGTCTCACTCTATAGTGAGACCTGCCATCATCCCCACCAAGTGTCCCTCCATACTTTTCAGGTGTTTCCCTTTCCTGCCCCAGCTCTCTGGACCCTAATGCCTCCCCATCTCTGGGTTCTGGTACCTGTCCCCAGCCCGCTGCCCAAACAGCTGATGCCCCTTTGGTTGTCAGAGCAGCGACTGGACACATGACACATCCTCACCAGTCAGATCATAAGACGTGAAGGCATAAAATCCCTCACCTCAGACGTCTGCGTGACGGTCCACCACAGAAACAAGCCCGACTGCCCCAGGCTGTGGTGACTTTCCAGAAGATACCTAAGCACCACATCCTCAGCTCAGGCACACCAGCTGCTGGTCCAGTGTCTCTGCCTGGAGCCCGCCCAGGCTTCTTCCAGTGTTTGCTCTAACAGTGCAGAAACTGATGTCAGGGAGCCGGCCTGGAAATTGGGCACCTCTCTCCTTCCCCTGCTACAGAGTCTGTCGATTACCTGAGGTCATTGGGGGCCTTCCTACATGAGCTAGGATCTCACCCAAAGGGGTTGCCTTTCTCCTCCATACTGGGGTGTCCCTGCTCTTGAAGCCCTCAGAGATGCACAGGGTCACTGTATGCAGGGGATGGAGAGAGGTAGGTGTGCTTGCTGGTGAGGGACGTGGCTCCAAGTTTGAGGCTGGAACACCTCTGTCAGGGCTTCCTTCCACCTGCAGCCCCTTAGGCTGGCTTGTATTTCTCACTGCAAAACTCAGACATGCCTCCTCGCTACCTTCTGCTTTCTCACCTTTCTTTCCCTGACAGTGGTGAGAAGCTCGTTCGCTCATTTCACATGCTCAGCATATTCTCTACACTTAGCCGCACCTCCAGCCCAAGAACTGGTCACGTCTCCCCATTTTTGCAGCTATGTCACCAAGGCTTGGAGAAGTACAGTGATTTGACCCTGACTCTTAAGTTAGTTCATTGCAGAGCGGGCTCAGCCCCTGTCTGGTGTTGTTTCTGAACTCACAGAAATTGCAGGCTTGGGGTAGCTATTCCCTCCTGTTCTCTAGCCCCAGGGGATGTCCCCAGGGTGGAAAGCAGGAGGCTGAGTGGACAACAGCTACAGGCTGGCGGTGGCTCAGCACAGGCCAGCACAAGCCTGCTCTGGAGAAGTCCTGAAGCTGGAGCCACTGTCCCACTCCTCTGTGGCTCCCACGGGCCCCTAGCTTTGCTTAAATTCTTGTAAAGGTCCCAGCACCTAATGGTGGCTTCTGGCTGACCATGTGAGACCCAGCGTGCAGGGTTTGCAGCAGGGGCCTTACTGTTAATTCCCTTGTGAAATACTGTTTCCGAGCAGCAGCTGGCTCGGCTGGGACACTGCCACAGAATTCTATATTTGTGGAAAACTCGGCAGTTTGTTTTTATTAATGTCTCTTTTGATAAGTCTCATAGAGCTCTAAAAACTTGTATTTGAAAACTCCCCATAGTGGCAGAGTGGGTTTGTGAGCTTAACTAGGTGTCTCTAGTGCACCCTGAGCAGACTCGGGACCCTGTAGAGCACCTGATGGCACTATCCAAGACCTGCAGCAGAGGAGCAGCTGAGCTGGAAGTCCCCCCAGCTTTCCCCTGCCTGCCCCATGCAGTGGAATGCTGTGTGGGTCTGAGTCGGAACAACTCCCAGACGGTGTGGCTTGACACCGGCTAACTCCAGGGCTTCTCATCCAGTTCTTCTTACTCTGGAAACTAGCAAAGGAAGGGAGGCTCAATCCAGCGACACCCCCACACCCTCCGGGGCTTTACCACGGTGCAGGAGAGCTGGCCATGTGGAGTGGAACGTGCAGGCTCCTAGAAGGCAGTTCAAATGCGCCTTCCCAGTGGCCTGTGGGCACCCTTCTTGTTGGGAACACACTTGAAACCAAGCAAGGCCCCTCTCTCACAGAATTTGTCTTCCAAGGGGGTTGCTCAAAGAACCATACTTCTGACTCAGACCAAGGACTTGCCAGACATCTGCCCTGAAGTGTCAGTGTGGTGGGCCCTTTGAAAGTCGTAACAACCAGAGCCATCCTGGTTCTCCCAAGAACTATTGCCTTTCATGTGAATTATTTACAAATTCTTCTATTGCCCACTGGCATAGAAGTTTAAACTCAGAATGCTATTTCTGAGCTCTTTGAGCCGTGTGTTTTGAAATGCATCATAAATTAGGAGGCAGACCCCCGAGCAGCGCTGCTCACGGCAGCCACTCAGCTGACTCAGGGCCTTTAAAAATCAGGAACCACACAGGCCCAGAGTGCTTGGCATCAGCTTCCTGCCCTGACTTAGACGAGAGAGGAGCCCTGGCTCGTGTGTACTGTTGAGCTGTGGGAGTCGTAAGGTGGCTTGTGTGCAGGGAACACTGGGATGCAGGCAGAGTGTCAGAGGCCAGCATAGTGACCGACTTGATGAACTGTAGCTGTCAGACTTAGCCCCACAAAGCCCCGGAGGTGGCTGGTGTCCTGAAAACCCAAAGCTTGTTGTGAGTGAGTGACCCACCGCAGGCGCCTGTGTGGAGACCATGGAAACGAGGGCAGCCATTCAGCCTTCCAGCTCAGAGTAGCACTTGCTTTGTAACCCCCACTGAGGCACATCACAGATGGGACCCCGAGCGTGTCGGCAGCTTCAGTCACAGGAGCAGGGTCCAGCTGCGCACCGTTCCGCTTTCAAGAGACACTCATGAGCCTCTCATCAGCTCTGCCTGGATGGTATGGGTGAGATGGAAAGGCAAGCTGTCTTAGCCTCAGTACCTGACTGTCAGGAAAAGCTTTTTCCAGGCAGAGAATCTGGGGATGCGAATGTATCAGTCAGCCAGGACTTTTCATTTGCAGAGCTAAGTGTTTTGCATCTGCGGGGGCAGCCAGGTTAGGGTACGTTGGCTTTCCTGATTCTACCTGCCCTACCAACCCATCCACTGCCAACAGCCATGACCTGGGTTCCTGCCGCTGCATCTCCTCACTTCCTGCAACACTGGAAGTGTCCTCTCCCTGGCTGCTGGTTCCCTACAGCCTTCCTTACATGGATCAGAAGCAAAGTGGCCAGTCGGTCCCTGTCCCCTCCTCTTATGGTTCCCTGTTTGCTTTCAGGTTTACGGTTAGCTGAGCAACTAGGTCGAAGAGAAGATGAAGCAAAAATTCGCCATGGTCTTGGTCTGTCCCTTTGGGCAAGCGGGAACTTGGAGGAGGCTCAGCACCAGGTACGCGGAGAGCTCTGTCCCAGGAGGCAAAAGCACCCACCATGTCTGTCTCAGCAGCTGTGGAGCTCTCAGGGGTGCTAGTCTGTCTAATGCACCCAGAGTCCCAGCCTGTGTAGCCAGAGAGCTGCCAAGACTCCCGCTCACCCACGGGGCAGATCTCTCAACGACTTCTCAAATTCTTGTGTTGCGCACTGTTGCCATAGTTAGTATAAAACCACATTTGTTCTTCAGTGGAGAGATAAGATTGGGATGTCTGGCTACTGGGCTTACTGTTCTTGGAGGTCTCTAGTTAGGGCAGAGGGTATAACCTCTCCCCCTTCCTCATAGAAAGTCCCCACTGCTGAAGAGGAGGGTGTTGTCACACTGGCTGTGGGTAGACAGGAAATGTCTGCTTCCAACTCAGCCCTTGGCCATTTGAGTGATTACTGAGATGAGTGCACCAGGAAAGGGGGATCCCTCCACGAGCAGAACGAGGCCTGTCTGCAGAGGAGCAGCCTGGGCACAGGCTGGGACGGGGTCTGTGCTGCAGCATGCTGGGGTGTCAGGGTGCTGAGCTGTGAGCCTAGAAGTGTTAAAGATTGGGACTGCATGTGGCTCAGGAGGGAGGAACAGAGGACTTGAGTTTAGTTCCCAGCACCCGCACCGGGCCACAGCCGCCTACAGCTCTCCCTCTAGGGTACCCAACAACCTCTTCTGGCTTCCACAGTCACCTGCAGACATGTGTGCAAATGGACACCCATGCACACCAATAAAAATTTAAAATCCTCTTTTAAAAACTATTAAAGGCAATGAAGAGAATTAATGCTGTCATTTCCTATGTACAAGGATCAAAGTTTTTATCAATGCAGCAGTTTACAGTTTTGAAAGTACTTCTGCTCCCTGAGTTATTCCCCAAACTCCTCAGGAAGACAGAAGAAGCTTTATCAACAGAGAAGAAACAGGCTATGTGTCCTGGATAGAGTCCGACCGTGCTGAGTGGCAGAGCCAGAAGCATCTCCATCTGCTCTGCTGCTCCAGGATCCTGGCTCTGTGCTTCCAGCCTGTATAAATGTGGGGCTTCCGGGGCAGGGTACCCCAGGGAAATGTTAGTTGTCTGGTCCTCAAGAGACCCATGTGACTGAAACCAGCCCCATGGAGATAAGCAAAACCTGGCCTTGAGGACCGTGTTTGGGCTCTGTGACACTGGGCCACCTACAGTCTCACTGCCCAGCCTGGTACCCAAGCCCTGGGGTGGGGCATGGGGAGGCAGTTATTCTTGTCTGGCGACAAAAGTAGAAGATTTTCATTGCCTTAATCAAAACCAGCTCCTGTCTGTGTCGATAATTGGTTTTAAAATGTCCTTCAGACCACAAGTCCTAATCTTTCATATTCCCTCATCCATCAAAGACTGGTCGCAAAAACTCCACTTAACTGGGACTGAGTTAACCGATTTCTTCAGATCCACAAGGACCTGCCTGGGGGTCGTCCTTTGGACCCCTTTAAAGGCAATTTCTGGTATGAGCAAGCACTGTCTTGCATCTATGAACTGCTGGGTGTTGGTTGGGGATGTTGGGTGACAATCTCTGTCCCTTTCAGCTTTACAGGGCTTCAGCCTTGTTTGAAACGATCCGGCACGAGGCCCAGCTGAGCACCGACTACAAGCTCTCTCTCTTCGACCTGCAAACATCATCCTATCAGGCCTTGCAGCGGGTGCTCGTCAGCCTAGGTGAGAGCAGCTGGCATCCACGTGTGTACCTGTGCGCACAGCGCCCATGGTTTGGTAATGAAAGATGATTGGCCATCAGTGCAGACCGTGAGGCCACAGCCTGCAATTAAATGGTCACTTGTTCATTCAGCAAAGATGGACAGAGCTATGGGGGCAAGTGCCAGTCCCAGTGAGCTCCGCGAGCATGCTCTCAGCTGGTTCCACCAGATGTCACGCACATAGGTGGATGAATCCAGTGTGACATGACTGGCTTAACCACAGGAGAGCAATTTAGATTCTGAGAGAGCAGAGCAGGTGTCCCTCCTCCTCAGGTCCCCTGCACCAGGTGTCCCTCCCCCACAGACCCCCTGCACCAGGTGTCCCTCAACCGTAAGCTCCATCCTCTGCTCCAGGTGTCCCTTCCCCACAGACACCCCCTGCTCAGGTGTCCCTCCCCCACAGATGCCCCCTTTCCCCCCCTCCAGGTGTCCTTTCACCAACATGTGCTTTAAGCCTCACTCAGGCTAAGTGGTGAGATGACACCAGCCACTTCTGTCTCCTCAGCCATGCATTCTTGCTGCCGATTGCTCTGTGGGCCTATGTCCCAGGCTGTGCCACACACAGTCAGGGCTCTTCCCCACCCCAACCCCCCGCCTGCATATTGAAGGGCAGCAGGGCAGTCCACAGCCACCCTGCCCTGGGCTTCAGTGTCCACAGTGTCCCATTCTTGGCTCTTCCGTTGCCTGCTACGTCCAGGAAGATGTTTGTATGCGTTGCTTTTGCTATGACAAAGCACCCGAGAAAAGTGAGTCACAGAGGATGTATTAGGGTTTATCATTTTAGGGATGCAGTTCACATTTGGGGGGGCATGGCAATGAGAGCGGGAGTCAGCTAGTCACCTCACACCATAGTCCTAAAGCAGAGAGACATGAATGCTGGCCCTCAGCTGGCTTCCCCTTGTCTGTCAAAAGAAAGACCCTTCTAGACGCACCCAGAGCTGGCTCCTAGGTGATCCCCAAACCAGCCAAGGTGGCAGTGAAGACAGACATCACAGCATTTATGCTTCGAGTTGGGCGTTTGAGGCCTTTCTACCCACCTTTCCTTCCCAGGCATCTAATGCTCAGGTTTCCTGTTAAGCGTGGGCTGGATCTTGCCTGGGTTGTCCTTTGTTACCTATTATGATCACATGGTTAAATCTGTCCAGCACTTTGGGGATAGTTTTCCAGTGTGTGCAGAAACCGTTCCTGCTGTTCCAGTTAATAAGTTAACAGAGTGAAGGAGGGTATTTGCACGAACTCACATAAACTCCTTCTTTGTAAGGCTGCCTGAACAGCAGGGAGTGAAGCCTCTGTAGGCACTGGAGCTGCGGCTTGGGCTCCCAGCCTCAGCCTCGTCTCCACATTTCCATGTTGGTGTTTACCCTGAAGTCTGTCCTCTGCAGTGCCTCCATCACGTTGCTTCACGAATCAGCTTCCTGGCAGCAGGGACAGGTGTGCACAGGCCTAAGAGGAGGCGGGGCTAACAGACAGACTGAAAGGTTGCAGGAAAGCCTGGGGAAGCAGCAGCTTAGGATCTACCGGGAACTCAGAGGCTTCAGCCCTTGCCCAGTGGGATGATAGGAACACAGAGTGCCACAGGCTCTCAGTTCTAATGGCAGCAAAGGCACCTCCATCATAATAACATCTCGACATCTCCACAGTCAGGACCTCACTGACTCTACTGAGCTCAGTGAGCAGCTATCAGAATCCCTCTTTCTGGGAGTGTACCCAAAATTCTACCACAGCTGGCAAAGAGGCCGTGGGTCTCCTCCAGATCAGATGGATACCTAGCTGCTCCCTGAGTGAGCACACCCGTCCCTCTGTCTCCTAGGCCACCATGATGAAGCCCTGGCCGTAGCAGAAAGGGGCCGGACGAGAGCATTTGCTGACCTGCTGGTGGAAAGACAGACGGGACAACAGGACTCCGACCCCTACTCACCCATCACGATCGATCAGATCTTAGAGATGGTTAATGCCCAGCGCGGACTAGTGCTGTACTACTCGCTGGCCGCAGGCTACCTCTACAGCTGGCTGCTCGCTCCTGGAGCAGGTAAGGTCTCTGTGGAAGCACAGGAAGTGAGGAGGTAGAGGAAGGCTGAGGGGGTTGCTGAGGGACGCACAGGTCAGATGAAGGAAAGCCTTATCGGCAATGGATATCCATGGTAGGGCATCCTACTAATAAAGTAGCCAAGGAGGCGTCTCTCCTTATCATCAGATGAGACACATCCAACATGGGAGCCCGAGAGAAGGGCGAAGGGCCACGGGTGTGTAGGCAGCTGCTCACCAGCTATGAGTGATTTGATCATTGTGACCCCTGGTAAGGTTACATACTAAAGCGATGACGGTATGTAACCATCGTGGTTTATAAGTAAATCGTAAGCTTGAATTTCTGAGTTTAACAGAATCAATTTGGTTTCTGTTGGTGGTGTTGGTGGGAGTTTCTTTGGTTTTTGGGTTTTTTGTTTGTTTGTTTGTTTGTTTGTTTGTTTTACTTGTTCTATCAAAAAATCTGATTTAGAAGTGAAAACCATCTTTGGTTAAGTCAGCACTGAGCATGCAGGGTGTGATAGTTTCCCTGAATACAAAACTACTAATTGGCTGCGGGGCCATATTTTTTTGCATAATAAAATGCTGATGGCTTCACCATGCTGGGGACACACCAGATCCAATTAGAGTTTATTGACTGGAGAAACCAGTCTTATAATTGGGAATCTTGGAAAACGGGCTTCTCGCTTATCTTCTGTAAAAAGTTCAGCTGCCAGGGAGACGTGACGTGCGTTTCCCTCCATCCGCAGTAGAGGCAAAGGTGTACCTGCTCTGCGTCAGCAGGACCATCCCTCCACACACACACACACACACACACACACACACACACACACACACACAC
>JANHMN010000023.1:40428757-40474404 GCA_030674055.1 Rhabdomys pumilio | reverse complement strand
GGGGGGGGGGAGGTGAAGTGAATGGCTGGAGTTTCAGGAGAGGGACCAGTGGCCGCCTTCATTCCACGAGGGAGCATCAGCAGAACTCACCCTGTGACACTGTAGTCTATGATGAAGACAGAACTAGCCAACTACCCAGAGGACAGCACTCCCCAGCACCAGCAGTCCAGAGTCCTCAGTGGCTGGGACTGGTCCATGGCAGTCAGTGTTGGGTCCGGGCAGAACCTCTACTTTTGCCTCAAATGGCCCAGAACCATGGAACCCTGGGTGTCTCTGGTTCCATGGGCACTTTGCCTGGCTCCATTTGTAGTCACTTGTTGGGGTGCCTGTATTACTTATAGAGGGGCTCTTACATGAGAAACAGAATGACCACTGGACAGTGTAGCATCAAGGTCAGAAGGGGATAGAACAGCCACCTGGTCCAGATCTCCTGTCCAACCGACATCTGTGGCACAAGTGAAACAGACTTGGGTACAACCGTGTCGGTGTCACAGGGAGGGTCAGCTGTGCTGGTGTCCGACTGAAGGTCGATACAGTCTAGCCCCCACCAATCTGTTCTTCGTTATCTCAATTAGTATCTTGTTTTGAGAAAATAGGAAAGCATACAGATGTCATTTTCTAGCTCCTGTTTTTATGAAAAATGATGAGCAGGCGCTGTGGTTGCTGGGCACCCCAGGCCGGCCTGGCTCTGGCCCTGGGCAGTGCTGTGGTGATCGCAGGGGTTGGTCGTGTGGTCAGCCACAAAGACATGGAAGTATGGATGCCCTCTGGGGTTTGAATCATAAATGCCCAGAAACTAGGTCAGACCAGAGGCGGGCAAAGCTGCATCTGCAGACTGCACAGCATGTGTGCCGGGTGACTGGGCTGCTCCCTGGCCCACAGCATTGCTTAAAGTGAGACACAGGGTGAAGAGCGGGGTATCAGAGGAGGCACAGAAGGGAGGGCGGGCGGGCGAGTGGGCACACCGGACAGGACCCATCTCTCACAGTGTCAGGGGACTCGGAGCCTGGAGTCCATGGTGCAAGGCTATTGCCACAGTACACATGAGGGCACCGTGCCCTTGTCTTTACCCCCCAGGACTGGAGCAGCTGCTCAGCATGAGTTCCTGCTCTGTGCCTGATACTGGGGTAATGATAACCAGGGCACAACAGCCCACTCACCACCCGACAGTATGGTCAGCAGCAGGGTGATGAAGAAACCAAAATCCTAGTGAGTATCCAAATGTACTACCAGTGTGACAAGAAGGTCCGAGCAGGGAGCGGGTGGGTAGCCTGCACCAAGAGCTCCAGAGGACCCTAGTGAGAAACGTGCTTCTGAGGTCACCGTATCTTGAACACACGATGCCTTTGGAGACAGACCTTTCTGGGGGGTCTTTTGCGATGATCATTTGGTCTCTTGAGTAGGAACTATCCACAGTGTCAGGGTTCTGGCTTGGGCGGCTCTCTCGAGCTGAGACTGTTCACTCAAGAAATGAAGACTTTCTTGGGCAAATTTAAAATGTCAGCCTAGGTTTCAGACCAAGACCTGGAGCATGATAAATGCATGGAGGTACCCGGATGGGACCTGCTGCGTGAACTCTCTTACAGAAGCATGGAGAACAACTGTCCAGTGTGCCCTTTTCTGATAGAAACTGAGTGGCTGCCGTCAGGCAGTCTCAAGCCAAACCAGCCATCAGTGAACCTTAGCCCATTAAAAATATGACACCTCATCCTCATTGTCACATTCCTCAATAAAACCACACATGCAAAACAAGAAACCTGATTTCGACCTTCCAATGAAGGCATTGCTTGAGGCTAGAGGCAGAGTCATGCTGTTTCCCCACAATCTCAACTAGAGAATGTCTTTGGTGGCACATGCCTTTAATCCCAGTACTCGGGAGACAGAGTCAGGCAGATCTCTGAGTTCTGAGTTCGAGGCCAGCCTGGTGACAGGTGAGTTCAGGACAGTTGAGGCTACACAGAGAAACCCTGTCTCAAAAAAACAAGAAGGAAAAAAAGAGAAACAAGAAGAATGTCTTTGGAGTTTAAGCTCCCCACTCCATTCCAGGCAGGGCTGGCAGTTCCTATGTTCCCGAATCAGTGAGCAGTGGAGTCCTCAGCGTCTCTGGGATGCTGTGGCTCCTTGCTTAGTGGCCATTTTGCTGGACTGCCCTCAGTAGCTGGGTAACTGAGCTCCCAACCCAGGCTTCCCAAGGCCTGGGGTAACCCTGTCAGCAGTGTGTCTGCATTTTGTGAGTTTCGTGGAGACAGCAGAAAGGTCTGTGTGTGTGGGTTTTCCTCTGTAAAATCAGTACTAGTTTGTAAAGCTGTACATCTGGAGGCTAGGATACTAGACAAGAAATAGAATACCGAATCAGACAGCTAGGTTTATACTGAGTGACATGTTGTACGTATGTAAGACATACACACGAGAAGATGGACCATACGGCACAGAGACAGTAGGATGAGGGACGCTGGCTGTGCTTATTACACTGTGTTCATCATTTCCAGGTTGTCCTGCGTGTTTGTGTGTGTCTTTTACAGTGGCCATATGTTATTCCTTAAGATAGAAATGAATAACCACACACAAAAAAACCTCGGCCATCCATCCAAAAGAAAACACAGAAACCTTCCTGTTATTTTACCGCACAAGGAAATAAATACAAGTTTGGGAGCCCATCACCTTATCTGGTCCTAGTACGTGTGTTTTATTTTCCATTCTCGTCCCGGTTGAACCAGATGCTTGCCTCGGTGGCCACGCCCCCTCCGAGGCCACGCCCTTCCTGGTGAGCACACCCTCCTCAACAGCCACACCCGTAATATCCACGCCCTCCTTTCTCGGTGGCCACACCCTTCTTGGTGGTCACGCCCCCTCAGAGGCCACGCCCTCCCAGCGATCACACTCTCCTTGGTGACCACACCCTTTGCTGTTCTACCCTGCCCCTTGCCTCCACCACTGCACCTCACTGAGCTGTCGTCCATCTCACTGAGCTCTGAACACCTCTATCCGAGTGTGCTGTAGTGACTTTTAATGTCACAACATGTCTCTTCATGCCAACAGAACATGGAAGTCTCTGTGGGAACCAGTGAGTCTGTTGGGCCAGCAAAGGGGCCACAGGTGACTCTGACAGCTATATCACCAAGGATCCATCCCAACATGGATGGCAGCTCACGAAAGCTGAATCCCTGGTGTCCCCGTGCCAGTTAACCTTTCACCTCCTGTATACAGTACCACCCCACACCACATGCACCCCACGTACATACAATACCACCCCACACCATATGCATTTGGGGACCAGTTGGGGGTGGGGGCAGGAATCTCAGGTGAGAGTCAGATGACATCCCCTTCCCCTCAGGAGGGAATGTTTCTTATGAAGGTTGTCTGCAAACTGTCATAGCTGCTCTGATTTCAACATGATGTCAAGAGGGGAGATACAGAACAGGCTGCTTTCCAAGGATCCGTAGTCTGAAAGAGTCCAAGCCTGTGGGGTCCCCACTGCACCTCAGGCTTTATCTTTATCTTGTGCTGTCACAGAGCAGGTGTCTGAAGACAGAAACGATCATCTTTCTATCCTTCCCTCCCTGCTCTCTAATCCATAAGTAAATTCCATGGGCCGTCCCTATAAAATTCAATTTTGAACAAGCTGCCATGGAACTTAGGTAGAAATAAAACATCTGGACAGATCTGAAAGTATTTAAGAGACTGAACCAGCGCCCAGCTCTTCCAGCAGGGGCAAGCCCAAGGCCAGACGATTTCAGTGTTGACAGTGCTGCCTAACAGAGAGAAGACAGCATCCGCTCTCAAAGGCACCCACGCACTTGGAGGAGTCAGGGCAAACACGTTTGTATGGTCAGAGTTACCCAGACACTAGAACAACTCAGATGCTACAAGGACACTATGAACCGATGTCTGTGGTCTGGCTACAGATGTCTCAGAAAACACCAGAACCAATTCAACGGCACATGGAAAGGATGCCAAGCCCTAACCAAACGGGACTGGTTTCCAGAATGCAAGGCTGCTTCCAAACCTGGAGACATTAATACAATACACCTAACAGGAGGGCAGAGACTCACCCCTCAGTCCAGCCGATGAGGAGTAGATGCTTGTAACACCTTTTTGTGATAAAATGCTTATGACACCTTTTTGTGATGATAAAAGAAAAATACGAAAGAAGAACAGAAAGGGGCTCTCAACCTTGTTACATCCACGTGTGAGTCGGTCCTCAGCCAGCATGATTCATGATCACCCCCATCAGAGTAAGGATGCCATCTCCTGCCGCTGGCATCCAGTATGGTACCCGCAGTCCTCATCGATGACAGGACTTTGAGTGTGAGCCCCTAAAGCCCCCAGGTAATGCAGAAACAACACAGATTCAACCAGGTCACGAAGTTCTGAGCTGTGACCCAGAGTCCTGTTTCTTGGCCCTCTAGACAAACTGAGAGGGAGGTTAAGACTGTTCCAACACGGGCTTCGTAAGAGAATGGCTTTGTGTTTGGTGCCTGGTAAGAACTTTACCCTGGCCAAGCTTCCCTGCCGGGAGAAGCCTTTCAGACTTGCTGTGTGGAAGTTACTCCCGGGGCACCTGGAGCAGAGCTGCAGCAGTCTGGGACTCTGACTGATGACTAGATGCGATGGTACCTGGGTGGAAGGGCTCCCCGAGGCCGTGACTGTACCCTGCAAGTGCAGACGACCCTGCCCATGGGGGTGTGCTCCTCCATTGTACTGAAATGTCAGGCGTGGTAAGCGAGCGCTGTCAGGGTCCTTTCCTCATGCTTTTCTAGGCTCCTGTAGTATACGTTCTTTTGTAATTGAAGGCTTTTTATCTCAAGCACCATCTGAGCTGTGCAGGTTCACACAGGCTGCCTGGCTGCAGCACCGGCCAAGTGCTGGAGTTCCAGACATCTGACGTGGCCTCTGAGGATCTGAGTCCCCATGCTCAGTGGTCCCTGTACTTGAGCCACGGGAGCTTTTCCCACTGAGCCATGTCCCCAGCCTACCTGCTTCCACATTAGGCAGAGAGGATGGTGCTGTCTGGAGGTGAGGTTGGCCTTCTCTTCCGTACCGTCTGCACCATCTTGCTTGGTTCCAAGGCTTCCAGCCTGCTCTGCGATGTGTGGACTCCAGTGAGCTTGAGTTTGCTATTTGACTTCTTATCCTTCCGCCACGGGATCCCCTGTATTCCACCCTGCACGGCATGGCCTTTTCTAGAAGTCTTTTGCAGTTGACGAAGGCAGGAAAGCTTACACAGGTAGACTAGTCTTGCTGAAGCAGAGGATGCCTGCAGGGTCTAACCCATACCCACACCTCCCTCCATCCCCAGCAGGTTTAGCAGAACATAGCACATAGAAGTCAATAATGCAGGTGGGCAGGAAGGCCCTGAGGATACTGAGCAAGTGGAGAAGTGAGGGAGAAAGAACAATCCACTGGAGGCTTGGACTGAGAGCCATGGCTTTTCCTGAGCACACATCAGGAGCTCAGTGCATAGTGCATGACACACTCACAGGGGCTCAGTGCACAGTGCATAACACACTCACAGGGGCTCTGGCCGCTCCCTTCCTACCTGTCCCCCTTGTCAATGTCATGCACAGGGGTGTCCTGGACACTCACTGTGTGGTGAGCAGACCCCAATCACATGGGCAGTGACAGGACTTGAGCGAACAGCTACACTGTGAGCCCCACTCCAAGGCGAGCATGGGACGCCCCTTTGGTCCCCACTCCATATTAGGACTTGTCCTGCCTGCGTCTGATGGGTGTACACAGATGCAGTGGCGATTCACAGTTAATAAGCAGTGCCAGACAGAACCAATTCGGGGTCTCCCTGATAACTAAGAGACCCTGTGGGGTCAGACTCCATTTCCAGGCAGCCCTAAGGAAAGAGACCACTCTTAGGAAAGAGCAGAGGTTCCCCTCACACACATTTCTGCTGGGCTCCAGTGTCCTGCACCAGTACTGTCAGGCCTGGTGCCAGGGCTTCCTCAGGCACATGCATCCTCTCCTGCATCCACATCTCCTGCCTCACAGGTAGACCAAGCAACAGTGATGCGTCTGTGCCAGACACTGGCTGACATGCTGTGCCCAGTGGTGCCTGGCAGATGGCACCGCGTGGTAAAAATACACTGTCTAGTCTAGACAGATGAGGGCGAGCTGGTCACCCTCGCTGCCGATTCTCACTCAAGGTTGGAGACTGCCTTTCTCCATAGAGATGAGGTGGAGAAACAAAGCGAGATGCTGACCCACTGGAAGCCATCACTTCCTCCTTTTGTGCCTCTCCTGTCATTGCCTTGGACAAGTCACCCAGGTAGAGAACTCAGGAAATCTGAGGAGTGATTGCAGATAAAATTGCATTAGATGTGAGCATGTTCTCTGTGTGAATTTCCTACCTCTGTTTTCTTCTTTCAGACCTGTGTGTGTCCTTTCTGGTCACTCTGCGGGTTTGATTAGTAATGTCTGTCTCCTCTGTGGGACTTCGAAGCCCACTGAGAGTGGGGACTGGCTTGGCCACTTTCCCCAGGGCTGCGCCCGGATCACAGTTGCTCCGAATATTCCCTGCCTGGGACCATGCCTCCCCTTACCCCACATCAGCACTGCGTTCTCACAATGCGCTAAAGCCGAGAACGGGAAAGCTTTTCAGCTGTGCTCCAATGTACCCAGCTACAGATAAGAAAATTCACCGTTTCCAAAGGAGGCTAGCTACAGATGGAGCAAACTGAAAGGAGGGGTGTCCCTGTGTGCTCGGAGTGCCGATTTCACGATGGCTGGTGTGCATTTTTCTTTTGGGGTGGTTTTTTAAATTTTTCTTCCTGCCTGCTGCTTCTTGCTTCGGTTCAATGTTGAGTTTTAAATCCTAGAGAAAAAAAAAAAAAAAAAGCAGGTTTACAGTAAATGGTGCCTTTGAACTACAGTAGTCTTGAATGTAGGGTAGCCATCTTTAAAGGACACAGAGTCAGGGTTGGGAGAGTGGCAAAGACTGCGTATGTAGCTGTCTTTGGAAGTGTGGGTACGGTTCTCTTGTTTGGCCCCTAGTGCTAACACTCAGCGTTGATCTCACTGTGCAGATGGTAGCAGCAGTAACCGGCCACTCGGGGGAATTCTGGCTGGACAATGCCTCTGTGTGCAGCTAAAGTTTGTGTTTGGCCTCTTTCTCCCCGTTGAGACCTATCTTCTCTTTCCCCTGGCTAAAGAAGAGAGAAATGGCCCTTTTGAGGTTTCTTCTGTCCACCCACAGCTGCCTGAACCTGCTCACCGTGGCTGCACCCAGGGACTTCCAGCTGAGACTCAGCACGGCTCGGGGAGTTGCCCACGGCCCCCAGCTACGTGAACCATGACCTAGAATTGAAATGTGGCCTCCAGCAAAGGCTCTGTCCAGGGCTGGGGAACCACATGCTCACATGTTGTTTAGGGGAAGAAGGGAGCCAAGCATAAAGTCTCCATGGTCATCTTCCCAGAGACTGCCATCCTTTTGCAAACTTTTATTTTCCTCTTCTGAAACTTGTATTTGTTCTGCTAGGCATTCTTTAGTCTCACTCATCTTAGGAGTACAGCAGAAGAAAGAACAGTGTGCAAGATGGGAAAATAGAGACATATCCTGTTACCAAGCAGGCTGACACCCCCATCAATTAAAGTATCTTAGGACAGTGGATCTGAGATCAGGAGAATGACTTCTCATTGAGAAACAAAAGTTCTTTGGTTTGAAAAATTATTTTCAAAAACCGAATGTATTGCCCTACATTTTTCTGAAAAGCCCAGCATCCCCCCCAGCGTCACCTGCTCCGTTTCTGACATGGGCAGGCTTCGTCAGGCTTACACGCAGCTCCCTGGGCTCCCCTGCGTAATTGCCTCGGCAATTTCTGCTCAGCCTTGAAACAGGCTTGGCTCCGTGGCATATTTGAAAGACAGAAGCAATTTTAAAGCAATGGAGACTTTAAGCCCTTGTGAACAGGAGGAGAGGAGGAAAGCAAAGTGTGGGGGGCACAGAGCAGAGCAGGGTCCCCGACACCATGCCAGAGCAGCTGGTTTTAATCACTGCAGCCTCAAAGATGGAGGGGTCATCCAGGGTCAGAGGCAGGGTGCCGACTGCGGGTGTGCTCCTATCAGGATGTTCTACCAAGACTCTTCAGATCTCTGATGTGATAGTTTTCCTGCCTTTGAGACTTCCGAATGCTGCCTTGGGCTGACAGCAGTATTAACAGAGATGGAACTGGAGCCGCCAGGACACACACTGCAACACTAAGCCTCACTCAGCTAAGCAGCGAGAGCAAGCTGATGTGCCTTGTGGTTTGAATATGCCCATGGGCTCCTGGTCCCCAAACGGGTGGCACTGATTTAGAAGGTGGTGAGAGCTTTAAGGAGGTGTAGTCTCACTGGAGGAAGTGGGTAACTGGGGGTGGGCCTTGAGATCACAGAGTCTGGCCTCACTTCCTGTCCACTCTGAGCTTCCCGATTGCAGACACAAAGTGACTGGTGGCCTCATGCTTGTCACCACAGCCCCACAGGATGGACCGTGCCATAATAACTTCTCCCTCTCTTAATTCAGCTGCATTTGTCAGACATTTGGTCCCAGAAACATGAAAATTAGCATCAAAGCAGGCAGCAGAGATGAGATAGACAAATGCCACTGGCGGGGGTGGGAGTGGGGAACTCTAGTGAGTGCAGCCTTGGGGGACTGGGTGAGAGAGCAGCTTGGAGGGTTTTGGAAGAGCTCTCCCAGTGGGGTGACAGGACATTCCTGTTGGTCAGGTGCTGTGCTGGGCACACAGGGGACCAAAGGGAGATACAGAATCGCTGTCCTTGCACGCACAGGTCAGAGGTTACAAGTGGGTGAACTTGATGGGCATCAGATTGGCCCAAAATAGAGCACAGAAGATACTGCAGTCAGTCTACTGGGACCATCACTTGTTCACATATACACAACACACACACACATACACACTTTTACACACACAGACTCACACTCACACACACACAGAGACACACATACCCACATAAAGACTCACAGATGCACACACACGTGCGCGCGCGCACACACACACACACACACACACACACACACACACACACAGAGTTCCTTTTCCCCTCTGGGCACTGGTGCTGCTCAGAGGAAGCCAGTGTACACCCTACTGTATGGACCCCTGTTTCTTTGTATGAGAAAAAGAAATGAATAAATCGGCCCAGCCCTGTCTCTGCCTCATGCTAGCTGCATGGCTGTTACTGAGCAGTAAATTCTCATGGGGTTTTTGTAGCAGTAGCATACATAGAGAGGAAACATACAAAGATAGACACAGAAATCCTGACAAGCAGAAAAACAGAACTGAGCTAGGAAGGCAGCGCCAGGCATTTGCCTGTGGTTTAGGAGGTGTAAGGGGGCACTAGGCATTTGCCTGTGGTTTAGGAGGTGTAAGGGGGTACCAGGCATTTGCCTGTGGTTTAGGAGGTGTAAGGGGGTACTAGGCATTTGCCTGTGGTTTAGGGTTTAAGGGGGCATCAGGCATTTGCCTGTGGTTTAGGAAGTGTAATGGGGTGTCAGGCATTTACCTGCGGTTTAGGAGGTATAAAGGGGTACCAGGCATTTGCCTGTGGTTTAGGAGGTGTAAGGGGACCAGGCACAGGGCTTCCACCTAGAGTACCTGGCTGCGGAGGTGGGGTGTGGCTTTCATTAAAGGACCCTGTGCTCGCAGCCATCCAGAGGGTGCAGGCTCTCCTTGCCCTCTTCCTGCTCAGCCTCTTGACTGCAGAGTCCTGCATGGCTTGGCTATTTGAAGGGGTAGAGCTGCTTTAAAGCCATGCTGGACGAGCAAGCAAGCTCACAGGAGTGTGGTGTGGATAATGTCTGCGGAGCTGGGCTGGGAAGGGCTGGTCATGGTGCACAGGATAGGTATGGAGATGCGGACGTGCCGTGGGGACTTCTACCGGTGATGCTGTGCCTTACACTGGGCGTTTGCTGAGACAGCGGGGCCCCAGTGCTCCCGTGCCCCATGCTTTCCACAGGTGGTGGGAATGGGGTGACCGTGCACCGGTTACCAGTTCACACATCATCAATTGTGCCAGCCCTTTCAAATGTACACGCATATCCAGGTGTCCCCACACGCCTCCTGTCTGTTATTTCCCCCATGATAAAGCTGAAGCAAATGGAAATATTTCCACATTTTAAATCCTGGCAGACAGTTAAGTCATGTTGAGGCAGTGGTAACATGGTTCAGTCAGTAAAGGTGCTTGTCACCAAGTCTGACTACTGGAGTTAAGTCTCAGAAAGAGAACCAAGTCCCACAGTTGTCCTCTGATCTACACCACACACACACATCACACACTCACACACCCCTACACACCACACACACTCACACTCACACATACACTCTCACACACCACACACTCACACACACCACTCACACATACACTCTCACACACCACACACTCACACTCACATACACACACATCACACGCATCACACACACACACACACACACACACACACACTCACACATGTAAATAAGGGCTGGGGCGACAGCTCAGCTGTTAAGAGCACTTGTCAGCTCCCTGCCCTCACATGGTGGTTCATAACCACACATACCTCCATCCCAGGTGCCTGCTTCTGGCCTCCATGAGCACCAGGCACACATGTGGTAAACATACATGCCGGCAAAGCACTCATATACACAAACTAACAGATAAGCGTAAACTGAGAAAGGTCACGTTGAGTATTCCTGCAGTAAGAAGAAAGACCATGCACAGGAGTGGGAAAGGCTGCATTTCTGGTTCTAGAGAAACCCAGACGACTAACTCTGCAGCTTCATGCATCAAATGCTATAGGAGTAAAGCATATGCAGAACACGCAGCTCCCTGACAAGGCTGTGGGAGTGCTGGCATTCCAGGAGTCGGACGGTCAGCCGCACCCTTCCCTGGCCAGGCTCTGACCTGGAGCCTGACATCTGGGGTGTCCTCAGCTCTCCCCAGTGTTCTTCTAGAATAAGAACATGGCCTCCTCATGCTGAAGGGTCCACCGGCTGTCGTGTTTGAGCAGCTGTGACACTGGGGATACCGAGGGGTGGGGAGGGGGAGCTGCTGACCATAGAAAACATGTTTTCCTAAACTACGAGGCCTTACATGGTGTTCTCTTAAAAACAAAGCAATCCTAGTATGTCTGCCTATTCCTCGGTGGTCCCGCCAGCCAGCTGTTCATGAGACTAGTGAGCCGGTGGCGTGGGCTGGGAGGAGCATCAGCTCAGTCAGGTTAGAGAGTCCCAGTGACCCAGGGAAGGCAAGGGTCGGGGTGTGCAGATGCTGTGGTAGAGAATCTAGTTTTCTTTAGAAGAATCTTATCTCTAAAGGAAGTACAGTCACCTCACGAATGCCACTGTGGTCAAAGCACGTGTGGGTCTGTAATTGCTGGAGTGATTCTCTAGGGTGACTGACCTGCCCTGTTGAGCTTGGGAGACTCAGCAGCCACTGCCATGCTGCTGTCCATGAGGGCTGGCTTCTGGGAGCCTCAGAGAAAGCCACATATTCCTATGTAGCTGTGAGCTGCTGTGCTGAGCCCCAGAGTCAGAGAGGTGGGAGAAATCTTAGCTAAGGGTATTTGAACTCTGAGCTCTGAGCTGCTTCCCAGGAGAGACAGCATTCGCACTGGAGCCCAGGAGAGAGAGCACTCACACTGGAGCCCAGTCGGGGTCAGTACTTGCTTTGGAAAGGAAGTGGTACTTTTTAAAGGAATGCAACAGATGTCACATGATAACCACTCTGTCTGCCTGTAATTATGAAAAGTCTTCACAATACAAAGGATCTGGGAAAATATAACTCGTTTTTAAAAGAAAGAGTGGCCAACTATTACCATCCCTGAGATGACTCAGAAGTTGAAACTCTGCAGGAAAGGGCTTCTCAGAAGTCGTCACCATACACCATCAGTGGTGTTCAGAGTGAACAAAGCATGCCAAAGGTTGCATCATGGAACCAGAGACTTCTGAAAATAACAGCAAAAGGTCTGTGTCTAAAAACACAGCCTCTGAGGTGAAGAGCCCAGCACTTGCAGAAGTAACATGGGAACAGTTTGGGAGGCAGAGCTGAGAGGAGAATCCAAGAAGCCAGGGGGCTCCAAGAACAAGACAAAAGGCAGCAGCCAACACCAATGCCTGGGCGCCACAGACTCCTGTGAGGGAGGCTGAGCCTCCCCGGGGCAGCAGAGAGGTCTAGACAGCACGGCTGTCATCAGGTGGCCAGGGTGGAGGATGCCTCTGAAGGATGCACATTGTTGACCCCAGCACTATAAACAGCCAAGGAACAAGCCCTCCAAGAACAAAAGCAAAACAAAGCAGCTCTTAGATGGGGGACCCGCATGGGAGGAGCACCCACTCTTGAGGCTGAAGGCGAATGTTTCCTGGGAGAGCAGTTCTCAGAAAAGGACCAGAAGAGGAGAAAGACAGCGAAAGGCTAGGTCTTTCCTTTTCTACTGAAAACACCTTTTACATAGAATATACTCTGATCACGGTTTCCCTCCCCCCTCTCCCAGAGCCTCCCTGGCCTTCCAACTTCACTCCTTCTCTCCCTTTTGAAAACAAGCAGGCAAATAAAAAGATAAACATAAAAACATACACATAAAAACCCATAATCTATAAAAAAAAATACCCAAAACAGAAACCATAATATACAAGCAGAAGACCAATGAGACGAAAAGAATAAATGCCAAACAGAGCAACATAAGTTGGAGAGCTTCAAACACGCCGCTGAGCTCGTTGTGGGTCAGCTGCCCACTGCTGGGCACAGGGCCTGTCCCAAAGTGTGGTTTGTGTACCCAGCGAGACTCCATCGATAAACTAAATTTTCCATTGTAAGCAGTTGTCAGTTAGAGAGAGTGCCTGGGTTAGGAATGGGAGCTGGAGTCCACTTCTCCTCTGAGCTCTGGGACCCCACCTGGCTTAGACACGTGCAGGCCCTGCACACACTGCCCCATCTCTCTGCATCAACCATGTTGATTTAGAAGGCCTCGTGTCCTTGGTGACCTCCATCTCCTCTGGCTCTTATGTTCCCTCTCCTCCTCTGCAGAGCTCTCTGAGTTCTGAGGGGTGGGCTCTGATGGAGACACCCCACTTAGGGCCCAGTGCTCCAAAGTCTCTCACTCTCTTCAGGTTGTTCAGTTGTGGGTCTCTGTTAGTTCCCAACACAGGACGAAGCTTCTCTGATGGGTGGTCACAATGAAAGCTCAATACGACTAGGAAAAGGAAAGAAAGAGAGAGAGAGAGAGAGAGAGAGAGAGAGAGAGAGAGAGAGAGAACAGTTCAAGACCATGGAGCTGGGAGAAGCATCAGACTTGTGGCATATGAGGGTAGGAGGGTGTTATGAACTTTGAACCAAATGTGCAACTAAGATGGAACACAGAAATTTCTTAAAATCCCATTCGACCAAAATCAACACCACATCAAACAGAATATGAAAGGCCCCGGATCTGCTACAGAAATTAAAGTCCTTATCAGGAACTTTAAGTCCACGGTAAATTCACTTAAGTCCTAGGAGATTTTCCTAATGAAGTCTATGGAGTATTCCAGAAAGAAAAAAAAAAAAAAAAAAAAAAAAAAAGCCTGCAGGGCTGAGATTGTAGCTCAGCACGAAGTGCTTGCACGGTGTGTAAAAAGCCCCGGGTTCAGTCTCCAGCACCAGAAGAAAAATGTTAAAGAACAATTTACCCAAAGTCATCCTCAAACAGTAGAACACCTCCACACAAAGCTTATGTCTGCCTCGTGCACAGCAGCACGGACGCTGTGGAAGACACCCTGCGAGCCTGTGAGCCTGCAGTAGTAGTTTCCTTTTAAAATAAGAGTACCAGGTCTGGAGATATGGCTCAGTGGTTACGAGTCCTGGCTGTACTCCAGAGAATCAGGGTCAATTGTCAACACCGACATGGTGCTAGCAACAATCCGTAACTCCAGTTCCAGAAGATCTGACGCCCTCTTCTGACCTCCACATGCAGCAGGCATGTATGTGATACACATACATGCAGGCAAACACCCCTACATGATAAAATAATAATAATAATAATCATCTAAAGCAGCCTCAATAGAGAAAAACCTCACTTGAGAACACACACCGTGTGTCTCCCAGTCTCACTGTAAAGCCATGACAATCATAGCTAATCACTTGGAATCCCAGCCCTTGGGAGGACCAGGAGTTCCAGGCCGGCCTGGGCTACACAGTGAGCTCTGGCTCTGAGGGACAAATGGCCGACTGTGGTATCATGAATGACTGACCCTGGAGCAGAACTCGAGACGAGAAACAGGTCCCGCTTACACTCTTACTTGATTTTGGCAAAGATGTCCCACAATACACTGGGAAAAGACAGTCTCTCCAACAGATGGTCCTGATGAGACTGAGCTGTGTCTGAGGGAAACTACTCTCAACTCTCATGTCAAATACAAGAGACAGCAGTTAAAGCTGCACACACACCATGAAGATGAGCACACCGAGTGTCTTTGTGGGTTAGAGCAACAGGTAGCAGAGAAAAGCAGAAAAGGACCCACAACATGAACAAAAAGTATGTCAGGCATCACGGTTTCATACTGCCGCTCGTATGAGCAGGAATGAGCAGGCGTGGGCGGGCCACACCTCACACGGCTGACAAGGGACTCGAAATATTCAACAAACCTTATGACTCACTAAAATGCAAATGGCCCAATATTTAAAAGCGACAAAATGTAAGTGTAATCTTAAAAGCTATGCGGTATGTCACTAGTCATGTAGGAAGTGTGACTCAAACCATAGGGAGCTCCTGGGAGGGGTAAGATGACAAAAACTGACCTCACAGATGCCAGAAGGAAGCAGAGGAAGAAGACAGTGTGTTCTGTTGGGGATTGTGACCTCGTAATCAAGCCACCAGCCATTGCAGTGATGCCAGTACCCTCACTGTGGGCGTGTGATCCACTCTGACCCTCACTGTGGGCGTGTGACCCACTCTGACCCTCACTGTGGGCGTGCGATCCACTCTGACCCTCACTGTGGGCATGCGATCCACTCTGACCCTCACTGTGGGTGTGTGATCACTCTGACCCTCACTGTGGGCGTGTGACCCACTCTGACCCTCACTGTGGGCGGGCAATCCACTCTGACCCTCACTGTGGGCGTGTGATCCACTCTGACCCTCACTGTGGGCGTGATCCACTCTGACCCTCACTGTGGGCATGCAATCCACTCTGACCCTCACTGTGGGTGTGCAATTCCACTGTGATGCGTTTGCCCAGGAGAAAGAGCATCTAATGACAGAGACTTCCACAGGCTGACAGTTTCGTGCCTCATGCCTGCAGCAGGCCTGAATCAGCCTGGTGCTACTCGCATGCTGTGATCAAGGCTGTGAACTAAATGTGAACATCGCAGGTGGCATCCAGAAACTCTGTGGTGAAGGAGTGCAAGCCACAGAGAGGGCCAGATGCTATGGGTCCCCATGATGTCTGCCTTCAGGCACAGCCTCAGTAATCTCTGTAGGAAGAAGGCAGGACAAAGGCAGCCTCCAGCATGGGGCAATTAGGGGCAGTCACAGAGAAACTTTCTGTTTCTTTACCGAGTTTTTAGCACAATGTCCCTGTCTGACTCACTGTAAGTTAAGATCTGTGAGGTTCATTTTGTGTAGCTTTGCACACATATTTTATATTAAGTTGCATACACCAGTATTGCTCTCCAGCCCTGATATGCCTTGTGAAGTATTTGAAAGAACATTAGCTGTAATTCAGTGTAAGTTATTTAAACTGCACCCAGATAGAAAATTATGCAGATGACTGGAAAGAGCAAAGGCAGCTGGGTAGGCAGGCAGTAAACATTAGGGATGCCAAGATCCAGCTAGGAGGCATCTCAGTATTCACTCTGAGAATCTTTAAGCTTTTCTATAGCTTTGATTTTTCATCATAAAAATTTTGGAAAATACTACAAAGCAGTGTGGACAGATGGTTTTACAAATACTGAGCACCCACGCCTGGGGTCGTCTTAAAGAAATCTAAATGAGTCTTCCGTGGGAGGCATGCCTGCACACCCGCGCTCACTGTGGCCCTGTACATAAAAGCCAAGATGCAGAATCAGCCTAGCCTAGACAAATGGATAAAGGATATGTGCACATGTATACACTGTTTATTAAGCCATAAAGAAGAACAAACCTACATCACTCTAAGGGAAATGACGGAACTGGAGATTATCATGTTAAGTGCAATAAGGCAGACTTGGAAAGGCAAATGATGTCGGTTCTTGTGTGCAGTCTGCATGGTAACAGGGGAGGAGGAGCTTAGACGGAACAACCTGGAGTCACGTGATCAGAGGGACCATCAACTGAGGAACTGTCTAGATCAGACAGGCTGTGGCCATATCTGTGAGGTGCTTTGACTGCTGTGGGAATGCCTGGCCCACTGTTGGCGGCACCATCCCTATGCAAGTGGGCCCGGGCTATGAGAAAGCTTACTTATAAGGACCCAGCGAGCAGCTTTCCTCTATGGTTCCTGCTTTGAGTTCCTGCCTTGACTTCCCTCAGTGACGCATTATGACCTGGAAGCATAAGGCAAACAAACCCTTTCCTCCCCAATTTGCTCTTAGATTCGATATTTATCACAGTAACCAAAAACACAACTAGAACAGCACCTTAGGGGCTGAGGTGAGGCTTCAGTCCAAGGCCAGCCTGGTCTACAGAAGGAGACGTGAAGTGCACATATGCAAAGGCAGCAGAGGCCTTCAGGCTGCACAATGACTGCACACAGCTGTGCGTGTGCATTGTGTAGCAGGAAACACCATATAGTAGTGAGAGACTAGTACTAGCCACTGAGGCACGTGTGCACATTTCAGAGGAGAACACCCAGTACGCGATGTGCAGTGCACACTGGGGATAGCTTCCAGGGGGCAAAAGTAACATCAGTAGGACCTGGTGAGACAGAGCCAAGCCAAGTAGGTAGTCCGACAGCGAGCCTCCCACGGACTACTGGTCACAACCAGTGAGAGAGCAGAGCAGCAGGCTGTGGAAAACAGTATGAAGCCTAAAGCCACATCTTGGGTCCACTAGTTTCTAGCTGTGCTGCTTGGAGCACGTTGTCCTCCCACGCCCCTTCCTCATTTGCCAGTGCGGACCCTCATCCTCACCTTGTGGCTCGGTCAAGCATAGGAAGCCCCTCCCAGCACAGCCCTTACCTACCTCTGTGCAGCAGAGGCTGATCTTCCATCCTGCCCTTCCTACTTACCAGATCCTCCGGCCCTGCAAGGATTGCCTTCCCCTCAGCACAGGCCCCTTCTGTTGTCCTCCCAAGGACCTCCAGCAACTGGTGGCACTTGTCCACGCATCCTTCCTTGAGAAGTACACTCGTTCTGTCATGTCTGTCTGGCCTCCTCTAACTGCACCAGTGCGGATCCCTCCCCCCAACCACCCATACCACCCACTATCTCTAGACCTGGGATCCAGAAGCAAAGGCTGTGTGACTGACTGTGACTGCACGGAAGGGCTTGGTGTGTGTCACATGAAGGAGCTGGCGAGTGGGCATAGTCAGAGCTCCCTGGCTTCTCATTCAGTGCGTCTGGGAAGCACGGGCCCGCCGTCTGCCGTGGTGTGCTCATCCCCACAAACACGCAGCAGCAGGAGCCTGCTCTGCCCGGTTCTGCCACTCGATGTGGCCACAGCACACCAGCATGCTTCCAAGACAGGGAAGCTGTCTGTACTGTGGGCTCTCTTTCAGCTATTGTTTCATACCACAGATTACATTTGAGACCTGGAAGGGATCTGAGATTTTATGTAATTAAACCCCCAGGTGTTGGCCGTTCAGTAGGCGAATGTTTAAACCTGCTCAGGATTAGCATGGGAGCCCCCTCTATGGAGGAGGTACCCAGAGAACTGGTATCCATGAGGAGAGACATGGGTTGTCTAGAGAGAGGCCAGTGGTACAGAGCAGCGTAACTTGTTACCGGGGTGGCAGTGCTGGCGGGAAGCTGGCTGCCCTTCAGGGTTAGCACATCACTTGGAAGCCACCCCCACTCCGCCTTTGTCCAACCCTGCCTTACCCTTGCTCTGATCCTCTCTCCTCTGCTCCTTCTTCTGGGCTGTGCCTCAAATGCTGACTTTAAAAATCAAATCCAAATGCCATGCTTGGCGCTCTCCAGTGCAGCCCAGAAACGCTGGTTCTGCATCATGCGTGTGGCAAACATAGCAGCCAGCGGAGATAGCCTCAGACCCAGGAGGAATCTTTGGCACAGCCTCAGCCTGATATGTGTATGTCTGTAAGGCAGTCCAGGCTCACTGGGAGGCCCCATCCCAGTGAGCAATGTATACTAACTCAGATCCTGAGTCCACTGGGTCTCAGAGCTGTCCTCAAGCCGGCCTCTGACCACTGCACACCAGAGTGTGTTCACACCTAAGAGAAGAATTCCTTAGCTCCTCGTGGCCTGCAGCAGGCTAGACCCTCTGCTCTGTGAGCACACGTACAACTCCTCAAAGCAGACACGTCTGTGCAAAGCACATTGCTCCTTCCTTTCCCAGGCATTGTTGACCTGCTCCTTCTGCTCTCTAATCATTACATAGGAAAAGATGACACCAAGCCTCCGGAGCCCGAGGCAGGAGGGTCAGGAGTTGGATGCTAGCTGGAATCACACACAACCCATCTTGCGGGTTGGGGAGAACAAACAGAAAAGAGGGTGAAGACAGGATCTCACCTGCCCCAAAACCGACCAGTGTCCTGTACCCATGGGTCTAGAAATATCGGTGGCAAGTCCCAGGGGTGAGCGGGAGAGACGGACTACACAGACGACAGCAGTTGTTCATCCAGCATTGCTTTGCAACTCACACAACAAAAATCCCTGCAGAAATCAAGCTGCCACTGCCCTCGATTTTTGCGTTGATTTTCCAACATGCACACCCCCGCCCTGGAATCACAGGGACTTGTTTCTCTTAGGGCAAAAGTAAGTCCGGGATGCAAAGTCCCATCCCACCCTGAATGGAAAGTGCTTTTCTTATTTGGCTTCTCAACAGCCACTAACCAATTGTGCTTCTTTAAGCATGAGAAACAAAAAATTGCAGAGCCCTTGCAGAATAATTTGGATCCACAGGGACTCGTGTAGATAGGACCAACAAGAGAAGCCAGGCCACCCTGCTCCCGGTAGGGGTGGCACACATGGCCTCTGCCCCTTGGGGCTCACCGGCGTCTGTTTTTCAAGTCCCACAAAGCAGAAGCTGGCTTACAGCATGGCTGTCGTGCTGATGCATCTGTGGTGCTGTAGCCAGCCTCTTGAGTGGCTTCCTTTGCCTCTCCTGCTGCAAAGCCAGAAACAAATATTTAGCTGGCTGCAGAGAGCCATCCACGTGAGTGCTGTCCCCCTGGGGGTCTTCTGCACACAGCGCCTGGCTGCTCCTTCCACGTGACACGGGACATATAATATATTTATGTCTCGTGTAACCATAGAAACCTGTTGTATCAGGAAAGAGGTTGCTCTTCTGCTTCTCTCAGAAAGGTGAATAAAGCCACAGGGCAGCCGAGGCTGCTGCAGGCTGGATTTAGTAGTGGCCACATCTGTGGACTTTAACAAAGTATCAGATAGACACAAGGAGGTAAAAATGGCTCTGGGTATTCTAGACACTGGAGCCAAAGCATCCGTTTTCTCTTGTCACCCACACAGCTTGTACTTCATTAATTATCCCGAGGACAGTGGTCTTGTTTGTGTGACTTCCTTTAGGGAACCAGTGGCATAAGGCAAATACACATTTGCTGGACAATTGTACAATTGTTGGCTTTCAGAAAACAGTGTGGCCATTGAGGGGGGGAAATGATGCTGGTCTAACCCAGGCTCCTCCACTCCCTGGATACAGCAATAAGGACTGCCTTTCTGGTCACTGTGAGGAAGGCAGTCATTTAGGGGAAGGGCCCAGCCCTCAGCAGCCGTGGCACTGAATGGTGCCACAACCCCAGTCTTCATTTCTCCCTTTTGGTCCCATACTGGGGTTGTAATACCTGCAAAAGCTTGCTTTGGTTCGCGCATCTACGGTACCTCAATACTTATCAAAGCCTTCGCAAATATTTATTAATTAATTATAAACCCCCAAGGGAGCCTAGGAATATAAATCCCATCTCTTTTTCAATTAATTCTGCACCTTTCCATTTGGCAAATGTGTATGTTTTGTGGCTCTTAATAGAGCAAGGAACCCCTTGGCTCTTTTGTCTGTGCAGTGGATTGTTGTTGGCTCTGTGTGTGTGTGTGTGTGTGTGTGTGTGTGTGTGTGTGTGTGTTGTTTAAAGGAATTTATCCTTGGAAACTCCCAGTGCAGCTGAGAGATGACTTGGGCGACACCTGCTGGCTGACCGTGGAAGCAGGCTGGTCCACAGAACCAAAAGCCATGCCTGCGCCCCAGGCCCTAAGTAAATCCTAGATCCACAGTGCCCAGTGGACTGTGGGTGGTAGGTGCAATCATGGCTGAGAAGGCAGGGCATTTACACGTACTGTTATTATTTTCTTTATTATTGTTATTTAAATGGCAGTATTAGAAAGCAGGGGATGTTTCCCACCAGCTAATAACCATTTAAGTTGCATTTGGGGGCTTTCATGACTTGACGACGGCTTCTCAAAATGGCGGGCTGTTAAACCCCCTACTGGGTTAATGTGGCAGCAAAAGACAAGAAGGGCGCCAGCCTCGGCAGCTTCTGTGCAGCGGCCTCTCTGGTGGCTGGGGGAGGGGAGGGGAGCAGGTCCTTTCAGAAAATCCAATTAGAGGGAGAGAGGGGCACAACCCCCCAATGCCCCAGGCGGACTGCGCTGCATTGCCCTGACTGTCAGACAGGAAGGCAGTGTTGACAGGAAAAAGGCAACGGTGTGGAAGATTTTCCCCTTCCTTCCCAAGGAGAAGTACAGGCCACCTTGTCCCCAGATTCCTGTCCCCAGTGTGGGTATCCAGTGTATTATTATGTAGTATTCCAAGGAAGACTTGGAGAACAGCCAGTAGAGATTGCCACGGCTTCTTCAGAGACTATCTTCTACACAAATGCCCGTCTCCCAGCAGTTGCCCAGAATTGGGGCACCTCTGCTGAGTGGTCTCATTTTCAGACCTAGTAGACTGAGTCTGGTGGAACTATTTTGTGCAGAAATTTTAAAGGTGGGCTGTTTGCCTAGATTCAGAGAATTCTGGACAAAACTGCCACACACTGCCCGATTCCGTCGCAGCTACCTAAGTGTGCACTTGACCGGGATGCGTGGGGTGCTGTGTGTAGAGGAGCTCTGAGGGCTCCCCCCAGGACGCTGCTGAGTGGAGCTGCACAGCTTCTGTTCTCAGTGGTCACGTATGAGCTTTGCTGTGACTTCCCCCTTACCCAGGGGAAGCCATTCAGCATTTTACTGTGGCTTTCAGCAGTACAGCTGTGGGGGTCAGAAGGCTCCAAAGAGACTTCAGGTTTCCTCTCCCTCTCTCCACATCCCCTCCACAGCACACCCGTGTATGTATCACCATCTGTACCTCTGAGGGTAGAGGGCAGCATGGGAAGGCACAAGTCTTAGAAGCTTACCGTTCCTTGGCTTCTTGGCTCTGCTTCCAGTGGAGCAGGCTATCCAGGGCAAGGAAGGTAACACGTTCTCCTACCTGGCTTCTGCCACAAGGTTTGTGGACAGTGTTCTAGGAGGGCCTTGACGGTGAGCAGCCGAGCTCAGCTGCTGGGACTGCTCATGATTCCTGATAACTGACAGTTGGGGCTCATGGTCTGTGAGGCCCAGAGCTCCTGTGTGGGAGGGGCGCCTCATGTTGTCCACGCTCACACATGCACGCCCACCTTCCCACTGTGATCTGATGTGGGGCCATCACAAACCCTTACAGTCCCCATCCAGAGTGGAGGGGAAAGCCATTGTCATGGGCTTGAGGCCTGGCAGCGTCCAAGAGTGCCGTGTCCTCTATGGTCCCAGAAGCTGAGCCCTAAGCCAGTACTATGACGAGCAAATGTTCTTTTCCAGAGTCACTCACAGGAAGCCTCTTCCAGGTTCTGCTGAGGAGCTGGGAGAAAGGGCTCTCAGGATCGCTGTGAAACCAGTAGAATTTTGTTTTCCAGTGGTTGAAATGGTTCTCCGGGGTCCATAGAGGCTCCCAGTGATGTTTCTAGTTGTGTCAGCCCCACAATGCTGGGCAGTGTGTATGTCCCAGACACAGGTAGTGACATCCAGGAGGCCCTCAGAAGTCTATGCAACCACACAGCCTGTGCTGAGCTTGGCCAGAGTCCAGGCCTGTGGGCACCAGAGCCTAGCGACCTGGCATCCCGGCCTCCACACCTCGCCATTCAGCCAAGACGAGAGGGAGCACTGTGCAGGACTCCTCTCCAGAGCTAACTGGCTTGTTCCTGCTCTCTGTGAGCTGAGGAGCAGGACTCCCCACAGCATTTATGGAGCTTAGAACAGGCAGGCTCCTGGCAAGCAACAGTGGAGGTGGTATCTGGGAACTGTTGGCACTATGGTAGGCTTTGTACACTGTGGGAGGGGTCACGTGACTAAGACAGAGCTTCAGTCGAAAGGGAATTGGCAACAGGAAAGGGGTTCCTCAGTAACAGTGACAAAAATTGATTCAAAAACCAAATACATAGTGAATCTGAGCTCTGGCAGAACTCACCTGCCATCATGTGACTTTACCTGCCATGATCATGTAACTCACCTGCCATCATCATGTGACTTCACCTGCCAGCATCATGTGGCTTCACCTGCCATCATCATGTGACTCACCTGCCAGCATCATGTGACTTCACCGTCACTTTGCTCTTGAACAAAACACCCACTTGTACTGCACAAACCATCACCCAGATGATGCTGCCTGGGACACTGTGGCTCAGACTCAAGACAGTCACATGCATCTGCCGTGTTTCCACGGCAGAGTTTCCAGCTCCTGAATTATGAATTATTCACTTCTCAGCATGTATCAGTGTGGTTTGTCTCCCAATTGTGTTTGATTTTAAAGTCCATTGCTTGAATGTCATTGGTTGAACATTCAGCGTGGTCTTACTTGGGATTAGGATGGAATTTACAGTCTCTGACATGGCCTCTACCATGTCACCATGTGTTTATGTGAGGTGGTGTTCTTATCACAGTCAATTATAAAAGTGAAATGTGCAGGCTGGAGAGATGGCTCAGAGGTTAAGACCTCTTCCAGAGGTCCTGAGTTCAATTCCCAGCAACCACATGGTGGCTCACAACCATCTGTAATGGGATCCGATGCCCTATTCTGGTGTGTCTAAAGACAGCTATAGTGTACTCACATATATAAAATAAATAAATAAATCTTCAGCTCAGAAGAGCAATGGGGATGCTGTGTCCTGTGGGATCAAATATTTGACCAAAAGTTCATTCCTTATATAAAAGCAAACGTATATGACTATCTCCCTAGCATGCAAATTTGCTTTTTTTTTTTTTAATTACTGTCCTCATCACAGAGGCCAAATACCTGGGGAGACTGAGTCACGGGAGGAAGGGGTTCATGGCTTGATAGCTTGCCATTCATCATGGTGGGAAGGCTGGAGGAGGTAGCAGCCATCACATTGCACCCCCAGGCTTGCTGGAGGAGGTAGTGGCCGTCACATTGCACCCCCAGGCTTGCTGGAGGAGGTAGCGGCCTTCACATTGAACCCCCAGCCAGGAAGCAGAGGTGAACGCTGGCATTACGCTCGCTCGCTGTCTCCTCTCTATTCGTCCCAGCCTGTGGGATGCTTCTGCTCATGTTCAGATTAGTCTCCCCTGCCTTGCTTGGACCCGTCTAGAAATACTTTCAAACACACACTGAGTGAGGTATGTTACCTGGGTGATTCCTACCCAGTTAATGCAGCAAAGAGACCTGACACCAGTATACCAAGGAACTATTGAAAATCAATTTCTCTATGATCGATAAGTGTTTGGTTTATATACCTATCTTGTATACCCAGGTACCCAAAGTTACAGAGGGAAAAAACTTCTTGGGCAAAAGTGGTCTCAAGAGCCAGGGCCAGGGTTCAAAGGTTAAAGGGGTTAAAGGGCCACACAAGCCGGATGACCTGACGTCAACACCCATGACCCATGTAAAGACTTCAGGAGAAAACTGATTCCACAGCTGTTCTCGGATGTGCACTGTAACAAGCTCCCCATACACAGGCACGCACACACACATATGCACACATCAGACACACACACACACACACACACACACACACACACACACACACACACAGACACACCAGGCATGGCTCGTCCCCCTCCCACACCCCATAAATATATAAGTGTTTTACAAAGGAATCTGGTGGTTTGAATAGAAAAGGCCCTCATAGACTCATGTGTTTAATTGTTTGGCACACAGGGAGTGGCATCAGGAGGTGTGGCCTTGTTGGAGGAAGCTGTCACTATGGGGGCGGGCTTTAAGGTTTCTTGTGCTCAGGCTCCACCCATTGTGGAGTGAGAGCCTCCTCCTGGCTGTCTGCAGAGGGCAGTCCCTTGGTACAGCCTGCAAATCAAGATGTAGAGCTCTCAGCTCCTCCTCCAGCCTGGACGCTGCCATGCTTACCGCCATGATGATAATGGACTGAACCTCTGAAACTGTGAGCCGGTCCAATGAACTGTTTTCCTTCTTAAGAGTTGTCCTGATCATGGTGTCTCTTCACAGCAATTAAACCTTAATTAAGACAGACTTCCAAGTACAAAAACTATACAAAGCCCTGTAGTGATGACCATGGTCCGGACACCAGGCTTCACACCAGTTTGAGGTGGTGGAGTCTGGACCGCTGTTCCCTGAATGAGCCACTGTCTCCTCTGTGTACTACCCAGCCTGGCCATTGTCATTTCCAGCTCCTCTTAGAGGTCACTAGGAAGGGCCTATCTTATGCCAGATGCTGGCACTTGATGTGCTTGTGGTTCATTCAGCTGGTCCTCTCTGCCCTCTGTGGTGTGGGCCCTTCAGCTCTCCCCAGAAGCCCAGTCTTTATAGATTTACCACAGAAAAAAAAAGCATCTCCCACACAGCAAGAATGGCAACTGACCAGGGCCCAGGGGGCCCCTTATGTGGAATGGGGAACAGGGCAGTTCTGTCTGCAGGTTGGAGTAGAAGGCAAGGTCTTCCTCTCTACTGCATCTAGGGGCCAGTGGAGTCTTCAGGACAAATCAACAAGAGCCAGCCCTGGTCACACACTTCATCACCTCAGGGATGAGGTCATTCTGGATGCCTCTTCTCAGTAAGCTGTGGTGTCGTGGACCAGGTCTGGCTCCCTCAGCTTCCTGAGCCTCGCTCGGCCTGTCTGCTTCTCCACTTCCCAGTTACCACCACCAAAGCAGGAGGGAGAGTGCACAGGACTACTCTTACCTGGGAAAATGGCTTCCAGGACTCTGGTTTCTGTGGCCCTTTGGAGGCCCTTTGGAGTCACTGAGCCTGGTAGGAAAACCTCTGCCCTCTTGTGCAGTGAAGTGCTCTTTCTCAGACTCTGGAGCCTGGAGACATTTCCTCTGGCCTTGTAAAATGGCTGTGTGGGACAGAGACTGAGAAGAACCACACTGGGTCTCTAGGAAGTGCTCTGACCTCCCTGATCCAAGCCACCACAGTGGGTGGGGCCCTCATTGGCCTGGCCTCTGGTAAGCGGAGGTGAGTGGACTGGGTGACCTCTGTAGGGTCAAGTTCAGGGCACCCCTCCTATTCCCAGAGGGATAAGGCAGTGATGGCTGTAGCATTCATCAAAGTAGTCTCTCGTGTGTCTTTGCTCCCTCCTCTCTGGCCACTAAGTCCACTAACAGGGACTAGAAGCCCAGGACAATACTCAAAGCCTTTTCCTGCATTGGCCTATAAGGGAAGAGGTCCAGTACCATGCCTTTCTGTGTTGGCATTCCATTTTCTTTGTACATGGCTCATGCGTACATGCACACACAGCATGCTCGCACATGTGCACACGCGCACATGCACACACAGAGGATATCAGTGCTTGCTTGCTCTTGGGCTTTGGGGAGGGCCTCTGTTTCTTCCCTCGCCCACATCTGTCAGCGGTAAATGATTACCACAGGAAAGCACAGGAGAGTAAGCGGCTGCACTGTTTCTTTTGGCTTTCGACATTTTCACCAAGGGATGCACGTACCGCTAGAATAGATAAAATCTCCAGAAAGGACTCACGGTGACACACAGTAACAAGTGTGCCCTCTGCCGCTGATGCTCACACACGCTCCCGTATGGCACTTGGAATAGTCCCCCCCGAGTGGCACAGCAGGCGTGCGCTGAAGTGTGCATCTGATTCCTGCAAAGCCCTCGCAGGAACAACCGGAGTGGGAAGGAAACATGTCCCTTCAGGGCCCTTCGTACCTGCCAAGTGCTGTGCACCGCTGCCCATCCCCCCTCCCTGTGACTAGCCTGGTTCACCTTCAGGGAGGAAGGTCTGCTGGTCTTAGGTCCCAGCGACTTATCTGGAAGGGTGGGATTCTACCCCGTCACCCAGGCTGAAGGTCTTCCCACTCCAGCACCACCCCCAGGGACTGCACTGGGCTCTGTCCACATCACACATCCACTCAGAGGATGGGAAAGACGATTCAGGGAGAATGCCATTGACAGCATGACAGCATGCTCCCAGCAAAGACCTAAAAATGAGACACCAAGAAATGAGGCTTCCGCTCAATTACTGCTTTGTGTTCCCTGCCGGCTGGCCATGTAGCTGACAGGAAGCAAGCCTCAGCCGTCTGATCACTGTATTTACTGAAAGCAGAAGAGCCAGGGCGACACTGTGAGCTCCTCCTCTCAGCACCTGAGTTCAGACCAGATCACTCCAGCCGTGGAGACAGACTCACAGAGCTCCGGGCTTCAAGTGATTTTCTTTTTCATTTTTTTAAAGAAAGCGCTTGGGAGACAGTGTTCATTCTTTTATCAGTGTGACAGTCAAGGTGCAAGTCAGAATGTGGTGGGAGGGGTGTAGAGGGAGACAGGGGAGGAGGGAGACAGGGGAGGAGGGAGACAGGGGAGGAGGGAGACGGGAGGAGGGAGAAAGGGAAGGAGGTGGAAAAAAGGAAGGAGAGAAAAAAAGAGAGACAGGGAAGAGAATGTGAATGAGAACACAGTCTCCTGTCAGGTAAGTGTAATAATTTACTTTCAGACAACCAGGCTTCTGGTGTCATTTAGAGATAACACTAAAGCAACTGGGTTTTGGCCTTAGGAAGAGCAGCCATTTCTAGAGTGACACGAAGCAGAAGCCTTTCCCAGGAGATTCGGGGAGGGGAAGTACATTAGTGACTGCATTGCTGAGGGGGACCAGGCCGTGAACAAGGAGGGGTTGAACCAGCAGATTTGACATCAGAGTCTTCGCCCACTGTGCCGTGCATGGCTACAAGGTCTGCAGTGTGTGACGTCTGCTGAAGAGAGAGCAGCCTGGGCGGGAGTCCCTATGCACACTCATGTGCCTCTCTCTTGACCGTCTCTGGTCTCAATGGTATCATAGCAACAGGCTGTGCTACTGCTGATTGGGTACAGCAAGGGTACACAGCTCTCGGGGGACACTGCCCCTCCCCACAAATCCTCTCCCAAGCCTAAACAGAAGAGGGGCTTTCTACTAAGGTTAAAGGACAGGACACAATAAACTGCAGCTCAACCTTGCAATGTAAGAAGGGAGCTGGGACCCCAGGCTATGCGAGCAGGGCCACCTGTCACTGCTCAACTGTTTCCTTTGGCAACAGCAGCTCACAGCTCCAGAGCAGGAAGATGGCCGCCTTCTGTGCCCCTGTGTTTATACATAGTCTAGAGCCAGCCTCAGGAAGCCACAACCAGATTTCCCTGAATGTGGATGCTAAAAGGAACGCAGTTATGATCAGGTGTCTCCTGCATGGACCCTTCCCCGTCTCCAGCATGATGTCCTGCTGAGACAGCCCATGCTGTGGGATGACCCCAACAAAGCGAAGGCCAGACCCTCCCCCATCTTAAAGGTCTACTAAAATTAGGTGGGAAAGAGCCGAGGGGCTGGCCTTGCCCAGGGGAGCACCCCCGATGCCCAGCCTCTTACAGCTTCCTACACTTTCTGGAGAGCATCCCCCCAAAATGTGCAAGGCACTTGGTCCCGAGGACAGGCAGGGGTGTCAGAGGCACTGAACTAATGCAGTTGATAGCAGGGGGCTCACTCAGTGGGAAGGAGAGCTTTGCTCTGAAGGAACCGCCCTTCTGTGATCACAGGGCTCGAGACTGGAGCCTGCCTCTCCACCCTGAGCACAGGGCCCGAGGACCAGTTTCTTGCGACCATCTCCAGCTCAGGATTGGAAGTCAGTCTTCAGAAAGCTACTGTTCACTGGCACGGGAGAAACTTTGAGGCGGGGAATCAAGATGAGTTAGCAAGGGATGCTGGGATGTAAACAGGGCCATGCCTATGCAGTGCTCCTGCCCAGCTGATGGACAGTGTACTTACAGGGATCAGAAGGCCGAGTCTCCAAGTAGAAATCCTTTCTGGAGACTCTTGCCATTCCCATCTATCCCCGGAGCAGGATGGGCCACGGCACAGCTCCACAGCACTGATTCATGGTTGTCTCTTAGAGGGTTGCAACTGTGAGCATCTTGGAGCCCTCCCTGGCCAGCATGGTGCATCTTCACCAGAGCAGCAGACTTGGTTCTGGCAGAGCTGGAGCAGGGACAGGCAGGACAGGCGGGCACCTTGGAGAGGCTACTGTGGAGTCTGTACTGTCCTCTGATCTTTTCCTGGCCCTCACCAGGATGCCAGCTTGTGCCGTGGCCTTTGCCCTCTGTCCTCTGTAGCTTGGTGACAGAAGCATCGACCTCCGCTAACCCCACAGTACAGGCAGGGGCTGAAGCAAGAATAGAGCCCTCTCCACCCTTTGGGGACCCGGGAGTAGAGGCGGCCAGGGTAAGAAATCAAGCTAGAAAGGTGTTAGAAAGCCACAAAGAAAGAGAAAGTGTGGTGGACAAGGCCAAAGAGAGGGCCAGAGCATGGCAGACAGGCCAGAGAGTGCGCTCTGCAGGGGAAATGGAGGCTGGCCTTGGTGCCCCAGGCATAGATGACCAGGGCCTTCTCTTCCACTATTCCTGGCCTCATCCATCTTGAAGCTTCACTATCTCCCCTACCAAGCTGCAACTATTTCTGCCTCTCGGTGGTCCCTCTGCCTCTTCCAATGCAGCCATTAGAAGAGTGACCAAGGCCAGGCCCAGGCTGTGCTGATGGCTCTCTGTGCAGTGTCTGTGGCAGATTCCTCCGTGCTTGCTGGCACCCCCATCCCTGCTGCTGCTGCTGCTGCAGGGTTCACTATGGAACACAGTAGTACAGTGTGCCATTCCTGTGTAAAGGATTCCACGATCACCAGCACTGTCTCTGAACCTCTCCAGGGCAGAGGCTGTCTTCGTCAGTCAGGCCAGCCCCAGCTAAGGGTCTGGTACACCCAAGTTGCTCGACGGAAGGAAACTTTTTACATAGGGTCTTAGCAGGTTGAAGCAGACCTTGAACTCGTGGTTTTCCTGCCTCAGGCTCCCAAGAGCGGAGATTGCAGGCATGCACCACCACCCTAGTGTAATGTTTCTTACCCTCAGTATTGGGTCATAGTAGGATTTATTCTGCCTTTTCAGTTTGCTGTGGTCAGGAACACAAGACTACACTGTCATTTCAACAAGGAGAGTTTAAGACTCCAGAAAGGGTGAATCACATAGAGATGCAGGCTCTGGAGACTCAGCCCTCTTGTGTGAGCCCCAACATCACGCTCTGGACATTTCCAGATGTGAATGTGACGTGGGCCTGATGCTGAGTCTGGGTCCAGGAGGCCATAGGTGGGGATGGTGGGATGGTGATGTGGGTGTCATCGTGGTCCTTTTATCTCCCTGCACAGCATACAGCATGGACATGACGCAAGCCTCTAGTCATTTTATTTATAAATCAGAGCTCTGCCAGACATTTGTTTACTTAGAATGTGCCATGAGGTTTCCATTAAAATCTGTCATGGGGGAGATATGAATTCAAAACTGGTCACATACTCATGCACCACCCGGGGAAGAGACCCAAGAAGCCGGTACTGTCCATCAAAACCACCAATGAGTCTGTCTCCCCATCTTGGACTAGCACCATGCTTGGTACGATGTAGATGATCTAAAATGGACTGGAATACACCTGTGCTGGGGGTTGGCCCACTGCGACACAGCCTGGACAGAGTGCCTGCTCCTCCAGGGATGTGCTAAATGCTGGGCACTGTTCAAACACTGCTCCATCTGTACGGTTCATAGCTGCGTAGATGCTACAGGCACAAGTGAGCCACAATGTGGAAGGCAGTGGGGCCCTGGTGTCAGGAGGCCAACCCCACAGGAATGTGGTCTTCCCGCCCTCCCCCACAACGGCTCTCTGGTGGTTTCCCGCAGGGCCTGTGCCAGCAGTGAGACAGAAAGCGAAGCTGGAGACATCATGGAGCAGCAGTTGGAGGAGATGAACAAGCAGCTCAACTCTGTAACGGACCCCACAGGCTTCCTGAGGATGGTGCGCCACAACAACCTCCTGCACAGGTATGGCACTTGTCCCTTCACACGAGGTGCTCCCTGCAGCATGTGTCCCCATGCTCCTTCCACAGGACATGGAGCTCAGGTTTTGTCAGGTAGCTGTAGAAGCAAGCCTGGTGATTCGCCTTGGTACCAAGTTCAAATGGAGGTGGAACAGGCTCTCCACCTTCCTGTTTTTGATACGATGGAGTCCAGGGATATTCTGCTGCCATGCAAGGTCTGAGCCGACTGCCCAGCCTCAGGAAGAAGTTGAGTAGCTCACAGGCCGGCAACTCAGGAGGCTGAAAAAAACAAGAAGCCAGCGGGGTAGGAGACAGCAATGGCCCAGAAACAAGCTTGTCCATATCCAGCCACCCTGACCCAGTCACCTGTCACTTAACAGATGGGTGGGCCGAAGGTGGCTTAGGTTAGTCATATTTTGTCAGAATTCATAGTTCCTGTCTTTGAGGGATGCTGGCTGTCTCAGGACTGCAGAGGGACCAGACTGGGTGGGTGCCTTGCTTGGCAGCCCTATATGTGGGCACTGTGTACCCTGTCTGCAGCAGCCTGGTTTCCTTTCATTGTGTTATCAGGGTGACAGCAGTGTGTTTGCCTTCCCAGGGCTCTGCAACTTTGGGAAAGAAGCCAAAAGCTTGAGGGCCAAGTTGGTCCTTCCTCTCCCTTTTCCCTCTTGGCCTTGAGGATGTCCCACTCTCTTATAAGGACACAGCCAGATGCAAGGACATGTGAGACTGGGCTGGGCTTGGCATCTTCTCCACCTGAGTGGCAAGGGATATGATTTTGGCTTATGACCAAGTACAGCAGGCCCAAAACTAGATTCAGGCCTCACTGGATTGTAGTTGATACATTCCCCAATCTTAACATGTGCAGAGTCTCCTCTGTCCCTTCAGCAAGGCAATTAAGGACTACTTTGCAAACATCAGCTGGCTTCCTGGTATGTGGACAGCATTGGGGAGCTGGTGGCATTCTTGCCAGCCAAGAGTGAGGCTGAGTGTGGAGACAAGAGGGTCTCTTCACTTCTTAATTCACTTTCTTGTCTACAATATACTAATCCCTCAAGACTGTACAGAAGACTGGGAGGTAAGGTCAGGCTGAGGAGGTGGGCTCAGCCCCTGAAGCTCCCTGGCCCAGGGATGACAACACCCAGCTGCAGCAGATGACAATGAGTGCCCCAGAAGCCCAGCTCTGGTCCCCACAGCCCATGCCTGGTGACTCCAGTCCCAGCCAGATATACTAGTGCAGTGGGTCTCAACCCCTCTGGAGATCAAATGACCCTCTCACAAGGGTCACCTAAGACCACCAGAGAACACAGGTACTTACATCAAGATCCCTAATGGCAGCAAAATTACAGTTATGATGTAGCAACAAAAATAACTGTATGGTTGGGGGTCAGCACGTGAAGAGCTGTATTAAAGGGTTGTGGCATTAGGAAGGCTGGGAGCCAGCATGCAGGGGGGCCTGCAGGCCCTTCTGCTCCCCACACCCCATATCTGAGCAGTGATGTGATGTAATCCTGGAATCGGGCCTTGCAAGGTGGCTGGCACTCGGTGAGGTATCATTCTGGGTCTCCTAACACAGTGGTGGCAAGATGAGGTTCATCCGTCACCCCACCCTGAGGCAAGTGAGTAGCCTCCAGACCCCCACTCAAGCACCTTACCCCCTCCCAGCATCCTAAGTCAGATGGTCTCTGCATCACCCTGCCATGTTTTCCACTCTCTCCATTGTCCCCTCTGTATGACCCAGAGGATTCCCAGGCCTGTCATTTACAGGCTGGAGATTTTTTTGTCTGGCACTGAGATGTGGCCAAGTTGGGCTTTCCTAGGTAGGCCATCTCTCTCTCTCTCTCACACACACACACACACAAACACACACACACACACACACACACAAACACACACACACACAGTCTTTGTTCCTAGGCTACCTTAGCTTGGTACTCTCTTCCTCCCAGAATCCCCGGTGCTTTGGGTACAGAGGTCACTGCCTGCTCCCTTGCAGTTTTTTCTGTGGGTCTGTGTGCTCCCTCATCCTTTGGGCTGCACATCTCTAGAGCCTGGATCTGGTCTAGGATTTCTTTCTCTCTCCCTGAGGTGCTGGTCACCTCGCTACTACTACATACTTACATGTGACTGACTCACTTGACTGATGGGTGAGGGAAGGGAAGGAAGGGTTCTTTGGTCAAGCACCACCCCAGCAAAGAGAAGGCGTCCATGATGCTCAGCTGATGCCTCTAAGGACCAGCACTATGTAGCTTCCCTGATCTCTGTCGACCCTTCCCATAGCTGTGAAGGGCGCGGTTCAAAGGAAACTTGGAAGGCTTGCCCGACCTTCTCTAACTGGTCCCAGAGGAAAGCCCGTCTGGCTTGCTCTCAGGCAACAATGGAATAGCTGTCACAACTAGCAGGCTTACAAGGCGTCCGCTGTCCCAGCTGCCTGAAAGAGGCAGTCCAGCTCCTCTCAGCTAGAAGAAGAGCCAGCACGGGATCTGACCTGTCGGATGGAAAGTCTGCGCTCCTGTCTCCCAGACCCCACTGGCCTTCCTTAGACATCAGCCCTGTGCGTCTCCTACTGCTCCAGCAAGCACTCACCTGTGTGTGCTTAGACTCCTCCAGGACAAAGCAGGAGCCTTCTGGGCCCTGTGGACAGCTCCTCCCAACATATCTGAGGGGTCCTGGTGAACCCCCAGGGATCAACACCCTGTGGGCTTGCTTGGTGGGGGTGGGGGTTTCAGAGCCTCTGCAAAAGGCTGAGTGTGTTGCTGTCATAGATAGGTGAGAAGGCTACTGCCCACGCCCAGCTAAGCTCAACGGGGCCCTTACACTGCCCCCTGAGCAGTAGTGTCAGGAGGAGCCAGACAAGTATCAGGCACAGTACAGGAGGGATAGACGCCAGGTCCATTGCCTTCTATGGAAGGTGGTAGGCTCAGGGGGGACAACAATGTCTGTCAGGTGGGACCAGGCTGAAACACACCAAGCCACTAATGTCCTCTTCCAACAATGTGAGTGAACACACCCTGGGCTACGTCTGCCCCGCCTCCTCCTTACACAGCACAGGCTTCTGTACTCTGCACTCCTCTAGAGCTGGGTTTGTAGACATCATCAGAGTAGCCAGCTAAGGAACCTGGGACTGAGCTGTCACTTAGCCCAAGTGGAGCTGGGAATGGATGGCAAGGCAGTGATGTACTGCCACCTGCTGGATCTCTGTGATAGTGCAAGTCCAGTGCCGTGGCATACAAAGCATGACCCCTGCCCTGCCTATGAAATTCTGTGCTTCGCAGGCTCCGGGCAGCTGCAGAGATGAGAGAAGGGACAGGGCCCCTGAGGGCTTCCTTGGACCCGGCCTGCTCCTGGGCTGATGGGAAGAGGGGAGGTGCATGTCCCGCGCCAGCCCTGAGCCCAGCTCCCTTGTACAGCCAGAAGGGGGCCATGCACTGCAGAAGCAATGTCTTCAGAGAACAATTTACACATCTCACCTTCAGGGGCAGGCTGTCCCTGGATATGGAGTCTCTCCAGGGTCGTCTGCACATCACTGGCTCCGACAGCAAAGCTGTAGCACACCCTGTCACTTGTAATTATATTTCCTGAGTAGAGGGGAGTGGCTGCCCAGGCCTCTGCACCCCAGGAGCTAGAACCGTGCTGCCGAACCCCTGGAAATATGTGGGACTGCAAAGACCTGAGGGAGAACGAAGTCCATGGGAGTCCCGGCTGGGGAGGCTCACAGGCCCCTGCCAGCTGGCCCTGGAGGAAGCCCTTCTGGCCACAACTGAATAGCTGTCACAAAACTCGCATGCAGAGTGCTTGCCACAGCCTGCTGCTCTGTCTGGCATCTGGCACAGCCCCTGCCAGTGCAGGTCCTGCAGCATACAGTGGAAACAATCCACTGCTAACCCTCGGCAGGCTCGGAGAGCGCTACCAGCTGGCCGTGTTGGAGTCAGGCTGCTGGGCAGATTCTGTCACCTCCCCCCATTTACCTGCAAGCTTAGTGATTGCTCTTCTTGGCCCCGGAGACCACAGCTGTGTCTAGCAGCCAGCCAGTACTTAACCACATTTTCTGAATCCGTCAGTTGTTGTCCTTGTTACCCTTTGAGAGTGTGACTCGTGGGAGGGGGCGGTCCTGGGGGTCGCAGATGCCTCTGTGTTAGTAAAACTGCCCCCGACAGCTGCACAGAGTGCTCCCTCTGCAAGCACGTTCCAATAAGCTGTTCTCAGGGCACCTCTGTGAAAAGGAGGGGCCCTGCCAGGGTCTGGCTGGGTTTGGCCAGCAGGTCCTTGTCTTGGAAGGCGAGTTCACTGCTACCAGATGTCATTTTCCTTGTCAGCCTGACTGCTGCACTGACCCCTTCTGATCCTTGTCCTTGACAGAGCACAATTGCTCCGTGCAGGACCAGCACTCTAGGATGTTTGATTACGTAGCTGACACCACAGAGATGCACACATGCTGTTGTGTACAAAACTCAGTGTTGTACCCCCTGCAAGGGACAAACATGAGCTGGAGTTGGCAGGCGTGCCGAGAGGCCCTGTGGGCGATGACACTGATGGAGAGTGGGCCTGACTCCGACCCTGGTCCTGTCTCCCCAGGAGCTGCCAGAGCATGACAAGCTTGTTCAGTGGCACGGTGTCACCCAGCAAGGATGGGACCTCCTCTCTGCCCAGGAGGCAGAACTCACTGGCCAAGCCCCCACTCCGCGCCCTGTACGATCTGCTCATCGCGCCCATGGAAGGGGTAAGTTGCTCCTGGGACACGAGGCTCCTTGGTCTGAGAACACATCATTTTCTGCTCCGTGCCCATGCACATCCCCCCCTAGGGCACTCAGCCGACTCACATTCTTTGCTGGCAGCTTGGCAGGTCCGAGCTTGTGCTTCGCTTTGCTCCACACCGGCTGAGTGCATCTGACCTCAGTGTCCTGTGCTCCTCGCCTGGTCTGCAGACCATGAGGCCCAACGTGTCAGCACTAGGAGTGAATGCCAGCCACACCTACCTAATCCCAGACTTTCATCCCGGTGACCCAAGTCACTCCCTTGCCTGGGTCTCAAACACAGAACCGATGTCCAGGGCTAAAGACACTGACTACAGCCCAACTTGCTCTCTGGCATGTCCCTGCTTAATTCAAATAGTGCTCTTTGACGGTACAGGGACCTTGGTGGGTCTGAAAGTTTAGGGTCCGGTTTCAGGCAGTTGTTCTGTGTGCAGAGGCAGGAGCATCCCTCAGGACCTCTCTCAGTACCTGCAGGGCACTGCGCTTCCTTAGAGACCACGGTTCATGTATGATTTCTCCATCCCCTGAATGGGCTCCTCCCTGGCCCTCCAGCAGTGCTCAGCTGGCCTGACAGTCGTGGGTGACTGTTCTGCCTGCCGGCACCCTTTCCTGACAAGTGACCCTGGCCACAACATTTTCCTTCCTGATGTCTTTTCTCTGTAGGACGTGTCTGGTTGGCAAGGTGCACAAGCTCAGGGCTGCAGGCAGGGACTGTCACCTGGGCAGGGGAAACTGCTGTGTCCAGGACCCTCCTCAAGATCCCTTTCCTATCCTAGAAAGGCCAAGCCCCTCTTTTTCTTCACGCTCCACCCTGTCCCTTCTTACCTTCTCCAGACTGCCATAGGGCTTCATCTGACAGTACCTTGCTGATTGAGGAAGAGATGTGTTTCTCTCCTGCCCCCCATTGCCACCAGCAGTCCTCCGCATATCCGACAGTGCTCTGCACTCCCGGTGGTGCTCCCCACTCCCTGCAGTCCTCTGCACTCCCGGTAGTGCTCCCCACTCCCCATTCTTCACTTGCTTGAGCCTCCTCCATCCTTTGCTCCTAACCATCCCTTAGCTTCATGTCCCTCAGCAGCTGGCAGGAGGCCTAGTGTATATGGGCACCTGATAGTGTACAGAGCTGCTCTCAGTCAGAGGCACATTTGCATTGGGTCTGATACAGCACAGAAAGCAGAGGACCCTAGGGAGAAACTGGGTAATAGCTTTTGTGGCGACCTGTGGCAAACTGGATGCTTTCCAAGAGCCAGAAGCCAAATAGCCCCCAATGATGATAGCCACACAGGCCAAGTTTCCTGTGTACATGCCTGCCAGAACCCACGGCTGAGGCAACTCCATCACAGTACTTGGTGGAGGCGCCACTCACCCTAGGAGACCAACACTTGGGGATGAGTCTAAGCTGAGCTGGAAGTCAGCAGAGGAAGCTAGGGCCAGGAGGCTCCCAGAGGGTCTGCTTCAGACAGTCCCTCTTCTGTGACTCTCAGAGTAAGATTATGCTAAGCCATAGTCTACACACCCCCATGTTCCTGCAGAGGTGCAAGGAAGGGTGGTCTCAGCTTTACACAGGTAGCACAGGCATCAGAAAACACCTTCCCATGCTGACCACCAGGTACCTACCAGGACTGTGTCCACTGCAGGCAAGGGACCGATGCTTCTGACTCACTCTGTGATTCAAACCATTTCTTGGACTCTGGGAATCTAAAAAGATTCCTTTGTAAATCAGAGGTTTGACACAATGCATGATCTCAACTGCTTCAAAAAGGGGGAGAGGGGCATCTGGCGAAAGTTGTGAAAAGCCTTGAAGTAAACGGAGAGCTGAGAGACCCCTGCTTACCCTTGGCTGTGGCCTGTCCTGCAGTTCCAGCACTCAGGATGCAGGATGGTGTGAGCCAGGAGCTCTCAGCCACCCTAACAACATGACATACTTAGACATACGGGGTACACACTGCCCGAGTCTAGAGACAACCCATCCATGCCGCAAGTTCCTGGCCTCTCAGTGCTGTCCTAGAGCACAAGGCCTCCTGTAAGCATGCCATCCTCGCCAGACACCACCAGAGGGCGCCTGATGCTGCCAGCCCTGTAGGGAGTCACAGTTCCCTTAAACAGCCAGTCTCCTCCACATCATACAGAAACCGCAGCGTGGCAGCGGAATCGTGCATGCTCCGTGCCTAACCACTGGCCCCTTCATGTTTAGCACGTGATTTATCCGAACTGCCTTCATTTAGCCGCAGTCCGGTTGCTAGGGAACTAGGCCTGCAGAAAGTGGGACAGAATATGCCACTGTAGGGGGGGCGGGGAGCACCAGCCTTTGGCTGAATGTGTTTCCTGGGAAGTGTACTGTCCTGTGCTGTCAGGATGGGTGACAGTGTCACCAGCAAATGCTAAGTCAGATCCAGCCTACTGTCACCAAGGAGCAGTATGGAACATTTGAGTGAAAGGCTGGCAGGAGGTGGGGGTGGTTGGATAATCCTGTACGGGCAACAGAGGCTCTCCCCACCTTGCTGTTTCTGGGGTAGCGGTGACCACACTTCCTCCCCTGAGGCTCATTCAGCTCTTGTTGGGGAGCTGCTGGAGAGCAAACAAGTAACCCAGTGATTTCAGTTCTTTCTTCCAAGTTAGCCAGATTATATAAGGCAGCAAGGCCCGGGGGCTGAGGAGCCTGAGCTTCCCACTAGGCACATGTCACTTTGGGTTAGCCAGCGTTTCTGCCACCTGCAGCCAGGTGCCCCTGGCAGCAGGCAGCTGGGTCTGATGAGCACACTGGCTTCCTGAGGGCACAGCCCGTCAACCTCACTGACTGGCAGGAAGCGTACTGGGCCCACAGGACAGGTAGATGGCCTTCTGCCTGCAGTCCCACGGCAGCAACAGCGGCGACGGCTTCCACTCCATCTCTGTTGACCGGCAGCCATACATGCCTCACTCACAGGCTCCCTCTCTCCTCTCTCCCACTTCTCAAGTACAGAGTCCTGCTCTTTAGTGTAGGCTCGCCCTGAATTCATGACAGTCCTCCTCCCCGCCCCCCAGAGTACTGGGATTATGGGTATGCATCACCACACCTGGGCACTGGGTCATCTTCACAGCTGGCTTTCCTCTTCTGAGTCACAGCCTCACGTTTGGAAAGGCCACTTCTGAGCAGAATAAGCAGGTCTCTACATGCTGTGTTTTGCACACAGACCTCCCCAGCTCCTCACCCTAAATTCTGTCAGGAGAGGTGCTGCCTCTCTGACACCTTCTCGTTCCCAGAAGTCATAAATGGAGACAGCACCTCCAGAGCCAGGCCCTGGGGAAGCTGGATTGAGACCCAAACATCACAACAGTTCCTGGACCACAGATAATCATGACCCCAAATCCTCCTTCCTGAGTGTCTGGCTTTGTGCTCATCAAATGGGAGACTCGCCAGCTTCCATGGCGTCCTTGCTGCTCAAGAGGGTCACTGCGTGTACTCCTGAGTCCTGGTGGCCTCCCGCTCTGTTCTTGGGGGTGCCTCTAGGTCACCTCTAGGTCTCTCCTTCTGCACTGATCCTCGACCTCCAGGGAAAGCACCTGGATCCAGCGGTAGTTGCTCTTTCTTTGGGTGCCATTCTCCTTCAGGCTGGTGACTCTCATCTCCCCCCTCAGTCTCTCACAGACCTTGACAGACTGTCTGCTAAGTAACCATTTATCTCCAAGTGAGGCACACAAAAGCCTCACCCTCTGAGTCAGGCACATGCCTGTTAACACTTGTACAGGGTGCCATGTCCAGTAGCCACAGCCTCCAGACCTACCCTGACAGTTAACCAGGGTGATCCTCGGGGTGGCCTCCCTCCCTGAGTCGTCTCTGGTTCTTACTCTGCAGGGCTTGATGCACTCAAGCGGCCCCGTGGGCCGGCACCGGCAGCTGGTCCTGGTTCTGGAGGGAGAGCTCTACCTTGTCCCCTTTGCTCTCCTGAAGGGCAGCGCCTCCAACGAGTACCTGTATGAACGCTTTGCCCTCATCGCTGTGCCTGCCGTCCGCTCACTTGGGCCGCACTCCAAGGTAACACACTGCCCGACTCCGGAGACTCTCATGCAGCCTGAAGGGCGAGTAGGCTTAGCAACCAGGCCCAGGCCATAATTTATACGGGGTAGTTTCTGCCTCAGTGGTTTTGAAGATCTTAATTTTTAGTTTGTTGTTGAATTATAACTTTCTCAAGAGGCAGGATCAGTTCAGAGGAAAAGGAACAAACTTCTGAGGTATCAATGGCCAACCTGACTCCAGGTCCTAGATGGGGAGGGAGCTGGCATCCCCACATTGCTTGGCTCACAAAGCACCTCAGGCATTGGATGTTGCCAGCTCTACAGAAGCCTCTACCCTGCTGGCAGCAGGGACTGGCTGTACTGGATCACAAAGATGCTCAACACTTAGCGTGAATGATGTTACCAGGACATCAGATGCCCAGCTAACAGTGTCTCCTCTCCTTACAGTGCCACCTGAGGAAGAACCCGCCCACGTATTCCAGCTCCACCGCCATGGCAGCTGTCATAGGCAACCCCAAGCTCCCATCAGCAGTGATGGACAGGTGGCTGTGGGGCCCAATGCCCTCAGCAGAAGAGGAGGCATACATGGTGTCAGAGCTTCTGGGCTGCCAGCCCCTTGTGGGTAGTATGGCCACCAAGGAGAGGGTCACGAGTGCCCTGACCCAGGCTGAGTGTGTCCACTTTGCTACCCACGTCTCGTGGAAGCTATCAGCCTTAGTCCTCACCCCCAACACGGAGGGCAACCCCGCTAGCAGCAAGAGCGCCTTCGGCCACCCTTACACGATTCCCGAGTCACTGAGGGTGCAGGACGACGCAAGTGATGTGGAAAGCATCTCAGACTGCCCGCCGCTGAGGGAGCTGCTCCTCACCGCGGCCGACCTCCTGGACCTGCGGCTGTCTGTGAAGCTGGTGGTGCTCGGCTCTTCCCAGGAGGCCAACAGCCGAGTCACGGCAGACGGCTTGGTGGCGCTGACACGGGCCTTCCTAGCTGCTGGCGCACAGTGTGTACTCGTGGCTCTGTGGCCGGTGCCGGTCGCAGCTTCCAAGATGTTCGTTCATGCCTTCTACTCATCCCTGCTGAATGGCCTGAAGGCCAGTGCCTCCCTGGGGGAGGCCATGAAGGCAGTGCAGAGCAGCAAGGCCTTCTCACATCCCTCCAACTGGGCAGGTAGGGAGCAGAAGCCTGCCGGTGGGTGTGGGTGGTCCCCACAGCCTCATTCTGCAGCTGTGGGAGGGCAGGGAGCAGGCTCTGGGGTCCAAGGCCCTCATACTCGGCCCCTGGGGGCAGAGCCACCAGTTCACCCTCAGAGGAATCCACAGCTCTCAGCATGAGTGGACAGCATCTGTCCGTCACTGGGCACCCAATTCAAAACCCTGTGTTAGGAAAAGAGAAAAACAGACCCTTGATGTGGCCATAGGAAGGTGTAGAGATGGTTGTATGCCATGCAGAAGTCGCCTTAGCGGGTGTCACAGCTCCTCCAGGGTAGCCTTGCCTCCCACCTAGCAACATAGGCTTCAGTGTGGCTGGGCCACCAAATGGTCCCTCATCAGACCATGCCTGTCCTGTCCAGGCCCCATGGCATCCATGTGTGAGACCAGACCCTCTGCCTGGCCCGTCATTCCCACGGGGGTGTCCGCCTGTGTGCGGGCTCCTGGGCTAGTGTGCTTGTTTGAAAGCACCATTCACTTGCTTTGGTGGTCGTTGTTGTGTTTTTGACAGATAACCTAGGCAGGCAAAGGAGCTAAGGGCTCCATGAGGGAGACCGATGGGCTCCTGCTGCTTGGCTCCTGGTCTTTCCTCCTAGCTCAGGTTGTTCCTTCTGAATTGGAGGAACGTGTCTTTTATCCCTCTGGTTGCTAGTTCCTGTCCCAATTTCTCTCCCACAAGGCCTCTCTCTGACAAGGAAGCTTCAGGTTGCCCAGGCCAGAGGCTGCTCTGGAGTACCTTCCTGTGGCTCACAGAGACGGCCAAGCAGTATGGGTATCCAAGAGACCAAGGACCGTCCCCACCCACCAGCGCCCAGCTCTCTTGCAGGACAGTTGGGAGGAAATGGCCAGGGTAGCAGTGCTGTCCCCTGCTGTCTCCCACTGTCCCCTGAGGAACCCTCTGTGCTGTCCTCAGGTTTCACGCTTATAGGGAGTGATGTCAAGCTGAACAGCCCCTCGTCACTCATCGGCCAAGCGCTCACGGAGATCCTGCAGCACCCAGAGCGGGCACGGGATGCCCTGCGCGTGCTACTGCACCTGGTAAGGGCTGACGGGAACTTGGGCAAGGTGTCAGTGAGAACCAGCCTGGACAGCATGAGACAGGGGTGGCTAAATCCACCTGCTCAGTTTCCTACCTAGAGGGTGTGAGATGACACTTCAGGGTCTCGTTGGGGGTGGGGTTAGCAGGATGAGTCCCCCGCCAGCCAGCAGTAAGACCCCAGCAGTCGACAGACTTCATTACCAGAATCTTTCCCTGGATTCAGGAAAGGACTGATTGTGCCCAATTGTGGGCAACCCCAGTGTCTATGAGGCCTGAAGGCACCTGCATAGTTAGAAATTACCAGTTAAGACAGCCACTCAGAAGGTACAGCTGAAGGGATCAGGGGTTAAAAGCTGACCTGGACTACAAAAGACTACCTCACCCCCAAAACAAAATGGTGACACAAAACTTGTCCCGTCTTTCTCCTTTGCTGAGAACATGGAGAGCGGGCTCCAGTCACTCCCAGCCCAACCCTGGCCCAGGCTGGGCCCATGAGGTATAAACACACAGTTATCTGTGGTCATCTCACAGACCTAGAGCAGACACCACAGCTTCAGAAGACCCGCTGCAGGAGTGGGACGCAGGCTGGGGTCTAGGTGGGCAGTCCATCTTGGCTGGGTAATCATCTTAGCGCATGGAGACGACCCAAGCCAGGCCCTTCAGCCCCATACCCTGGGTCTGGGGCTCTCTGTGCACATTGGTGGAAGAGAAGGTACTTCATTGTTGACGCTGGAATCTGTGTGGAGGTTCTGAACCATAGGTAGTCAGCATGCACCATCCCTAGGGGAGCCTAGCTGCTGTGAGCAGCCCCACTCTGGGCCCTGAGGATGCCAAGACATTAGCTTTCTCCATCACTCCATCTGTGAGCCCTTCCGAGTCCCCCACCACACCCATGGCACTGCAGACTTCTCCTAGTTGCCCTTCTGCCCACTCTGTTCAGCTGGTCTTCTCAGGATCTCACAAGGCCTCCGGCTGCAGGTATATTTACTGCTTTCCTTCCTTGTGATAAGGCCAGAGCCACACTCCAAGCTCCCAGCCACCCTCTCTTGTAACAATACCTGTCTCTCCTGCAGGAGGCAATGTGCCTCCAAGACCCCTCTGTCCCAGGGGCAGCCAATTCTGACCCTTAGTAGGTGGAGACTTCTTTCCCCCAAATGTCTGATTTGTGCTGTGCTCTAAGAGACACTTCAGGTGACATGCTGAACAGTCTGCAAGCCTCTGTGGGGACACGTGTGCCTCAGGGGCCTGTGACATCTCAGGGTAGAGCCAGGTGTCCACTGGGAGAGTTGTGCAGAAAATGAGGATCTGGCAGGCACTGGCAGGGTGGTGAGGGTGCAGGTCTGGGCAGGCTGTGGTCTGGCCCGAGGCTGTTTTCTGCGGAGTGCAGAAGGGAAGACTCCTCCTTTGCTGTAGGCCTGCAGCTCTGATGACCAGCTCTTGGCAGTCACACCCTCCTATGCATAAAGCCTCAGCAACATGTCCCTAAGCCTGGTCAAATGGCCTTCCTATGTGGCAGTAGTCAGCATGACACCAACTTCCCTCAAAGCCCCAGGAGGAGGAACAGGGCTGACCTGGGTCTCTAACGGCCTCATCCCCACCAGGTGGAGAAGTCCCTGCAGCGGATCCAGAATGGACAGCGCAACGCCATGTACACGTCTCAGCAGAGCGTGGAGAACAAAGTGGGCGGCATCCCTGGATGGCAGGCTCTCCTCACCGCAGTGGGCTTCCGGCTGGACCCTGCTGCCAGCGGGCTGCCGGCAGCTGTCTTCTTTCCAACCTCAGACCCAGGCGACAGGTTGCAGCAATGCAGCAGCACTCTCCAGGCTCTGCTGGGTAAGCTGCTGGGTGAGCCGCTGGGTGAGCCGCTATGGCACAGAGGGGACCACGAGTCGTCACGAGGGTGCTGGGCCTTGTAGCTAGAAGCACCCCCAGAGGTGACAGAGTCCCAGAGAGGCACTGTCATAGATGAATGGCTGATACCCACCTTACCCAGTCTTCCTGTCTATGATGGTGTGCTGGCCCCGCCTGGGCTTTGTCCCATCCTGGGGGGGATGAGAGTGGTCCTAGGCAGATCCTGTCACCAGCAGCTATGCTTCTGGCAAAACCACAGAGCAACCAGGGTGGCACAGGCACACGACCACCTGGGGTCAGGCTATCCTGGCACCATAACTGTGGGAGGATGAAGCCCAGCATCAGGGCCCCTCTTCTCTGGAGGCCGCATGCCCCTGTCCCAGGCCACACAGGAACATGTTCCTGGCCAGGCCGATCTCTAGCTAGCCACCCTCAGTGAGTACCTGGAACTCTTTCCTGGAAGGTGACTTCTGCTCCTCTGCCCCGGCTCAGGTCTGCCCAACCCGGCTCTCCAAGCACTGTGCAAGCTCATCACGGCCTCGGAGACGGGAGAGCAGCTCATCAGCCGGGTAAGCACAGCCAGCTGCTAAATGCAGACTGGACAGAAAGACGGGTCTGTCAGGAACGTGGAGTGTGGCTTCCCTGCCTCTGTGAAGAGAAAGAAGGGCTAGGATGGCATCTCTGAATAGGCAAGGCCTACAGACAGACAGGTTCTTAGGGCTCACAGCCCTGCCTCTGGCTGATGGAGGTGTCTCCAGAACTCTATTCCCAGTCTTCTCGTACCCTGACACCTCCCCCAGCTCTCCCAGCTAACTGACCAGTATCACAGTGTTGGGCCAGCCCCCGAGGGCTAAGCCTTTTTAAAGAAGAGACAGCTTTGAGGAAATGTGGGTGGAATTCAGGGGTTTGAATTCTGACTCTGAGCTCCGAGCAGCCCCGTTCCCAGCAGCTTCTCTGTCTCTCCGACTTTCCTTCTGGCCACTGAGAATCCAGAGTCCACCCAGGTGTCCAGGTGTTGGGAGAAGGGGCTCTGGATGGCACTCTTCAAGGAAGCAGAGTGGTCTCCCTGGTCATCCTGGAGGGTATGACTTGGCACCGTAGTTCATGGTGCTGAGTATAGCGACCAGTCTAGCCATGCGACATATGGTTACCCTATGTGAGCTTCAGCAGGAGATACCCTCAGCGGCTCCTGGACACTCCTCTGCCCTGGGACTGTTGGCACCATCACTGGGACACAGAACCAGCCAGTGACCTGGCTTCCTTGAGTTCCCACTGGTTTTATAATCAGCATGCGTCATCTGCTCACCGAATAGCATTAGAGGACACTTCTAGAACGTTGTATGTTAAAACATCCAGAACACAAGTCTGTGTTCTCCAGAAAGAATGAGGGACTTGTACCCCTACACTGCGGGCAAGGCCAAGAGCCTCAGAGTGCCAGCTCTTTGTCTCTTGCTTTCATGTTACAAAGGGACTTTGGATCTGTTCACTGTGGTCCCCAGGACGACTGGATGCTGGCCAAGGCATCTCCTGTGCTCATCTCCTATGCCCCCCCCCCCTGCTGCCTCTCGCTCCTCTTCAGTCAGAGCCAGGCTGGTGCAGCACCTTCTAAGGCAGCGATTAGCTTGTGTGCATAACTGCTATGCTTGAATCTAAACTCTCTCTCTCTCTCTCTCTCTCTCTCCCTCTCTCTCTCCCCATCTCCCTCCCTCCCTCTCTCTCTCTCCTTTCCTTATACTCTGCTGGCTTCATGAAGGCTGTTAAAAATATGGTGGGAATGGTAAGTACTTTAATTAGCAGCTGCTGTCAGGTGAGCACCTTGCCCACCCACCCCAGTACCCTGTAGCTCCAAGCTCTCTGGCCGTGCACATGAATGCTGGCACGAAGCTCTGGGCAGGGGCTTGTCCCCTCCTCTGCTCTGGCTACCCCTTTCCTGTTGCACTCTGTCCTGATTTGACCTCTCAAGTTCCACCAGAGCAGCAGAGGCAGAACCAGTGATGAACACAGGCAGAACACCCGTACTGCAGAAGCAGAGGTCACCTGACACCCGCGTGGGTTACACCAACTGCTCCATGAGCGTTGTGGCCACAAAACATAGAGTTCAAATCTTCCCCATCTAGTGCAAGACCCTAAAGATGGCCTACCTTTAGGCATGTAAGCAAAACGGAGGCAGCCAGTCCTAGCTGCCCTCCCCGACTCCCACAGCCTCTCCTGTGCTTTAGGGAGGCAGAGGCTGAGGCCCAGGAGGCTCTGCCACCTTTGCTCCACACAGCACCTTGCCATACTGTCCATGACCAGCACAGCGGGCTGCAGTAGGTGTGACAGGGGGCTGCAGTACGTGTGACGGGGGGAGCTGCAGTAGGTGTGCACAGGGGGGAGCTGCAGTAGGTGTGACGAGGGGGGCTGCAGTAGGTGTG
>JANHMN010000023.1:40409239-40423757 GCA_030674055.1 Rhabdomys pumilio | reverse complement strand
GGGGGGCTGCAGTAGGTGTGACGGGGGGCTGCAGTAGGTGTGACGGGGGGCTGCAGTAGGTGTGCACAGGGGGCTGCAGTAAGTATGATAGGAGGTATGACTGGGGGTGGGGGCTGCAGCAGGTGTGACAGGGAGAGGTGCAGCAGGTGTGCACAGGGGGCTGCATTAGGTGTGACCATGGGGCTGCATTAGGTGTGCACAGGGGGCTGCAGTAGGTGTGCACAAGGGGAGCTGCAGTAGGTGTGACAGGGGGGCTGCATTAGGTGTGACCATGGGGCTGCAGTAAGTATGATAGGAGGTATGACTGGAGGTGGAGCTACAGGTGTCGTGAGAGGTCAGCAATACATGACAGGTAACGTGAGGCTTGGGTATGGTGCTTAAAAGGCTGCAAGCCTATGCTCACCTCTGTCTGTCCCTCCTCAGCTCCATCAGGTGCTGGTTCAGCTGCAGGCCTGCGAGAAGGAACAGGACTTTGCCTCAGCTCCCATTCCGGTCTCCCTCAGTGTCCAGCTGTGGCGGCTCCCAGGGTGTCATGAATTCCTGGCAGCTCTCGGTAGGACCAAGTGCCTCTGACTTAATTTCAGTTTTCCCTCCTGCTTTCAGTTGGATCAAATCCAGTGTTGCAGAAGTTATCAACCAAAGATACTAATGCTGCAGCCCCTTCCTGCCATCACAGTGTCCCCTCTGGTCTGTCCTGACCTCACCAACGCAGACGAGCTTTATCATGTGTCCAGGGGGCTGCTGGCTGGAGAAAGGGACAGTGGCCAGGCCAGATGTCAGTGACTAGTAGTCAGGACAGAAGGACCAAGAGTGGCACCAGGGTAGAGTCAGGAAGAGAACACCAGGCCTAGGGCAAGACAGGGCAGGGCCTCCAGGCCAGGTAAGGAGACCTCATGAAAGCTCCCTTTCCTTCCCCACCCCAGTCTCCAGCAGGCTCAGTGGTGTCTCAAATAGGGAGCCTGGCTGGTCTCTTCTGGGGACAGTCTCTGGCCACGGTGCCTGAGACGGTGCTTGCTGGCTGCCTCTGTGGTGCTCGGCTAACCTAGAACTCCTAGGCCCAAGGGATGCCCCCACCTCACGTGGCTGCTAGGATGTCTCTGAAGTCATTTAAGTACAGCGTCACCAGCCCATCAGCCAGCTTCTCGCTCAGGAAAGCGGACGCCCTCTGCACTATTCTGAAGCCCATTAAAACCCATAGGAGGGGAGCTGGCCCCTTGAGCACAAAAGGTGGCCTTCCCTTTAGTAGAAGTGCATCTCAGACCCCCAAAGTCAACAGATACAGAGGGCATGCGGGCAGACCTCGTCCTCAAGCACAGGGAAGTCTCCTTCCTGGATGCCAACCTGAAGTCCTGCCTAGTGCTGAGCAGAGAAGCCACATTTGCCCTGGAGAGTCTGAGCAGATGGTTCTGTGGCCAAGTGTCCCATCTCACATAGCCTGACTGACTCCAGGAAGACTGCAGAAGAGTCAGGCAGTATTCCACATCAGCAGGCGAGGCTGTGCCGGGCAGCTCAGGCAGCCTGACCTCCTGATGGGCCAACTGGGAAATCTCACCTGGATACTCACTGGCACCCCTGCCACACTGCCCATGGTGCATCTTCCGTGTTCCTCTAGGGTTTGACCTATGTGAAGTGGGCCAAGAGGAAGTGATCCTGAAAACCGGAAAACAGGCTAGTCGGCGTACCACCCACTTTGCTCTCCAGTCCCTGCTGTCTCTCTTCGGTAAGCTTCTCCCTCCCCTGTCCCTCTTGAGGAGAGTTGGGCATCCATCTGCAGTCAGTGTTAGTCTGCTAGGGGAGGGGCCCACAGAGCTCCTTGCTCTGGAGAGCTCATTAGGTTACCTGAAGCCAGCAAAAGGAACTAAGGCCTCAGGAACAGCCAAGTGGGGACAAGACAGGGGACAGTGGAGCTAATGGGACATGGCATGGTATCAGGGTATGCCTGTCCTACTCCAGAGCCATGTAGGTGAACACGGTTAAGAGGAGGTCCATGGGACCGTGCCTGGGCCTGCTGTCGTCCCAGACATCGTAAGCTGGCAGCTGGGTGGTAGCCACGGTTTGAGGGCAGCAGAACTGACAGGCCCTGCTAAAGAATGTGCACTCTAACAGGAAGGCTGGAGGGGATGCTGCGCTTTCAGAGCAGATCGACCCAGGCAGCATCGCACCCACATCAGGAAGGCTGCGGCATGGTGGGATGGGGTGCTGTCCTGGGTGTGTGCGCTAGAACATCCGAGATGCCCACTGAAGGAGGAGTGGGGCGTCTGGGGAGAGGCCAGCGCAGACAAGAGAAGGAGCTCTGTGTCCTGTGGGCAGGCACTGTGGGGTCAAAGGACAGACGCAGAGGACAGAATGCACTGAAGACAAGCCTGAGCTTACTAGTGACATTCACAAGAACAGCAAGGACTACTGTTGGTGCCAGTGAGTGGAAGGTGAGGCCCACGGTGTCTGGCTGGGCAGGGTCTGAGGCCCACGGTGTCTGGCTGGGCAGGTCCTAAGGTCTTCACTTCTTGTTCACAAGGTTGGAGTTAATTCCAGTTGTACTTATGTAGTAAGTCTGTGCTGCCTTTCAACGTTAGGAGGCTTCATGAAGGAAATGCCAGTCTGTAAAATCCTAACTGCTCTTTGGCCTGAATGTTCTGTACCTAGATTCCACCGAGCTCCCCAAGCGCCTCAGCCTGGACAGCTCATCCTCCCTGGAGTCCCTGGCGTCGGCACAGTCTGTGTCCAACGCTCTGCCCCTGGGCTACCAGCACCCTCCTTTCTCACCCACTGGGGCCGACAGCATTGCCTCTGATGCCATCTCTGTATACAGTCTCAGCTCCATTGCCTCCTCCATGAGTTTTGTCTCCAAGCCCGAGGGGGGTTTGGAAGGCGGGGGTCCCCGAGGACGACAGGACTATGATAGGTCCAAGAGCACCCACCCGCAACGAGCCACCCTGCCACGGCGCCAGATGTCCCCCCAGGCCAGGCGTGGGGCCAGCAAGGAAGAAGAAGAATACGAGGGGTTCTCCATCATCAGCATGGAGCCTCTGGCAACCTACCAAGGCGAAGGGAAGGCACGCTTCTCCCCAGACCCCAAGCAGCCATGTGTCAAGGCACCAGGTGGGGTGAGGCTTTCGGTCAACTCCAAGGGAAGTGTCAGCACTCCCAACTCCCCCGTAAAGGTGACCCTGATCCCCAGCCCAAACTCACCCTTTCAGAAAGTGGGAAAACTGGCGAGCTCAGACACAGGTGAGTCGGACCAGTCCAGCACGGAGACCGACAGCACTGTGAAGTCCCAGGAGGAAAGCACCCCAAAGCTGGACCCCCAAGAGCTGGCCCAGAGGATTCTAGAGGAGACCAAAAGCCACCTCCTGGCAGTAGAGCGCCTTCAGAGGAGTGGTGGTCCAGCTGGCCCAGAACGAGAAGATGGCATGGTGGCACCCAGCAGCACCACAGTCTTCAGGGCCTCAGAGACCAGCGCCTTCAGCAAGCCTATCCTGTCTCATCAGAGGAGCCAGCTGTCACCACTCACTGTCAAACCACAGCCTCCAGCCAGGAGCTCATCCCTTCCCAAGGTGAGCAGCCCTGTCACATCAGAGGTATCAGGCAAGGATGGCCTGAGCCCTCCTGGCAGCAGCCGCCCATCACCTGGCCGCGACACCCCAGTCTCCCCGGCAGACCCGCCACTCTTCAGACTCAAGTACCCCAGCTCTCCTTACAGCGCTCACATTTCCAAGTCCCCCCGGAACACGTCCCCTGCATGCAGTGCGCCGTCTCCTGCACTCTCCTACTCTTCAGCTGGCTCTGCTCGCTCCAGTCCAGCCGATGCCCCCGATGAGAAGGTGCAGGCGGTTCACAGCCTCAAGATGCTCTGGCAGAGCACACCGCAGCCCCCCAGGGGCCCCCGGAAAATATGTCGGGGTGCACCGGGAACCTTGACATCAAAGAGAGATGTCCTCAGCCTGCTGAACTTGTCCCCTCGGCATGGCAAGGAGGAAGGTGGGGCAGACAGGCTGGAACTGAAGGAGCTGTCTGTGCAGCCACGTGACGAGGCGCCACCCAAAGTTCCCACCAATGGCCACTGGTGCACGGATACAACAACACTGACAACACCTGGCGGCCGCAGCATGACAGCTGCCACACGCCCTCTGAGACTTCCCTTGGCCAACGGTTACAAGTTCCTATCCCCAGGAAGGCTCTTCCCTTCCTCCAAATGTTAAAGCAGCTTCTTGCCCCCCCCGACTCTGCACACTGCAGCCAGAGTCCCGGTGTCCCTCATCCAGTGCGGTCACCCACCCACATAGCCACGGATACCATCTCTTCCCCGGACAGGTGGGCTCCCTGGGCAAGGTCACTGCCACGCCAAATACCACAGTACTCACAGGTAGCCCCTGGGCCAGATTCACCAAAAGCAGATCTTGCATGGGAATACGGCAGTGCCTTCTCTGCCTCTTTGCCCTGCTTGAGTCTCGGTTACGCTCCTGCCCCAGGACCTGTGGGAGGAGAGAGCACAGGGTTTGCTACCAATCCTCTATGCACACCTTTCCTACAGGAGCACAGACAGCTCCTGTTGGGCTTCCAGGTGCTGGTGGGATATGTAATGTTCTAAGTTCTGCACTGATGCATTACATTAGCCAAAAGGAAAAAGAACTATGGTTTTTAAAATGCCAATTCCTTGTGATTAAATTGTAGCCATTTTGGTGGAGACCGAAGTCACAGCCCCAATGCAATAACTCATGTTGAAAGCTTGCACCCCAGCTGCTCCCCATGAGCAAGGCCAGGGGCCTTTTGGCCCCACGTTGGCCAAACTTGAATTTTCTTAAAAAAAAAAAAATAAAAGTAAAAATTCTGTACTTTTGTCCAGGCATTTTAGAACTATGCAATTGTGGTTTAAAACACAACATTGTGCTTTTAAAACATAACTGACCTTTTTTGTACATGGATAAACACTTGGTTTTATTATCAACAGTACTTTGCATTTATAGCTATTATTTTTAAAAGCTCAAGAAATTTTAAATGTCAAATTTTGAATATTCATCCATAAGTAGTAATCAAGTTTTCCCGGGGGTATGGTTAAGTATTCAATTTCCTTATTTAAAAAAAAAATAAGAGGAAAAAGAAAAAAAAAACGGAAAACAAAATCCAGTCCCCTGGCTAGCTAGACCAGACCCCTGCCATGTCATCAGCTGCCTTGCTGAGTCTCTCTTCTCCCTGCAGACCTCTCCTCTCTTGGTCACCAGGCCCCACAGCCTGGCTGTCACTCACAGGTCAGTCCCTTACAGACGCTGCAACAGCTCGAACTGCACCCCACCAGGTCGGGAATACTCTTAGGAGCACTGAGATTAAGCCCCCCTCCCCTCCCCTCCTCACTGTGAGAGCGGTCATCTGGAGAGGCCCATCACCATAGGGTTCCAGGGGCCTGGCTGGCATCATGACCCCCAGGGCACTTCTGACCTCAAGTAGGCTCCGACTTGGGTTTGTTTCTAGTTGTGGGATCTCTAGCCCCAGATTTGCAGGAATCCTCCTGCCTCAGCTTGCACCAACACACCACACTAGGACCTCACTCTGAGCTGCTCCTCCGCCTCCATGTGCTGTTTTGCAAACTGACTCCATGTTGCTCCAGTGACTTTTGTCCTAGAGGATTCCGCATTTGACCCAACCACCTTCGGTGACAACCACAACAAGGCGGCCGTCTCATTCTAAGCTGGCCCCGGCCCTAGGAGAGCAATACTTCATGAAGCAGCGTGCCTGTCCTATCTTAGGTCAGCAGGGAGCTAACTCGCCATGTAGCAGACAAAACCAAACCCAGCACTGTGCACACCACTTGCAAAGAAGTCAGGTCCTTGGCAACCAAGAACCAACCTCAGCACAAACTTGGGTGGCTGGGCTCGGCCCTCCTCAGCCACCACCTCAGTCTCTCCCTCCTACCCCTAAGTGCCCAGGAGCCTGGTTCTCTGTGCTTTGTCCAGGGTGCAGCCCGCCATCAGCAAATACCTCCAGCCCTCAGACCATGCGTGGTTGTCAAGCCATGGAGGAGGACTCCCAGGCTGCCCTGGTGTATGCCCAGGTATGCTGTCTCGTTTTTTCCTGACTGACGCTGAAGAGCTAATAAGAACCTGGGATGCTTTTTACTTGTCTTAGATGTAAGTTTCAATGAAGGAAAACAGAATTGGCAAAATAACGGGATGGGTGTGCAGACCCAAGTCGTCATTTATGCTAGTCTTGGCAACTCCATGCATGCGGAAATAAAGTCAGTTGAAGTCCTTAGCTACGTCGCAAAGAGGACACTTCAAATCATGAGACTGTATGATCAGAGTTCTGTACGGGTCAGGGTTGGCGACCGTGACCCAAGAGCTAAGGCTGGTGAATGAGTTTGAAGTTCTGTTTGTTTGTTTTGGCCGTTAAGTCGGTGATGGATTTTACCTTTTAAAATGGTTAATGAATACAGCAGAAGTCCTGATTTTGCCTCTTGGTTCACAAAGCCTGAAGTCACCTGTTACCCAGCTTTTTAAATAAAGGTCCACACAACAGAAAAATGCCAGGAAGAATTCAAGGAAGCCGGGGAGACTGACTGGCCCATTGGGCCAAAGCCCTGAGGGCTCACACTTGGTGCAGGCAGCTCCTACCTAGCTCTTGGCTCTTCACCCCGTATGGGAGAAGCCAACAGATATGAGTCAAAGTTACGAAAGTGGTCTCTTTTCCCCCTTTGCTGGTAGTATTGAGACATTCCCTTAAGCTCAGGAAATAAAAGTTTTTAATAAATTTTTTCTTAAATGTTCTACCCCGCTCTACCAGACAAAGACATGCTCCAGACAAGCTGCGGCTTCCTCTGGGAGCTTGGTGGGACCACAAAGCAAGGCCATAGGCTGCCCCCAGTTTTCACCAGCAATGACTCCTAACACACCCAAGAAAAATCACCTACCAAAACTTACACATTGTTTCTGCACCAGTGTGCAGGGCTCACCTTCCTCCCTTTAGGATAAAAAAAGAAAAAAAGAAAAAAAAAAAAAAACAGTCCACACTGATCAGTGGTGAGGTACTGCCCGCAGAGTCTAGCTGCCCCCAGCACGTGTGTGCTGCTCGCACGCACACGGCGGCTTCAGTGATCCTTAGCACCTTGTAAGCGGGCAAATGGCAGCAGCGTGGTTCCCCTCACACGCTGTTAGCAGAATTGACTGTACTTGTGAACCCGGCCTGTTTGTAGAGCGTCCAGAGACATCCACGCCAGTGCTCACCCGCCCCCATCCTGGGCACCTCCCTACTTGGCATTCACTCTCCTTATATGTATTGTTAGCCACCTTTGGCCTACATGGACTCTTTTTTGTAAATTACACAATTTCCAGACAGCATTAAACTTTTTATATTATGAAATTTGCCATGTAAAAAGAACTTCATATTTTTATTGAGGCTGCGGGCGCTTGGCCCTTCCTTTGTGATTCAGTGTCTATTAAAGCATGAGCCTGTCGGTTTTAAATGCTGTCTCAGAGTCTCTATTTGTTTCCCACAATTCCAGAGTGCCCATGTTTACAAATGAGCACACACCTGAGGTCACCTTAGGACGAGAGCAAGGGACACTTGCACCGGGCACTGTAGCCACACACAGAGAGCCTTGATGGCCAACACCTTGGCTCCTGTAGACTCACAGTGGAGAGCCAGAGATGTCTGCTGTTAAATAGAAACTTTCAAGGAAGCTTTTCAGGAAGAAAGCCATCCTCTGTGTGGAAAGGCGCGAGGCCAGTGAGCAGGGACAGCGAGGTGTGGGGGCACAGGCACTGTAAGGGGTGATGTCCTACTGGGTGACCTCCACTGGGTAACAGCAATGTATAAAACATTGATGTCAGTGCTGTTTGCAAGGCTCAGCACAGCACAGCCCCAGATGGCTCATAACTGAGGATGGAAAAACTCCAGCCCAAAGAAACAACAGGAAAAACAGCCCCCGCCGCCTCACGATGGACTTAGCAGAAAGGGAAAAGCCCAGATTTGGGTGCCACTAAAAACACAGCCTCAAAACTCACATAGGGAAGAGGAAAGTGGACAGACAGTCCAGTGCTGAGAAATGTCATAAAGGGAGACTTCATCCCATAACCCTACACAGCAGAAAGACCAGGGTATGTGGTAGGTTAGACAACCCAGCGAACAGGAAACCAGCCTCGGACAGTGAAGCCATGCTCCTCACATGCACGTGGAGGGTGTTTCATGAACACAGCATACATGCAGACCACACGCTCACTCCTAGACAGCAGCAGAGAACACTGGTCACCACCGGTCACAGTGTGCCATGCAACCCATCACAGCGGGGGCTCCTATGCGCTATGGCTCCTCAGCAGATATTCCAAGTGCATTCCCTGACACAGAAGTAACCCACACAAAAATACGGGCTAGGGTAGAGTCATGGTAGAGCACTGTCCTAGAATGTGTGTGGCCCCGATTTGCACCCCCAGCACCACAATGTCAACGGACACCTCCAGCCACCCTGAGCTTGCTCCTGTTCATGGTAGGAGCATCTCTTAAGTATACATCTTCTTTTTAGACCTCTGGAAGCTGACACAGTAGACCCCAATAAAACAAAAACTTTGAAGACAGCAGCTATCTCTTGAACTCAATTCTGTGTCTCCTAAGACATAAGCCAGGCACATCCTCTTGCAAGCCTTACTCGGGGTAACAGCTGTTAACCCATTGGCCCAAGAACCAGCTCTGGCCGTTGCTGAGCTGTGTAGTCAGGGAGTAAGGACAGCATAGGGTGTATCTGGACACACTTTCCCAAAACTTAATTCATGGTTGGTTGAACTCATATATGAGAAACCCACGGTAGGGTTCAGAAAGTCAGCTGAGAGTAAAGTCATAAAAGTAAAACTGGGCTGGCCATAGTGGTGCATGCCCCAGCACTTGAAAGGCAGGCAGGCAGATCTCTGGGTTTGAGGACAGCCTGGTCAAAAAAGGGAGTTCTGGAACATAACAGAAAAACCCTGCCCCCCCCCCCCCCAAAAAAAACCCTGTAATTCCACAAAATAGAATAGAATATAGAAGCTTGATTCTTGTTTCTCATACTGGGGCTGGAGAGATGGCTCAGTGATTAAGAACACTCATTGCTCTTCTGAAGGTCCTGAGTTCAATTCTCAGAACCCACAGGGCAGCCCAACCCAAGTGTCTGATGCCATCTTCTGGTGTGCAGATGTACATACAGACAAAGTACCCACCTACATACATAAATTCTTTTTAAAAACTCTATATATAATTGCAAGAATCCCCCAACCCTGGAGGAGGCTGCAGCTGTAAGCTACAAGTGTCATGGGTCAACTCTGGACACAAGGGAGAGAATCTGGAAAGCAGAGGCACTCAGACAGGAAAGCCTGGAGAATCAAGAAGGCAGCAGAGGCTGCAACTCAGAACAGCTGGGGGCTGTCAGAGGTACAGGGCTCATGGGATGGGCAGGAGGGAACACCGTAAGCAGAAATACACAGAAGTCCTACAAGGAGCCTGCATGCCCAGAAATGCTAATATGCATTGAACATGGACTGCTGCGAGGGAAAAATGCTAATTCCTCATACAGTCAAAACAGGAAGGCAGCCAGGAGGCAGACATGCAGCTCACAGACTGAGCTCAAGGCACAGAGGCTGGAGAGGACAGTGGCAGGTGCATGATGTCTTGCTGGCTTTGTTTTCTGATACTGTTAAGAAACCCCCTAGAGAGAGACATCCGTTTACAAAGAGAAAAGGTGATTTCATCTCTCCGGTGAGTTCCAAGCTTTGGCTGGGCGCTGCTAAGCCTTTGGGGAGGAGCATCGTGTTGAAAGCACAGGAAGGACCCAGACACTGTCCCACCTCTTACTGGTTCCTGCAGCTCCCATCAGCCATGGGGGGATGTTGGGGACAGAACCACAGCAGTGTCACTAAGCCCCTTACAGCCCTGCTTGCTCACACACCTCAGCTGTTTCCTGGTGAAAAGGATAGCCATTCGGCAACTAATCTTCAGTTAGAAAAGATGTGAAAGTTCCAAATAATACTGGAGGAGGAGAAACCAGGGACAAAGGGCAGTCGTGGCCACCCACCCTCAGCCCCGCCAAAAGTTTCTAAAATGAAAGGCCAGATGCCTTCCAGGGGTAAAATGCTCTGACTTTCCAATTATTTAGAAAATATAAAAGATATCATGTTCAAATTGTGCCCCCAAAGTAGAAAGTATAAAAAAAGAGACTCATGTTATTTCAAACAGAAATGATGGCCTTCAAAACCCTGCCCTTTCTTGTAGATTAAAGAAAAAGTTATATTTATATGTGTGGACTGTGGTTAGCAGTGCCTGTGGAGGACAGAAGATGGTGTTGGATCCCCTGGAGCTGAAATGACAGGCAGTGTGAGCCATCTAACGTGGGTGATGGGAACTGAACTCGGATTCTCTGAGAGAGCAGCAAGTACTTATAACCACTGAACCATCTGTATACTGGCCCTGCCCAGTAAATGAAAAGTATAGCATGGTAATGTTGCCTGTAATCCCAGCACTGGAAAGTGGAGGCAAGATCGGAAGTTCAAAGCCAGCCTGTTGACATAGGGCTACATGAGACTCTGTCTCAAAACAAATGCAAACAGGGAAGAAAATAAAAGCAAAGAAGACTTTGAAATGGATGTGTTACTGACATGCTGGCGAACATACATGCTGAATATTCCAAAGAGGTCACAGTGCTGGCCTTTAAGGACCATCAATAAATGGCTTTCGATAAAGAAACCTAAAAGCATTGACTGGTGGGTGTCACTGGGGCAGAGCACGTAAAGTCCGCTATGCACTTGACAGTGTGTCTGTGCTGAAGACCAAAGCCGGCCCAGCGACAGCAGTGTGGAATGCGAGGGTGTGAAGTCTGCCTCTCAGGGTGCTCCCTTACTCTTCCCCCTCTGTCCCCCTCCCTCCCTTACATCTTTGTTTCGAGGCAGAGTCTGATACAGCCCAGGCCAGCCTTGAACTGATCCACCTGCCTCACTTCCTGATCCTTGTCACGCCTGCAGTAGAATTGAGTGCCCAGACCTACAGCCCAGAGCCTCGGGCAGGCTGCACTCCACTACCAGATGGTTATGCTTCATAGCACACAGTGGGGCGGCGGGGCGACAGTCTTCTGTGTGTTCCAGAAAACTAGGCCAAACACACTAAAGGGACCAGGTATCATCTAGGCGGAGCTTTGTTCCTTGAGTGACCTCACGAGGCCAGCACAGTTGGTAGCTATTCTGCACTTGGGCTTCAGGGGATAATACTCTCCATATAAACAGCCTCAATACAGTTATATTAAATAAAAACTTCTGAGTCAACTCAGAAGCAGAGTTCATGGCCAGCCCTTTGAGTCACCGGGGAGGGAATACATTTTAGTTCTAGTAGAAAGAGGGCATCCGATCCCCTGAAACTGGAGTTACAAATAGCTGTGAACCACCAAGTAGGTGCTGGGAGTCAAATTCAGGTCCTCTGTGAGGGCAGCCCTGTGCTCCCAGTCACTGAGTCGGCTCTTTTTTGTACTCCCTTAGGGACAAAGTCAGTGGTGAGTTCTCCCCTGGCATTTTCAAGTCTCTGAGTTCCATCCCCAGCACTGCTAAGACATTTAAAACCCCACAACCCACACAGGACTTTCCTCCCCAGCACTGACCCCTCTGAAGTCATCCACAGCTCAGGAGACACCAGGGCCAGCTTTTCAATGCAAAACCCAGGAAAGCTGTACCCCACTTTCTTTTCCTCACACCACAGGAGCCCCCAGAGGCCTGTGGGTTCCCATCTTCTCTGCCTGTCCTAGCCTAGCTATCTGTGGGGTCTCTTACCTTGTCTGGGACAATCTTCCTCCCCCAAGTCTTTTCTCCACGTAGGAGCTGTAGTGAGTTTTGCAACAGGATAGCTCACCACGCCCCCCCCCTTGACCCCGTGTAATGCAGACAGCCCCCCCCCCCCCCATGCACACAGCCTGCCCACATTTCTCAGCTGTGCCCAATAGGCTTTAAACTCAGAGACTCAAAGCTTTCCCAAGCAGGCCCTCTCCCCACCCTCTCGTTTTAAAGACCACTGGCAATCATGAGTCTTCAGGTTTACTTCTCATCACTAAAGAAACTGCAGAAGGTTAATTAGTGTTAACAAAAGCAGAACATTAATCAATGATCTGACATCTGCGCTGGGCATGTCAACCACACCCCAGGTAGGCCCCATGCTCAGAGACAGTTGGCTAACATAAACCAAACCCACCCTTCTTCTGTTTGTTTTTTGTTTTGTTTTTTGTGGTTTTATTTTTTGTTTTTGTTTGTTTGTTTTGTTTTGTTTTGTTTTGTTTTGTTTTGTTTTTTTGGTTTTTCGAGACAGGGTTTCTCTGTGTAGCTCTGGCTGTCCTGGAACTCACTCTGTAGACCAGGCTGGCCTCGAACTCAGAAATTCACCTGCCTCTGCCTCCCAAGTGCTGGGATTAAAGGCGTGGGCCACCACTGCCCGGCTTCTGTTTGTTTTTAAAAGAGAGAAAGAGCATAAAGTTAGGTGTTCAGGGAGATTAGAGAGGATCTGGGCAGGGTTGGGGGAGGGCAAAGAATATAATCAAAGTATCTTAAATTTTCTATCTTTTTAAAAGATTTATTTATTTTACGTATATGACTACACTGTCGCTGTAATCAATGAAGAAGAGGGCATCAGATCCCATTATAGATGGTTGTGAGCTACCATGTGGTTGCTGGGAATTGAACTCAGGACCTCTGGGAGAGGAGTCAGTGCTGTTAACCACTGAACTATCTCTCTCCCCACTCCCACCTTAAATTCTCACAAATAAAACGTTCAAAAATAACTTATCATTGGAAGCTTGTTAAGATGGTGTCTTAGTTAGGTCTCTATGGCTGTGACAAAAAAAATCCCACCATCTCCAAGAGCAACCTGGGGAGGAAAAGTGATTTAGCTTACAGTTCCACATCGGTCCATCGCTGAAGGAAGTCGAGGAAGGAACCAGGAGGCAGGGGCAGAAGTAGAGACCCCGAAGCACTGTTTCCGATGGCTTCCTCAGCCTGCTTTCTTATAGAGCCCAGGACCACCAGCTCAGGGAAGGCTCCACCCATAGTGGGCGGGGCCCTTCCCCATCAATCATTAATCAAGAAAATGCCACACAGGCTTGCTTACAGGCTGATCTCATGGAGGCATGTTTTTTCAGCTGAGCTTCCTCTTCCCCAAAGGTGCTGCTACACTGTATCAAGTTGACAGGCACTAGGCAGCACACCCCACCCCCACCCCACCCAGTCCCGCGGCTGCTCTGTTTCTATCCCTCCCACCCCACCCCACCCCACCCCATCCCACCCCCCACCCCCCACCCCCACACATACAGAGAGGGCGTGGCAGATTACTAAACATGAAGATTGTACTCAAGGTGTCAGGTTTATTTGGCAACAGGCAGCTTTACCACTGAGCCACTTTGTCGAATTTTGAGAGTAACTAGTACAGGAATGAGATTCTGTTAGTAAGTTACCAATGCTATTCCCTAGTTGTCTATTTGAAATGGATTTTTAAAAAATTTAAATGTTCCTTATTTTGTACAGTCACATTTATCAATATTTTCTTTTCTCCCTTCCTTCCCTCTCTCTGTCAGTTTTTCAGATGGGCCTTACTATGAAGCCCAGGCTAGCTAAGAACTCTGGGTAACCCAGTCTTGCTCAATATTTGCTATCCCCCTGTGGTGGTTTGAATATGAATGGCTCCAATATACTTTGTGGGTTCTTTTTCCCACCCTTTATCTCCCTGATTTTACCCACAATTACTAGATAGGAGAGAGAGAAGGATAAAGGGAGGGAGGGGAAAAGAGAGAGGGAGAGAGAGAGATCCCTGAATCTAATTTCTTTCCTTGTTTCTTGAGCAACACAAACCACAAACATCCGCCGCCCCCACCTCTCAGGGCCTTAGCATTTATGTACTGTCTGAAAAGTTACCAGAGACCCAAATGCACACAATCACAGAAACTACCTGCAGTTGGCAAACCCACACCTCTGCTATTGCACGAGGCAAATCACAGTCAGCTGCTTTGGACAGTCGGAAGCAGCCCCACATCCCGATCCTAGGATTAAAACAAAAGCACATTCTTATAGTATTTCGGTTGTTAAAGAAACCAGAATTCCAGAATTCTCAATACACCATAGGCTCATATACTTGTATTCTTACTCCCTAGATGACAAACCATTTGGGAAGGATTAGGGGTGAGAGTGTGTTGCGAGGGTTAGGCTTTGAAGTTTCTTTCTTTTTTCTCTCTCTCTTTTTTTTTTTTTTTTTTTTTTTTGTATTTCGAGACAGGGTTTCTCTGTGTAGCTCTGGCAGTCCTGGAACTCACTCTGTAGACCAGGCTGGCCTCGAACTCAGAAATCTGCCTGCCTCTGCCTCCCAAGTGCTGGGATTAAAGGCGTGCGCCACCACCGCCCGGCTAGGCTTTGAAGTTTCAAAAGCCCACACTAGGCCCAATTCTCCCCTGTGTGCTTTCTCTGTCTTTCTCTCTCTCCCTAACTCTGTCTATGTCTTTCTGTGTGTGTGTGTGTGTGTGTGTGTGTGTGTGTGTGTGTGTGTGTGT
>JANHMN010000023.1:40369925-40394791 GCA_030674055.1 Rhabdomys pumilio | reverse complement strand
CACACACACACACACAAAACACCACCTACACAATGCTCATCCATGCACACACACACAAAACACCACCTACACGATGCTCATCTGTGTGCACACACACACACACACACACACACACACACAAAACACCACACACACGATGCTCACCCGTGTGCACACACACACACAAAACACCACATACATAAAGTAAAAATTTAAAAATTAAAGAAAAACAGAGACACAAAATGTGGTTAGTTGATTTTCAACAAAGGAGGGAAGTGAAACTAGGTGAGAAGTAGTCCCACACAAATGAAATCATTTTTTAAAAAATGAGTGAACGAAAGGTCGGGAAACCCGTCAGTCTTGGATTCCACTCTGGAAAACCAGTCAAGAATAACATTGAAAGCTGTGGGATCCAAGACAAGAAAAGTTTTCCTGCATAGGACAGAAAAACAATGAATTGTAAAAGAAAACAATTGGTAATAACATTTCATTGAAGTTTTAAAACTCATGAAAAACCCGTGCACGGTGCTTGTGTGGAAATCAGAGAGCAGAGCATGGGGCTCATCCCTGTCCTTGGGGCTCATCCGCATCCTTTTACAATGTGGGTCCCAAGGATGGAACCTCAGGTTGCCAGGCTGTAGCCGCCTCGACCCCCAAGACTTTCTTTGAAAAACAGGAAGGCAAGCTGCTGCCCAAGAGCAGACACTTGTAACACACAGGTCGGAGAAAGGACTGATATTTGGAATATACATAAATAACCTCTTACAACTCGGCAAGAAAACAGACAAACCTAAAAATGTTTGGGATAACGTGTACCACGTCTCTGGTAGAGTGACTAGCCCAGGATGTGGGGAGTAAAGCCAGACACATTTATGTAATTCAGTGGCGTGAGACTCTTAAAAAGGCAAGCTAAGAAAGACATTTTGACTGAATACTCAAACTATTCATTTAAATCGGTATGCCCCTTTGGGTACCATTTTATAGCTCAGGACCATCCATGTATGAGAGGATGCAGCAGCCACTGGGACGACTGAGAACTCACAGTATTAGTGGAACCTTCTCTTCAGTAAATGCACACTAGTGGCCACAGGTGACAATGAGTGCCATCTGGGGACAACGAGGATCTCCAAGTTCTGAGGGGAACTGCCCAGTGGGTAGGACAGGCTGCTCGTAAACTTTCTACATGAAGAACTTCTACAGGAAATAACCCTCTGATCCAAAATGCCTGACACAAGAAGCAGAGAAACTCAGCTGTGAATGAAGTGCCAAGGCCAGGTGAGGCAACCCGGCAATTGGAGGTGGGAGCAGGAAGATCAGGAGTTCAAGGCCAGCCAGGGCTACACGAGTCTTTGTCTCAAAAAAAAAAAAAAAAATCAATATACTGCCCCAAATCCACAGACAAAAACAATACTAAATATTGGTCATGACACAGTACTGTAATCTGTCTATACATTGTAGGGGAAGTATAAGAGCCATGTCAATCCATCCAGGGACACACACACAGGTGCACTCTGTCTTTTTTTTTTTTTTTTGGTTTTTCATGACAGGGTTCCAGGCTGTCCTGGAACTCACTCTATAGACCAGGCTAGCCTCGAACTCATAAATCTGCCTGCCTCTGCCTCCCAAGGGCTGGGATTAAAGGCATGCACCACCACTGCCCGGCTGCACTCTGTCTTATAAACTTTATTTATTATCCATGTGTTGGTGCTGCTGATGTGAGAGCAGAGGGGGTGTGACACAGCATGTGTGTGGAAATCAAAATGTTAGCATTTGGGGGAACAGGTAAAGGAGGCAAAGCTCCCCTATGTTAACCTTAGCAGCCTGAGGGGGTCCCTTAGAGTCTTAGGGACCTTGACTGGAGACAAATCAAGATTCGAGGCCTCCACACTGGAGCTTCAGGAAGCCAGCCGATGAGGTGGAACTGGAGGCTACATTAAAGGTACCGACTATACTCGTGAGTATGACGGTTAGGACAAAGAGATCTGTTTATAAGAAGGTGAGGCCCCTAAGAGCATGGAGTACCCCAAACAGCTCACTGTTATCCCTACAACAGTGATGCTCAGGGTCCTGGTGGACTTAAAAGTTAGTTCCTGAGGCACTTGGAAGAATTATGATATAAATGAATTCATCTATCCCATGGCAGTACAGGAAGATATCTGTCTGTTAGGGTTTTACTGCTGTGAACAGACACCATGACCAAGGCAACTCTTATAAGGACAACATTTAGTTGGGGCTGGCTTACAGGTTCAGAGTTTCAGTCCATTATCATCAAGACAGGAACAAGGCAGCATCCAGGCAGACATGGTGCAGGAGGAGCTGAGAGTTCTACATTTTTATCTGAAGGCTGCTAGGAGAAGACTGGCTTCTAGGCAACTAGGATGAGGGTCTTAAAGACCACAACCACAGGGACACAACTACTCTAACAAGGCCACACCCACTCCAATAGGGCCACACCTCCTCCAACAAGGCCACACCCACTCCAACAGGGCCACACCTCCTCCAACAAGGCCATACCTCCAAATAGTTCCACTCCTGGGCCAAGAATATACAACATATACTAGCACAGTCTCTTCACTGTGAATGCTTCTGTTTCAGATTCTCAAGCACTTTCTTTTATCTTTTTAAAAGATTTCTTATTTATTTTATGTATGAGTACACTGTCGCTGTCTTCACACACACCAGAAGAGGGTACTGGATTCCATTACAGATGGTTGTGAGCCACCATGTGGTTGCCAGGAATTGAACTCAGGACCTCTGAGTAAAGAGTTCAGTGAGCAGTCAGTAACCACTGGGCCATCTCTCCAGCCCCTCAAAGCACTTTCTACAGACAGAAATGAGTCCCTACTCCAGGCCACATAATTCTTATGCCTGTGTCACTGTTACTTTAACATACAGCATCTCCTCAGGACAGGAGTGTGCACTTTCTGTCAGCAGTTCCCCAGCAAATGTTGTCACCTGTGCTGCAGTTCTTGCTTCTCTACTCAGACCCCAGGATGAGGGAGGTTCCTCTCCGTCTTGTGCTTGCCCTTCCCATCCTGCCTCACAAGGGTAGTTTTGTAGAGGCAGCTCTCTCCTTCCACCCTTGCGCAGGTCCAGAGAAGGAACTTGGGTCACCCACTGGATCAGCTCACTGGCCTAATAGACACACTCTTAAATGTTTTCCCAATTCAATCTCTCTCTCTCTCTTCTCTCTCTCTTCTCTCTCTCTCTCTCTCTCTCTCTCTCTCTCTCTCTCTCTCTCTCTCTGTATTTATGTATCATGATGCCATGTGGAGTGGTCAGAGGACAACTTGTAGAAGTTAGTTCTCTCCTTCTACCTGTGGGCCCTGGGGATTGAACTCAGGTCATCAGGCTTGGCAGCAAGCTCTCTTGCTTGTTGAGCCATTTCACTGTATAGCAGACACATTATCATTCGTGTATCAGAACAAAGGACAGGGGTCGAGAACAATGTTAAGGGTTCTGGCTTTCTTTTTTATACAGTTTTAAGATTTAAAAAAAAAAAAGGTACGGACCTCAAGATCTTGTCTCCTCCGGCCCCCATGCCACAATCCCTCCCTGCCCAGCACACCATGTGCTGTGACCGGGTCTAGTACATCAGTTTCTGAACCCTGAGCTTCCTGCACTCACCCCAATATTTAGATAAAGCCCAGTCCCACATCCATCCAGTCTTCCAGCCCCATCTGTGCCTTCCCAGCCTTCAGGCTTTGGCCAGGACGCACATTCTGTGTGCTAGCCCAGCCTGTGGTGTGTGTCCATGTCAGACACACAACCAGTGGAAACAAAGTCCAGATGCCCAGGTCTCATTGCAAAAACACAAATAGTAGGCCAACCCTCACCACCACTGCTGCCATCGATCTATCAGATGTATGGAAACGTTCTCCACTGAGAACTACCTACACGTACCTCAGGACAGTTTGACAAACATAAAGAGAATAAACACCCCGGTGATGCCCAAGAAAAGACAAAGATGGCTGCACAGAATGACAGACCCTCTCCAGGACCTCAAAGCCAAATCAGTAAGCAAAGCACTGATGAGAACTCACGCTGAAATGAAGATGGAGTTGAAAATCTCAGTAACTCAATCAGGAAACTCAAAGGGAAAAGTCTCATGGATCCAGTGATCAGCCTGGTGATAGGTTTCAGCAGGTGACCATGCCAGCCACCAAGCCTACTGACCTGAGCTCAGTCCCTGGGACTTACATGGTAAAAGGAGAGAACTGACTCCGGCCCTCTGCCCTCTGCTCTCCATACACACTTGTGGCACACACCCCAGTGGAAAAAAGGAAGAAAGGAAGGAAGAAAAAGAGAGGGGGGGGGGAGACAGAGACAGGGAGAGACACACAGAGAGAAACAGAGAGAGATAGAGACAGAGAGAGCCAGAGAAGATGAATGGTCAACACAGGATGGGGTGGGAATCAAAGAGAAAACAGAGTATCAGGTCTCAAAGATGAAGTAGAGGAATTAGAACCCCAGAAGTAAACATGAAAAATATTAAAATCAGGAATGAGCAGGAACAGTGAGATATCACAGAAGACCAAGTCTTTGATTATAGATGAGGGAGAAGGTCCCAGGTCAATGGCAAAGAGCACAGGTCTTAAACAAATTATAGAAGAAAACTTCCCCAGGGCTGGAGAGACGGCTCAGTGGTTAAGAGAACTGACTGCTCTGCCAGAGGTCCTGAGTTCAATCCCCAGCAACCACATGGTGGCTCACAACCATCTTAATGGGATCTGATGCCCTCTTCTAGTATGTATCTGAAGACAGCTGCAGTGTCCTCATATAAATAAAACATAAATAAATCTTTAAAAAAATCAGTATACAAATAAATGACTTAATGATGCAAATCAAGAATTTGGAAAAACAAGAACAAATCAAACTCAAATCCTGTAGATGGCTAGAAATAATAAAAATCAGCAAAAATTAATGAAATAGAGGAAAAGAATTAATTTAAAGACTGTTCATTGAGAAGATAAGCAAGATTGACAGACCCTTGGCCCAACTAACCAAGAAATAAAGAACCCAAATTAACAGATTCAGGAACAAAGAAGGGAGCATTACAACAGATACCAAGGAAATTTAAATACTGTAAGGCAATACTTTAAAAATCCGTACTCCATTAAATTGGAAAATCTAAAAGAAGTAGATGAATTCTAGGTTCATCTATACCAGAGGTTAAACTAAAAAGAGATAAAAAACCTACCAAGAAAGGAATGAGGGGACTGACGCGGTTATAAAAACTCTTCTAACTAATAAAATTCCAGGCACAGGTGATTCACACTGGAATTCTATCAAAGATACAGAGATGGCTCAAAATATGCAAGTCAATAAATGTAAAAAAATCACAAATAAGCTTGAAGGGTTAGGACTTTCTGCAGAGGACTCCATTTGCCTAGGAATCAAAGCCAACCAATAACAAGTGGTTCCTCACACTAGAAAGCTTCTGTACAGCTAAGGAATCAATTAACTGAGTGGGAGAGAATATTCGCTAACTATACATTTGACAGAGGATTAATATCCAGAATTATAAAGAGCTAAAAAATTAAGAAAATCCAATTTTTATAATTTTTTTGTTGTTGTTGTTTGTTTTGTTTTGTTTGTTTTTGTTTTTGTTTTTGGTTTTTCCAGACAGGGTTTCTCTGTGTAGCCCTGGATGTCCTGGAACTCACTCTGTAGACCAGGCTGGCCTCGAACTCAGAAATCCGCCTGCCTCTGCCTCCCAAGTGCTGGGATTAAAGGTGTGTGCCACCACCGCCCTCCTGAAAATCCAATTTTTAATAAAAGGCTAAGATACATCTCAATAACTGTTTGCCATCCTTGACAATTAGGAAAATGCAAATTAGAACAACTCTGGGATTTAATCTCACCACCAGTGATCATGAAGGCAAGAACCTCAGTCCCTGGTGGTGGGAATGCAAACTGGTCAGCCACTCTGGAAAGCCCTGAGAACTCTCAAAAAACTAAATCTATTTTAAGACTCAGCTGTACCACTGGTGAAGGACTCCACAGCCTAGACCACAGACACCTGCTCAACCTTCTCACCCCTGCTCCCATAGTAACAATAGCCAGGAAATAGAAACAATGTACCAGTCCTCAGGAAATGGAAACAATGCACACGTCCTTCAAACGGATGGTGCAAATGTGCTACACATGCGCATAGGAATAGCATTCAGCAGGAGGAAAAGGAAAGCCATGGAATTTGCAGGTAATGGACACATTTGGGAAATTATATTTATATGTAATATCCCAGCCCTAGAAAGACAAACACTGCTGTTCTCTCTCACCTGTGGTTTCTATATCCACAGCTTCAGTTAAGTAAATAACCTGGAGTAACCACAGACCAGGAAAGTAAAAAGGAGAGGAAGGGGCACCCCAGAGAGGGAAACATCAGGAGCCATGAAGGGGGAAATGGAAAAAAAACAAAACAAAACCAGGGAGAAGGCTTTAACTGGGGAGGGACCAAGGGCAACAATGTAGGAGAGGGAAGGAGGAGGGGGAAAGAGGACGTTTGAAAAAGACATAATTATTACATGTGATACACATAATGTATAATAGAATACATATATGTGGCTTAAAGGAACTGACCCCAGTTAGGGTGATAATACTCCTCACAAGAATCATAGACTGTCTAATAAATCCTCAGTACCTGGCATGAGAAACCTTTTGAGTTGTCAGGGCAGCACAAGAGACTCCCCAAAACAATACAGCCTATTGCTATTGCCCTTGGCTGCCCCCCAGAAGTTGGAGGTAAGTCTCTATTGCTGAAGACACCACGTGCTTTGGACAAAATATGTGAGCTAGACCTGACCCGAAAGCTTCCTCTCCGAGCACTAGCTTTTACCATAGTTAAATGAGGCGTGCTAGCACCTAAGGGAGGAAAGCAATCAACAGACCCACCTACCTGTGGTGTCTTTGAGCCATAGCAAGGACCAACATATATCCATCCCTACATATGCAATGTCGTGGCAGTAAATTGTGATGGCTCTTCTTGGTTGTCGGCTTGACTACATCTGTCAAGTGACAAGGGAAGGTACTAGCTTTGAGTGGGGCATGGGACAGGAGAAGGCTCTTCAACAGGTCCAGGCTGCTCTGCCACTTGGACCGCATGATCCATCAGACCCGGTGGTACTTGAATTGGCAGTGGCAGACAGGGATGCTATTTGAAGCTTTTGGTAAGTCCCTATGGGTGAATCATAGAGGAGATCCTTGGGATTTTGGAACAAGGACTTACCATCCTGCAGACAACTATTCTCCCTTAGAGAGACAGCTCTTGGCTTGCTATTGGGTCTTAGTGGAAACTTGAACTTTTGACAATAGGCTACAAGATTATCATGCGGGCTGAGCTGTCCATCCCGATTTGGTATTATCTGACCCACTGAGCCATAAAGTAGGATATGCATATCAGGTATCCATTATCAAATGGATATGTATGTGGTCATGACTGAGCAGGTCCTGAAGGCAAAAGTAAGGTACAGGAAGAAGTTGCCTAATTGTCTGTTTTCTACTCCTGTTCCAATGGGGCCTACTGCCAAGCATGCTCCTATAGACTCATGGAGTGTGCCCTGTGATAGGCTGACCGAGGAAGAGAAGGCAAGGGCCTGGTTTACTGAGTTCTACACATTCTGCAAGCACCACCCAGAAGTGGATAGCTGAAGCGTTGCAACCCCTGGGATGTCCCTGAAAGGTGCGAGTGAAGGAAAATCTTCACAGCGGGCATAACTCTGGGGAGTACACATGGTTGGACATTCTGCTTGTATGATTCATGGTCTGTAACCAATGGATTGGCTGGATGGCTGGGGACTTAGAAATAATATGATGGGGAAATTGGTGAGAAAGACATCTGGGGAAGAAGTACATGGATAGACCTCATTGAATCGGCAAAGGATGTAAAGATAATTGTACTCCTTATAAATGATAACCAAAAGATAACTTCAGGAGAGGAAGAGTAATAATAAAGTAGATAGAATGACCTGGTAACTGGACAGACAGCCTCTTTCCCCAGCATTCCCTGTCCTGCCCAATGGGCACATGAACAAAGTACCCATGGTGGCAGAGATGGGGGTTATACATGGACCCGACAACATGGACTTCCACTCACCAAGGCTCTGGCTATAACTATTGCTGAGTGCCAGATCTGCCATCAGCAGAGAACAACACTCAGCCCGATATGGCACCACTGTCCTGGTTGACCACCCAGTGACCTGGTGGCAGGTTGACTACAGTGGACCACTTCTTCCGTGGAAAGGACAATGCTTTGTCCTTACTAGATTAGATATTCATATTAGATATGGGTTTGCCTTTTTTTTTTAATGTAATGCTTCTGCCAACACTACTGTTTATGGAATTACAGAATGCCTTTTCCACCATCATGGTATTCCACAAACTTCTGCTTCTGACCAAGGAACTCACTTGATAGTTCAAAGAAGTTTAACAGTGGACCTGTGCTCATGAAATTATTGGCCTTACCATGTCCTCTACCACCCTCAAGTTGTAGCTTTACAAAGGAATGGAACGGCCTTTTGAAGACACAGTTACAGTGCCACGGAGTGGGGATGGAGTGGGGGAGCAGTAGCCTGGAGGGCTAGGGCAGGGTTCTCTAAAAGGGAGGTGCTTTGATTCGCTGTCTAATATATGGTATAATTTCTTCTATAGTATGGTGGTTGGAATATGCTTGGCCCATAGGAACTAGCACTATTAGAAAATGTGGTCTTGTTAGTCGTTGTGGTATTGGGCTTTGAGGTCCTGTGCTCAAGCCCCACCCACTGGGAAAGAGAAACCCTCTTCCTGGCTGCCTTCAGATGACAGTTTCCTGCTGCTGCTTTGAATCAAGATGCACAATTCTCAGCTCCTCCAGTACCAAGTCTGCCTGGATGCTGCCAGGCTTCCTACCATGATAATGGACTGAACCTCTGGAACTGTAAGCCAGCCCCAATTAAATGTTGTCCCTTATAAGAGTTGCCTTGGTCAGAGGCAGGCAGATTTCTGAGTTCGAGGCCAGCCTCTGTTCAGGTCTACAGAGTGAGTTCCAGGACAGGACTACACAGAGAAACCCTGTCTCGAAAAACCAAAAAAAAAAAAAAAAAAAAAAAAAAAGAGTTGTCTTGGTCATGGTGTCTCTTCACAGCAATGGAAACCCTAACCAAGACACACAGCCAGGATTCTTGGGTCCACAAATCAGGGAATGAAAAGGAGGTGGGGAGATTTCACTCATTTTCATCCCTACTAGGGATTCTCTGACCCACTAGGAAAATGTTTGCTTCCTGTTCTTGCTAACTTAAGCTCTACAGACCTAGAACTTTTGGTTCTAGGGGTGGGAATGCTCCTGCCAGGAAAGACAACAAGCATTCCACTTAACAGGGGGAGCTCAGACGTCACCATAGCCAATTTGAGATTCTGATGCTCTTAAGGCAACGGCTAAGAAAGAAATAACAGATGACAAGAGAAATCCAAATTATGTAGGAGAAATTAGAATGCTTCTCCACAATGGAAGCAAAAAACGTCATAACCTTTTGGGTTTTAGGAGACCCTTTAGGACATCTGTTGTGTCAACGGGAAACTATAACATCCCAAACCAGGCAGGATGACAAAGAGCGCAGACCCTTCAGGAATGAAGGTATGGGTCACTCCTCCAGGAAAAGAACCGAGACCTGCTGAGGTGCTTGCTGAGGTTGGAGGAAATACAGAATGGGTAACACAGAAAGGCAGTTATAAATACCATCGAAGGCCATGTGATCAGTTGCAGAAACAAGGATTATAATTTACATTAGTGTTTCTGTCATATTTTGTTAACTGTGTGTACTGGCTGGTTTTGTGAGTCAATTTGACACAAGCTGGAGTTATCAGAGAGCAAGGAGCCTCTCGAGAAAAAAATGCCCCCATGAGACCCAGCTGTAAGGCATTTTCTTAATCAGTGATCAAGGATGGGAGGGCCCATTGTGGGTGGTGATCTCTGGGCTGGTAGTCTTGGGTTCTATAAGAAAGCAAGCCAGTAAGCAGCACCTCTCCATGGCCTCTGCATCAGCTCCTGCTTCTTGAGTTCCAGTCCTGACTTCCTTTGGTGATGAACAGCAATGTGGAAGTGTAAGCCGAATAAACCCTTTTCTCCTCAACTTGCTTCTCGGTCATGATATTTTGTGCAGGAACAGAAACCCTGACTAAGACATTGTGTTTGTACAGATATGTGTTCTCTTTCCTCAATTTCCTTATCATATAATGCAACACTGAGATAATATCAGTGGTTATTGTTAGGTCTCATACCCTGTACAAATGGCTGAGGTACCTATGTAACATTATCAAGGCAGACCTGGCTGCCAGGATCTCCCAGCATCTCTCAGTTCCTACCTGTTACAGGGTATGGCTGGCATACCCTGCTCCCTGCTCTAAACTTCTCCAGCCCAGAGGCTGGGATACCCTTCCCTCAGCTCCCTTTTGGTTTAACCTTTACTCTCCTGAACTTTTGGTCAGGCTCTCCCTTTCCCCTCTCCTCACATGGACCAGCTCAGGGCTGTATTTATTCTGGATTCTTCCAGATGTCCCTGCCTCTGACTATGCTCTCCCTTTATCTACAATAAACCTTCTCTTCCACCATACCTAGGGGCACTCATGTCCTTCCTTTTTCTTTCTTTGTTTCTTTCTTTTTCTCTTTCTTTCTCTCTTCCTTCCTTTCTTTCTTTTTGTTCAGTTATCTTACTAAGATTTGAGACACTAAAAAACATCCCTCAGGACACTGCCACCTATTCTAAAATATATAATGCATTTGTGGTTGTTTGTAGATAGTTACCTTGTGTTAGGCATAATTGTGATTTGTTTGCTTTCATTTGGAAATTAAGCATGGCGTAAGGAGACATGATTGTGTGTCAAGTGGGCAAGGAGTGATCTTAGGATAGCTATTCTTGGTTGTTAACCTCACTACATTTGGAACTAACTAAAAACCCAAGTCACTGTTGACGTGGACATTTCTGGTAGTGTCATGTGATACAGACTCACATGGTGTTTTGCTGAGGCAAGATCCACGGGAGGACATGTGATGTTTGGAGGGAATATAAATAGGACTCAATGGAGTTACTGCGTGCTTGCATAGGTAGGTGTACAACTCTTCTTTGGTTTCATATCTTTGCTCGTCTTCACTTCATTGAGAGAAGCACTACAGAGAATTTCTCCTGGAGACCCTGCTGGTTCTGGTAGGTCCCTCTGACTCATGCCAATTCAGCGGAGGCCTGGCTGTTTCTGCTGGATTGTGCCACCGCTGCTGATTGTTTGGTATCCTGACACTACTCAACTGGACTGCTACTATCCTGACAAATGGAGATTGGAATCACCCCAAAGGACTACTTCTAAACAGGTCCACATCCCCTTGTCCTATTTACCATCTTTCCCTTACCTTTGGATAGTGGGCTAGAAGGAAAGGCTGGTGTGTTTGAGAGCTCTTATTAAAAGTTTTAAAAAAATCTAAGCCTACAAAGTGTGCCCACCTGTGAGGGATTTTAGTTAAGTGGATCATTTGTGATCAGAAGACCTACCTTGAATCTGGGCCACACTTCTGGTGGCAGTCAATATAGAGGACAAGGAAAAAAAGCTTTTCCTTTTTTGCCTGCTTGCCCTGGCTCTCATTCACTAGCTTTGGAGCCTACTACTACTTCAGGATTACGTCATATACTGAAGACCAGCCTGGTGGTCTGAACAACTATTCATGTATTTTATTGTATTGGTTCTGATCCTCTAGAGAATCCCTACGAATACAGTCGCCAGCAGTTGCCTAATTGGGCAAAGTCCAGATTAACGGGAAGGAAATGATGCTGGTACTGGAAACACAGTCAACTCCATGTGGCTAGGGAAGCCATGGATCTCGGAGAACCTACAACTGCCACTTTACATTTACCTGCAGAATCCCTAACTGCATCCTAAGTACTTATCCTCATACCAGCAGATAAGAGCATATATCGCAACCCTCATCAAAGAAGATCCTTTTCGAAACAGCAGGAGGCCATTACAGAAAGCCACAGTGGTCAAAATGCACCGGGTACAGACATGAGGTGCCATCCCCAGCTTATACATCTACAACGCAACTCTTGCAAGATTCTTTACTCCAGGTATCTTGAAATCAATGAGCCAGGATTCAGTCCCAGGTCTTCAACTCCCTTAATACTCAGGGAACATAAGAGAAGGAGTGGGAAGACCGTAAGAGCTAGGAAGTTGGCCTTGAGATTGTGACTTCTCTCATAAACCTCAACATGGCTGCCTTAACAAGACTGGAACAATTCCAGTGACATTTGACATCTCAAGGTAGATGGAAAGAATCTTATCCCCACTCCTAAATGAAGATCTATGGGCAGTTAATAATTGCACTCCAGATGGAAGCAAATAAAGAATTAGTCTTCCCTAGGAATGAGACCCCTGGCTGGTTATCTAATACTGAGTGTTCACCTCTCGAAACTTATACATGCAGGCAACACTGACTCACAAGTTGTATGTATGTATGTATGTATGTATGTGTATTTGGTTTTTCTAGACAGAGTCTCTGTGTAAACCAGGCTGGCCTTGAACTCAGAAATCAGGCCTGCCTCTACCTCCCAAGTTAGGGGATTAAAGGCGTGCGCCACCATGCCTGGCCCAACGCTTTGTATTTATATGCTCATTTGTTTATATGTATAGGAAATAATAATGATAAAAGACCTTGAGTTTGAGAGGGAAGAATGTGGTCAGACATGGGAGCGGTGGGAGAGGGAGTGAAGAAATGATGTTATTATATATCAATTTTAAGAACTCTATGAGTTTTCGGCCGAGTGGTGGTGGCGCACGCCTTTAATCCCAGCACTTGGGAGGCAGAGGCAGAGGCAGAGGCAGGCGGATTTCTGAGTTCCAGGCCAGCCTGGTCTACAGTGTGAGTTCCAGGACAGCCAGGGCTACACAGAGAAACCCTGTCTTGAAAAAAACCAAAAAAAAAAAAAAAAAAAAAAAAAAAAAAAAAAAAAAAAAAAAAAAAGAACTCTATGAAATTCTCTAAGAATAAAAAGTTATGACCCTTGGAACTGGAGGTACGGGTGGCTGAGATCCACCTGATAGTAGGTCCTGGACTTCTGGAGGAGCAGTAAGTAGTCTTCCAGTCCCCTCTTTGGCTTTGCTAAGTTACTGCTTCTAATTCCTGTGAGTTTTTACGTGGTTCCCATTCAGAAACCATGTGATCTATTACCATGTGATATGCTCTATAGGTACTTCATGTAATTTTGACTTTCTTGTGGTGCTGAAGACCTAACTCACGTCAGGCAAGATCTCTATAAACTGAGCTACATTTCCAGTCCCTTCCTACCTTTTACTCTTACTCCAGGTATCTTGAAGTCAACCAGTCAGGATTCAGGCCCAGGTCTTCAACTCCAAAGTCCAACCCAGTTTGTCAAATAGGGACAACTGACCTATGCGCTGGTATCTAACAAAAGTAAAGAATGCTTGGGACTGGGGTTGGAGAGATGGCTCAGCAGTTAAAAGCACTACTGGATCTTCCAGGGGATGTCTGGGTTCAATTCCCAGCACCCACACGGCAGCTCATAACTGTCTGAAACTCCACTTCCAGGGGACCTGACCTCACCCAAGTATACATGCAGGCAAAACCGCCAATATACATAAAATAAAAATAAATTACTTAAAAGAGAGAGAGGGAGAGAGAGAGAGAATGATTGGGACTATTTCTACTTTTCATGAAAATATTTTCAAGATCATTCGAGCAGGGAAAAGATATGGTTTGACATAAAGTACAAAGTAATCAAATTAACAAAACTAAAAATGTCCGTTGACCTGATATTATGCCTATAATCTGTGCAGTTCACCGGTTTCCTGGGAACCCGTCATTGGCTCCTAAATTTGAATTTCAGTGAGCGAGGAAGCAGAAAGGAAAGCTATGTCCGACAGCAGTACTTAGTGACTGTTTCAAAATCGTCTTATCATCAACAGTGCTTAAAGCCCATGTTGGACGGGTTTTGATTAGTCTTAGTAAAATTTAACTTTCATCCTTCCTGTAATGAGGTCTTTGCCCTGAGAGCACATAATGATGAAACCAGTGCCTGAGGCAGAATGAATTCCGTCTAACCCAACTGTGTCTGGGTCGGTTTGTCTGTCTGTCTCTCTCGTGCAAAAGTTGCATTTGTTGAGAACTGAATGTTTAGACAGGGGCTCAGCTGTTAAGAGCACTGGGGGTTCTTGCAGAGGACCCAGGTTTGGTTCCCGGCACCCACATGGCATTTCACAACTGTCTGCATCTCCAGTTCGACGTGATCTAGAGCCGCTTTCTGGACTCAGCAGACATCAGACAAGCACATGGAGCAGACACAATACAGGCAAACCAACCGTACAATTAAAAAAAAAAAAAAAAAAAAAAAAGGTTAATTAGGACAAGGGTTGAACACATCAGGGTTGAAACACTGGTCTGGGTTTCTAGAACACGCTCCTGCTAAACCTGAGGCGCCAGAAGCTGGCGTCGTCGGCTTCCACACCTGTGTGAGCACAACGTCGTTTAGGGCCCCGACAGGAGAACTCACTCGAAACCGCAGGTTGCACAGCGGCCTGAGAGACTGAGGCTGACCGCAGGATGTCGGTCGTACAACCTACCGCTCGCCGAGTGTACGCAGGCGCGCTCCAAGCCTCACGAGCGCGCCAACGGGCCACGCAGCCGCAGTGGAGGCCTCGAGCGCCGAGAGAGGGGCGTGGACTAGGCGGAGTTAGACCCCAGACGTGCTGACGTAATGGCCAGCGGCGGAAGGGTGCGGACGCGCAGGCGCGGCCGGTTCTCGGACGATTGGGAGGCGGGGCTACGCATGCGTGTTGAGAGGCCCGGTGGTGGCGGCTGGCGGCGGCAGCTGTGAGGGGTTCCCGGAAGATGGTGCTGATTAAGGAATTGTGAGTGGGTCGGTGGGCTCGAGCGAGGCTCCGGGATGCAGGCTCGGGAGGATCGGTGGGCTCAGCGTGGAGGGCGCTCCCGAGTAGCTGTAGACCCCTTTCTGGCGCCTCAAGGCCCTGTGCGGCGCCGCCGCCCTCCGCAGTCAGTGCCAGGCTCTGCGTTGCGGCCGGGACTCCCGGGGGAGCCGGTATGCCTGGCGAGGGGTTGCCCGCAAGTTCGAGCCCAACCCCCCTCAGGATCAGTGAACCCGATTCTAGATCATGCCCCTGCGGCCGATCTCAGACCCCTCACCTCTAAGATGGGCGACACCGGCCCCACCTGCTTCACTGGGTTCGGTGCTGCGTTAAACACATGGTGCTTTACATGGCAAATGAAGACTTTTCCCAGATGCATCAGACTGGCCCCGTCATTTTGTTGAAAAGTTGTGGCTTTCCCCTCTCCTTAGAGCCATGACCATCACAGGAAACCGTAGTGGCAGAGAATGTTCATCTGTTATACCTGAGTCGGTGTCCCTTGTGCAATTTCAAGTGTGACCCATTTTGTTGTCGCTGTTTTCCCCAGCCATAATTTCATTTCAGATTCTTAAAAGAGAAGAGAAAAAAGCCTTAAGTTAGCCGTCTAGACTCCTTGTCTGTATTAACGTCAACCTCGTAAAAATCACTAACGTGGTTCCTCTACTTAACACTGCTCAGGTCTGTTTTCTGCTCGTATGTAATTTTTTTTTCTTGTCCATTCCATATTACAAGACCCCTTACTGTTCCTGTGTGCTCTGTATGTATGTAAGCTTAACTCGGCGTATTAGGCTTTCCTTCTCTTTCTGCTGACTCGAATGCTTTCTCCTCAAATCAGTAGCTCACCTCTCAGGACTTGGGAAGGGTGTATTATTTGTCTTTCTTAGCGTTCTCCCTACATTGCAATACTGTACTCACTCTGATACCTCCAGCTTTTGGAGCAGCCTTTAGTACTTAGCGGATATTCAGCAAACAGTTGGTGTTTTAAAAGAAGTTTTGCCTATTTTTCTGTGTATCGGTGTTTGACTGCGTGTGTGTATGTGTGCTACACACATACAGAACTCTTGGAGGTAATGAGAGGGCGTTGGATCCCCTGGGACTAGAGCAGGTAGTGAGCCACCATGCAGGAGCTGGAAACTGAACCCAGTTCAGTTTCTCCAAGAGCAGAAAGTCCTCTTAGCCACTGAGCCATTTCTCCAAGCCCTTCAGCAAACACTTGTTAAATGAATTGATGACAATTCTTTTTTACTTTCAGGAGAAAATTTTAAATTACATTTGTATGGGGCTTGTGTGTACAGGCTGGTGCCGCAGAGTGCTTTTGGAGGATAGGGGACAGTTTGCAGGAGTCAGTTCTCTGCTCCCAATAGGGTCCTGCACCTGGAACTCAGGTCATGCTTGGTGGCAAGTGCCTTTGTCTGCTGGGCCATCTCTGGCCTGAAAAATTACTACTTTTTCTTAGTGACAGGGAGTCTGAAAAAAGGTATACCTTTGCATTCTGCTCAGAGCAAAGATTTACATTTAAAGCATAATTTTTGCATTCTGCTCAGAGCAAAGATTTACATTTAAAGCATAATTGTAGTACTGAACTCTAAGCTTATGAAAACTTTCTTCCTTTTTTGTTTGTTTGTTTGTTTGTTTGTTTTTCAAGACAGGGTTTCTCTGTGTAGCCCTGGCTGTCCTGGAACTCACTCTGTAGACCAGGCTGGCCTCGAACTCAGAAATCCGCCTGCCTCTGCCTCCCAAGTGCTGGAATTAAAGTTGTGTGCCACCACCGCCCGGCCGAAAACTTTCTTCTAAGTAATTTTAATGTATCTTGCAAGCATCACCTAATTTATCATTCTAGTGCCAGACAGTATAACAGGAGAATATGAGTTAGACAGGAATTGGTCTACCCCAAGCCACACAGCAAGAGAGATGCTGGACTGACTGAAAGTGAGGCATTTAGTGGTTTTTAATTGAGTAACCCTCTTTGACAGTGTATCTGTGTACCTCAGTACAGATGTCCATGGAGGCCAGAGGCACGGGATCCAGTTGGAGCTGGTATTAGAGGTGGTTGTGAGTTGCCTAACGTAGGTGCCAGAAAGTGAACTGAGGCCCTCTGCAAGAGCGATACCTCTGCCATCTCTCCAGTCCTGTGTTTTGCGTACCTTTACTTTGTGAACGAAGGTAGCAAATGATGTGTATCTGACATCTAATTGTTTTCATGAAAGTCTCTTAGTTTTGTTTTCTCCTCTTAGACTTAAGATAAAGACAGTCTACTGTCAAACAAAAAAGAGGAAATGACTTTCGGCGTAGGCTTGTCTCTTCTGTCACAGAGCAACGGATGACATCGTTAGTGTAAGAGTCTTGGTTTTAAAGCATTTGTTGGTGGTTCTATTTGGAAAAACACTGAGGATTTTCAGAGTAGTCTGGATTTGATTTGTGCTCCTAAATGCTGTAGTCCCTTTCATTTATGAAAGACTGAAACTTTAGTGAGGACTCCCTTCCCTTCGTTCCTTCCTCTACAGTCTTGGTTCACTTTGGTACCTCTTGAAGTGCTCCCTAGAAAACCCCTTTCCCAGCTACCTACAGATAACCTGTCTCTGGAGGTCAGCCACAGCTGTGTCACTCTTGGAGAAATCCTCCAGCGGCTTCATTGCTTCGTGAATGAACTCTTATCTTTTCTTTTCTTTTCTTTTCTTTTCTTTTCTTTTCTTTTCTTTTCTCTTCTTTAATGACAAGGTTTCTCTGTGTAGCCCTGACTGTTTTGGGACTTACTCTGTAGATCAGGCTAGCCTCAAACTCAGAAAACAGCCAACTTCTGCCTCCTGGGCACTAGGATTAAAGGTGTGCGCCACCGTTGCCCGGCTGAATTTACTAATTCTTTATCCTGTTGTTAGAGGCTCTGAAAAGTGGGTTCCACCCTCGATCCCTCTCACTGCAGTTTCTCCAGTTTATACACTGTATAGTGAGACAGAAAGTCTACAGTGTGTTAATGCACAATGTGATTGTGACCTGTAGTGGGGAGGGAGTAGCAGGAAACCTGTTTTATAGAAATAAGGGATTTATTTCCTTGTGAAAAATCTGAGGTAAAACATGATGCTCTGATAGAAACAACACAGCTGTAGACTCGCAGTCCTCGTCTTGTGCTGTGTTGTAGTTAAATGGATCTCTAAAGATAGCCTGTGCTGTGTTCAGTAGCACATACCTGGACAGGATCAAGCACAGATCCTCCTTATGCTGGCCCTACCTTGGGTATGTTATTTATAAGGTGCAAAGCCATCTCCTGAAGTCACTGCTTATTCCAAAGATACCTTTACTCTTGTCTCACAAAACTTGAATAATAAGGTTGTGGAGGAACTTCTGGGAAGATTCATTCATGAACTTCAAAGTATGTTTGTATTCTAAGAGAAGTATTGTCTTAGGATTTGTATTCCTGCACAAAACATCATGACCAAGAAGCAACTTGGGGAGGAAACTTCAGCTCACACTTCCACATTGCTGTTCATCACCAAAGGAAGTCAGGACAGGAACTCACATAAGGCAGGAACCTGGAGGCAGGAGCTGATGCAGAGGCCATGGAGGCCTCTGTTTACTGTCTTGCTTGCTTCCCCTGGCTTGCTCAGCTTGCTTTCTTACAGAACCCAAGACTACCAGCCCAGGGATGGCACCACTCACAATGGGCTGGACCCTCCCTCTTTGATCACTAATTGAGAAAATGCCTTACAGCTGGATCTCACGGAGGCATTTCCTCAAGAGAGGCTCCTTTCTCTCTGATAATTCCAGTTTGTGTCAAGTTGACACACCAAACCAGCCAGTAAAAGTATCAAAACTAAAATATGCGCAGGGCTAGAGAGAGAGCTCAGTGGCTAAGAGCTCTACTGGCTGCTGACTGAGAAGACCCATACTGGCTGCTTTAGACCTCCTGTCCTACTGTGCTGGAGATTCCATGCCTCCTGGCTTTCGTGGATGATCACTCATAGACATAAAAATAAATCTTTAAATACAGCACATACTGTGAATGAATCTATACTAAAAGTCTCATGAGACCGTTCTGACCAGAGAGCCTGCACACGATGAACTTGTGCGTGCTTGCTTACCCTGCACAAGAATCAAGCGTCCGCATCTCAGGTCCTGTGGCAGTGACGGGAGTAGCCCTCCAAGTTCAACAGTGGCAGTCTTAGTCTTATAGTTGAGACCCTGCAGGTCCTAGAGTCAGACACTCACCTCCTATAAATGGCATTCTTGTCCACTGCGTCACTACATTTAAAGTTCCATTGAGTCTAGAGATCTTGTTTCAAAGCTGTATTAATATATAATGCATATATATATTTGTTTTCTTTTCAGCCGTGTGGTTTTGCCGTGTTCTGTTCAAGAGGTGAGTAGTTTTTGCTTCTTAGATTTCTGTTGGTGTGATTTACTGATATGTTAATCTGTGCTGTTTTGAAATGTGCATTTGCTTTTGTCTTTTGGTGCAGGCCTGGGGTCTGGACCCAGGGCCTTAAAAACATTAGGCAAGCAGTTTACCAAAGAGCTGAACTCTCAGCCTTCATTTTTTTTCTTTTATTCCAGTTTATATGACAAAATGAATTGTGTGTGATAGATAATTACAAATAAATGTCTGCTATATTGTCTAATTTGTAAGGGTCCATAGAAAATAGTTAAGTGTAGAAATTCCTTTGACACTGTCCCAGGAAGATGAGGTTGCAGCCTCGTTGTAAGTACTTCATAGGTGAGAGAGCTGGCTGCTGAGGGAGAGCTGATGTCCTTGACCACTGGACATCTGTCTTTCCTGTTACCTTGCTTTTCTGTCAACACAGTTCACCTCACCTGAGCAGTGTGAGTTGAGCCTCTGTCTTGCCTGTGGTAACGCTTGAGCATTTCTGGCGGTGGGGCGGTGGTAGCTCTGCCTGCCAACTTCACCACCCTCAAGACCTGTTGCACTTTAACGGTCATGGAGTTAAACATTCCCAACACATCCATTTGTGCTAGTGTGATGTGACCTCGTGACCTTGCACAGCTGGCCTCATGGCTACATACAGCATAGATGTGATCTTGCCATCCGCTAACAGCGAGATTATGGCGTTGCTCATCTGGTGGAGAACCTACCCTGCACTCACCTGTCAGCCAGCATGAAGGACAGATCAGAGAGGCTGAGAAATCAAGCACCAGGCCCTTCTCAACCTGAGCATCTAAGCTCCTCAGTTAGCAGTGGATTAAATCGGAGAATTGGAACTTGGACAAAACACTGATAAGTTAAAATGTGACCGATAACAGGCAGGAGCAGGCAGAGCTGAGGAAGAGCAGCGGCTGTCTCGGTGTGACCCCAGTGACCCCAGTGCAGCCCTGCTGTCTGAGTAGCGCGGCCTTCACCAGGCACAGCCCTGGCTGCAGTAGGCCCCCCTCTTTATTTGCACGATTGATTATTTGAACCACAGGTGGAGCTTGATGTTTATTTTTGCAGGTGCTTTGGGGACTGGGGGTGGGGAAGAGCTAATTGAAACAATTTGTTGAAATCTGGACATTGTTACTTCAGATCTTTGTGGCCCCACACACACCCATGACTCTAAATTATTCCTTTTTGGGTTTTCGAGACAGAGTTTCTCTGTGTAGCCCTGGCTGTCCTGGAATCCCCTCTAGACCAGGCTGGCCTTGAAGGAATCTGCCTGCCTCTGCCTCCCGAGTGCTGGGATTAAAGGCGTGCACCACCGCCGCCCAACACTTGAGTTATTTTTCAAGTAGCACCATCAAGAAAACTTAATACCTTTTTCAAGTTACCAGCTCATTAATCTTTTGGGGAGTCCAGTCATTTGATTTCTTCATGTATTTTTGTTAGGCCAAATTTGTCTTCTGTTTTAAAGGCATTTTAATCCTGTTTTGAAATCTGACAGATTGAAAAGTAGGTTTTGAAAAATTTTAAGAATGTGGCATTAGACTAACCCAAATAGCATGTCAGAAAACAAGAGAACAGCCTTCCCTGCAGTCTGTAGTCTTAAATAGATACTTTGGAGCTCCTAAGAAATTTGTTTAGTTCTAGCCTTTCAGACCCTTCCAAATTGAGTAATGCAGTGTGTGTGTGTATGTGTGTGTGTGTGTGTGTGTGTGTGTGTGTGTGCGCGCGCGCGCGAACGTGGGGATGGGAGGGTGGGGGGGAAAGGATAGGAGGGAGAAAGTGGGGAGGGAGACTAGTTTGCTAGCATTATAACATTGTATTCCAAGAGCTTTTTAGATGGAATATTTTCTGGGATTATGAAAATCCTTTTATTCTCTCAATTATAATTTAGCTTTGAATTATGAGTTCTTAGAGATTAAAATTTTGTGCCTTTTCTTTGAAAATAAGATTATAAAGAAGAAAAAGCTTGTTCAGGCTGTCTTAGTCGAATTTGAAGGGATTGGTAATAGTCCCATGGTTGGTCCCCAGAACAAGTAGGACATAAGAGCCTCAGTTTGTTCCTTGTGACAGTGGCACAGTTCAGTCCTGCAGACTTATGGGAACTGCCCTACCACTGAGAGCCCTGGTTCACTATGGACTAGGAATGACTGAGTACTCACCAGCCTTTTGTGCTAAATACGTGCTTATATTTCCCGAAAGTTTGTGTTTATTGGAGAATCTTATTGAAAAGTTTTGATCTTGGATACCGAGTACTGTGTCTTTTCATCTGTGCTAAAAGCTCCTAAGGCTTTTCCTAGTACACTACATGCTTTGTTCTTCATTACTGAGACTGGAGAGCTAGCTGCCCAGCCTTAAGGTTGCACTCCTATGATGTAAGAGAAATAAAAATGTTTCACAGAGTACAGATTCATTGTTCAGAAGTTGAACTGAGTGCTGACATTTTCCTGATATGTTATTATTATACAAATAAAATATTAGTTACTGTCTTTTGTTGGTGAACACTGGAAATCCTGTGGTCATCCAGCATTTGTCACTTGAGTTCTGTCCTCATGTAGAACGTGCTGAAGGGTTTGTGTGGAGTTTTCTGTATCATCTTTATTGCGGTTTTAGCATAGGAAAGTTCTGCAGCTTTTATTGACTTAGTAAAACTCTGCTCTTTGGAATTTCAGTATCAGGTTGGACAGCTTTACTCTGTTGCAGAAGCGAGTAAGAATGAAACTGGTGGTGGCGAAGGAATCGAAGTCTTGAAGAACGAGCCGTATGAGAACGATGGCGAGAAGGGACAGTACACACACAAAATCTACCACCTGAAGAGGCAAGTGGGCACCACCCGCAGCCTGCAGCGTCTGTCTGTCTGTCTGTCCAGCAGCCTCCTTAGCAGTAGGCCCCGCGAACTGTAATATTCCGTGACCATGGGTTATGCTTTAATTTGTTGTGTGCCCCTTTGTTTTTATACTAAATTATGAAAGCGATAATCTGCCTGTAACAAAAATCAGACACGGGAAGACTATAAACCTTCATCCTCGGTCTGGAGAGGGTGGTTAGCAGTCAGTGCAGCGACTGCTCTGCAGAGTACCCAGGCTGGTCACTAGCAGCCACATGGTCTCATTTTCTCTCAGTGCGATCTAGCACCACAGCTAGCTACCAGGTACTTCTCACCTCCATGAGGACCAGACATGCATGTAGTATGTACACACATACACACTTGAAATACTTTAAGGGTTGTTCTTCCAGATCCTAGCTCACCCGTGTTTTTATTTGACGCCTGTAGGAGTCTTTTTTTTTTTTTTAAATGTCTCTGTGGGAGCCTCAGGTGTTGTGCTCAGGATGAAGACCCCCTCTGAGATAGGGCCCGTATTCACAGTGGAGCTCACCAGTTACACTAGACTGACTGGCACTGGGATGGTGGGTACGGGTCACTGAGCCCAACACTTAATTGTGGTTTTGGGAATTAAACGAAAGGGTCTCATGCTTACAAGACAAGAACTTTCTCAGTTGAGTAAAGCCCCTAGCCCCTGTCTCTCTCTCTCTCTCTCTCTCTCTCTCTCTCTCTCTGTGTGTGTGTGTGTGTGTGCGTGTGTGTGTGTGTGTGTGTGCGCGTGTGCGTGTGCATGTGTGTGCGCGCATGCGTGTGCGCGTTTGTATCACAAGTGTATATGTATACACACAACTCCTAACTCATGTCCCTGCAGTGCAGATGAGTTTAAGCTTAAACCTTATCATCACTTTCTCTTTTAAGGCCATGTCTCCATTTATGTACTTGTGTGTGTTGTGTGTCACAAGTGTGGAGTTCCCTGTGGGGGCCAGAAGAGGATGGCAGGCTCTAGTGATCCTTCCTCTGTGTGTGCTGGAAACTGACCTCTGGCAAGTGCTCTCAACCACTGAGCTGTTTCTGCAGCCTCTTTTTTTCACTAAAAGTTTTGATTTACCCATTACTTGAGCTCTACAAACAGCTAAAAGGTCCTTACTGAGAGCAAGGCAAAAGTGGGCTCTTTCTAGGAGGGCTCCATAAGCCAAAGGGTTTGATGTAGGAAAGTCTGTATTGGTCCAGGATGTCCTTTATAGATTAGTACTCCAAATGAGAAAACACTAGCTTGTTTCATGGCTGTGACAAAACTCCATGATCAAAGCCAACTTGGTGTGGAAAGAGTTCACTTGGCTGACAAGTCATAGCCCGTCCTCAGGCAGGCGCTGAGGCAGAGGCCATGGAGGCAGGCTGCTCCCATGCTTGCTTGGCCTGCTTTCCTGCACCATCCAAGACCACTTGCCCAGGGTAATACCTACCCCAATGGGCTGGCCTCCCTTCTCAGTCATTAATCAAGAACATATCCTTAGCCGGGCAGTGGTGGCGCGAGCCTTTAATCCCAGCACTTGGGGGGCAGAGGCAGGCAGATTTCTGAGTTCGAGGCCAGCCTGGTCTACAGAGTGAGTTCCAGGACAGCCAGGGCTACACAGAGAAACCCTGTCTCGAAAAACCAAAGAGAGAGAGAGAGAGAGAGAGAGAGAGAGAGAGAGAGAGAGAGAGAAACTAAAAGTCAGAGAAACCAAGTCTCTGTCTTTCTGTGTGAAACTCATGAACTGACTATGGGAGGGTACACAGAAAAGGTGCTATGGAGCTGAGACCCTGCACTACAAACCTGAATGTCCTAATCTCATGTCCAAATAAGCTGTTAATCAACAGTGTCACTTGCAGTGACCATATTTATAGCTCTCTTCAACTAAGAGCCATCATTAATGGCTGGAGAATTACCTAAATCACATGCTTCAAAATGGCATTTAATACTCGCTTCCCATAAAAATGAAATCACCTACATCTCAGCAGGAAGTGACCAACATTTCTAACATTTTAATGAATTTCAAGGCCTCTTATTTGATTAGGTTTTAAAAACACGGAACACAGTATGAATACCTAATGACCCAGTAACAGACATTTTCTACATAAGATGCTGTTTTCTTAATATCTGAACCTTTAGGTTTCAAATAAAGGACGTTACACATTTTTTAAAAGAGACATTACACAACTTTAAAGGTTGGTTTTCTGTCGACTTGATATAAGCTAGTCAGCTGGAAAGATCTTTTGAGAAAAGGTCTTACCAGACTGCCTGCAGGCCACTTTGTTAAGGATACCTTCTTTTTTCCTCCTTCCTTTCCTTCCTTTCTTTCTTTCTTTCTTTCTTTCTTTCTTTCTTTCTTTCTTTCTTTCTTTCTTTCTTTCTTTCTTTCATGGGTTTTTCGAGACAGGGTTTCTCTGTATAGCCCTGGCTGTCCTGGAACTCACTCTGTAGACCAGGCTGGCCTTGAACTCAGAAATCTGCCTGCCTCTGCCTCCCAAGTGCTGGGATTAAAGGCGTGCGCCATCACTGCCCGGACTTTTAGTTTCTCTTGGTCAGAGTCTGAAGTCCAAGGCCTAAGGAGCCCAGTTGAGAACCCTGATCCCCTGAGGAGGAGCAGAAGGTAACAAAGCGGATGGTGAGGGCTGTTTGACTCTTGTGCCCATTCTTACCAAGCCCTTCAACCCCTGTCCAGAGATGGTAGCTATGAACAGAAATATGCAGAGGCGAGAAAGGGAAAGGGCAGCAGTCTGTGGGACAGGCTCTCAGATGCATTAGTGTCACACTGA
>JANHMN010000023.1:40351733-40366372 GCA_030674055.1 Rhabdomys pumilio | reverse complement strand
GTGGACTTGGAATACAGTGTTGTGCAGTGCACAGTGTGTGGACTTGGTAACTTTAGAGTGAAGACCAGCTTCGTCTTAAAGGTCAGGTTTGCCTGCTGACCTCACATGGTGGTGAAGCTTAGTGGTACTGTGTTTCCTACCATGTATAAAGCCATCCTCAGGACCACCAGAACATCAAACACACACAAAAAATGGACAGTAACCCCTTATGTAGCTAAACCTTCTTAGCCATGTTTTAAGCATGAATTTGCCACATGCTTGCTTTGGGATTGAGGTGAACTGTCGGTGCCATCTAGCTCTTCAGGTTCAGAATGTGATGACATCTTTGATAGCAACAGAAATGATGTGTAGTTGAAAAGATGTCTGGTATCTTTCTCCTCACAGCAAAGTTCCTGCGTTTGTGAGGATGATTGCTCCCGAGGGCTCCTTGGTGTTTCATGAGAAGGCCTGGAATGCTTACCCCTACTGCAGAACAAGTAAGCTGGTCCCGCAGCACTGCACCCTGCTGCCCTTACGATGAGGAGGGGGACTCTTTAAGTGCCCCAGTCTAAAAGGTTTAGACCAAACAAAGCCTTCTCTGGGTTCTCAGACAGTCACTGCTTGGGTGACGGCCAAGGAGCCACAGATTTTCCTCCCCAGACCTGTGTGTACCCCTAGGTTCACTCCCAGATGACAGCCAAATGGAGGTCCTGCTAACTGCCGGCTTTGGGGTGAACAAGTAAATATAGAAATCATAGAGGCCACGTGTGCTCAGAGGTGCCTTTTGGTGTGCTCCAGCGGCACTCAGCGGGGGGGGGGGGGGGGGTGCTACAGATTTGTTTGCCACACAGTCTCATAAGTGATGTCAGGCTTTTGTGATATTCTTAAAGTAAGGTAGATTGTTATTCCTCATACTGTCTTGGTACTCTGTAACCTAAGTTGAGGATCTCTTGGTATCACTTGTGTAGACACCATTTGAAGACATGAGCTACTAAATGTTACATGTTTGGGATAGCTTAGTCCACCTGACTTAAGGTACTGGGACGGGCTGTCTTGACTCCTTCTAATTGAAATTTTTCCTGTTCCGGTGCCGCCTCCTCTCTGCCTCAGTTGTAACGGTGAGTAGCACACACTCTTCTTTTAACTTTGTTTTTGCATTTTAATGATTCCCAACTTCTGCTGGCCTTTTGCTTAAGCTCCCATTGCTTAATGGTCTCTCCCGTGTCCTCCCCGCCATTCCTGCCTCAGATGTTTCTGTGCTCCCACCTCCCAGGTTTGCTTCACACTGCTTTCTGGTTTTATTTTGCTTTTGCTACTTACTCTGAATGCCAGAACTGCTTAGCAAACCTTACAGATTGTTTTTCTGCCCCTGTCCTGCATGACAAATGGGAGTGTTTGAAATATATAAAAGCACCTTGTGCCGTGCCCAGCAAGTTTATAAAAATCAGGAGCATGGGCTGCTCTTCCAGAGGGCTTAGGTTTGGATCCTAGAGTCACATGGTGGCTCACAGCCATCCATAAATCAAGTTCTAGGGAATCTGATGCCCTCATCTGCCTTCCACAGGTACAGACACACAAGTGCCCACATACATGGATGTAGGCAAAACACTCACATACACACACACACACACACACACACACACACACACTAAATCTAAAATTGACATGGAGAACGGGGGCTAATGGCTCTGGCTTTGGAAAGAGATCCACACTGGGGTGCTGTGCTAGGGAGATTTCTACAGAACTGTGAAGGGTGGGTCACATTCTTGTGTTTTCTGCAGAATGAATACATGAAAGATGACTTCTTCATCAAAATCGAAACATGGCATAAACCTGACTTGGGAACAATAGACAATGTAAGTTTCCACTCTGCACTCCAGAGACTAGGGCATGGCTGCTTCGTGCAATGCTTGGTCAATGTGTGCAAGGCCCCGGCACCATCAGGATGGTCCCAGCTCTGCACTTGAGTGATTAAGACTGTGGAAGGGGGAGTAAATGGAAGCAGCCCGCTCTCCCCAGTGCTGTGGTGACCCTGGATAGATGAGCACTGGGACACACAGCTGTGGGGGCATGGAGTGTGGCAAGCAAGCCAGAAACAAACAGGCTTCCTGTCAGTCCCTGCCTTGATGCTTGTTTGGAGCAGGGAGAAGGTTGCAGTCCGCTCTTAACGGTGGTTTCGGATTGTTTTCTGTGCGCTCACCAGAGCAGTTGTACAAATATCAGAACTAACTGCTCTAGTGTTTGCTGCTACCTCACTTCTGGGCCAGGTTGATGTCAGGGAAATGACCAGAGGGCAGGAGTGAGGAGGAGCGCGGTTTACAAAGAATGTTGACAAGCTCCTTACTACATTATGATAAGGTGGCACACGTTCAGAGCTGAGCTGCGAGAGCACCTGCCAAGACTCTGGGAAGTAACTGAAGGCTTCCTTAGGAGCTGGGGGAGGCATGTGGCAAACCCTGGTGCCTTTACCCCGTGGTCTCAAATGTGTCTGTAGGCCTGGAGCCCAGCGTCTAGAAGCCGTTAGAATGTGTGTGCTCAGGTGCCACCTTCTGGTGCGCACCCGCCCTGGGGCTACTGCTCTGCTAGGGAGATGTCAGTCAGCGAAGGGCTAAATTCTAGTCACAGCTGCTCTGCACTGGGCTGGTTCTCTGCACTGTGCTGGTTCGTCACTGATGCCCATTCATGCAACTGCAACTTGAATTTGTGTGCTTGCCAGCTGATCTGCTTTTCATAGAAATTCTTTAAAATACCGGTCTAGGTGAAGGGCTGTGCAATGGTTATATCTTATGTGTGACTTACCTGCCGTTGCCAGCTTTCAGGTGGACTTATGTATTGCGTTAAAACAGTTCACAGGGTTTGAGAAATTACCGAGTAAGAAGCATCAAGAAGAAGTTAACACTGGAAACAAATGAGCTGTAGAATAGGCAGATCCTTCTCTTTTGGAGTGCTGGGTGGTTCCAGACAGGGCTTCTGTGTGTAATCCTAGTTGTCCTGGAACTCACTCTGTAGACCAGACTGACCTTGAACTGAGATCTCATTGCCTCTGCTTCTGAAGTGCTGGGATTAAAGACATGAGCCACCATCACCCAGCTAAATCATTCTTTCTAAAAGATCTTTAAAAGTATTTTCTTTGGGGAGGGGGTACCCATGAGTGCAGGTGCCAGAGGAGGTCAGAGCCTTCCGTGTTCCTGCAGCTGGAGCTCTAGGCATTTGAGGCCTAACCAGCATGATGCCGGGAACTGCACTCTGATGCTCTGCTAGAGCAGTGGGTGTTCCTAACCACTGAGCAGCTCTCCAGCCCCTACTGCAGCTTCTGAGTCTGCTTGTCACCTTTGCTAACATAGGATTGAAGGTCTGCAAGCGTCTGTCATTTACAAACAGGGGAGATACATTTTGTTACGTGAATGATCTATTAGTACTACTGTAAAATAGCCCTGACATGGGTTTCATGTTTACGTCCACCCCTCTCTAGGGAAGCTGAAGAAAGAGTACAAGCTGTCCAGGAGTCAAGACTGTCAACTGTGCTTACCGAAATAGTGATCTCATCCCCAGTCGTAAGGGATGGATATAGTTTAGTGCTTTCCTGATGAAGAACACACTAAAGTTTTCTGTTTCTCACAGGTTCACGGTTTAGATCCAAACACATGGAAAACTGTTGAAATTGTCCACATAGACATTGCAGATCGAAGTCAAGTCGAGCCAACAGTGAGTACTCCTTGATGGCATCTTGAGGTGGCCCTGTCACAGCTCACAGTGCTTCTCTGTCTTCTGTGGTCTGCATTCTTGCACTGAAATGATCCTGGAGCTCAGGTCAGCCCTGAGCTGCAGAGAGAGACCCTGGAGGAAGAGTGTGGTTCTCTTCTGGGCTGTAGGGGGCCCTTTAAGAAAGGGGAGAATACCTGCATCTGTTGGAGAGTGTTTGCTCAAGAAGTGTCTCTGGAAGTGTTCTGTTTTCTGCTTCGAGTTACAAAGCTCCTTTGTACTTCCCGTGTATGAATAAGTAAACGTCTTTCTCACATAAGTTTTGTGAGCTCAGTTAAGGCTAGCCTGTTAGAACACTTGCTGTATCATTTTTTAACCAGCTAGCAAGCTCTATTGACTCTTTTGCTTCTTAAATTTTGTGTGTGCATTTGTATGCGCATGTGTAAAGAGATTGCCACAGCACACATGGAGGTCAGAGGACAACTTTCAGGAGTCGGTTCTCTCCTTCCACCTTCACATGGTTTGTTACAAGGTCAAACTCAGGTTTGGGGGTCAAGGACGTTTATCCACTGAGCCATCTTGTAGCTCTGTTTTGACTCTTACTAAATGTAAATACCTGTACCTGACTCTTAATGACTTAACTCCCTCCTCCCTCAGGACTGTGAAACGCTCCCCATGCCTGGTTAAGATTCCCGTTTTTGTTTTCACTTGCAGAGGTTGGTAAACATTAATAGTATGCAGGTACTATGTTGGTCTGCAGTGCCGCTCTGGGCATTTACAGATAGGATGGCTGAGGATCGTCCTCTGCTCTGCTGGTGCCTCCCTGGTTTACCTTGTTCACAGACTGGGTATTCAGTGTCCCTACCATTTCTGTTTTAGGGCATAGTCTCTGAGTTTGAACAGTGTTGTCAGCTTACAGAACAGAAATAAATACAGTTTCTGTTTTTACTGTGAAATATAAAGAAAAATCTTCACAAACAGGTCTCTGAACCCCACTCTTTTAGGGCCCCTTCCTGCTTAAAAGTTTCAGCATTGTCCTGGGGAAATGGTATAGTGAGTGTGCTCCCAGGGATAGACTTTGATACAAAGGTGACTTCTGTTTTCTACACATACATGGATGGATGGATGGATGGATGGATGGATGGATGGATGGATGGATGGATGACTTCTGTTTTCTACACATAAATAAATAGATGGATGGATGGAGGGATGGATGGATGGATGGATGACTTCTGTTTTCTACACATACATAAATGGATGGATGGATGGATGTGTGGGCACTGAGTACTGGGCATATTTTAATCTGTTCAAGTGGGGAGTATTCAAGTGGTCTGCTCCTTTTGTTGGGGTTGTCCTTAGCCATGGTTTACTGTGTGTAAAAGAACAGTGAGCGGAAGAGAAGTGACTCGGATGAGACAGGCAGTAGGTCAGCAGGTGGGCTGGGTGCCTAGCATAGCTGCCCACGGACAGGGTGGAGCAGTGTGTCACGTCAGGGAACAGCATCGACTGCTGACACACTGGTACTTGAAGTGATGTGTTGTTGAAACAGAATAGAATGGCAGAATCAACCACACCTGGGCCTTCATGCTGCCATAGGATAACGGACATTCGTGACTATGCAGAGAGCATGAAGAATTTTTATCCCCAGATAAAAGTAGATAGTGTCTGAGGGTGTGGCCAGAGTAACCCTCTACTCCACTACCTTGCAGGTGAGAAGACCCTCCATCTGCAAAGGCTGCACAGGTGGTTCTGTGGGGGTGCTGGTTAGACTGGACCCAGGTATTGTGATTGGTGGGAATGGTTGTGCCTAGAAAACAAGTTTTAGATTCAGATTCTGGGGCTCTGCCATCTGCTGGCTCTTTGGTCTTAGGCAAGGTCATGTGACCTCCCTGTACCTTTTTATCTTCTATAAAAGGAGGCCAACTATCCCACAGCACTGAATGTGGGCACCTTGTAGCAGCCAGGTTAGTATGTGCAGGCCTGGCTGTCATTGCCAGCCTCACTCTGCTGCTGTCTGCATCAGTGTCATTAGACACTGCAAGTGTGTGTGTGTGTGTGCGCGCGCGCGTGCTTCTACACAGAGATTTATTTATGTATGTGTGCTTGTGTACATGTATTCATACATGTGCATGTGTGCCTAGGAAGGCCAGAAGACTGTCAGGTCCCTCTGGATCTAGACAGTTATGAGCTACTTGGTGTGGGAAATTCTGGTTTTCTGCAAGAGAAGTCTCCCCAGCCCAGTTTCTGTGGTTCTGATTTCCAGGGTTCATAACTCCTGTTTCTAAGTTTACACTTCAGATATAGGTAGATGCAGACTTAAAGAATGTTGAATTTACCCTACCTTTTTTAGTGTGATAAAGTGCACACAGCATAAAGCGTAACATTTGAATCCTCTAAATGTGTACAGTGCAGTGGTGACATATAGTGTATTCACAGTTGTGCAACCGTCACTGTCTAGTTGTGGTGTATTTTTGTCACCCTGAGGACACACTGTCAGTCACCAGTCCTTTATTCCCCACTGTTTCTTAACTCCAGTCTTTTGCGACCACTGGGATTTGCCTGTTAGGTATTTCCCAAACACCACACACCCTGCTGTGTCTGGGTGCTGTTCAGTGTGTTTTCAGGTTTTATTTGTATGGTAGCATCTGTTAGTACTAACCTTGTTTGGGCATGACTATCACATTGGGGGAGATGCCACTGGTGTCACAGTGGGTTTTTGGTCTGTGTGCTCTCCTTGTCCTGATAACAAGTGTAACTGATAGTATGTAGGAACATTAGAAGAACCCAGCTTGAGGGACTGGAGAGCTGCTGCTCTGACCAAGGAGCTGGATTCAGTTCTCAGCAGCCACGCCCAGTGGCTCACAGTTGTCTGACTGCAGTTGCAGGGATCTGATGCACTCTGGCCTTCCTGAGGACCTGGAACACACACACACACACACACACACACACACACACACACAACTAAAACATGCAAGGGCAGCGTTGTCACAGCAGGCACTATGTCAGGGCCCAGGGCCCAGGGCATATACGGCCAGCTCAGCCCTGTGGTGGCTTTCCAGGATCCGTGGTAATGCCTCAAGGTTTACAGTCTGGATGAGGCTAGACCAGCACCATGGCCTACCTAAGTAGTGGAGGTTCGCAGTGTGTGTTGCAGGGGACGGAAGTTCACCAAGGACGCAGGCTTAGAAACGCAAAGGTGAGTAGACTCTCAGTGGTTAAAGTGACCCAGGCCTATGTATTTATTACCTGTCTCCTGTCCTCACCACTGTCCTGTCTCAGTCCTGGCTTGTGTTTATCTTTTCTACATAGAACTTGGACTTGAGGGAAGAGTCCTGCTGTTAACGTAGGGTTCTTTAATGTAGGAGTGGCTGCTCAGGCTGACGCACGGTGTCGGTGGTGACTGCAGGAAAGCAGGGTAAAGGTCCAGTGTCTCCCTCCGCGTGAGGGTCAGCCTGTGCAAGTGAGTGAGTGAAGGTCGGCCTGTGCAAGTGAGTGTCTGCTGGAATAGACATTCTTGTTACCAGTCGAGTCACAGCTGGATTTGGCAGGGCAAGGAAACGTTCTCATACTTGACCTATGGAAGATACATATGGAAGCTAATCTGTCAGGATCACCACTGTGCATGCCCTTCAGCCTAACAGAACTTCACTGCTAGTAATTGGCTATGTGGTGTCGTGTGACAGGTTTTGAAACCCAGATTGGAAACTGCAGTTTTAAGTGATCACCAGTCAGGAGGCTGCTAGACTCACAGAGGCTCACATGCTAGAGGCCATTCACTGGATGGAGGGAGCTGCTCTGCCCTGGTAGGGAGCCCTTCCTAAGACAGTGTGGGTGAGGGCTGAGGAGGATGATAAGGAAGGGCCAGTCTGACACACTTCCCCTGTGACACCTAGTATCTGAGAAGGGAGGGAGAGCAGGGTCTTGATGCATGTACATCTATAAGGTACCACTGCCGCTGCCTCCCTGAAAACAAAAGCAGGGCAGGAAGAGTTGAGGTCTGGTAGACATATGCAGTAAATTGGAGATGCCGCAGTCTAAGGTTCCCATTATAGCCTTACACATGGAGTAGGTGCCGCTCAGAGTGGACGATGACAGCTCGGTGACTTCTCATCTTCCTCGCAGTGATCTCCTGTTAGAAGCAAGTCAGGAGGTCCCTGAGGCACAGTTGTAAAGCAAGACTTTATAAGACAGACAAGGTTGTCTTTAGAGTGCGTATCATACCAGCCACCAGTTCTTAGTGCTGAAAACTTGCTTCCCTGGGGATGGAGTGGTGGTAGGATCACAAGCCAGTAAGATGGGTATGAGATGGGAAGTGGGTTACTCCGTGCATAGGTAGAGTCACTACTGCCCCACTTAGCCCTGCAGCCCAAAACCAAGCCTCACCATCTGCTTTGTAGAGAAGCATCTTTGAGTCTAGGTCTGTGTTTGGACTCTTGAAGGGCAGTGCTTTCTGCCTTCGTAGTTTTACAATAAAACTACCTTCCTGGTCCCAGGACTGTATCTGGGTCATAGTCTCATAGATTTTTACTGATTTTATTGATAGCCTTTATTTTATTGATCTGGTTACCTGTGTGAATTCTTTGTCTGTACAGTCAAGGTAGTAGTTGACTCTGTACCTTAAGTAAATATATTGGTGGCAGCTTGGAAAAGGGGAATTCGAGAGCCTTCTGAAGGCAGTGGGACCCTCCAATTTCATACTCTTGTAGAAGTTGCTGTGTGTCCTCAACCCCCATCTTAGCTCACTGAGTTTGTAATACATTTATGTTGAACTATGTAGGGTTTTACTTTACGCTGAGTTAACAAGCTGGCTTCTTTCTTGCTGGCTTTCCCTTTCTTTCTCAGAAACTGTTTTCAGTTCTTCATGTACACTTCCTGAGCACACACAGAGACCAAGGCATCAAGCGTCTTCTCTAACTCCTCCCTTACTCTTTGAGGCTGGATCTCTCCCTGAACCCAGAGCATGGTTGTGTTTTGTTTTTGTCTGTATAAGCCTCAGGTTTTCCTCTTTCCAGCCCTCAATGCTGGGCTTACAGGGGCATGTGAGACCACACTCAGGAAACTGAGCTCGGTTTCCTGGTTGTGCTGCAAGCACTTTAACTATAGAGCCATGTCTTCAGCTTGGAGCAAGCTTGGAGCGAGCTTACAGCAACAGTTTGCATGGTTGAGTTTATTTCTGTCCTGCTGTTCACTTTATAAGAAACAAAATGATTGCGTTAGTAATTTTGAGAAAATAGGTAGCTAGGACCGGTCAGAATCAGGGCGGATATAAAATAGTTGTGAGTGGAAGAACCAGGAATTAAAATGGAAGCTTGAATCTTTTCACTCCACCTGGTGGAAGTTCTCTGTCACTGCAGGTGGGTTTGGTCTAACCATTTCACTTCAGAGTGACTTGTGCCTGCTTTAGGGCTCAGCCTCTGCTGGACTATTAGACGGCGTGTGTTTCGCTCTTATTGACTTGCTGTGTTTGCTCGTTCTTAGGAACTGTGTTTCACCATCTATTGAAGGGACTTATTTGACCCAGGGTGTATTGCATACTTGGCTGAATGCTTTGACATGTTTGTATAATTGAAGTGACATTGTCAGAATAAACTCTGTAAACAAAGATTTGTTGTAAAAATCTGTCAGTGTGACTTAGGTTCACAGCACAGTTGCTATAGGAACCATGTGCATGTAAACATGTCTGTTATCAGGGGCATTTTGTTGATGCCTTTTGGAAAATTTTTGTAAGACTTGGTTTAGATACATTATGGCTTACAGAGCTGGTTAGTGGGCAGTCTGATATCTCTGTATAAATATCTCCTCTCAGTTTCACTGCCTCTTCAGATTGTATCCACTTTGCAAAACGGGCTTCCTATTTAAGAGGAAGGCATGGAAGTGTAGTGCCAGCGAGGGCTTGTACCTCTCAAAGCCCTCTCAGGGACATAGGGTTCTTCCTTCTGGAGTTGAACAGAACACAATGTGCCACCAAAAACTTCTTCCCCCAGTTCCTCTGTCCCAGCCTCTGCTCCATTTTCTCAGTCAGTTGGGGCAGCAGGGTGCTAACCTCCCATCAGCCTAGCAAGAGGTCTTCTGAATGCCTAAGGGAGGGAGGGACTTTCTAGGGATGCTTTGCTGGCTGCTGCTGCTGCTGCTGCTGCTGCTGCTGCTGCTGTTGCTGTTGCTGTCTCTTGTCATTTTTGTTGTTGCTGCCAGTACTTTCAAAGGCAGAAATTAGGAGGCTGAGGGACCAGGGTCATTTGTGCCTAAGAGTTTAACACTGACCTGGGCAACATAGGACGACCCCATTTCAGGAAAGCAAGCTAAAGCGAAGAAAGGAGAAAAGGCTGCCCAGAGCCTGGGTTTTCTTGTGCTGGCAGTAACAGACAGAGCGCTGCTGCGGCCTCTGCTGATGATCCTGCACCGGGAAAGCTCATGATGTCTGCACTGCAGACTCCAGGCTGCTGTCCGCGATCTGCTTTTGTTCACGTTAAAAATTGTCTTTTTACATTGTAAAGAGTCAGGATGTGCAGCGTAAAACATCCAAGTACGAGTTGAAAGGTTTCCCCTTCTAAAGCTGTTGATACATGGCCACGGTAAATGTTTGGGCTTCTCTGACTGCCCTGATGAGATGTTCATGTGTAGCTCCAGCTTGTTTCCAGAGCGTCCACAGACGCAGCCCTGAACATCTGCTTCTGCTTTGTTTGCTAAGGCACGCCGTTTGAATGTGGCCCTTTTAATCAGGCCCAGCACGCTGTCTAAGTAGCTTTCCATGATTTGTATACAAAAGTCACTTCCCAGGAGAGGAAGGCTCATGAGCTTGAAGTGCACACACCACTAACATCAGAGACCTTCAGTTTGGGAAGTAATTTGAAAGAAATAAGCAGTTTTAAAAAAAGAGAAATTGGAACCACATTTAAAGGTATTTATGTGAAAGGAGAAAGACTTTGTCAGCCTTTCTCGTAGGTTAATACGTGCTGTGTGACTTTATAACTTCCAGGATGGGTTTCTTTTTCTGTAGTAGAAATGATAAATGGTAACTCAAAATTTTGAAATCTAAAGTTTTATTTATATCTAAAGACATTTTTATATCTTTACATCTAAAGATATTAATATACCTTAAAAGAAGTTAGTAATAGACCTATATTAATGATTCTGAAGTATTAGATTACTGGAAAGATCTGATTTAAAAAGACAGTTGGTGGGCAGCGAAGTGGCTCTACAGAGAAGGGAGCTTCTGGGGACCTAAGTTGAGTCCCCGGGCTGCACATAGCGTAAGGAGAGGCAGCTCCTGCCAGTTGTCCTCTGGCTCCCCACATGTGCTCTGGTCTATAGGTGTCCACGCTCTCACACACACACACACACACACACACACACACACACACACACACGTGGATGCGTGCATACACGCACAAGAACAGTCTTTTAAAATATAAAAATATAGCTCGATATGATGCACAATGTTTTCCCCCACCATAAAACACAGCAGGTACAGAGAGAACGCCATTTCTCCTCAGGTTTCAGCATGGCTGATATTTTCATTTGTGGCCAAAGTATTTTTTTTTCAAATGAGACACTTTGAAACCAAAAATGACACAGTTTCAGGAACATGATAGATCACTGAAGATGGTATTCCTCCACAGGAAGAGGAAGAGGCAGCTATTTCCGGGTCACAGGAAAAAGTCCGCACAGGGCCTTCACTCAGCGTCTTCGCTTGTGTGAGCTCGTCGCCCCGCTTTCCTCCTTGAAGCCAGTGTGCTGTTTCCATGTCGTGTTCATTCCAGATCTCCTTCCTTGTTTCCATCTTTCCCCGTTTGCACATGTTCTCCCTGGGCAGCCTTATGTTGTGGGCGTGGAGTGCTCCTGTGCCCTGTGTCCTTGGTACCTGTCCACTGCCTGGACCAGGATCCTAGGGTTGGTGGTTCCGGACTCCGGACCACCATCTTTTCACTAGTCTCTTCCAGTAGGAAGACTTGTTGTAAGCAGCTTTCCCACATAGGGTCTGGCAGCAGAGTAGGGGTCTCCTTAGTACCACCTCCTTATAGGAGGACCCCTCTCTCTACCCTTCTTTCAGGGAATCCCATGAAGCACAGACTGCCCCGCTTTCCCAGTCAGTGACTCTGCTCCTGTTCACTGTCAGTTCACTCTGCTCCAGATGTAGGCCTGTGTTCCCACATCTGGGCAAGGCTGGAGAGGAGAAGTCTCAGGTGGAGGTCCAGGCTCAGAAGTCACTTAACCTTTATGTGCTCTGTTAAGATATTTTCTGAGCTGCCATTTCCCCAGCGTTGGCCAGTGGGGGTTCGGGGTCAGGGAGCAGGAGCAAGACCCAGAGGGACTCTGGGAGTTCACTTTGTAGAGTAGGCGCTCAGTTGGTAAGTGGAGAGCACATTAATTTACTTAGAGCGAACGGGCACCTGCTAGTTCATTCCCCTGGTTCTCGGAAACACAAGGCCTCTGTTACTTCCTCAGGGTGATGAAGTAGTAAGACCCAGCTTACTTGGTATTTAATGAAAAAGGGAATAAAAAGGAGACGACGTGGCTGCTTCTAGGTATGGCAGAGGTGAAAGTTCACAGTGAATATGAGTAGGCTGGGCTGAGCCCTGTGGGGAGAGGAGGAAGGGAAAGACCTCACCCCGAGGGCCTGAGGGAAGCTGGAGAACCTGGAGGCCAGGTCTGCACTGATAGTTAAGTAGGCACCTCAGCCCTTGTCCCAGGTTTAAAGCTCATGGGACTCTGCCTGTTTGGCTTTTCTCTCCCTGCCTGGTGTTTCTTAGAGCCTAGAGCCTGCTGTGTGTTGGTCTAGTGAGTATTTCTCCAGATAAAAGAATGGTTGTACCCGTGTAAAGAACACAAGTTTCTTAACCTGTCAACGGCTGATGGAGTAGATTGCACGCCTGTGGCTTGTGTGGCCAGCAGTGCAGCCTCCCTCCACCCTCCACAGAAGCTTCTCTGGCGATTGCTGTAGGCTGGGCTGTTAAATGAGTACATGGCTATAATGGAGGTGGCTGGCTTCATCTAAACTGCTCCTGAGCAGTACAGACAGCCTGGGACAGACAGCCTTGCAGCCTTATGCCAGAGAGTGAAGTAGATCCTTGGTCTTTGTTTTGAGTCTATTTTGTGGGGCTTTGAAGGAGATGGAAGTAACTAGGCTGGCCTTGAACTCCTAACCCTGCTTCAGGTCTCTGAGTGATAGGATTGTAGGCAGGCACCACTATACCCAGGCTTGAAGTCATGTTCAAAGTTTGTACATTGGCCCATTTTCCACTGGCCTTTCACTATGATCTTTGGGTCTCTTTGAGGAGGCAGAACAATGCACCCCCTTTTTAATTATTGTTTGTGTTGGGTTTTTGTGTGCTGTGTATTGGGGTAAGGTGTCACGACTGCCCCGTGGAGGCTGGAGGCCACCCTTGTAGTCTGTTCTCCTTCCACCCTACCATGGGTTCCTGTGGTTAAGCTGAGGTTGGCAGGCTTTTATTTACCTGCTGAGCCCATAGGTGATTTTTCTGGAATTATGGAAATTACTTTTAGAAATTATATACCGTTTGGTTTTAAATGTTTTAAATGACAAGTTTACAACTTTTACACAAAGTTGTTCCTAAACTTCCCTTTTTTTTGCCAAGTTGGTGAAATGGCTGAATTCATTAGTAAGGATGTAACTTAGAGGAGTGTGCATTTTGGCCCTACTGTGTGCAGTGCTGGCTGATCTGCACTATGGTGTTTTTGGAAAGACTCGGGCATTGATTTTGAGTTCTGCTAGGCCATGTCTATACACTGTATCTATTTGATGGATATTCTTGGTAACATATGCTTTACTGCACTGTCTAGAGACAGAAGAATACGTTTTCTAAACAGTCTGCATTAGGGGTCTTCCCCTTCTTAAGAATTATATAGCATAGAATCTGGCTGGATCAATAGAAAATTAGTTTAAACCATGTGGGGTCATTATTATTTTCAGCTGATACTTTCTTGTAGTTTAGTTCACCCAAAGTTCCAGATTAACTGTGGCGGGTGACACCCTGATGACCAGGATAAGCTGTTTGTGTACACGCGCACATACACAGAGAGAGAGAGAGAGAGAGAGAGACAGACAGACAGACAGACAGACAGACAGAGACAGAGACAGAGACAGAGAGAGAGCTGTTGGTTTTCTCTCAGCCGTGTTCCTGTCAGGTCAGCAGGCTTGGTGTCTAGGGACCTCTACCTGCTACGCCCCAGGCCTCCTGGTGAGAAGTCTGACTGATCCATGAGTCCTTTGGTGGCTTCCTTCTCACGGGAGCAGACACTTAGTCCCTTTTGTTTGTAAGATGAGCCGAGACATTTTCCCTGCCCTAAACATGTAGCTGATCAGTGATGTGTGAGGAGGACCTTGGAAAGCTCAGCTCATGCTGCACACAGGAAGGTGGGGGGATTGTGACCCAGTGGCCACTGCAGTGATGGCTGCAGGGTGAAGTAGCTCCCCAGACGGAGGGAGAAGACAGCTTCAGCCAGAGGTGGCTGGTCTGGCTGTGCTCAGGAAATGGACACTTTCCATTCTCATCTCACTAGTCTTTGCCTCAAATGAAGCAAGCCCTCGGTGGGCCTCTTTTATAGCGAGTTGTAAAGGATTCTCGCCACCACCAACAGCTTCAAAGATGATATAAATAAATGCAAGCATGGTTACCACTAAAAATAAATGTGAAAATATTTTCCCACTTTAGTCTGCTGCCTTACATGGTCAAGTACGTCCATGGATTTAGAGAGGACTGGTGCCTTTGGAGGCATTTTGCGTAGCAGCGCCCTCTTGTGGTAAAATATCATACTGCTTGTTCCATGGGTATGGTTCTGTTGAAAATCAGTCTTTAAAAACATCTCCACAAAAAGTACTTTCTGACTGGGCACGACTACCAACTTAAGTTTCTTCCAGATTTTAGAAGAAAAATAGTGGGGATGGTGAGTGAAGGGAGGATGGTGAGTGAAGAAGGGAGGATGGTGAGTAAAGAAGG
>JANHMN010000023.1:40314287-40351723 GCA_030674055.1 Rhabdomys pumilio | reverse complement strand
GGATGGTGAGTGAAGAAGGGAAGATGGTGAGTAAAGAAGGGAGGATGGTAGGTGAAGGGAAGCTTCTAAGAGCCAGAAATGTTTTTGAAAAGTTTCCTGTTAAAATCCGTTTTCAGAGATGTAATTTTGTGTGTGTGTGTGTGTGTGTGTGTGTGTGTGTGTGTGTGTGTGTGAAAGAGAGAGAGAGAGAGAAGTCATACTCTGGAGCCCTGGTTATCCCAGAACTTGCTGTGTAGACCGGACTGGCCCCTGACTCCCAGTCCTGGGATTGAGGATGTGGCCAGGTGTGGCCAGCTTGGTGTCAGTGTGACTTATGTAGAGACTGTAGCCTGAGCAGGGGTGAGGTCCTCAGTCCTGCTTTCAGATATAGTTTTGCAGACAGCAGCCTGAGTAATGTGGTCAAGCAGACACCATCCTGTCCCTTCCCCAGGGTTACCGCAGAGAGCACTGCTGTGCTGTCTGGTTCAGTCCAGCAAGAACAGTGCTTTGTTACTGAAAGGAAATGGCTTTGCAATGTGGGTTATCTTCATGTCACACAGGACCCTGGGCTGAGGAGCTGCACAGTAGGTAGGGCACACCTGGACCAGGCAGCGGGCAATCCCCTTTTAGTTGATGGCATTTGCTGTAGTATGCTCTGTGATGTCTGTCAGCTAAAGGGGACACAAACTGTTAAAGCACTGCCAAACACATTTTAGAGGCGGTCTGGTTTAATGTGAGTGTTCAGGGGACATCATTGCTGTCATTGGCATGTTTATGGAATAATTTATTCATTGACACCTACAGTCTTAAGTGCCTGCAAACACGTGTGTGTGTGTGTGTGTGTGTGTGTGTGTGTGTGTGTGTGTGTGTGTGATGGGTGATGTGGGTCTAGGGTGCTTATGTGGTGGTCAGAGGAAGACTTTGTGGAGTGGAGTCTCCTCCTCTGCCTTTCCACAGGTGCTGAGCTTGAGCTTGAGTCACGACCTGCACCGCAAGCCCCTGGGTCGGCTGAAGAGGTTGCCCAGCTCAGTGCTTCAGTTTTTTGTAGGGTGTGGTTCTTTGTTTTTCTGTTCCTTTGTCTTTTGACTTTTGTTTTAAAACAGTACTTCTGTGAAGTCAGGAGTCTTTCAACAGATCACCTGTCTCTGCCTCCTGAGTACTATGGTCAATGGCACGGCTCTTCACTTTTAAGAAGTATAAGAAGTATATAAACATAAAGGAAGGGTGCTGTTAAATATGTGGTCATTCTGTACACAAAGCATGCCCACACCAGTAAACCCAGCTCCTGGGGGAAGGGCCGGAAAGAGGAGCACAGGCAGTTGCTTCGGGCTCTTGGGGCCTTCTCACTCCCTCACCTCTCTGTCCTTTGGGAGCACCGTGTTCTCCTTGCTCTGGTGTCAGGTGTGCAGTGTGTCACATCACACATTTGGTAGTCAACTTTTCTTAGCTGAAAATCTGACAGTGTTATTTTTGGAGGGTGGAGGCCTCTGTCCTCGTAAACACAGCATCGACTTCTGGCAAGGAAAGGAGAGTGTTGGAAAGCAGGAAGAAGCCTCTGGTCAGGTTGTTCTCTAACCTGGCAGTGCCTGTGGTGACATCCAAATGGCCGTAGGTAGCTAGGCTGTCGTAAACACTCAGTCCACCTGGGATCATTGTGCCACTCCAGGCCTGTGTGGGGAATCTCCGTGGCATTAGGAAGACTGTGGACTGCTCTGTGCACACTCCCCAGCCACGAGGATCACACCTTCGATCTCAGAACAGGTGTTTGTAAAGGCAGCTTTTAGGATCCATTGGGGAAAGCAGAAGGATTCATGAAGCGGCTAGATCATACAATATTTTTAATGCAGTTTTGTTCCTCTGAGGTACATCCAGTAACAGAAACTAGGCCAACAAGTTATTGACAATTAGTGGTCCTTTGGGATTCTGCTTTAATGAATAGATAAGAATGATTTGTAATTAGCATAATAATTATATGCAAATGAAGGCTTCTGAATTGCTCTAAAACACTTCTGAACTGTTTAAACAACCCTCCTGAGATCTTGTTACTCTATTAATTTGTGTAGCAAATCTTTTTTTCATAGATCATGCAAAGATAAACTTCAGCCCGGCCCCTATGCCAGTGATTATAAACTCCAAGGTGGTAGGACCTGAATTAATGAGATTTACTTATACTGTATTAATGGTACTCTGTGGGAGCCTGCAAGGGTGAGGAGTCACTGGGGATATGTAATTAAAAACAGAAAAGAAAGCTGCTGATTGGAAAAATAACTGTTGGAATCAGTTTCTTAAACAGGTTAGTAAATGTTATTTCTTTCTCTGCTGTTGTACCAAATAGCAGAGCTATTTCCCTGCCACAGTAACATTCACCACAAACACTTGAAGCTGGCTGACCCGCCTTGTCAGCCCCAGGCATGCAGTCAGCACTGGGGTCAGAGACGTTTCCTTTCCTTTCCTTTTTCCTAAGGCTAGGATATTTAAGGGTGGAGCAGTGCTCATAGACTGAGTACTTTGATTTGTCTTCACTTTCACTCAGCCTCTCTCCTCAAGCTCTGCTAAGCTGAGCAGTAGTGCCATGCATTTTAACTTGAAGATTATCGCTGAGCTGTTTGAACAGACACCTAATCAATCATCATATGCTAACAGAACATTTGATAGCAGGCTGCAAGACCCTAACATTCACTTTGTGACATTCCCCTGGGCAGCCAGGCACACTGGCTGGCCCTGTGACATCATTCCCCTGGGCAGCCAGGCACACTGGCTGGCCCTGGTCTTCATGAGCAGGTGTCACAGGAGCTGGGCTTTGGAGTAGCTGTTCCTCACAGCTCGCTAGCCCTCACCTGTGCTAGCTGACCCAGGAGTACTTGAAGCAGTTTCTGGTGTCTGGGCTCATGTTGATTTTGCACAAGCTGTCGAGCTCACCACCCACTTCCCTTCCCCATTCATAATCATGAGTTCAGTCTGGGCTCAAGGACATATTTAGGTTGGCTCAGCACAGGTTTGATGCTTGCATTTTGGGGAACAGCCACTATGCTAAAAGATTCATAAAACTAATATTCTTTGTCTTCAAAATTAATCTGGTTTCCGTTGAGGGTCTCTGTTGAGGGTGGCGGTAAGTAACAGATGCGTACCCATGTGGTAGCGCAGCTTTCCTGAGCCAGGGCCGAACAGTTCCTTATATGGACTTAATGGCTGCATTCTGGGACTCCGGCGTGGAGGCGCTAATCCACTGATTTACCGGATCATACTTTAGTTTGTTCTCCGAGGGGTCTTGGCTTCCATTCGCCTTCATTTTTACTTAAATGAGAGTGTCAGTGACACAGTATTGGTTCACACTAATCCAAACACGTCTTATGCTGGTGCCGCTGTGCTTTTGTGTCGTTGGGACTATTGTTGGAAGACAAGCAGTGTCTCGGAAGGTGCCCCTAGCTAGATAATGATGCATTTACCAGGCCCTTATCCTGTCCAGGCTCTGGGCGTTGTATAGGTAATGAAAATCAGATCACAAAAACATGTTAAGCACAGTGCACCTCAGTAATAAGATTTTTCTCCATTTAGACATGATTTTAAAGCCTGTTTTCTTCTAAAGTGCGTTTCCTTGGCCTGGTGAATTTGCTTTCTTTCTTCCCAAGGATTACAGAAAGTGCATAGCAGATTCAGCCTTCAGAATACCCGGGAGCTGAGGACTGGGTAGACTGCAGCTGTCTTCACCCACAGTATTTATTCTAAAAGAACTAAGGAGATGAGAAGTGTGCAGCTGGTGGCAGCACAATCCACAGGAGCCAGGGGCTTCTCTCCATTAGAGCCTCCCTTTCCCCTGGGATCCCACAGGAGACAGTCCTAACAAAGCCAGCAGGCTGTCTCATTCCACACTAGTGCTCATTTGCAGCCGTAATTGGTAGCTGAGGTCGCATCCTGTATGCTGAAACTGTCATACGTGAAGGAATATATTTGTTCATTGTGATATGGATATGAATCGAGCAGTTTTCAAACTCGAGACCACATCAGATACCCAACAATACAACTGCAGCAAGAAGATACTGTTTAAAAAATTAATTGTAGACGTACAAAGCTTGAGGTGTGAAAACTGCATCCACTTCCTACCCTTTCATAATATGCTACTTAATTCAACTGATTAAACATTTACAGATTCAAACTAGCAAATGCAAAATGTCTAGGTTTTGACAAGGTGCATTATTCTCACCTGTCAGGGCTCCAGTACTGTTGTCAATAATTGGGTCATGTTACACTTTCAGTATGATGTCTTTAATGTTGGCTGCAAAGAGGAGAAGGCTTCATTCTGCATATCTGTCTCAGAAAGACCCCCTTGGACACCCCTGATGCTGAGACTGACGACTTGGTTTTTTAAATGTTCACTCTCCAGATGGCTGACACCTTTGGTTGCCCTGTATGGTATAGCCATGTGAGCCAAGGCAGAGATCAAAGAGTTCAGTGGGGGTTAAGAGCTCTTCCAGAGGACCAGAGTTCAGTTCCCATCCTCCATGCAGTAGCTTACAACCTTCCGTAACTCCAGTTTCAGGGGATCTAACGCCTCCAAGGGCAGTGCACACATGTGGAGTGCACAGATGCACATACAGCAAAGCACCCATACTCATAAATGAACAAGTCTTTTAAAAAAGAGTCTGGGTGAAGTCCAGGTATAGGAAGCCATATTGGTTCCACAGTGGGTGACCATCCTCATGGCACGTTTCAGAAAAGTAGCCTATGGCTCACATTGAGGTTCACGGGTATGCTTTGTGGATAGTGTGTCAGATCTACAGCGACGTGTCCACAAGGTTTTCAGCTCCTGTAGTTTCTGAATCTGCTGCAAGTGGGTTTCGTAGATGTGTGGAGTGGCTGCCTGGCATGGGGTAGCAGAGAGGTATCTGACTGTTCTGTCCTTCACTGGTCCCTTGGGGCCAACCTGGAAGTGACTGACACTGACCAGAATTTAAGCTGAGTTCTCCCTTCTTTACAAGTTGTCTGGTCCTAGTGTCTGAACTGCCTTTATTTAGTGCCATTGGTTTTATTTATTCAACACTAGAGGTAATCGTGTACACTTTGTTGTGGATTCACATAGAGTTTTTCTATGGATGTGGGTAGGTTTAAAGTTCAGGGCACCTCCAGTTTTTTATCTTCAGTTCTAAAATTCCATTTCCCTCTTTCCTTTCACATTTTACTACGTCAGTAATCAAGGTTTGTCTCCTAGCTGTGACGTGCATTAGCCTTCTGTGTGCTCTTTATTAGTGACATATATTAGTGACATATATGACCTTTACCTGCCAGCTGCTCATGTTCAGAATGTGCGGTATTTACTATGCAGTCCCCACAGCTGAGGAAAAACATGGATGCTATGACTACAGCCACGTCACACCCAGAGAAAAGGGGTGTGGCTTCTTGCTCAAAGAGAATAAGTGGGCAGATCATGACCAACCTTCTGGGCAGTAGTAGATGGATGATTAGAATTTAATTGTTAAAATATCCTAAACATGGTATGCCTTCCTCTTTGCTCTTAAATATGAAGACTGACGCACTTGTCTCTTGTAAGAGATGTATTCTTGGCTGATAGTCCGGTTTTAATTCTGACTGAATGTTCTCTCTTCTCTTTTAGTAGTTGATACATGGCATTCTTCTTGGGGTTTTGTTTTGTTTTGTCTTGTCTGCCTCTTTCTTTTTCTTGACTGACCTTAGGGACCACCTCTGTGCTCTGGCCCTAATCACCGTGTGGTTCCACAGGAACTCTGATGGAGATTGTTTAATGTAACGATGCTTTTTTAATGTGAGGGAAGTAGGCCTGTCTCTGGCTTTAATTTTGAACCTCTGCGCTAGAAAGAATGGTTCAGTGGCTCATAGGTTTGTTTTGTTGGGTGGCTTACTTCTGCTTGTGAGTGCAAGTCTTGGACAACCTGTTCAGTTGCTGCTTTCCTGGGTCTAAGGAAGCACGCTACTAGTTTTTATGATGCAGGCCTAAGTTGGAGTTTGAATTTATCCTAACTGGTAGCCAGATAAGTGAAATGACTCTGGTTGTCTGCCCCTTGAGGGCGGCTCCTCCCTGTGCATGCTTTCTGAGGAAAACTAACTGGCCTCATGCTCTGGCCTTACCACATCAACTGTTTCAGATAGCCAGATCATTGATACCTAGTGTAGCTGGCCAGGTTCACAAATTTAACAGTTTCTCTGGCGTCCTAGACTGGGCTGAGACAGGCATGCACTGAGACAGGCATGCAGTCCAGGCTCACATGTTTCCCCAAGCCTGCTTCTTTCAAGTTTAGTATTTTTTCCTGGTCCCCGTTCTCTCTCATGTGATTTATTTATAACCCTCCTTTGGAATTATCAGCACACCATGTGCATTTACTAACTGTGGAGTTGTAAGCGGCCACTTCCCAGTGTATTTTCTCTGCTTTAGGAACATTTATGTTGGACTTGGGGACGTGCTCTATGCATGCTTTGCTTGAACTGCTCTTATCTGGAGCGCAGCTTCCAGCCAAGGTTTCCTCTCGGCCTGTCTGGGTATTTTCTGTAGTGTTTGTCCCCGTCACAAATGCTGAGAAGCACCTTGGGTCTCGGAAGGCAGCCTGGGTCATGACAGTCAGTACAGTCATTTGCTCATACTCCAAACATAACTTTGCTTCTGTGGAGAGAACAGGGGAAAGAGAGAGATAAAGAGAGCAGGAGGTGGAGACAGAACTTTAGAGAGATAAAATGACTTAACTCACTTTCTGCAATCTGTCAGGCAGGATGTATTGAGGGAAGTAAAAGTCCTAGAGCAAAACCACTGGACTTTGGGGTTGTCTGCACCATCACAGAAGAGCCTCACTCACCCTTCCCTGCCGCTCATGACAGCGAGAGTACAGGAGCAAACCTGACTGCTGTGAGTAGTCGTTGCTCACAGTGCAGCGGCAGCCCAGGGTCACCAAGTGCAGGTCTTGTTGACAGCGTGGTGTCTACATGACTGTTAAACTCTTGAGGGCCCAGCAGCTAGTCTTGGGCTTCTCTCAGGGCTCCACACTTCTAATTACATAGTTGAGACAAGTTTAAAAAGTAAGAGGATGAGGCACACACAGCACTGTAGCTTCAGAAAGACGCCTGGCAAGGTTAAAGAATGGTTCTGGTTTTCCTCTTCATCGCTGACTCTGTTTTGCTTTACAGGACTACAAAGCTGATGAAGACCCTGCATTATTCCAGTCAGTCAAGACCAAGAGAGGCCCTCTGGGACCTAACTGGAAGGTACTGGCTGCTGACCATGCTGACAAGCAGAGTCCTGCAAACATAACAGTTGCTAGGTTCTTAAGTCTTAAAGAGATAGTTGGTGATGGTTAAATTGCACAGAGGGTTTTGTTTGTGATAAAGACTCGGGGCCATTTTCAGTTGGCCTGTGAGTGTGTGCTGCATTAACAAACGGAACAGAGCCACGCATGTGGTGTGCCACACTATGCTGAAGCATACGACAAGAGGCAAGTGGTGTGATCTTTGGGGACTATGACGTCTTCTCCTGACTCCAGACAGTACAGAATCCATGTTAAATGAAGGTTTATAGTAGGGTCTAGCCTACATCAACTGTAAACAAGTTCTCCCCCCACCCAGGTGTTTCCTTGGCATTTATTGATACTTACGCATCTGGACAGCAGGACACCAGAGAGTGGTTTTTGTGGCAAGTGTTTGTATTCAGAGAGAGTGCACCTTTGCTCCACCCATGAAGGAGGAAAAGCAGCGCCAACAGAATCATTAGAAACACTATAGAGGTGTAGTTTACTACACTGAACAGAATCCCTAAACATGGCTTACAGGGTTAGCGGCTGGTTATTCTGATTAGTTTGACGGACCAGGAAGGGCATAAACCCCTGACCAGAGCAGACTGTTCACCCACAGGGCTTTCTTGGCAGCCAAGCTCCAACAGACTGCCGACAGCCTCAGGGAGCAGTGTGTATGGTGCCGGCTGGTCCTATAGAGGACACTGTGGTCCTGATGCTGCTGTGTCTGTGTTGTACATGGTGCACATCAGTTAAAAGGCAGGAGGGAGGGAAATGACTCATTGCAGGGTATAGTAGTTCACACCTTTAATTTCAGGACCCAGAAGTTCAAGGCCAGCCTGATCTACATGGAGTTCGAGGCCAGCCAGAACTACATAGTAGGACCCTATCTTAGAAAGGAAAGAAAGAATCATTTGTCATATTTTCAGGTTTGTTTCCAGGGTATAGTTTAGAACTCTTCCCATCTAATAACCGTGACTAGAGACTTGATACTCAAGCAGTGGTAAATGTCATTCACAGTGACGAACGGGTTCCATGGGCATTATCTGAGCGCAGTCTAAGGGATCTGCAAAGTATCCCCAGCGATCTCCAGGTTTAGCCCTCCATTCAGGCTACTGGCTCTCCAAGGCACAGTCCCTGCTAAGGCAGCCCGGCTTCTCTGGTGCTGACTCTGGCATACAAGCTTTTACAGGGGACGAAGAGACAAGGCTTGTGAGAAATTTCCGAGTTTTCACCCAGTTAACAGTGTTTGAAGTACAGATTTTATACACCAGTTGCATGGTTGGCTTGTTCTGCTTGAGTGCAGAGGGCAGGAATTCTTGGAACTCCTGAGAGGTTTCTGACTGGCCACGGAATTACTTGATGTTTGACTTTGGCCTGGTTTTTCTGGTTCTGAGGAAACAAGAATATGTAGTTAGCATGGCCTGTTCTTGCTTTGCTGCTGTGATGAGCGTTGCTCATGGAATCCGTTCGTCACTGTGAGTGACATTTACCACTTCTTCAATACTAAGTCTCCAGTCACGGTCTAGTCAGGTCCTTGATCTCTGATTATTTAAAATTCTGAAGTAGCTTAAGTTTGTTTGGTGATATGGTTTCCTACAGGAGCCAGTGCTACCTGAGGGGTATGTATAGCCCAGGCAGCCCTTGAACGCTTAGTATTTCCCCACCTCAGCCTCCCAAGTGCCGAGATGACAGGCTTGAGCAGGAGCGACGGTAGCTTCATATGCCCGCGCAGAGAGCTCCTCCTGTGCACCTGTGGATGGATCACTCACTCGAGTTTCACACGGTGGTGGGTGCAGGTCCTCTTACAAAGCAGGCAGCTGCTAACTGACCTTTCATGACCTTGTGACTATCCTGGGCAATGAGGCAAATAAGCTACACTACCATTTATTGGTGTGAAGGAAGGTGAAGATGAGCCCGTGACAGTGGCTGAGCATACATGGCAATGGGCACCTCTGGACTTGATAAGCAGGCTAAGGAGGGGTGGTAGTTGCCTGGTTGTGTGTCTGTAGGTGCTCAGAAGACCCAGGACCTGACCCATGTTGGACAAGCACTCTGTTACTGAGTTACACTTAAGTGAGTGCTTTGACACCCCCCCTTACTTGGTATGGAGGTTACTTCCTGTGGTGTTTACTGGCTGTACTCAGCTGAGAGCAGGTTCCCTGTGGTACCAGGCAACAATACAAGGACATATTTAACCTTCCAAATCTTGCTGGGCGGCGTGCTTGGGTGCTTTGGTTTATAAATGAGAACTGTGGCCAGAGAAACGCAGATGAGACTTGTAGGAGAAACTGTGGTACCTGCAGGTTCACAGTCCTGGGTCCAGTGCTGCTCACAGGAGTGAGATTTGGCCATGAGGCAGATCCTTACTCAGAGGTCATGCTTCTGCCTCTTGTGTGTCATGTTGTGTCCTTAACAGTTTCACTCTGCTTAGACAATTCTACAGAGTGGTCAGGGCATCTCTAGTGATAGAGACACAAAAGGAGACTCACCAAGTCCTGTGCAGGTCCGTGCATTTCATGTGTCAGGATGCGGGCACTGCGCACCTTGAGCCGCAGTTTCCATATCCTCTAAAGCTCAGACATCAGCACCCACCTCGAAAGTTGTGAGGAAGATTAAAGGACCTAGCATGTGCTGCACACAGGAAGGCAGGACAAAAGGTCAAATTCTTGATCTTCCCCTTTTTGTATGAGTGCGTGTGTGCATGTGTGTGTCCATCCATGTCTCCCCATTGTACATCAGTAGCTAGGATTCATTTGTCTTGGGTCTTCAGTCCATGCCCCTTGTCCTTATGTGTTTAATGAGTGCTTGGTGTGGCTTAGCTGTTAAGCCAAGGCCACAGAGCTCAGAGCATTTCCCAGCTGGGTGGTGCGACGGAGACTTTCTCGTCCAAGTTTGTCATGAGCACAGGTTTTTCCCACTTACAATATGATACAGATTTTTACTTAAAACAAACAAACAAACAAGGCCAGGAGTTCACTATAGCTTCAGAGAGTAGGAAATGAGTCATCTGCTCATTTTCCTTAAGAAGAAGGAAATTAAAAGATCTGAGCGCATGAATTATACTTTATTACTTAGAGTTCAACATGAAGCGACTTTGTGCATGCTGATAGAGCAATTTATAAGCTGATTAAGAATTGTGCTTCAAGGCAGAACTGCTGACGAGTATCGTCCTTTTCTGTGTGGCTGTTGGCATGCACACACATGTATGCACGCACACACGTGTGCATGCATGTGTAGGTTTACGTTTCCATCTGGAGGATGTGTGTCTGTGACGCTAGTACAGCCACCATGGTAAGGCCTCCTTCCCAGTAGTATTTTACACGTGTGTTCCTCTTGCTCTCCAGTTTGCCACATCTGACCCAGCGTAACAAATTGAAGATTATGGTATCATTCTAACCCAGTGAAAGGCCTCATATCTTTCTTCATTTAAGCAGACAGCTCTTGAAGAGTTAAGCATCTGTGTCCACAAATGGATGGTCGTTCCTAACGAGGAGGCTGTGCCAAAGCACCTGCTTCTGCAGTGCCCAGACAGCGGTGCACACGATGGGCAGGTCAGGAAAAGGAGTTGTCCCAGAAATTCCGGAGGTTTGATGTGTGCAACTGTGTTCCTCTTCAAAATGCTGGCAGCGGGAGCTTGGCCTTCCAGACTCCTGCTCAGTCACACCCTAGGGCAGCCCTCGTGGACAGTCTGAGTTCCTGCTCACATTGTAGAAACACCAGTTTGTTTCTTCTCTATCCTCATGATTGATTTCTCTTTCTACCCCACATGCGTGAAAAGGTGACAGCAGCCCTCTCTGTCAGTTGAGGTGTGAGGTGGTGTGCTGGGGACGGGAGTAGTGGACAGGGCTGCTGAGGAGAAGCCACACTGCAGCTGTGGAAGCCTCCTTCCAGGTAGACGCTGTGGCTGTCCTAGGAGAGCGCTCCTGAGCTACAGGTCCCTAACCTGACTGCCTGAGGCCCAGAGCAGTTGAGGGCGTGCTTCCTTCCTGTACTGTTTGAAACCCCACAGCAGGTAACATGTGGAACTCAAACTGGTTTCTAGTCAGACCACAATTTATATTCTATATAATAAAGACATTTACAGACATGGCATGATTCAGAGGAGGTTTACATGGTTGTTGACTCCACTTTTGAGGTGAAGTCTCTGAAGTGCATTTAGCACATAATGTGCCTTAGTTATATGTGTAGAACCTCTCCCAGAGATGTCAAAATGAACAGGCCCGTGTCTTAGACAGTCAGGGTGCCCTGGCTGCCGGCTAGCTCGTGCCGGCTAGCTCGTGCCTTGGCTTGTTTGTGGAATGCCCCGGCTCCTAGGTAGGTGAGCTGCAGGCCTCAGGCCTCTGGAATTCTGTGCTGCCTGGTTTGGGAAGTAACGTGGCAGAGCTGAGTCCATCAGACAGGACCCTGAAGGTGCACTTGCACGGGGTGACGTCATCCCTGGTGGTGAAGGTGTGACACTGGCTGTTGATCCCTCACAAGTGAGGCCTTCCTGAACTTGTTGTTCCTGTTGTTTATAAACTTAAAGTAAAGAGTCCCCATGGTGAACCCCCACCCCACCAGAGGCCTCTGGGTGCCCCTGTGGTACTGTTGGTACCTCAGGTCAGGGTGGTCTCCTTGTTCTACTCCCTGTCTTCTGAGTGTAAAGCCACCATAATTTGTGACAGTGCCTTGCTTACATGTGCCCTCAGTAGGCTCTTAGTCCAGAGTCAGTAAACGAATGCCAGTCAGTAAGATACAAGGCTTGACATGTAGGAAAACAGTGTCAGCCCAGGCCCACCCAAAAGACTCACAGAGTAAAAGCTGTCTAGAGAAGACAGCGAGCGTGCACTGGAGGCTGGGGCTTGCCTGAGACTGCGGTACACATGCTTGCCATGCAGTCAGTGATCCTCTGCTGGCGTTTGCTGGTGCACACTGGCAGCAGCCCTTGCCACACATTTATTTTTAACTTTCTTAGTGTGATTTCGGTTGGAAACTTAACACTACAAATTCGGCCGCCAAAACTGAGCATTCTGATTGCAAACCACTGAAAAACTAAAATACTGGGGAGTGTGAACCACATGGAGACTGCTCTGCTGCTGAGGAGCGGCAGCTCTGCCCCTCCCACACAGCGAGCCTACAGCGTGAGGCTAGGAGACTGAGAGGACCTGGGTCTCGCTCTCCTTTACTTCTCTTCACGTCTGTACGTACTTCTCTGTCGCAGACCAGGCATTTGTTCTTGAGGCTAATGCTGACTGATTGCTTACCATCTTACCAAGCTACACATGCCGCAAGGATTCAGTCACGATGTATGGCTGCTGTGTGCGCTGCTTCCCTGAAGGCCTCGGCCACATGCCTCAGAGTAACCTAATATGCGCTCTTAAATTGAAAACATGATTGGACTTGGGAAGCTTCATTTATAGTTAGTAACATGAAATGTAAGGAATTCCGTGACTGTACAAATGGTTTAAATGCAATTGTGAAAACATTTTGCAACTAACTCGTAGATGCTACATTATGGATGAAATTTGAATTATGTGGGAAATAACCTACTGCGAGGCTCTGTGAACTTGGGACACCGTCTCACAGAACTGCTGGTAGCTCTTCTGTTAACTAACTGATGTTCTCCTTCTTTTTAAAAAAAAAAAATGCCATTTAAAAAATCTAATCATTTACAACTCACTTCTTGGCAGAATAATTGTATTATGAACTAGCCTTAGCTGCCTTGATGTGGGTAATGCAGTTTTCAGTTTGGGCTGGATTGGAGCAGTGTGTGAAAAGCCTGTATTTTGTTCTGTTCCCTGCCTTTGGGTTGTTTCGAGAGGAAGTTGTTTTTAAAGCAGTTGAGCTCCTAGGAACTTGATACAGGATGGAACTTCTTTCTGTCACAATGGAAATACCTTTACAAAAATGGGGGAGGGCTAGAGAGACAGCCTGGGGGGGAGGGGAGCGCAAGTTTTTGCAGAGGACCTGGGTTTAGTTCCTAGCATCTACATGTTATCTCATAACCAGTTCCAGGAGATCTGATGCCCTCTTATGGCCTCTGCAAGCACCACACATACATGGGGTGCTTGTACATACGTGTAGACACAACACTCATGCATGAGCAGACACATGTGTGCATGCCCTAGCATGCATCAGGGTCAGAGGACAGCTTGCAGGAGTTGGTGCTCTTCTTTAACGAGCTACCAAGAGGTTGAACCAAGACAGTGAGGCCTGGCAGCAGACACTGTACCCACTGAGCCGTCCCACTAGTTTAAAGGCTCTAGCTTGGATTACTGGATGATTCTGACAGAATGGCACCTACAGGGCCGTGCACACATTACTGGCTGCAGGAAGACACATAGGAATGGCACCTACAGGGCCGTGCACACATTACTGACTGCAGGAAGACTTGGAGCTTGTGAGTTTCAACTTTTCTTCTTTGATGCCACATTTGTCTCTGCTTTCTGGTGACTCCAGTGATGTGCTGACGCCTCCAGGAAGACAGCTAGGAGGTCGAGGCAGCGGGCCTTTGTCTACCTGAGCAGAGTTTAGTTGGTTTGCATATTCTTCCCTCAAAGGGTTGGTTTTGTTTTTGTTTTTAGTAACTACTTGTAAGTTGGATGGAAAAACAAGAAGATTGAAAATAAACAAACATGTGAGGTATAGAGCAATTGCTTCTAGAACTAGGATTATTTATTTTTTTGGCCCATTTAATTTTTAAAATAATTCTTATAGCTAAGTGCAAACTCTGTAAATTGCTGTGTTAATTGGCGTAAGTAGCCTGGCAGCGTCGCTAGGAAGCCGGCTCACTGTGGACTCGCTGTGTGTTGGAGTCCAGCCTGTGGAGGGCACTTGGCTCGCTCCTTTAATTAGAACGAGCCTCCTCTCGCTTTGGGGAGAAGGCTGAAGGGCTCACAGGTAAGCTTTTGTAGAGAATAAGGTGTGCGACTCTTAGGGTTGGGAGTGGAGTTGTGTATGACTTGTGCCCAGGATGTGTCCCAGCTGGAAGTTGCTTAGGGCTCTCAGTGTTACAGGGGTGGTGGCTGAGCTGTAGAAGACTGTAGCTTGAGGGTGCGACTGCGGCTTCACAGGCATTGAATCTATAGCCACACAGAGGAGTGAAGGCAGTGGAAAGTATGGGTTCTGTACAGCAGGAGCCACAGACGGACGCCTTGCTCCTGACCTAGTAGCAGCCAGACCTGACAGACCCTGGAGCCATGTTCTCCTCGCTCAGCTGCACTCAACTGGGCTAAAGGTCCCACATGGGTTCATTGCTTATTGAAGAAATGGTCTGTGGGAGGCTCACCTTAACATCCTTTCTGGGGAACCGGGCTTTCAGAGGCAAGCTACTGACCTCATCCATGCCAGTGCCCAGCTCAGAGCCAGGCCTGCAGTCAAGGAGAGGGAGGCATGTGTCAATTTAGCTGGCCTGGTAGAAATGAAAATATTTTAGAGAGACGCTTGTGTCTGTCTCATTCTGATTGTTTAAACATTGGACTCACAACAGCGAGGATTTCCCAGGGACTCTTAGTGCTAGGAGGAGGAGAATGTGCTTGTCAGAGGGGGAGTTTGTGTTGTCTTCCAGAGAGACTCCACAACGACAGCTCATGAACACCTCACAGGATGAAAGTGAACCCCGACAAGGGTGGGTGAGTGGAGGGCAGTAACACGTCCACCAGGGCTTACGTACATAGTCTTGACCCTCTGTTTAAACTTCAGTCTCACTTTAAGACCCCAAAGGTGGACTGACGGGGCTTCCATATATCTTTGTCCCTCTCTTAGTGTAACTATGTTGAGTAAACTTCCTTTTTCTGCTTCCCACTGTTAAACTGGCTCTTGTTACTGGTGATTGAAGACAGGGGGCCAGACCTGACCTGACATAGCTTTGTGACCCCCACGACTGACAGCAGTGTGTGCTGCTGCATGACAGATGAATGGCTCCCACCAAGGGCAGCAGTGTTATTCTGTCATTACAAATACACATGCATGCACGCACGCACGCACCTCCCCTACACCCCCACACCCCCACACACTATCCCTTCCTTAAGGCCATGTATAAGACAGAATTGCATACAGTAGGTGGTAGAACAGCTGGGTACTCAGGTGGAAGGCTCATCACTCTTTCCAACCCTCCATGAGTGTGTGTTACCTGTCATGGAGCCCAGCTCTGGGATACGCAGCTCTGCAGTACTCCTGTTCAAGGGTGTAGCTGAACCCTTCTCCATAGCCGTTACGCAGCTTGAAGGACCGTTGCTTACAGCATCCCCATTTATCCAAGCAAGACTTGATTTTTCCGTCGATATCGTTTGAGTGAATACCAGTGTGTGGTACTCTGGAGACGGAAGCAGTATGCACAGGCCGTGCTGTGAGCAGTGTGCGTTTGCATCACTGGCTGTGGCCTTGTGCAGTCGTGAACTGCTGCTGCATTGGAGATACTTGGGAGGTCATGAGCGGATCCGCAGGAGAAGTTAGGGAAGACAGCTTCCCGTTTAGGCTCCCTGTGGTCAGAGCTTCAGTGACAGCAGCTGACCTCACAGCTGAATGGCAGAGGAGCACTGCTCTACTGAAGTGATTCAGAACTTCCAAACTAAAAGTCCATGGTGGTGTTTCATAGTGTTCTGTTTGGGTCAAAACCTAAATGCTGATGTCGGGATTTTTCAATCTTCTCATCTAGAAGGAGCTGGCGAACGCCCCTGACTGTCCTAGGATGTGTGCCTATAAGCTGGTAACCATCAAGTTCAAGTGGTGGGGACTGCAGAGCAAAGTTGAGAACTTCATCCAGAAGGTAAATCTCCTCAGATTAAATATAACGAGATCTTAAGGGACTTTTTCTTCGTTTGTTTGTTTGTTTGTTTGTTTCAGGTTTTATCTTAATGTGTGCAGAGCCTGCATGTATGTCTGCACCAGATGCAGTACCTGTGGAAGCCAGAAGAGGGTGTCAGATGATCCAGAGCTGGAGTTAGAAACAGTTGAGAGCCATTGTGTGGATCCTGCAGAAGGGCAGCCAGTGTCCTCAACCTCCCTGGGCCACCTCTGCAGCCCTCGAGGGACATCCTTAGGAGAAACACAGTGCTTTCCTGACAGTTGTTCCAGCACTTCCGTACAGAGCCCCTCCCGGATGTGGGAGTGTCCTCCTCCATAGGATTCCCTCCCATCGTCACTGCAAAGATGTTCTCGGAGGCTGGAGAGATGGCTCAGTGGTTAAGAGCACTGGCTGCTTTTCAGAGGTCTTAGGTTTGATTCCCAGCACCCACGTGATGGTTTACACCCATCTATAACACAGTTGCGGGGATCCACGCTCTGTTCTGGCCTCCAAGGAAACTGTGAGCATGAGGTACAGAGATATACACGCACATACTTGGTGCATATACGTAAAAAGAAATCCTAGGAGAGAAAAGACACCCTGTTCCCCACTGGATTCCCACAGAGGTTCTGCGGCTTGGACAACCTCCCTGCCTTTAGCCTACCGAAAGCCTTGCTGTTTCTGCCTAGTTACAGCTGGCTCGTGAGCTCGCTCTCGGCATACTGGCCTTCTTGTCTTGACATTGTTGTCGGTATATTGACAACCCTGTTTAGATACTGAGAAGTCGAATGTGTGAACCCGAAGCTTTCTGTTCACGGGGAAGAGGTTGAAAATTGTCCCCAAAGAGTCAGTTGTTGCATCTACTTTGCTCTCTTTAGGAGAGTTGTATGTAACTTAAATAGTTGGGTATTTAAACCAGTATTTGTATACATGGTGGGGTATGTGTGATATTCAAGGGCAGTGATGTACAGTACCCAAGGCTTTTTATTGTGTACCTCTAAGCACTGCGGGCTTTCCTTAAGTGCAGCATGCCTTTTGACAGGAGTGGTCTCATTGTAGAATCACGTGGTTGGCCTCTGATCCTTGGCATTGAGAGTACTTGTCAGTAATAGAGCCAGCAGGAGCCTATGTATGTCATGTGCTCTTGGCTTCTACCAGACCATTAATCCTTTTGCAGGGGAGAGTCTTTCTCTCATTTCACAGGGGATTTTGAAAATGATTTTGAATTATGTTTATTTGCCGTGTGTGGTCTGTGTAGCACCTGGGTGGTGTGGAGAGCGGGAGTTTGTGGGAGTTGTGTCTTGTCTTTCACTGCACAGATCCAGAGACTGAGCTGAAGTCCTCATGCCTGGAGGCAAGCACCATGACCTGCTGAGCTGTCTTGCCTCCCTCACAGGGGACTTTTTTATTTTTATTTTGTATATAAGGATAACAGAGCAGAATTAAGGTTTCTGTTGATAGAAAGATTTTAGATTTTAGACAGTCAAGTGGGGTCTCTGAGTTTGAAGCCAACTTGATCTACAGAGTGAATTTCAGGGTTTCACAGAGAAACCCTGTCTTGAAAAGAGCAATCTGTGTGTGTGTGTGTGTGTGTGTGTGTGTTATTTTGAGACAAAGTCTCTCCACATACCCCTGGCTGTTCTGAAACTCACTATATCGACCAGGCTGGCTCTAACTCAGAGATTGCCTGCATCTGCCTCCCGAGTATTGACTGGTGTACATATTTAATACTTAATATTAAATATGTATTTAAGTATTTAAGTATTTAAAAGGTGTACACCACCAATCTTGGCCTAGTCTCTGCTGTTGTATAAAATGGACTTTTCAAACTAAGCACATGTGCATCCTATGAGGTGCCTGGGACACGTAAGTCAATGTATCACTAATCAACTGTTTTTGCCACTTTGTTTTAAAAGCAAGAAAAACGGATATTTACAAACTTACATCGCCAGCTCTTTTGTTGGATTGACAAGTGGATTGACCTGACAATGGAAGACATTAGGAGAATGGAGGACGAGACTCAGAAAGAACTAGAAACAGTAAGCCTCGCCGTGACGGTTGTGTCTGCTCTCTGAAAGTGCAGGTGCTTCCTTCTCAGACTTAGGAGGAGTGCTGGAGGCCATTTCTTTCCATGTTTGCTTTCACCAGAACGGAGTTTTTTAGACACTAGTGCCCTTCACCCCTCCTGAGTGTAGACTGGAACCTTCTTAACCTAGAATGTGTTCCTTGTGAAAACTTCCAGGTACATCAGTGTCTGTGACAGTCTCTGTCTCAGTCCCTGTGACTCAGCAGTCAGCCCAGCTCCTCCATAGGCGAGGGGAGGTGAGTCTGGTGAGGGCCATCTCCCCGCCCACCGGCTGAGAGCTCTTCTGTCTTGGGAAGCTCTAGGAACATTCCAGTGGTCCTTGGCAGGGGGTCAGGGTATAGTGTGATGGTTAAGCAAGGATTTGGTTTGATTTTTCCCTGGGCCGTGCTTGTCTGCAGTTGGCAGTTCATTCCCAGACTGGGAAGTGAATCCAAGGCATGTCCAGAGCCCTCAGGGCTTCCAGGCAGTCATCTCGAGTCCTGCCAACAGACCTGGCTCTGCAAGTCCTGCAGGTGTGGTATCTGATGGCCTGTGAGACTAGAGCCCCGTGTGGTCATGGGGAGCAGCAGGAAGTTGGACTCTGGCACAAAAGGAATGGTGTCTCTGTCGTAGCACAGTGAAGGATTTGTGTCTGCAGTTGGTTACTTTGGGTGATTGGAGCAGGCCTGCTTCTAATTAGCCTTACACAAATCTTCAGAAAGGAGTGTAGTGTATCTTCTTTATAGGACAATAGAAGGCTTCAGCCTACCTAATATTTGAAGTAAACTATAGACAGACTTCAACTTATGAATGGATTTTGCTCCAGATTATTTTTGCTTGATTGAATTTGGAAGGTACTTTCCCATAGAAACATTGTAAGGGACTTGGTTTTTCTCTTGCTGAGGCTGAGACTCTGGGTCTGGCAGGGTGGTGGAATGATGCAAGTCTCCCCTCCTCTCTGTTCTAAGGTTTGCCATGGGTACTCCCATAGGCATGGGCCTCACTGCTGCAGTCTTCTGGTCCGTACCTCCCACCCCCTTGTGCTCACTTCTCAATAGTTAGTGCTCCTGAGGAGCGGCCCAGGCCCAGGAGCCAGCCCTCCCGGCAGGGACCTTTGCCTGCCGTGCACTCCCTCTTAGGTTCCTCTAGGTTCTAGAGCACTGGCCTGTTGTATGTCAGCTCTGGAGCAGCTGATCCAGCTGTAGCACAGCTGCTTCCAGACAGTGTTTCCCAGAGCCTAGGGGTGACAGAAAATCAGACCCAGGGAGAACCTTGGCCCTACTATAAGTTTGTGCTGAACTCTCTGTTGAGGAAGACTGACCACTGTGACTAGATGATGAGCTCAGCCCTCTGGCCCCTGACCCCTGACCCTTGGACAGAGCATGGCTACTGAAACCTGAACACACCCAGAGAGCCCCTGGCCTGGAGGAGTTGACTCTTGCTCCTACTCTGGCAGTAGATGCCAGAGAAGGTCAGCAGCAGCTCTGCCAGTCAGCTTGGAAGTAGAACTGAAGACGCTCAGGGCTCAGGCTGAGTGAAATCCCCTGTGAACCTGCTGCACTCTGTCCTGGGCTCAGGGTGCAGGCGGATTTTCATCTGTGAATACGTCAGAATTACTTTACATAGATCTCAGCATTCTGGGCTGGCTGACCTTACATAGCCCCTTGTGATGTCACAGAGTGTTCTATTCCCACACTAGGGGTTGTTTTAGAAATACAGTATTTGTTTTCCATCTGTTTCTGGTGTGCTCCTTTGAGGGTTGTTTGTTTGTTTGGGGGGTGTCTATAGCTGTTAGAAATGCCTGCTCTTTTGCTGGTTCTTTTCCATGTTCTGTTCCTCTGTGTCTTTTCTTTGGTCCTTGCTCCTAGTCAACCTGAAGCATTGAGAAGCTGCTCTTACGAAGAGTCACAGTGGCGGCACCTTCACAGTCTCCTGTCTTGTCCAGCCCCGCGCCCAAAGTGTTTCTCAAAGCACATCGACCCTTCCCTTGCAGTTACATCCCTGATAATTTGCTGCCTTAATGGGTGCCTTTGTTTAGATGCAGATGCAGTTACCTTTCCAGACTGTTACAGGGATTTCCCCATAATAAGTCTGTTGAAGCCAGGACCAGTTGAAGGTCTCAGAACTCCATCCCGTCGGAGACACATGAGAAGCAGGCAGTCTCTATAATCATTGCTAGACCCTTTCTCTCCACTTGCTTACTAACCCTACATAGAATCATTTTAGCAGCTCATGATTTTATTTTACATTTAGATGCGTAAGAAGGGTTCCGTCCGAGGCACGTCGGCTGCTGATGCCTAGATGAGTCCCCTGTAGGTCAGAGACATTATCAAACTGTGTAAGTGAAGACCTGGGTAAAAGAGTATCTAAAAGCCTGTGCCTTTTGGTGATGGGGAGTTAACTGATGAACACACAGGCTCTTGCCAGTGTTGACGGGATTCTTCGTTGAGAATTGAATAGATGTCCACTGTAGAAACCATGAACCTGTGTGTCTCACTGGGTCGTTCTGTGGGCCAGGTCAAATGTCACAGTCTCCTCCACTGCCGGTGTAGCTGCTTATTTAGTGGCCCTGCCCTGGAAGCTGGTTGACCTTTTGATAGCCAGCCAATTAGTGGACCTGGTTCTCAATAGAGCCTTTTGTCATTCCCAAGGAGACCTAGGATTCCTCCCGCTACACCATGAGGCCAACCTCAGTAGCTCACTGGAGCTGTGAAGTGTCCTGTGTGACACAGTTTGCTTTGCAGTTAACTTTACTCTGTACGCTTAACATTTTTTCTGTGGTATTCCTTATTAGAGCTTATATGCCCAAGTGGTATTTGCATAGGTGGAGCAGAGAGCGTCTGATGCGCCCCACAGGCTCAGGTAGAGAATCAGAGCGGCGGGGCCTGTGCTCTCTGCAGATGTCCATGAGACAGCAGTGGGCCGTGGGCCGCACAGGAGCGAGCCTTCTTGCTGCTCCCTTAGTGGGGCTCTGCCTTCCCCACACCATCTTCCCCAGAGGTGCTCTGTCGTGAGAGGGGGCTGCTTTGTCCAGCCAGAGTTGAGTAATACTGCTGAGATTTCCCCAGAGTTCTCTATATTTCGTGTTCATTTAAAAGTTTTTTTAGTTGTTGTCACTTTAACTTTCTATGATTTGTTCCTGCTTCAAATTTACTTTTCCCTGTGATGAAACAAATGTTTTGCCTTTAGCATGGCCAGAATCTTTTTAAACAGAACAGAGTTTTAGGGTGCAGTATGTGGGGAACATTTTTACCAAAAGTTTTTCCATGTGGGTCTTTCAGGAGAGCCTGTGGCCTAACTTACTATGTATTTCTTTACTTTCTTCCAGCTACGGAGTCAAGGCCAAGTGAGGGGGACCAGTGCGGCCTGTGACGACTGAAGCCACCAGCGTCTCAGTGTTGACATTTCCAGTGTGTGCCTCTGACGACTCCAGCACACGTGTGCACATGCACGGGCACACACACACACACACACACATACTCACACACGGGCGTGTGTACACAAGCGTGTGTGAGTATGTGTGTGTATGCCTGTAGCTGTATGTAAAGCACATATGGCTATAGGCCTAGATACACACATAAGTGTATATATACATATGTACATGTAAAGATCAACGGCATCAGTACAGTTTTTCCGAAGTACTGTGCCTGTCTTCAACAAAAATACTAAAGAAAATATTTTCAATATATATACCTGGAACAGATATAATCATCATCATGATGCCCTTGATGGAAAACAGACTGCCCGGTGCTGCCCGGTGCTGCCCTGTGGTGCTGCCTGGCGCGCTTCGTGAATGCCAGGTGTGGACCAGTGTGTACAGCCTTTGGTCATGTTTCTGTGTTTTCAAGTCACCACACACACACACACACACAATCTCATCCCATCAGCAACGACTCCTACAGAAAGATTTCTTCAAATTTTTAGATACTCCAGTGACTCTGGAATGTAAACTCTGGATGTATTTATAACTATTTATTTCTGGGTGGCCACTATCTTCTAGCCAATTCCAACAATATCTGTTAAGTAAAGAGTCAAAACTCTGTATTGGTTTGCCCGAGGGGTGGGGAAATCCTTTTTTAAAAATTGCCACTTTTTATTGGATTTTTGTATTTTGAATTTCAAGTATTTTTCTACATCAAATCTAAAAAAAAAAAAAAAAAAAAGAGATGACGGTTTGTGATTTATAATAAACACTAGACAATATTCAGCTAAGCAAACGGCGATCCAGCAGTTAACCTGGATGGTATTGCAGGCTGTGTAGAGCACTTCCCTGGAGTTTGTTTCTGGAATGGCTTTTCTGGCATTACAGCCTGGAGACGATATGGATGGTCTGTACTGCTCTCAGCCCACAGGGTAGGAGAGTGCTCACATCTGGCTCTTCCTGCTGTGGTCCAAGCCAGGAGGAAATGCTGATGGACAGCTAGAAACAGCTTGAGTGTGGCACAATGGCACAGGTCTGTCACCATCCTGAGGCCCAGCTAGATCTGAGCATTGTTGCCGATTCTGCTTCCTCCTTCTTCCTCCTCCTCCTCTGCCTCTGCCTTTTCCTTTTTTTTAAGAGAAAGGAGCTATAGCTGCATAGGCTTTTCTTTTTTCTTTTCCTTTCCTTTCCTTTGTTTTGTTTTGTTTTGTTTTGTTTTGTTTTGTTTTCTATCTTTGTATCTGATGCTATTTCCTCTTGTCTGTCCTGGAACCCTGACCAGAATCACACTGTAGAATCCTTCGGGTTACACACTGCCTTTTTAACCTCCACCCCTAGAACACAGCACCCTGCTGCAGTCAGAGTACAGTGGTGACCTTTTTGTTAGCAGGCTTGATCTTCATGTCCCCTCTGCTCTGCCCTGTGTCCCATGGGAGCAATGGCAGAAATTCCCACCGCATTGCACTGCCCGGTTCTCCTCAGCAACAAACCCTGGGTTCCATGTGTCCTCTAAGCTTATGATAAAGGCAGTGGTTATCTTGGGCACTGTTGGGAGAAAGTCACCACCAAAAGGGTCATTAGCAGCCCAGTCTCCGCCAGTGAAACCAACTCACAGACACCCGTAGTTTCATTGGGAGCTTGGACACACAAGGAAATCAGCCCGGTGTGTTTCTGTAGAGATTGAGGGATGTGTGTGAATGTAAAGCACCCAGTTTACTTGGCAGTCTCCTGTGTAAATTACAGTAAAACAAAGTAAGTGAAACTGAAAAAAAAATAAATAATGATCTAAAATGCCACTGTGTGCTTGTATGGTTGCTTCCCTGGTGCCACGTGCTTGGGATAGCTCAGACCACCGCTGGCCTTTGAGAGTTCTGGTCTTTACTTGGGATAGCTCAGACCACCGCTGGCCTTTGAGAGTTCTCTGGTTTTCACAGCCTCACCCTGAAAAAACAAAAAGATTCTGCTGTTCTGCTTTTCCTGAGAGGTGTTTGTTCTTGATGTGAGCCTGTGCCAGTCAGTTGTCATATGTGGATTCTGAGGTGGCTTCCTGCCTTTACTGGAATTGAGTAAACTCGGGTACATGTCCTGTTAGCCTCAGAGTTGGCAAAAGGTTATTCTTAAAGGAAAAGACAGAGAGCGATAGGTTTTGCCATTATACCTAACTGTCCCGAGATTGTGGCTCTGGGATGTTTTGTCCTTTAGAATGGTGGTGTTCTCCTGTGCTCTGTAAGTGCGCAGCACTAAGCTCTGGGGAAAGCGTGCTGGCTGACCAGGCTCAGTGTATACCGTGCTTCCAGGGTGTTTGTACTTCCTCTTGGTGTTGGCATGCGGCATTAGTGTGCACAATGGCCTGTATCTCTCTTGCATTTGTCAACCCGTGTGTTTGTAACCAGGCACCTGGCTCTCAGCCGAGGTTCTGAGGCATGTAAAGGCAGATGTCCGGTCCCATGTGGGAGACAGACACAGGAACAGGACAACACGAGTCACTGTGGTATCTTGAGGGGTAGTGTTGGAGAGCAGATGTTAGATACTCGCTTTGGCAAATAAGAAATCAGAACTGTATGCAGGCTCCAGCAGCTGTGACCCCAGAAGCCCCGAGACCTCTCAGTGACATGCTATGCCACGGAGGGCACAGGTCCAACTCTGAAGCCACCAGGCAGGTTAGTCTGTGCACTTTTGGCAGATGGTAGCCAGCCTCACCGAGCCTTCCGTTGAGTTCCACACCGCCTCCCCGTGTGTCTAGTGCTGCTCAGACCTCCAATCCCCTCAACTTGGTGTTTAATGTGTCCACTTCCCCTTTTGCCCCCCAACGCCCACCATCAGGCCCCTGCAGGCATGTCTCAGGAGGTAAGAGGTATCCAGACACCTCAGCATCTCCTGTGAGGACACTGAGGTGCCCCAGCCCTCTGGATGGAGAACATGCTGACCTTTCTCAGGTCAGCGGTGCCACAGACAGGCAGGAGTTGAGTCTCAGGACTGTGGAGTTGCAGGAGTCCAGGGCTTGGTCTGGTGTGACTCGGGAAGAAGGAGACCAGTGGAGACCAAGTCCCAGCCCATCTTGTCCGTGGGATGCTTTGGACAGATCTGTTCATACACTGGTCACATTATCTGGTGTGGGAACCAGCAACTGACCTCACATCCTCTTGGGGAGGCTACGTTGGAAAATGTCTGAATGGTCGATGTCCCTGAACCTTCCTGGGGTGCCAGGCTGTTTGCTGCTCACCCCTTTCATCTGTCTGATAGTGCCATGCAGCAGACTGACTTGAAAACCCTAGAAAATGACTGGAAGGAAACCTTTACAGATGCCACCCACACACCTGTTATCTTTCTGTGGCTTGGTCTTTATGCATCTCCACTTCAAAGGAAGGAAAGGGGCCCAGAGAATCCCTGTCTTCTCCCAGAAGACCCTGGGCTCTGTCTGGGTAGCCAGCTCCTTGAAAGCCTGGGCTAGGTGCCAGTCCTTCAGAAAGCCACTTCTTGTGGAGCAGCAGCCTCTGCCACAGTTCCAGTCCTGACTGATGGATGGCGACCTGGAATCTCACACATTTCACACCCCATTTTAGCTTGGGCGCTTCTCAGAAGCAGGTGTCACAGCTGTGCCCTCAGTCACCTCCTGTCATGGAAGCTTCAGTCATGAACCTCATTTCCCCCACAGCAGATGTCTGCCTCTAATGACAAGACACCTTACTTAGTCTTGGTGTCTAGCAGAAGAGGAACACGATCTAGTTTCTGTCCTCAGAACCTACAACAGCAGTTCCAGCAGCTGTTGACCAGCCTGGATCTACCCTTACTCCTCCCTCCCCAGTCTCCAAAGCCAGAAGCTCCAGGGCCAGTCTCCAGACTGTCAGCATGTCACCTTAGCCACTCTAGGCATCAACCCTAGCTGGTTCCCCCAGTTTAAACGGTATTCTTGGGTTACAGGTGAGATCCAGCTGCCCTTCTGTCTTTCAGTCCAAGATGTGTTCTGATCACCCTCATCTCAGGAAGGGGACCACAAATCTCATAAGAAACAATAAGCTCCCTAGGCATGGTGGTGCACAACTTGCAAACCTAGCATTTGGAAGAGAAGCAAGATCTCTCAACTCAAGGCTAGCCTGGGCTACATAGGGAGTTCCATATCAGCCACAGTTGCACATTGAAACGCTGCCTTTTTTTTTAAAGGTGGTGCAGTATTTGGGGCTTAGTGTCACATCTTCTGTGACAGCTGTTTGTCCATGCTCAATGCCTTCATATAGTGTGTGGCCCAGAAGCCATCCACGTAGGGTCAGAAGTGTAGGACGCTGTATGGATAGCCTCGAGCAGCTTTCTAGAACCTCTGTGATGGTGCTTCGTTCCTGACTCCATGAGGTCCAGAATGAGTTGCCACTAGATGCTTTATCCTGATGGTGCTGGCATGCTGCCCTGTCAGAGTACTCAGAGAAATAGTTGCAAGCATTTCATTTCCAGCCAGCACAAACCCAGAGCTTCAGGGTGAGTTCACAGAAGCCACCGAAGACAATGCTGATTAAATTCTTGGCCGTGTGCTGTGATGCTCCCAACTTGTTGACCTAAGCCTTGTGCCATGGCTTCTGGTGAGGTTTGCCTTAGTTCCTAAGAAGCTATGAAACACCTCACATGTTGTTTGCGCATTGATCTTTTATTGTGTGTTGATGGTAAAATAACCTTACACTTCAGACCATGGGAGGCCTGGAGAAGCAGAACAGAGGCATGGCCAGCAGGAGCTGTTCACTAATGGTTATGTGAAACAAGCTTCGCCTCTGAATGGCTAATGGCAAGATGGATCCCTGTGTCCCTGAATGCTGATAGCATCTTCTGAGAACCACCCTTACTTTGTAACCCCTTCAAAGGTGTTTCTGCGCCCAGATCCCCTCCAACATGCCAGCTAGCCTCCACTCCCATGTGTCCTTGCAGGAAGTCTATGAAAAGCTCCAGAACAGCTGTGGTCCACAAAGGTGCAGATCAGGGGCTGGCAAGCTTTCTGTAAAGAGCCAAGGTATTCATTGAGGTTTTGATGCCACAGTCTTGTGCAGCTGCCTCGTGCTGCCCCTGTAGCGGGCAGAGAGGGAGGGGTATGGCTTCATCTATATCCCAGGGTGAGGGGTGTGGCTCCACTTGGGCTGGGTGACACCTTGCTGATAGCTTTTTAGATCTCTCCCCACAGTTGTTTCTCTTCAGGCATCATCTGATTTCAAAAACAATGCTAGTGCCCAGCCAGCATTGCCATCTAAGCAGACCCCATGCTGGCTTTGTGGCTTTACGATGCCTGTAAGGTACGTGCCACTGTCTGTACATCTGCTAAAAATGGAGGCAAGTTGCCTTCTGATCAAGGGTCCCAGAGATCACCTGCTTGTCTAGACTCCAGTCTCCAGTTGCAAAGCTCCAAGCATGTGGATTGCATAAAGACGTAACAGCTTTGCTGCTCAGCTCTGTGTGTGTGTGTGTGTGTGTGTGTGTGTTTTCACGCTCGCGCGCGTGCGTGCCTGTGCGCGTGTGTGCGTGTGGTGGTGGTGTTTTTTGAGACAAGGGTTTCTCTGTATAGCCCTGGCGGCTATCCTGGAACTTGTTCTGTAGACCAGGCTGGCCTCAAACTCAAAGATCCACCTGCATGTTGGATTGTCAGCATGTGCCACCTCTGATAATCTAAGGCACAGCTGAGCTCCATGGTGGCAAGGAAATCCAGAGACTACCTCCCCTACATTCCTACCCAGCATTGCCTTCTCTGGCTGGGGACAGTATTTGTTAGACGTCTAGTGGGCCATGAACTCAGGATCCTGTTATGTGGGATCCAGAAGTCTAATGGAGTTGCAGTCTTCCTCTCAGCCCCTCTTGAGTGACAGGCACAGCTTTTTCACCTGTGAGGTTGTACCCTGTACCCGTGCATGTTAGTGCTGTCCATGGTGGGACTTCCCTGCCCTGAATCTCACACCTCATTTCTATCTACCCTCAAGACTTAGGTATGCAGCAGCCATCAACTCAGGATGCTGGGTTGTGGGGAAGTGCAGGCATGAGGTGGTGACCCCGTGCTTGCTCTGTGGGCTTACTGTTGCTACCCACCGCCTGCTAGTGAGCCCTGCAAGTATGCTTGAGACCATGGAGTGTTAGCATGGACCTGTCTGCTCACACTGCCAGAGGCCATGCTGGCTGAAGGGCTTTAGTGTCTTGCACATGCATCCCCACCCCCTTACTGAACAATAGGCCCAAAATGAAGCCTTGACCCCTCTGAGCCTTGGTGTCTCGCCAGTGGAAGTCTGGATCATCAACACCGACATGGAATATGGCTCTGTGACAAGGAAACATGAAAACAACACTTGGTGCCCTGGTTTGGGCTCTTAGCTAGAGTCACCAGCCAGCCTGCATTACCCAGGACAAAGGATTCCTGGGAGGCCAGACTTTGGCGCTAAAACCAGGACAGTCTTGGACAAACAGGGACCATTGGTCACCCTGTTAAAAGAATGCAACAGCTTCTATTTCAAGGCAGATGTATAGGAGACATTCTATTTCACTGGGCCATTGTGTATAGGAGACAAGCAGTGCTGTAACCTGACTGCCCCCAGCTCCACAGGCACACAGGTTGTAGAGCTGCAAGCAGGAGAAGGGGAAGCCAGTCTCTCTCACGGGGAGAACCCAAAGTGTTCTTTCCTCACAGTGTTCTGTTCTCCCCAGACTGCCATGGACAGCTAGGACAAGTACACCAGGCATATTGAGCTTCCTGCAGCCAAAGACCCTTTCCCAAAGGCATGCAGGGCCCCTCTGGGCAGCAGTTCCCACCGGTTCATTCTTGCCACTCACCCCTAGGTTCCACCCACAATGGCCTCCTGCCAGATTCTGAGACCAGAGAGCCCATAGGTCTGCTTTGAATGAATGGAACAGAGCAGCCCAGGATTTAACCCATTCCTGGCTAACTTGCCTCCTGCCGTTAACCATTTCCTCCCCCTGCCTGTGGCACTCATGACCCAACAACAGCCACTCAGCTCGCTCCCATTTTGCAAGGAAACATTTCTGCTTTATGACTGCATGTGCTCCCGCTTCTCCCGTTATCTTAATGAATTAACTGGGTGCCCGTTGCTCCCTGGCCCCCCACAGTTTATGAGCTGTACAGCGATCACTGCGATCTTAGTCAGCTCCACACAGTCGTTGTACCGGTTCCTATTACAGTAATTGGCATGAACTTTATTCTTTTGCAGAGAGATTCTTTGGCCCGCTGAGACTGCATAACCATCTGCCATAAATTGAGACTAGTACGGCTTATTTTGGTGAATGCAAAATTGGATCCCATTCTTTACTCTGTGGCTTGATTCAACTTCCAGATGGTTAATCCACATGAAGTAATCGGAATGCACCACAGCTCTGCTTAGCTGAAGATGGAGACGTAATATTTATTTGCTGATGTGGAGGCCTCCAAACGCTGCCCTGTCGGGATGTCGATATATAACACGGCAGCACAGAAATGTCAGCTTGTTCTGCAGGAATGACAGGCTCCCCCGAGTTGCCATTGGGGACCCCTGGGTGCCTACCTCCCTACCCCCCACCCCCGTCCTTGACCTAATCTCAAGAGGTTTTCTTCTCTCCTGGGCTGTTTCTTATCAGCTAGGTCTGCCTGTGTAGCTGGCTTCACATCTGCTTTGACTTTAGTGCCTGTGACATTTTCATTAATACTTCTCCAAGGTTGAGCCTTTATTCCAAATACCCTGCAGCTCCTAGAAGCTAGAGCTCAGCTGTGCCCAGCTGGGGGTTGCTGGAAAACTTAGCCCTGAAATACCAACAAGTCTGCTGTCCCCACTCAGATGAGCTGATCAACACTTTTTAATTGTTCCTGATCGCGCTCACCTGCTATGCCGAAGGATGCAGAGGCAGATCTTGGGGTAGGGGAGAATTGCTTTCACTCTGGGGAATATTGACTGCCTCTGTATGTGTGCTCTGTCCTGTCCCTTAGACTTCTCCTGAGCCTCAGCATGTGGTGCAGGGAAGTCTGAAGCCTGCATCTCACCACCCGGGAGGGCCGAAGCTGCAGGGCTCCCTATACCAGATGGGTCCAGCAATCCAGTTTACCCAGGGCTGCTCTGGCTGAGGCCCTACCTCCTGTGCACCACTAAGAGCTGGGAAAACTGAGACCTACCCCATGGCCTTATCTACTCTAGTTTTGAAGAGAGAAGCTCTGGGGTTCATTCTGAAGATCCGGCATTGTGGTATGCTCTCTGGGTGATCCTGGTGGCACCCGTGAATGCAGGAACCACAGTAGAGAGTCTCAAGTGCCTCCGTTGCCTGCTATTTCATGTGCTTTTGGGTGTAGAGGGTATCATTCTTGGGTAGACTTGATTAGAAATTAGATCAAGGAGATTCTACACATGGAAATGAGACACGGACTTAAAGGGAGCTAGTTAAGAACCTAGTGGAGTGGTGGACACCTTTAACCCCAGCACTCGGGGTAGAAGCAGGCAGATCTCTGAGGCCAGCTTTGGTTATTTAGGTAGTTCAGGCCAGCCAGATCAACATAGTGAGGCCCTTTCTCTAATAACCAAAAGAAGTGGAGTGAGAATATGTGTGTGTGTGTGTGTGTGTGTGTGTGTGTGTGTGTGTGTGTATAAAACAAACCAAAAACCAAAACAAGACCTTGAAAGTTTCCAGATGGGACACAGCCTCCACAGCAACTGAGGCTGGTGGGGAAGGAAACAAGAGGCCGGCCCCTCTGCCCATCACACACGAAGCCGCGTGCCGTCTCCAGTCGCTCGAGGCCGCCTGGACTGTGCAGATGGAAAGACTTATAAGTGGACCCCTGAAATGCATTGTTGGCAAGAAGACAGCAGCCAATGAGAGGCTGCCAAAAGGAACCCAGGGTCCATCCAGCAGGACCAAAGCCTCTGGCTAGAGCCCGTTGGCTTTCAGTGGCAGGCAGCATGTTTGTTCAGGTGGGCTAACTAAAGCTCCAGGCGCAGGCTGCGGTGGAGGGAGGTAAGGATGCAGCCAAGTCGGACGCCGGTGCAATCCAGCTCCCCGGCTGGGTCAGACACACCTTTTGCACTAGTGTTAAATGCAGCACAGAAAACTTGGAAGACCTGCCCTTTCTCACTGTCTGACCAGAGGGCTCCTCCCTCCACCTCAAAGGAGCCTCCTGACTCTAAAATAGACAGGTCACATGCCTGTGCCCAATGCTGTTCCACAAAACAGGTCATGCGCAAATTCCTTGGTGGCTCTCCAGTCTCCTCTGCTCATTTTGCCTTGTTCTATTCCAGCTACACTGCCTCCTCCTGACTGGTTTGTGACCTGCCATGCAGATCCCGTCAGCAGTGGCTGATCTTTCTCTGGAATGATCACCACATCCCTTCTAGGCTTCTCCACTGACTCACTAGGTCCAATGCCCCCAAATTCATGTCTCCTGAACCCTTTTTTGGGCCCTCTTGTAACTAGTCATGCTTTTTCTCAGCACTTACTACAGGGTGGGTGGACAGAGCAGAAGAGGGAGGCATTTCCCACCAGACCTGAAGTTCCAAGAGACCCCTGCCTTTGTGACTGTCAAGTGTGGGTTGAGCAGCCTCTGTCTTCAGTCTAAGGATGGGCTGGCATCTCTCAAGAAGACACACAGTAGTGCAGAGATTGCACACAACCAAACAGAACCGTCCAAATGTAATAATGGCCGTCCGTGTTGTTCTGCCCAGAGCAGACATTCTGGAGCGTTCTGTGTAACTGGAGCACAATTAAGCATCTGGCAGTGTTTCCCTGGGCTGAGATCTGACTCTGAGCTTACTCAACACGGGCTCTGGTTTCTCTCTGCTAGAACAACAAATCTGGATCCCCCCAAAGACAGACCCTGTGGTCTGGACTGCAGGGCAATACTGGAGAGTGCGGCTCACACTGAAGAAATTTAATCTCCAGACAGAGGGGCTGTGTATTCAGGGACAAGTTCTTTGCACAATATAAGCAATGATTTCCACTTACGAGATGAGAAGCACACCGCGCTGAGCTGGAGCAGGGGGCTGCTAGAGAGGACCAAGTCAGCGTAACCCCAGGTAGAACCATCCGAGGTTGTACCTTTCCATGCTTTCCTCCAAGCCAGCACTCACTGGCCTCATGTGTTCTCCTCCCTGAAGTGCCAGCCTCTGTGTAGAGCTTTCCCCATGGTTGGGACCTTCATCTTCCTCCAAATAAAAGCAAGTAACCAGTCAGCTGCTGGCAAGAGTAAAGCTGAGAAAGGAGAAGGCGGTGGTGAGCTGCAGGGAAGCAGCCATTTATGTTCCGGAGAGCCATATGCCAAGGGAGTGTGCTGCCTGTCACCCTGGACTATGGGTGTGCAGAGAGAATAGCTTGGAAGGAGAAGACCGTGGGGTGTGGCAGGGGAGGGAAAAAGCTAGAGGAGAGCTGTCAAGTGATGAGGACTCTGACCGACCCTTCGACCCGTGTCCTTGAGGGAATAAGTTCAGGTATGGTCCCTAGTGATAAAAACAGTGAGGGTCCTATGAGTCCTAACCTGCCTCCCCAGTGGGTCCTAAAAACTATATGGCAGAGGGTAACCAGATGACCCAAGGGCTAAGAGTGCTGCTCTTCCAGAGGACCCAAATTCCAAAGGACCTACATTCAGTTCTCACACCAGTCTGCCCAAAACTCCAGACGGCTTCCAAGGGCACCCACATATACTTACACAGACAGACAGACAGACACATAGATAAAAAACAAAATAGTCAGATTCACAGGACTTTTGCACTTGCCAAGCATACAGGCATAGATAGTGTCCTGAACTGGAAATACCTGGAACCAGAAGTGCTTCCGGTTTGAGATCTTTCAGTGTTAGTGTGTTCACACAGCCAACAACATCCTTAATCTGGACATCTCGAGTTCAAAATACTAGGAGCCCAGAGCTCTTCCTACCCAGAGCAATGTTTGCGTCTCCTAGATACCTAAGTATTTGCAGAGTTTGGATCAACATGTTCAGAAAGCGGGTTTCAAATTAGAGGTACGTGGCCAAGAAAAGATGAAAACCCCCATGCTAGTGTATTCTCCCCTCCCGTGAGACTCTGGAGCATCTTCTCGTTGGTGTGGAGCTCCGTGTGCTGGGTTTTTCTGTTCTCTAGTTCTGGCACCCCTTCCTGAGGCATTTTCCATCCACGGGCAGCCCCTTTGCGTCTTTCCGGATTCCTCTGCCAGAGCTGCTGTGTGAGACCAAGATGTTGAGTAAGGTAGTTCCCCTAAGAGGCTTAAGAGTCACTGCTGTCCCTACCAAAGCAGGTCATCGGGTAGGAAGCAGGGCCAGTGTGTGTGTGGGGGGGGAGGGGACAGGTTTGTATGCAGAGGGAGGCCTGCAGAAGGAGGGATAGAGGCAGGCTTGAAAGAGCCTAGAAAAGCCTGGAAGGCAGCATTCCATTGCAGAGGAGATGCCCCCTGTCTGTAGCCCTGTAGGATCCAGTCAAGAAGACTAGGGGAGGAGGGCCCCAGCTGGGAGTCCACAGGCTGAGACAATTAGGGGATAATTGGGGCTGAATCATCTTGGTGGAGGCCCAGGAGGGTGCTGGGCGGGTGTGGGCCCTGAAGTGATTGCTCCAGACCAGCACTGGCTGAGTTCATTCTTTTTTATCCTGGCATTTACCGCACAAGCACCCGGCCTTGACACCAGGGTAACCTGCTAAAGACAACACAGGCCTCAGAAACACCCTGGTTTAGGGCTGGGGCTCAGCAGTAAGCCCTGGCCTGGCACACGTCAGCCACTGGTCCATCCTCAATGCTATGGACATAAGAAAAACAGCGTCTTTACTTGGGACAGTACCACAGCCCATCTATTCAAAGAAGTGCTCTTTCCACATCTCTAAAGCTGAGATGGGGTTTTACAAGTGACATTGTCTTGACTGTGACGTGCTCTCACGGTAAGAGAAAAGTGGTAGACCATTTATGCAAGGCCTAACACAAGTCTCCTATCTTCCACAAATGTTGCCAAGCAGTCAACAACCCCATGTGATTGGATGGAAAACAGTCTCAAGAGTCCCATGCCCAGCAGGTAGAAGACCCTGTGCTGCTTTCTGACACAGGTTTTGAAAAGCCAGCATTATACACCTGAAGCAGAGTAAGGGCCCCTTGGCTGTGGGAGGGAAGTCAGGTGGGTAGAAGGCATCCATGAGTAGGTGGGCAAACACTGAGTTATCACTGCCCCACCCCAACCTCTGTCACCCTGGTGGCAACCTATACACAGCTCTTATGCTCCCTGACTGCCTAACAACACACACCCAATCAATCCCCCCAGGAGCTCACATCAGATGGAGAGAGACGGATGTTGGCCCAGCTCCCTGGACCCCCATTAGGGTATCTTGGGCAAAACTCATGAATCTTCTAAGGTCCCTAGCACTCCTGCACCTGAGCATCCTGGGCTGCCAGAGAGGCTGTGCAGAGAACATAGCTTTCCCGTCACTTCTCGGGACCTCCTGACATGATGATCAAGTCTCTGCCGGGGGGCGGGGGGTGGGTCTCATTTGATACAGAGGTGAAATTTTTCTTTACACAAAGGAATCGGTGATGAGAGAGGCTGGCAGGAGAATGGGAGCAGTCCCGCTCCACCAGACTCAGTGCAGTCTGTCCATGATGGTCAGGAGCTGGCGTACATTGAGCCTATGATTCTGCTCAAGCCATTCATAGATCCAGATAGCAACGGAGCCAAACAAACCACATACACTGTGTAACAGTCACGGGCTAGGGACGGGCTCAGAGAAGCTGCTGGACACAGGCTTTAAGTCAGGCCTACAGGAGACCTGTTCCAAGTCTCCTGAATTGTTCATTTCTTCTCTGAAATGAACCCTGGGCCACACAAGTCACAGAGGGGACCCAGCTATGGAGTAACACACAGTGAGTTCTTGTCATGCAAAGCCGGGCCCAGAATTCCCCTACAGGGGTACCACAGGCTCAGACTCGCTGGAGTCTCACATTCCATCCCCCTTTTTACTGTCGATGGGGAGATGGCCTCCTACAAAAGCCCATGTGTATGAGATCCCATACACATAAAATGTATAAGTGGCCTCCTAGCCAGTTCTAGCAGTCCCCCTAAAAAGACAGGTCCTCATTCAGATTCTGGGTTCTGGCTTTCTCTCACTTCAACCTGTAGGGTGGCCGTGATTAGGTACACACTGCTGTACCTGATTCTGTTAAAAATCATTTTATTCCTGAAATACTCTGGGGACTGTCCTACTGTAGGGCCTCTGGACAGGCTGCCTGGAATGGTAGGGAAAGGAACTGCTTTCCTACCAGTGAGCACCCAGGGAAGCCCCTCTCAGCCTTGTTCCTATGGCCACTATGGACTCCAGCAGGTGGGTTCTGCCTTTCTCTTTCCAAGGGTAGAGGCTACCCCTATTTTGGTCAAGACATTCTCCCTGGCCATGTACAGTTTGACATACAGTCAGAGTTCTATCCCTGGTCCATGATTGTTGAGCCAGTTCTAGATGAGGCTTCTGAGGCATAAACTGAGACTGTTTCAGCCAAGTTCTGGAGGGCAGGGCCAGTGGTGAGAGCCTCCGTGCTTTGCTCAGGCGTGCCTCAGTTGTGGGGTTCCCAGAGCTATCCAGCCTGTGCAGAACAGTGAGGACAGCAACCCAAAGCAGTCAGGAAGGGTGACAACAGCCTCACCCACTAAACACTGCCCCTTCTGAGGATTCTACCTGGTGTGGGATGATCTGGGTTCCCTGGAGCCCAGAGCCTGGTGATGTGTCAGTACAATACCTTTGCCTTTTGTGAACTTTTTACCATAATGTATGCATGTGAGTATTTTGCCAACGTGTATGTATGTGTATCATATGCTTGCCAACATGTATGTATATGTACCATATGCTTGTCTGCTGCCTAAAGAGATCAGAAGAAGGTATCTGTTCCCCAGGAACTGGAGTTTTATAGATAGTTGGTATCTGTCATGTGGATGCTGGGAACTGAACCGGGTCCTCTGCAGGGGAAGCCAGCCCTCTTAACCACCGGGCACCTCTGCAGCCCTGGTTTCTGTTTCCTGTCAGCCAGTGGAAGTGCGTTTCCCACTCTTTCCTAGCTGTCCTCTTACCTCCAGCTGTTCCTCTTCCAACATAGCTGCCGGGCTAACAGCTAGAGGCACCTTTTTAATTACAAACTTGACCCTGTAAGTGCTGTGTAAACACTCCCACGCCTCCCTAGTCCCCTCAGGATGAAGTTCCAATTTCTTATGCTGCCATCCAGACCCTCTAGGCTTGTACCTGACCATAAGGTTGTCTTATTTCGCCACCAGAGTCCTTGGTGTCCTTCCTGCCTACCCTACATTCAAGACTCTGCTTGCATTGAGATAGACCATCTCCAACAGTTTAAGTCTGAGGTTGTGACACTGAAGCCACTTGCTCCAAGCACCCTTGGGAATGTCTCCTAAACCCAGGCGCCTCAAAGGAAGAGCCTTGCTTTCTGGGATGCAGCTAAGGAAGCTGGGATTTTTACAAGGCACACAGTTGTTGAAGAAGGAGGATCATGAGTGTGAAGCTAACCTGGGCTACATAGACTGACGTATCTAAAACACACAAAAATAAGTTAGACGACAACCTATTTTCCTTCCTTCCTGTCCCCATGCATCTCCAAACCTCAGTTGCCCACTGTGTAAATTGGGTATATTAAGCCTTACCAGGAGAGGCAGCCAAGGACCCAATGATCATAAGCCACTTAAAGACACGGTTCCCTAGTCACCGTGACAGAACACTGCTCTCTCTTACAAGGTGACTAACTGTCTCCTTTTGCCCAAGACTGAAGGGTCTTCTTGAAGGTGAAGCTCAAAGAGGGGGGGCTGTCAGGCCCTCAGATGCGTTGGGAGTTCTCCATCTTCACTATTTGTTCTGGAACTAACCAGACCTGCCTGACTAGAAAATGCCAAGTATCTCCAACATCCAACCCAGGGGCTGCAGGCTCTGCACATAAGTGTAAGCTGGCTTTGAACACACGAGGGATCGGTTGTTCCCTTCAGGGGAATGAGAATGGTGTCAGCCTTCACCCCTTCAAAGGCCACACTGCCATCCCTCTCTCCCGACCACTCTCTTCCTAGCATGTGATGGCCAGGCTCAGGCTTGGACCTTCCAGACTGCACAACTAAACATTTCCCCCCGTCAGAGACTCTTCCCCCTCCCCACCCCTGCATTGAGTTTCTAGATTTATTTTGAGCCAAGCGGCTCCCCACTCCAACTCCTTTCAAGACCCAAGGCTGTGTTCAACCTCCAAGTCCAAACCGCACTTATGTAACCCATGGTAATGCCGAGTGAGTGAGCTTGGCTGAGAGGTGGGCCCCTTGCTCTCCTAGGACAGGGGACATTCTGTCCTCTTGAAATAGTCCTGGTGTGTGTGTGTGTGTGTGTGTGTGTGTGTGTGTGTGTGTGCGCGCATGCGTGTGTGCACGCATGTGTATATGTGTGTATGTATGCATGTGTGCACGCGCGTGTTGCGTGTGTGTGTGTGTGTGTGTGTGTGTGTGAGTGTGTGTGTGTGTGTTTCCCCTCCTCCTGAAATGAAAAAAAAAAAAAAAAGAAAAAGAAAACCAGCTCCTTCTGCTCAAGATGTCAAAAAAAGTAGTAAGAGAAGGAAAAAGGCCTGGAAGAATTTCAGCATTGGGCCCAGATCAAGAACGGCAAACGCTGGGAATATTTTCCGAAGTCAGGCTGTGAGCAGAGTCACCCTTACGGGAAACTGGAGTCTGACCTCGTGTAGCTTCAGGGGTGTGTGCTGGCCACGTCCTCCATCACAGGGACAGCAGGCTCTGGTTCTTCCTCATCACTGAGTTCTCACTCCAAGCCCAATCCCCCTCTCCCATCTCACAAGTGTGTCGTTATGTTGAACCCATTTTTTTTTAAAGAGGTAAATCTAGTTTCAAGAAGCAATGATGTCCAAGGTGACTTGAACTAGATCCACATGTCTAGATCCACATGGTGCTGTGTGCAAGCGCCTACTCTGTGCAGCTCACCCTGCCAAAAAAGCACCTACTCGGTGCAGCTCACCCTG
>JANHMN010000023.1:40288070-40314277 GCA_030674055.1 Rhabdomys pumilio | reverse complement strand
GCAGCTCACCCTGCCAAAAAAGCACCTACTCGGTGCAGCTCACCCTGCCAATAAAGCACCTACTCTGCGAAGCTCACCCTGCTGAACATCCAACCAACTAGAAACTGGAGGGCGGCACCTTTAGTAACACAGTGTCTGGATGTTTGGGCCTGGGACAATCATTCCTAGAACCAAGTTCTTTACTGGGGATCTCTAAGACCTTGATCAACTTCCAAGGGATACAGGATTCAGCACTGGCTTCCACCAAGCAGACCAAAGTCCCCAGAGGACCTACTATGCATTTAAGGGAGTTTGACTTCCCTCTTAGAACAATTTCCAAAGTGGCTTCTGAGGCAGAGCCAGGCAGAATCCAGGCACATCACCCAATTTGCTCAGCTGGAGTGCTGATCCAGGCCAGTGACTTCATAACAGGGCAGGCAGCACATGGTCCAGGGAGCTATAAGGGGACAGCCTATCAGCCAGAGAGATCCAGGATGGCAGAGGCTGCTGAATGTGTCCTGGTCACTACAGAGTCCCCAGCATGGTACCTGGGACCTCGTAGGCCCCAAAATGTGTTTTTTGAATCACCAAAGGAGGGGGAGCTCATCAGGTTAGGGGAGAACAAGATAAAGGCCCCGATAGCACACCTTTATCCACAGAGCCTGTGAGTGTTTTTTTCTGTGTCAAGAGACACTTTTGCAGGCAGGGGGTGAATGCTAAAGGACCTGAGATGGTAAGTTTGTCCGGTATCATCCTAGGAGACCTGGTCTTGATGAGACCATTCAAGAAGGCCTGCGGACGGTGGTGGCACACGCCTTTAATCCTAGCACTTGGGAGGCAGAGACAGGCGGATTTCTGAGTTCGAGGCCAGCCTGGTCTACATAGTGAGTTCCAGGACAGCCAGGGCTACACAGAGAGACCCTGTCTCGGAAAAAAAAAAAAAAAAAAGAAGAAGAAGAAGAAGGCCTGTGGAAACCTGGGTTCCTGAGGTCCATCTGTAGTCTCAGTCCCAGAGAGGCTGAAGCAGAGGACCTGCAATTCCAGGCATCTTTGGCTAGAGGGCAAGAATCCATCTTAAACAAACAAATAACAAATTAAAAAATAATAATGTTTCAAGAAAACATTAACACATGAGAGAAGAAGACGCTTCTGTAAGACCCGAAGCTGGTGGCAGGCAGGGAACCACCTCAACCAAGGAACATGGTGGGTGGCTTCAGGACTCAGCTTGTCACCAGCCTCTGGAAAGAAATGAAGCCCAACTACCACTTGATGCTAGACAAGTGAGACCAATGTCTCAGTGTCAGACTTTTGACCTCTACTACTGTAAATAATAATAATAATAATAATAATAATAATAATAATAATAAAATAAAAATAAAATCAATTTGTGTTGTTTAAAGTTAAGAGCCTGTGGCAGTTTGTTATAGCAGCACTATCAAATATTGCAGAAGAGATTTCCTGGTGGTGGAAAAGAATCAATAAAATCCCAGGATGAGAAAGGACATTGCTATGCCTTCCTGTGCTGACAGGGGCTACCCCTGTCCTTCTAACCCAGGTTTGCAGCAAATACAGCTTGGAGAGCTCCCATCTCCCGACTAGAATTTCAGGAGTGTGTTTTGCAAGGTCAGGCAAGGATGAGGCACTGTCCCCATCAGACCTGAAGCTTGTTTTCTTTCAGTGCATTCTTAAAAATCACCAGTAGAAGGCCCCTTGTCAGAGAGAAGTGGATTGGATGTCAGAGCACGGCTGCCTGCTATCCTGGGAGCCTCATGCTGCTCACTGGTAGTGTTTCTTCCTCACTGGCCAGTCACACCACACCCTGAACATCCTTACATCTCAAGCTGTGAGAACTACCAGGCCAGGGGCAATGACTCCAGTCCCCAGGAGGGTCCCTGAGGTGAACCAGCATGTCACTTGGGCCTCGGCTCGAATCTGTGTCTTCTGATGGCTTTTGCAGTGTTATTTCCACTGTGTTATTTTCTCAGTCATGATAAATGGAAACTGCACCAGCCCCATGTCACCGATCTCCCAACTGCTCAGCCAGCATCTGCATCCACCAGGCCCCTGTGAGGGCAAGCGCTTGGTGCCTTCCTGTGTCTCTGCCTTGGTCTGTTCTACTCATGACTTCAGAATAGAACCACATGAGAAACAACCTGTGTGTCTGTCACGCAGTGTCTCAGTTTTGAGCTCTGGCACTCCTTATCAATATGCCATACCTTTCCATGGCTAAATACTATTCCTTTGCACAAACAGACCACATTCTGTTCATTTACCATCTATTGATGAACTCGGGGGGCCGTTGGAAAGAGTTGTAGGAGCAGTTGAGAGTAGGCTTTATTGGAACACCTGCTTTTCTTTGTGGTGGGGGATGGAGGAAAGCCAACATTTCCTGGTGAGTCCAAATCAGTTTTCCACAATCCAGGTCAAGTAGATTTTCCCAACTCTGGTCCACGATGATTTCCTGGTCCTGAGGGTTAGAGAAGCATCCACCGGTCACCACTGTAACTCAATGCTCCATGGCAGAGAGGACAGCAGGCGGCAGAGAAAGGAATGGTCGTGGGTGCATTGGATAGGTGTTAGTGGTCAAGTCAAGAGAGGAGCATCAGAGGATTAAACAGGCCCGTGTGTGAGCCATTTCCTATTTGTGAGGTGGAGTTTTCCCTGAACCTGGTACTGAGCCGTGGAAGGAGCTTCCAGCGCACCTGGACATCCGCCGTGGGAAGCAGAAGCCTTCTGAGACCTCAGAGCATTCCCAGCCAGGGCTGCCTGGCCACTCTGCTCCTGTAAGAACTTGCCGCAAACACTTTCTGAAGGTTTTGCATGTGAGTGCTTTGCACTGCTAATATTTACAGGGTTTTTAAAAAATACGTTTGCAACAAAGGGACCTTTGTCGGCTGGGCCAGAAGCCTTGCGGGGATTTTACCCTAACACTGATCAGAGGCCACTGGACACAAATGTATCCCACCGAAGTGGTGGCAGTGGTGCTGGAGGCTGGCCCTTTGTGGGAAAGGCTACTAGCTCTATGACATAGTTGTCCCCAGGCTAGCAACTACCCCGCCTCACCCTTCACTTCTGGAAGTGGAGTAGGGGATGAACTCGGTCTGGGTTACCCGCATAGCCATGGCCCACCCAGTGGGAGTTTGAACTTGGATTTGAACCTGAGCCTGTACTCTTCCAGTACTGATTTCTCTGCAAAGGCTTGCTGAGTGCATGAAGGAATCACCTCCTCACGCAGATGTCACCTCCTCTCATCAGGAATAAAATGTTTCACACTGTCACATATCCCAACTGTCGATCCAAAGGTTTGGAAAAGAAGGAATTTTTTAGAAAATAATAGTGATGAGGCCCAGAGGCTCTAAGGACAGACTTGGTTAAACTCAGTAGGTCACAAAACATCACACAGGAGAGGGACCCGTAGGGACACAGGGTAGGGGTGGGGCTGACAGGGGAAGGAAGGACAGCAACCAGAATCTATTATACACAAACATGAAGTTGTCAAAAACCACATCTAAGCTGGGCAGTGGTGTCGCACGCCTCTAATCCCGGCACTTGGAAGGCAGAGGCAGACGGATTTCTGAGTTCGAGGCCAGCCTGGTCTACAGAGTGAGTTCCAGGACAGCCAGGGCTGCACAGAGAAACCCTGTCTTGAAACACACACACACACACACACACACACACACACACACACACGAATCAAAGAGCGAATTAAAAGTGAACCTCGGTGTTTTATAGAATCTCCCCTGCTTCAGGTCTTACATTTTTTTTTATCTGTGACATTCCCTTAGAGAAGCTACGGCAGGAGCATCCCGTTTAGGGCTGAGCGCTCAACTGCCACTTACTCTCAGCACAGTCTTAGTCTTTTCCTGTTATTTAAAAATTGTAATAACAAAATAATAAGAGTTACAAGTCAGGTGTGGTGTCATACACTTTCGATCCCAGCACTCGGGAGGCAGAGGCCGGCAGCTCTCTGTGAATTTGAAGCCAACCTGGTCTACAGAGTGAGTTTCAGGACGACTCACAGAGAAACCCTGTCTGGAGAAACCAGAAGAAAAAAAATATTATGGGTTGGCATGCATGAACTACAGTGTCCGTGTAGCACTCAAAGGACAGCATGTAAATGTTAGATCTCTCCTTCTGCCACGCCTTGGGGGTCTCGGGGATTGAACTCAGGTTGTCAGGCTTGGCAGCAAACTTGCTCACCCACTGTGCCATCTTGCTGGCTCCAGTTTTGTTTTCTCTGACTAACCGTAGTCAACACCAGCATGACTGAGCTGCAGAAACCCATTTTGTGTTTGCGTTCAGTTATTATAAAATGCTACCAGGACTACCATAAAACCATAACAAGGTAATTCTAATTATTTTCTAAAAAAATAATTGTTTCTTTTTAATACATGTATTAATACATGTATCCTATGATGAGCTGAGCCCATGTTTGAGTTTGAACTAAAGCCAGATGTACATGATGTCAGGACCTCCTCTTAGCAAGCAGCCAGCTACTTTTTGGTTGACCGGGGGTGGACGTATTAAAAAACGGTGCAAACCGAAGGGCAGACCCATGCTAACAGAAATGAAATGTTTTGTGATAGTATTAGAGAAACACATTTGAACACTGAATTGAATGGCACAAGCTGAATTTGGGCAAAATGGCCTGACATTTCTACCGTAGATTTTATGTAGTGTTTCTTGGAGACGCTGGTTCCCCAGGGAAACATTCTAGGACATTTAAGAGAATCAACATGTGCTGAATTTAATGGTGACCTCTCCCCATATTCATGTCCACGGGGAGCCTATGATATGGTATTATTTGGAAATAGGTCCAGATGGAGTCACCTGGCCACGGGTGAAAGGTGTGGCTCAGTGGGTAGAGTACTTTTTTAATGTGCGTGAAGTCCCGGGTTCCCTGGCCAGCACTGTCTAAAACAGGTATGGTGGTGCACACCTGTGATCCCATCACTGACGAGGCAGAAGCAGAAGGGATGGGGAATTTGAGGCTATCCTTGGCTGCTGAGTTTGTGGACAACCTGGGCTAATGTGAGATCCTATCTTAAAAACAACAACCTTGCATTGGATGTAGGGAGGGAGCTTAAATCTAGGGTGCTCTTATGAGATCAACTCCAACAGAGGTACAAAGAGACAGTCACAGGGCAAGGAAGGAGGGATTGGAGTAGTTTGTCTACCAACCTGGAATCCAGGACTCACCAAGAGGTCCATGCAGGCTCAGTTGAAGTCTAAAAACAGCTTGCCTTCTGCACAAGGCCTTGTGCCTTGCCTCTTCCCCTTGTCTCTGTTCTCCCACCTTAGGGTCTTACTAGGACCCAGTCACATAGCGTTTTCCCAGAGGTATCTGGAGATGTTGGGCTGCCCAGAGCTCAGATGGGGAGTTCAAAGCCGAGATCAACTGTAGGAGTGTCTGGGGATACGACACCTAGCAGACAGGTATCTTAACTAGGGAAGAGGGGAAAAAAGCATGCAGTGTGGGCATGAGCCCCCAAAATACAGACGAGCAGAGCAGAGGCAGAAGTGACTGGGAGGGTATGGGAGGTCTTCAGACCTCACAGACAACCCAAAGAATTCCATTGTCATCCTTAGGAAATGTCGCTGAGACGAATAGGTGCTTGTGTGTGACCTGGTTTGAACACAGATCTTGGCTGCTGTCTAGGTAGCGGCTGGGGAGGCGAGTTCAGGACATGGGAACGGGTGTATAGCATTTGTTCATGTGCATGTGTGCATGTGTGCATGTGTGCATGTGTGCATGTGTGCATGTGTGCATGTAAGTCACACGTGTGCTCTCTTCAGATGTCAGGGTGGAGAAGTGTTTCAGGTTTCTTCTCCCTAATATGAGACTTCCCTAGGGTTGGGGTGGTGGTTGTAGCCATGGCAGGAAGAGACCCAGGGCCTGGAGCAACCCCTCCTCTACAGTCCTCTCAGCGTCTCTGTGTCCCTGCACCCTGCCCCCCACTTTCTCCTCGCTCCCTGTGATTTAAGAGGCATTTTCCTTTAGGGTGATATAGATTCCGAGTCTCAGCATCCATCTCCAGCTTGGCTAGGCCGCCTGAGTTATAGCAGATTGCTTTCTGTGCAGGGAGGGGGGGGGAAGGGGCGGAGGCCGCTGGTTGCTTTCTGCTCCCTGAGCCTGGAACATTTGAGCAAACATTCCTGGCTGCTTTAGAAGTTACCAGACCCAGATGAGCTCATCGCAGCCAGAGGTGGAGGCAGCTGGCGCCTGGAGCCCGACCAGAGCTCCCCAGGTGGCCCAGTGGCAAATGGTAGAGGCAACTGAGCCTCAGCTGGGAAGAAGGCAGGCAAGGCAGGGTGGGCCCCTGCACAGCTGGGTCTGCCTGAACAGGGTGGGTTTTTTGCCTAGGGCCCTTCCTCAGAGCTAGGGAGGCACTGGAGAGGAATGTCTGCAGCACAGCCAGAGACTGGGGAAACCACTCTGAGAAGCCTGGCTCCAGCCCTTCCTGGGGCTACCCCAGGGAGCTACCCACTCTTCAGGGCCTCAGGGCCTCCCTCCAATGCAGTAGCTGCCGTTTATTGAGTGTTAACTGCGTGCAAAGTGCCTGGGCCTTATTCACCCTCCTGATTTTTTAAGAGCTCTTATCCTTCCCATATGGCAAATAGGGAAACTGAGGCCAGGAGGGTGTGGTAACTATGAGTGGCCATACAGGCTTCTTGTTGGCCCAGAACAGCATTCAGAGAATGGGTGGCCATATTGCCACAGCAAATTCAGGACAATCCAGGCACCTGGAAGACCCAGGGAGGGGGCCCAGACGTGACTCTCTGGGCTGTTTCTGAAGGCCAGCAAGCTCCTTCCTACCCTGCCCCATCCTGGCAGCCTGACAAGGCAAGGGGTGTTCCCAAGCTTCCCACTCAGAGCTTCTTTTCCTGGCTAGGCCCTTAGGTTTGCCCTCGGTTTTGCATATGCTAGGCCAGCATTCCGGCACTGAGCTGTGCTCTAGCGCCTGTGGGCAGGTGGAGGGGTTTACACTCCTCTGTGGGATACTATCCCTATGTTCCCTTCTGTGAAGTGGGCACACATACATCCCCTGGTGAAACTGGTGTGGGACTTAGGACTGAGCTTTGGAGGGCTCTTATGAGAGGGACATCACTTCCCCTCAGCGTGGTCCCAAGAGGATGCCCAAAGCCACCACCATTTCCACACCCTCAGGAGTCCAGCAGTGGAAGTCACTAGGTTCTCTACATTCCTGGAGTGTCACAGGAGAGCCACACTCCCTATCTCCTCATTCCAAGCTGCTAACACCTCTCCTTGTATGAAGCCTTGAAGTCAGGCTTACAAAGGAAACTGAGGCACAGGGGGATTTACTCTAAGCTCTGCAGCATCCTCTCTTTGGTAGAAAGGGGTTAATGATGCCATAGAGCGGGGTCCTACCTGCCCAGAACCCATCACTGCTGTCTAGTGTCTGTCACAGACCACAAGACAACTGGCCTGAGGAGTCACTGAGACGAGACAGGTGACCTCCCTGTGGCTGTGGGGGAATTTCTACATCTAACCTCAGCACAGGAATGACACAACAGCCTTGATGTCTGCAGCTGAGGAGGTGAAGGCAGAGAGGGGACAGAGGAGGGTCATTGGCAAGGGATGGTGTGATTCTGGAGGTTATGTAAAGGATGTTTAAAAGTCCCATTTGCTGCTCTGTTCTAGTGATAAGGAGTCCTGTTGCCACCAGAACAGAAAATGGGGAGGTGGTGACCATGCTAGATAGGTTTGTGTCTTCCCCCTCACTATGTGTCACATGACACTTGTGTACTAGGTCCATTTTAATTTTTATTGCTGATTGGGTACTCTAAGGGAGGCAGGCCCTGGAGTTGTTGGGTTTCATTTCCAGCCTGTGGGGCTGGTGTAAATTATTTTGGGAGAGGAGCCGGGGTCATCACACTTGGCTTACAGGATGAAGAATGAAAGTGCCTGGCTAGTAACTGGGAAAGAGGCATCCGTAAGAAGGAGATACAGGAAAGGCTTTGGAATCTGACCATCTGGGGGTCTGAGGCATCTATGAAGCCGGAAGCAGGTAGCCACACCTCTCAGGGCTCGGGTGCTGAGGATTCAGGGGGAATTTAGAAGTGTCTGTGTGCTCAGAAAAGGGGGAAGGGTAGGCAGGTGCAGGCTTATGACCCTGGTACTCCAGGAAGCAGAGGTAAGAGGTTCATCAGAGTTCATCCCCATATGGTCTATCTAGTGAGTTCCCAGTCAGGGCTACGTTACAAGACTCTTTCAAAAGAAAAAAAAAACCCCAAGCAAATAACAACACAAAATAAAAATAAAACAAACAAAAACAAAACCCCAAAGAAAGGACTATCTCTGGTTGCTATTGGGATGTCCCCTCTGGACAGTGATCTCTCCTCAGCCTCTGTGTGCCCAAGGCAGCGCTACCCCAGTCCCCGCTACATGAACTTTAATCATTGGTCAGCTGGGCAGCTTCGGATTGTGCTAAAATGCCTTGTGCGACACAAAGGACCCCAGCACACAGCTGAGCCCTGAAGCACCTGTGGAGACCCCACACCCCGTTCAACTGGGTACTGTGCGGCTGAACAGTGTATGGTGCCAAGAAGGCTTCTGTGGCACAGGATTCACCTGAGGGGACAATCAGTGCGTTTCCATGCTGACACACTGAGATCAGGCTGCCCGGAAGGAAACAAGTGGAGAAGCATCTCTCTCTAGGCTGAGGGCCTTCCCTTAAGAATACAGTTTGGGCCAGGCGGTGGTGGCACATGCCTTTAATCCCAGCACTTGGGAGGTAGAGGCAGGCAGATTTCTGAGTTCGAGGTCAGCCTGGTCACCGAGTGAGTTCCAGGACAGCCAGCCAGGGCTACACAGAGAAACCCTGTCTCGAAAAAACAAAACAAAACAACAACAACAACAAAAAAAAAAACAAAAAACAACAACAACAAAAAAAAGAATACAGTTTGGATTACGAGGAGCTAAGCAGAGTGGAGCGGAAAGCCTTGGCCTGGGTACCAGCTAGTTAGCTGCTAGTTTTGGCTCGTTTTCTTTGTGAGTTCAGGCACATTGCTTTACCCATCAGTGCTTCAGCTTAAAAAGTTTACAAAGTGGAGAGAAATGGAGCCTGCTAATAACCAAAGGTGGCTGGTGGTTATAGTGACAGTGACCTACTAGTCTCCCTGCCTGCCACAACCCCTGTCTGTCACCTGCTTATCTAAACTAACCATTGATCTGTCTATCATCTGTCTACCCACCCATTCATTCATCTATCCATCATTTGTTACCATCTATCTATTCTCCATCCAGCTATTATCTATTCGCCTTCTTTCTGCTTCTTTGTTTCTTTCTTTCTTTATTGTTGTGTCTTTTTTCTTTTATTACCTGTTTACTTATCATCCATCCATCCAATCCTTCTTTCTTTCTTTTCTTTTCTTTTTTCTTTCTTAATTATCTATCTGCCTGTCTCTCCATCCATCTATCCAGTGAGCCAGGTTCTTTTCTGCATGTCTCCCCTCCCCGACAACTTTGTAGGCAGCTGTCATAAAGCTGCTGCCTGGTCAGGGCAGTTGCAGTGGCTCTAAACTTGACAGTTATGACTCTCATACCCAAGATGCTCTTACAAGGGACAAGTGGGCAGATCTGTTTCCCAGGGAGTGAGTCTTGTGCCACAAGACAACACTTTAGTCTGTGCAAATAGTATGGTATGTTCTGGGCTAGCTGCTTAGGGACAAACACAGGACTCCCTCTCTCCCAGGCCTGGTTTCCAAGGAAACCAGGTGAGAATGACTTCTGGGACCACCTTGAAGGGCAAAGAAAGGAATGGTTCTCAGGTCTCTAGGATTTGCTACTGATCTCTCATGGTATTCACGAGGTCCACATGTATCCACCTTCTCTGGAGGTCTTGGCCCTTTTGTTCTGAATACTGACTGAAACTTACCACATCCTTCTAACCTGGTTTCTATATCTGGAAAGGTTCTTTGACCTCATCTGAGTCTCATACTCCTCTTCTACCTTCAAAACCCATTTTGGGGAACCCTTTTCTATTTCTTTACCCTCCCATCACAGGTATTTTAAGCCCTTATTGATGGAATCCTTCTCATATCAAAAAAAAAAAAAAAATGGGACTCCTTGGATCTGATCTGAAGGTTGAAGTTGTTTCTGGCTTTTCTTTTTCTGAGTTTCCAGTTGGGACCTGAGCATACAGTGAGCATTCAGTGGCCAGCTAGAAGATATACTCTCAGAAGATATCAGGTATCATGTGTAGAGAGGTGGAATCGTTGTTGCTTAGCAACCAGCAGCCTGTGGCTACAGGAAGGTCTCATCCCTTGCACCTCCTGGTCAGTCCCTTGGTCTTCTTCTCTTCTGGTCACACTGGGGCTGCCTGGAGGTTTCTGTCTAGGGTACCATGGGCACTAACACGGAAGTGGGGTGTGGGGGTAAGGCGTCCATCGTGATGCCCATCTTTGATAGCTGGGCCGCTGAGCAAGATAGAGTGAGGGCCATTGTTTTCCTCTGCCTTCTTTTATTCAAGTGCAGAGACAGACAGAGGCTCCATGAGAACAGAGGCTGGGAGGGAGGCTTACTCACTGCCACACGTGAGGTCTGTCGGCTTTGCAAACACGATCCATCACCCTTATGTTCCAGCACGGATGCGCCTTTCCAAACAGAAAACAGAAGCTCAGAAAAGGTAGTATTTTGCCTAAGATAACACAGCCCACCAAGGTGAAGATAAGATTTAAATCCATAGGTTCATAGAGAACATTATCTTGGGGCTACTCCATGGCAAGATGTTGGAGAAGCGGGCTTCTCCAGACGTTTCAGAAGATGCGGCCAATTGTCCAAGCTCTAGAGTACATGGGAGACTTGGGGAAGGGAAAGAACATTTGTTGGGGACGGTTCTAGGGTGACCATGCTAATGTAGGCCTGGTAGTGGCCCCAGGATGCTGTCTGTGCACCGGAATATGGGATCTTCTATTACTTTGCTCTTGGCAAATTCCTCCACCAAGAGAGGCATCTGTCAAATGGGTCAGGTCTGGACCTTGAAGGGACTGTGAAATCTGACTTTAGATGGGAAGCCCCCTGCACACAACCAGATGAGAGGACACTTCACTACTCTGTCATTAAGTCTGTCTGTCTGCTGTGGGTGTGCTGACAAGTACCTTTTGGATTTGTGTGGGATGATAGGCAAATATGAGTGTTGTGTCTCCTGCTCGCAGGGCCATACGTTTTGAGCGTGTGTATTTTTGTATGTGGACTTCAGAAGCCCTTCTTCAGCCCCAGTCGGAAGCTGTTCTGAGCAGCTAGGGAGACATTCCAGGCAGCTCCTCACATGTTACCAGCTCAGAGCACCCCCAATAGCCCCAGGGCCCCAGACCATCTGTGTCCCTTCCTTCCTTTGCTGGTGCCAACATGCTCAGTAGTGGTGGTGTTGGTGAGGTACAGGAAGGGGGAGAGGAAGGAGAAGGCCCGGCTAGATGCCTGAGGCTCTGTAGCTCCTGGCTTGGTGCCGGCAGGGACTCTGAGTTCATTTGAGCACTAGGGGGCAATGTGTCTGTTTGAAAGAAACTTACAAGCCAGCTCCAGAGGTGTGTGCACACACAGGCACACACAGGGGTGCCCACACCATAGAGGTTCACTCTGTGGTGCAAGAGGCCCTAGGCAGAACACATCCTCATGCTAGTAGGACAACACGGGCACAAAGGCAGGGGTGAGGGCACCTAAAGAGCAGAGACAACTGCACAGAGATACATTGTTGCACACCCAGAGAGAGGTGCTGGCTGGGAGCAGACGGCATCTATGTAAGTGCGTGTACACACACACACACCCCACACCCCACAGTGGCCTCCAAAGATGCAAGCACCTGCCATATATAGAAACACAGAGGAGGTGCAGGCTAGCCTCCTGGGGCAAGGACAAATGTAAGCATAGTCTATTTATAAGGTTAAGAAATCCCCCTCACCCCCCACAGCATCATCTTTCAAACACACACCCCAAAGTGCTGACTCTGGGAAGATCCCAGGAAACATGCCTACCCCATTCTCCCTTCAGATGTGGGGACCCTCTATTAAAGAGTATGAAGTGATACCCCAAAACCTCAAACCTATGCTCCCCAGACAGCAGGCCTGTTTTTCTTTCCAGCTCCCGACATCCCTCTTTAGTGCTCCAAACAGGTCCCCACACCCCCCTGTCCCTTCCAGACATGACACACAAGACATTCCATCTAGACCTCCTGAGAAGGCTACTGTCCCCAAGACAGTGGCACATGGCCAGGTGCCACAGCTTTGCTACCCAGGATCTCCTCCTGACATCTATCCTTGAACTCGACCACAGGACGTTTGAGGGACCCAAGCTCTGGGCCTGGAGGGTCAGTTGGGGGTATCTAACGGGGTGCTCTTTCCTTTGTGCCTACACAGGCAAAGCCTCTGTCTTCTCGCTGGCTTTCCTTCCCTGTCACTTTGCTAAGTAATAATTTCCATGTCCAATTCCATTTCTTTTCTAGTTCTGAAACCTCTAAGCTATCAGCAAGAGGATAGTTCGCATGAAAACTAATTACACAAAATCAATATTTAATCACAGACCAACAACCTGATCCTGCAGAAAAATCCTTTTAAAACTCCACCACCCTGCACAAATACTTCTTCCCAATGCTTATTTATGGGCCCCGTTTTTGGTGGGGGTAATTTTCATTTTTAATTTCAAAAGGAAAAGAAAAAAAAATCTGTAGACTGCAGGAAAAGCCCGAGCTTGTTGCAGCTTCCTGAGAGCTTTTATTTTGAGCGTGTGTGAGAGTGGGGGTGGGGTGTGTGGGGGTGAGCGTGTGGGGGATGGGTTTGTGTGGGATGTGAGTGTGTGTGTGTGTGGGGGAGAGTGTATGTCGTGTGTGTGTGTGTGTGTGTGTGTGTGTGTGTGTGTGATTTCTTCAGAAGTCTCTTGGGGGCTTTCTGACCCCACTTCCTAAATCGTGCCCATTTTCCAACGTTTCTTTGCTCAGAAGCTCCGGGGAGTAATGAATCGGCCGCGAATGACACGGTAACTTTTAACTCATGCCCGCGACAGTAGAGTGCTTAATCTGAGGTTTTTAAATAAAAAGGGCTCCGGGTTGGTTTTATTATAACGTTTATTTCATTTCAGATTTCATGCGTAATTTAGCAAACGCTAGACAGACTTGGGCGATAAACACTTTCTTTTGTGGGGGGAAAAGGCATTTTTATACACCATGCTTAATTTTATTTAGATTTAATAGCGATATCGGGGCACTTCAACGAAAGTTTTTTTTTTTTCTTTTCCCCTTTTCTTTTAAGAATCCTGGCCTGCCAGCAAAATTGTCTCGCTTTATTTCATGGCAAGGAAAATTAAAGGCCTTTCCGCCCCTCCTCCCCTACTTACACTTTGAGAGGAAAACTCGCACACGCATGCTGGCGCTTGGGTGCGCGCGCGTCCACAGAATAAACACCTCCACCTCTTATCACCTCCAACTTCTAACTTTTAATTGCAAGATAGATTTCAGCCTCCACTCCGTGAGGAGTAGAAAGATCTAAGCATTTTAAGTAAGATTATTGGGATAAATATGCCATATGAAATAGGGCAGGTATTAAATCACTCTTATTGATTTTAGTATCACAAACCAATTCCGTTCTTTGACCTCTTCAGTTTAATTGATCTCTTAAGGAGGCCAACTTCGCGCCCTTCAGGGCCTGGGCCTGCGCGCTTGTGGCCGCAGCAAGGTGTCGCCCCCACCCCGTGCGCCCTTTGCGCGTCGCTCTCCTCCGGGTTTCGCATTGTCTCGCCTCGCCGCTCCCGCGCCGGGCTCACCCCAAGTGTCTCCACAAAGCGGCCGAGGGTGCGTGGCTTCTTCCCGGTGGAGCCGGCGGCAGAGAACCGGAAGCCGCGGACGGTGGGAGACTCGGGAAGGAGCGAGCCAGTCTCTAGTCCCGGAGACAACCTTACTTCGTGTTTCCCCACGGCGATCACCTCGTGAACTTGCCAAGGCCGGCTCCCTAGGGCGCCGCCCTGGGCTGCAGCACAGGCGACACTTAGCGACTTTCCCTGGCGCGTCCCGGGGCTCTGCCAGGCTACCCCATTGTCTGAGCGCCCCGCACAGCTCACCGCCCACCTCCCCGCCCCCTGCCCACCCGGCAGGTCGCGCTGGCTCCGGTTGGGGGTGGGGAGTTGGGAACAGCGTGAATGGGAAGGGGGCGGACAAAGCCTGGCTCCCGCCGTAGTCCTCGGCTCGCGCCCTCCCCAGCCGGGGGGCACCCGGGGCTCACCCCCAACGCCGTAGCGCCGGACCCGGAGTAGCGCGGGTCGGTGGCCAGGCCTGCGCAGCCGGGACCCGGGACCACCTTAAGAGCGAGCCCCGCCCCCGGGCCCGCTCGGGCGGCGCTGATTGGTGCAGAGGTAATGGCTGGAATGGATTGCTGAAACGCAAAACTTGTTGCTGCTTCTCCCGGCGCCGGCGAGAGGCAGACGCGGAGCCGGAGCCCGGACCTCGCAGCACCTCGCCCGCCCCGCGCGCCCTGCTCGCCCGCACGGCCCCTTCCCGGGTCCGAGGGGACCCGCGGAGCGCGGAGGCGGGAACCACAGCTTCGGAGCCGCCGGCTCCACGCCTCCCCTCCCGCGCGCGGCCCGAGACTCCCGCGAACTCGCGCGGCGCCCGGCGATCGAGCCCGAGCCGCGGAGCCGCGCGTCTCCCGCAGCCTGCGTTCCAGCTCCAGCGCCCGCATCTCCTGCTGCGGAGCCGGCACCGGCGATGAGGAGCAGAGCGGCCCGTCTTCCGAGCCGCTGAAGCTTTCGCCGCCGATCGCCCGCGGCCGACCGGAGGTGCGGGAGCCGGTGCGGCCCGGGCGCGGGGACTCGGGGCAGGGGAAGGACCAAGGGGCTCCCCTACGGCCCCAGCCGCCGCGCCGCGGACTCCAGAAGGTGATCATTTCGCTCTCCCGCCCCCTTCCCTCCCCGCTACCTAACTTTTTGTCTCAGCTCGTCGGCCTCCAGGTCTCCTCTCCACATACCCACCCGCGGCCGTGCCATCCGCCCGGGGCATGGGCCCCCCGACAAGGCTCCAAGAGGCGCCGCGGCCTCGCAAGACGTGAGAGGCCCGCTTGGGTCGGTTCCGAGGTTCCGGGGAGCAGCGGAGAGAGCGCTTAGCCAGCGCCCGCGCGCTCGGCCGGGCGGCAGTGAGCGCTGCGCCCCGCGGTGCAGATCGTCCCGGAGCGCCGGAGCCGCGGCTGAGGCGAGTAGCTAGCCGGAGGCGCGCGGCGGAGCAGGCTGTCATGCCCTATTGATCCCCCCGCCCCCCGCCAACTATGTTTGGGCTGGACCAATTCGAGCCCCAGATCAACAGCCGGCACGCTGGTCAGGGCGAGGGGAACTTTAACGAAGCCGGACTGAGCATGAACGCCCACTTTAAGGCTCCAGCTTTCCACGCCGGGCCTCCTGGCCCCGTGGACCCTGCAATAAGCGCTCTGGGCGAACCCCCGATCTTGGGTTTGAACATGGAGCCCTACGGCTTCCATGCGCGCGGCCACTCCGAGCTGCACGCCGGGGGGCTGCAGGCGCAGCCTGTGCACGGCTTCTTCGGTGGTCAGCAGCCTCACCACAGCCACCCCGGAGGGCATCACCCGCACCAGCATCACCCCCACTTTGGGGGCAACTTCGGTGGTCCGGACCCAGGTGCCTCATGTCTGCACGGGGGCCGGCTGCTTGGCTATGGAGGTGCAGCGGGCGGCCTGGGCAGCCAGCCTCCCTTCGCTGAGAGTTATGAGCACATGGCGGAGAGCCAGGGGCCGGAGGGCTTCGGCCCGCAGCGGCCAGGAAACCTCCCGGACTTCCACAGTTCGGGCACCTCGGGCCACGCCGTGCCTGCCCCGTGCCTGCCGCTGGACCAGAGCCCTAACCGGGCCGCCTCTTTCCACGGCCTGTCCGCCTCCAGCGGCTCGGATTCGCACAGCCTGGAGCCCCGGAGGGTGACGAACCAAGGAGCTGTAGATTCCCTGGAATACAATTACCCGAGCGAGCCACCCTCAGGACATTTTGACATGTTTTCACCCTCTGACTCTGAAGGGCAGCTGCCACATTATGCTGCGGGTCGCCAGGTTCCCGGGGGCCCTTTCCCGGGTGCTTCGGCCATGCCCAGAGCCTCAGGCATGGTGGGTTTGTCCAAGATGCACGGCCAGCCACCGCAGCCACCTCCACAACAGCAGCAACCGCAGCACGGAGTGTTCTTCGAGAGGTTTGGCGGGGCCCGAAAGATGCCTGTGGGTCTGGAGCCTGCAGTGGGCTCCAGGCACCCGCTAATGCAGCCTCCCCAGCAGGCCCCACCACCCCCGCAGCAGCAGCCCCCGCAGCAGCCTCCACCACCACCCGGGCTTCTGGTCCGACAGAATTCTTGCCCTCCTGCGCTCCCGCGGCCCCAGCAGGGTGAGGCTGGCACACCCAGTGGCGGCCTGCAGGATGGGGGCCCCATGCTGCCCAGCCAACACGCGCAGTTCGAGTATCCCATCCATCGGCTAGAGAACCGGAGCATGCACCCATATTCTGAGCCTGTTTTCAGCATGCAGCATCCCCCTCCTCAGCAGGCGCCCAACCAGAGGCTGCAGCATTTCGATGCGCCCCCCTACATGAACGTGGCCAAGAGGCCGCGTTTTGACTTTCCCGGCAGCGCAGGCGTGGACCGCTGTGCCTCGTGGAATGGCAGCATGCATAACGGCACCCTGGACAACCAACTCTCTCCCTCTGCCTACCCAGGCCTCCCAGGCGAGTTCACACCGCCTGTGCCGGACAGCTTTCCCTCGGGACCGCCCTTGCAGCACCCGGGGCCGGACCACCAGTCCTTGCAACAGCAGCAGCAGCAGCAGCAACAGCAGCAGCAGCAGCAACAACAACAACAGCAACAGCAGCAACAGCAGCAGCAGCAGCAGCAACGCCAGAATGCGGCCCTCATGATTAAACAGATGGCGTCCCGGAACCAGCAACAGCGGTTGCGACAGCCCAACCTGGCCCAGCTAGGCCATCCTGGGGACGTGGGTCAGGGTGGCCTGGTCCACGGAGGTTCCGTGAGCGGCTTGGCCCAGACGAACTTTGAGCGCGAAGGCGGCAGCGCAGGTGCGGGGCGCCTGGGAGGCTTTGAGCAGCAGGCGCCCCACCTGGCGCAGGAGAACGCGTGGTTCCCGGGTCCACACCCTCCCGGCGACCTGCTGCCCCGGAGGATGGGCGGCGCGGGGTTGCCTGCTGACTGCGGCCCGCACGACCCTAGTCTGGCGCCTCCCCCTGCTCCAGGTGGTTCAGGGGTGCTATTCCGAGGCTCTCTGCAGGAGCCTCTGAGGATGCCTGGGGAAGGCCACGTGCCCGCACTGGCCTCGCCCGGGCTGCAGTTTGGGGGCAGCTTGGCTGGCCTAGGCCAGTTGCAATCGCCCGGGGCCAGTGTGGGACTGCCCAACGCTCCGTCGGAGCGACGGCCTCCGCCTCCGGACTTCCCCGCGCCAGCTCTCGGGGGCCAACCCGGCTTTCCATTCGGCTCAGGCAGCCGGCAGGCCACGCCGCACAGCGCTCCAGGCGTGAATTCGCCCCCGAGCGCGGGCGCAGGCAGCGGCAGCTCTGGTGCTGGCGGGGGCGCTTACCCGCCCCAGCCGGATTTCCAACCCAGCCAGCGCAACTCGGCCAGTAAGCTGGGCGCGCTGTCGTTGGGGTCTTTCAACAAGCCCAGCTCTAAGGACAACCTGTTTGGCCAGAGCTGCCTGGCTGCGCTCTCCACTGCTTGCCAGAACATGATCGCCAGCCTGGGTGCTCCTAACCTCAACGTGACTTTCAACAAGAAGAACCCACCCGAGGGGAAGAGAAAACTGAGCCAGAACGAGCCCGACAGCGCGGTCGCAGCCGGTAACCCGGGCTCGGATTACTTCCCCGGAGGGACTACTCCTGGGGCCCCTGGACCTGGAGGCCCTTCTGGGACCAGTGGTGGTGGCTCCAAAGCCTCAGGACCGCCCAATCCTCCCATCCAGGGGGACGGCACCAGTCTCTCCCCCAATTACACCCTGGAATCAACATCGGGTAACGATGGCAAACCTGTCCCTGGGGCCAGTGGCCGGGGAAGGGGACGCAGAAAACGGGACAGTGGTCATGTGAGCCCCGGGACCTTCTTCGACAAATACTCCACAGCTCCTGACAGTGGGGGTGCACCAGGGGTGAGCCCGGGGCAGCAGCAGGCTCCTGGTTCAGCCACTGGGGGTAGCTCAGTGAATGAGGCCCGAGGGCCCACACCCCATGAGAAGGCCCTCACATCACCATCGTGGGGAAAGGGAGCTGAGTTGCTCCTTGGGGACCAGCCGGACCTCATGGCATCCCTGGACAGCACAGCCAAATCAGATGGTAGTTCCCCGCACGTGAGTGAGTTCGCCTCTGACGAGGTGAGCACAAGTTATGCGAATGAGGACGAAGTGTCCTCCAGTTCTGACAACACTACAGCCCTGGCCAAAGCCAGCCGAAGTCCCCTGGTGACCAGCTCACCCAAACTCCCTCCTCGAGGGGTGAGTGCTGGGGAACACACACCGAAGGCTTCTGCCCTGGGCCTGGGCATCCTGTCTACCTCTACCTCGCCCCCTGACAGCTATGGTGGGGGCGTGGGCACCGGACATCCCGGCACACCAGGCCTGGAGCAGGTCCGGACCCCAACGAGCAGCAGCGGTGCGCCGCCTCCTGACGAGATTCATCCCCTGGAGATCCTCCAAGCCCAGATCCAGCTGCAGAGACAACAATTTAGCATCTCGGAGGACCAGCCCCTAGGGCTCAAGGGCGGCAAAAAAGCCGAGTGTGCTGTAGGGGCCTCGGGAGCACAGAATGGTGACAGTGAGATGAGTAGCTGCTGCTCCGAAGCAGTCAAGAACGCCATGAGCACCATCGATCTGGACTCCCTGATGGCGGAACACAGCTCTACCTGGTACATGCCGCCTGACAAGGCCCTGGTGGATGGTGGAGACGATGACAAGACGCTGGCGCCCTGGGAGAAGGCCAAGTCCCAGAACCCCAACAACAAAGAAGGTATATGTACCCGCCTTCCTTGTTTTCTGGTGCCAGCCCTAGCCTAGGCTGGCCTTCTTCATCTCCACTCAGACTCGGGCACTCTCTGGTTGCACCCTGTTGGGCTGTCAGGTAGATTTTGGTTTTCCTGGTGGCAAGAACTTAGATTCCCCTTTTGGAGACTCATCTAAAGTTATGCCTTCTACCTCCCGATTTTTCTGAGTTTTTCAGGGTTCAGGCCTTGCAGAAGCTGGGCCCTTCCCATTTCACACTAAGACCCTTGTTGCTCTCAGTCCCTCTGCTTAAGTGTTTGGGGCCCCTCTCTGGTAGGCAGCCCTGTCCTTCTTAGCCTTCAGCTGGAGTTGGCTTAGGTGGTAATACTTTTGCAAAGTCCCCGCCCTGGTGTGGGCAGCGTCACTCGGAGGCCAGGTCTCATTGGACATTTGTTTTTAGAGACTAGCTCTTTGGGCGTTTAAGTTGGAGAGTTTCACAGGAAAAGCAAAACACCTGGGGACCTGCCAGGGTTCTAGGCAAGCACCACAGTCTCAGGTGTATCTGTTTGGCAGTGGGGGCAAAGGCTGGGCTGGGTTCTGCCTAGCAGCAACTACAGCGCTCTTTCAAGACATCAGTTGTGTTTGGGGTTATGACTATTCCTAAGGCACAAAGGACCTTCGTTTGTCAATATCTCACTTGGCGTTGGTGACAGATGTCCAGTCCCAGGTCTCATTTGCATTCAGAACACCCCTTCCCCTCCAGGCCTGGAGGCCTTTAAGGTGGTAGGGACAGGGACATTCTAACAGCTTTTAAATCCAGAGATGAATAGGCTGCAATAGTTAAGGATTTTTTATTTTAATGGGGCTTTTTTTTTCTTTACAAAAAAAAAAAAATAGCTAGTAGCTTTTTAAAATTGGTAACATTGTTTTTTTTTTTTCTTCTTCTTCCGTTCTTACTTTGTTTCTAAATCCTAGTTAGCTTCTCTAGGTTTTGCTGGACAGAATATTACCATGGTACCCCCTGGCCAGCTGTCTTTCAAAAATCTACCCTTGCTTACTGCTCTTCTCTTCAGTTTTCTGCTCCCGGTTGAACCCTCCCACGGTCTACTGTGTCTTAAGTAAATTCTCAGGAGAGTAGGTTTTAAGAAAATATGATAGTCCCTTTTAAGGAAAAGGAAGGTGGGAGTTTGCGTGATTTGGAACTCTGTCTGGGTCGTCTCCCTTCAGTTTCTGGTTCATGAGTGTGGCCTGGCTGCTTTTCTCTTTGTTCCTCCCTACTGCCCAGCCTGGGATGCCCAGACGCGCCCAGGCGCGGGCTCTCATTTGAAGCCGGGTGTTTAGCATGCACGGCAGACACCAAGCCCCGCATCAGCATTCCACGGAGTACTCCTAGGCAAGGCCAGAAATTGGTTAGTTTGGGACCCTTAGCTCTCCCCCCCTCCTCTGGCTCTGAAAATGGAGTTGGACAGGGTACCCCGCCACTCCCTTATTTTCTTGTATATAACATCACGATCTAACACAATCGATAGTCAGTTAGCAGAGAACTCAGCCCTGTCACTTCTAGCCCAGCCTGCTACCTCCAGTAATTAAGAACGTATTGGCCAAAATGGGGTGAGAAAAGTTTTCAAAAATTAGAGAATTAATAAAGAAAACCGGTTAGTATTTCTCCTTCCAGTCTTTGGAAGGACTTTAGTAGGTGGAGAAATGTTGGAGGTTTTAATGAGATTTTTTTTTTTTTTTTAAATGTAGCTTCTCACCTCATTCTCAACAGGAGAGATGCAGGCTGTGAGCACTGAAATGTCATTATAGAAACGCTTTCTAGCTTGTTTCAGTGTCCCAGGATCATACATTTATGGAAGCATGTGCCAGCTGCTTTTGGGTTGATTCTTCCTGCAAACCAGAGGGAAGCCCTCCTGTGTGAGGAGTCAGAGACTTCCTTGGTGCCCAAAGGGCTGGCTGCCTCCCAAGCCTGGTGGGGGGACACCCACTGGATCTCCTTTGTTCCCCACTCTGATGTAGGAAGGATAGAACCCTAGATAGCTCTATGAAGTAAGGTTTTTGAATGCTGCTGCCTGGGCTTCAAACTGGGGCTTAATAAGGTCTCTCAGACTCTGTCTCCCTTACTGGTACTAAATAAGGATGATTAAACTTTTCATTACAATAACACCCCACAGTTCCATCCGTACAGGTTGTGTAAATAAATACACACGGCTTTATGTCAGCCTCTGAGAGTCCTAGCTGAAAACCAGTGGAGAGAACCACTCTGAAATAAGTCAGGGGGAAAAAAAAAGTATAAGAAAAATAATCTTTTTCTTAAAAGTCCTGTAGCCCCATTAGTTGGAGTGGGGATACCCAGAGGCCTGATAAACCTTCGCCTTCTAGCTCAGAACGGGCTCCCCTCCACCACCCTCTTAGGCAGAGGCCATTTCTGTAATGATATTTTATTTTGTCTCACTGTAAAACACGCCAGTACTAATGTGATTAAATATTAACTCACTTTCTGAAATTCTCTGCTCAGATGACAAAATACTAGTCATTGTTTTACAAAGTGATCCATGCTGGAGAAGTCTCGGGGACATCACAAATATTGAGCCGCAGGGCTATGCCCTGATTGCTCTTTGGGCTATAGATGGTCCTTGGGAGAGGAGGAAACTTGATTAGCCCATTATAGTTCTTTAAAAGTCTAGACCAGAAGGTCATGTGGCGATGAGGCCAGCGAGCCTCTCTAGATGACTCGGCCCTTACTTCTCTGCCAACGGGACAAATAACTTTCTGTAAGGAAACTCCATGTTCATGCATGAGGCTTCTTCCACAGAGTTGGAGTGGAGGAAAGGTCGGGATGAGCCAACCTGACTTTGAGGTGATTCAGGTCTCTGTTTTGTCAGCAAGGGGTTTAGATAGTTAGCCAGACCTCTACCCATGTGGAATATTGTAGATTTGGGGAATTTCAAGACTCAAAGGAAGGAGAACCGTTAGGAGACTGGCCGTGGGTACTGACGTGGAAGAGTACTGACGTGGAAAAATCCGTTTTCCCTTTCTCTTTGCTCCCCATGATTTTCAAGACGGGAGTTATCCTTGGTCCACACTAAGTCTGTTCTCACCGAACTTCCCTCTTTCTGTTGACAGTGAGGCTGGAACTGCCTCTGTGTGCAGTTAGCACCCAAACCTTGTCCCGTCTCCCTGCCTTTGGAAGTTGCGTGTTTTTACAGAGACGCTGGAGACATTTTTGGAATTTCATGCTCCTCTGTGTCCCCCTAGGAACACAGGCAAGGCTGAGAAATAACTAGGCAGGCGGGAATGGAACTCAAGATTTTGTTGGACAGAGGGTGGACTTGAGGAGGGAAGGCTTGCCCTGGCTAAGCTCTGGCTGGTGGGGCCATTTGTCCAACCTTCCCGCACTAGAGACAGAATTTCGAAGTCTCATTTGGACTTTCCCTGGGAATGTAAGCCGGCATTGAATTCCCTTTCCTCCGAAGCATTACCCAACACGGTCTGTATGTCTTCATGTGACTTCTGTGTCTTAGGAAGATGAACCCCAAGCTCCCCAAGCTCCTCAGGTGCTAACCAAGGGTACTGTAAATTGATAGGGCCCGCTTTGTACTGCCCATGCTCCGGCTGCCCACTCCCTGGCTAGTGGAGGGCATATAACTACTGTACTTCTACGCTTGTTTAATATTTCATGGCTGTAATAAACCTGTCTTCCTTGCCCGCCTCCCGACATAAAACCCCAAGTAGCACACATCTGCAATTATACATTTCTACTAAATATTAATAAAGGACAACGGCTTTTTAAGGGGCTGACGCTCTTCACTCAGTAGACCTGAACTTGCCATGGACTCTGCTCCTGCATATGTATGTGTGTGTGTGTGTGTGTGTGTGTGTGTGTGTATATATATATATATATATATATATATATATTATTTTAAGTAACAGTGCATTCCAATAGGCACTATTTACTTATAGTTACATACAACCTGGGCTGATTGAAAGGCATTCCTCATGATAGCTTTCTCTCATATAAATTCATTTAGATTTCTTGCGAGGCCCCCTCAGACCGGAAGTGAGAGGCTGTCGAAATGCGCTCCTGTTTTATTGAGGGCTCTAGGAAAGGCGCGTGGGTGGCTTAATCTCATTTCTCTTTCTAGCAATGAAATTCTATGATTCCTGATATGATTTTGTTTGCCTGACAGAGGTATTTAAATTTCTACAAAGAATCTTAATAGGTCCTGAGAATACAGCTGCCCTCGCCAACAAGCCACTCGATCCGCTCTCCTGATATAAAATATGCGTCTTTAATACGCAGTGCTGGAGGGCCAGGTGAATGAGAAGGCTGAAAATCTCCTCTGGGTGGAAGGGCTGGCTGAAGGGGATCAGGGACTCTTCAACACGGTGGAATCCAGCAAATCACTAGTGGCCCGTTTCTCTCCACTCAAGTGACAATAACATTGGATTGTGCTTCTTGCCTAGGGAGCAGATCTGCTTTGCCAAAACCATTTAGGAGATAAATACTGTCAGTTAGGAATACTGTATTTACCTCTGTTTGGCTAATTTTAGAGATGAAAGCCTGCAGCTTTGTATAATGGGATCAAATGTCTGGGGAATGTGTGGGGACAGGCAGGCAACAGGAGGAACCGCCAACTCTTCCCTTGCCCAGGGGTCCTCAGCTAGCGTGTTTTCCTGTAACCAGCAAGCCTGTTTGGCTAATTCTCTGTTCTTTGCCCAGGAGGAGCTGGCATAGCCCGGCTTCCTCACCTTCAGTCAGGGTCTGTCTGGTAAGGGTAGGTTTGTTAGGATGTATCTTTGGTGGGTAGGTTTGAGCGTGGGGTTTGATTGCTCATAGCAGACATGTTGATAGATCCCTTGGTGTGTGATGGAGTGGCATTTGCAGTCCCCTGGCCTCTTCATACACACTGAGGCTGGAATAAATAGTCTGGGGGCTTGCTGGAGAGAGCATAGCCCAAGTGGAATTCAAGTCCTCTGTCAGGTCTTAGGATGAAAAGCAAAGGAAAGTCCTGGGCCAATTCTCCTGACACATAGAAGTGTGCACGTGGCCAAGTGTGCCCCCCCTCCCTCAGATCCGTGTCTTCTTGTCTGTTGTCCCAGAAGTGAGCTAATCTCCATCCCAGAGGCCATAGACAGGTTCTGATTCTGTAAGGGGATGGAACGGACACAAATGCCAAAACCATTGGTTTTGAAGGTCCTGATGACAAAGCCCCTGGCTTGTGGGCTGTTGGCCTGTGGAGGCTTCCGACTGCAGTGTCTCGGCAGTAGACACAGCCACTGTTTGCTGGGTTTTGTGTGTGACCCGGTGGTATGGAAACGTCTTCCCAGCTAAGTTCAGCCAGGTCTGGTTTCCTATGAGGGGGAGAAAGGTTTGAGTTGGTGATTCCCCTCCCCCAAATGTGGGCACCGGACATTGCTAGTTGTTTATGGACATTCCTCTTTTTTATTGTAATTCTTTGGTGCCAATGATGTGGCAGCGATGATGCCGGGCTTTCAAATTAGTCATGGTTCAGCCTGCAGGGACCCTCTGTGTCCAAAGGCAAAACCACTCACATCCCCAATACCCAGCTGTTTGGGAGACTGCAAAGCCCAGAATGGGGAACCCCAAGCTCAAGCAGCTGCTGGGATCCTGGCACATCTGTCTGGATGGGTTGCCAGCCCAAGGTGGCTGGCATTTCCTTCCATCTTCCAAGGGCCTGTGTGTAATACCCAGTCTCATATGAGGGCAACTGTGTGCCAGTCCAATTTGGGCACAACTGGTTGCTCACCGTTAGGTGTGAGTGTAATGAAGCCCTGTGGGTGTGGCCTTTTCAGGGCCCAGACTCTACAGGGATGTGCCTAGAAGTGGGGAATTGAGCTTACTTTTCTTGGGTGAGGATCAGGTTTGAAAGCCATCATTTTTTGGGGGGAGGGGGTGTATAGTGAACAGAGGGAGCTGAGGGCTGCTCTGTTTTCTTACCTGTATTTTAATCAATGGGCTTGAGGTTTGGGAGGCCAGTGGAGAGTCTGCCATAGTGTTTGCCCTACCAGGGTCCCAAGTCCAGGAGGTACCACCTGAGTCTTGCAATTCTCCAGTTATTTCAGCTTGAACGTAGCAGCCTTTCGGTGAATACCGTTGAGTGGGACTTGGACCTAGCCACAGCGTTCAGGGCTGAGGAAGCTGGGTGGTCTGTATTCTCCCTGTTCCCTTGCGAAGCTAGATCAGAAAGAACTTTATAGCGATTGCCTGTGAATCCTTCCACAATTTATACATCATCGAAGGGACCCAAATGCCCTTTAAACAGAAGGCAATTGAGGTCTTTGCACATTCCGTTTCGATCGCTGGCTCTTTCTGAATGTCCCGGAAGAGACATCTTATATGAAATAAACTGCTCTAAAAAGGGAGGGTAAAAACACCCAGTCAGTTTAGGCCAGTGCAGACCACATCTTTGGCAGCAGAAGCCAAAATCTTGACAGTCTTGCCCTTAAACCACGGAGATTTACCATGTCTACCATGCCATGCCCCCTCTAGTTTGAGAATAAACTGTGTGGCTAAAAATCTCCATCTTTCTTTTCATCTTTGACCTCTCTGTGGAGAGTTCTGGACTCTTCACAGAACTCTCATCCCTAGGATTCAGACGACTGTCAGCCATTGGTTTTGGGTTTGTCATCTAATCTACCTGTGCTGATGCTTTCTCTGGATGAGCTAAACTGTGTTGGAAAAGCATGTTGGGGACATGTTGCCTTCAAGGGTCTTTGGAAAGCTCGCTGCTTTAAAGATATGTGGAGAACTGTGCTCCAGAACCTCTCCCAAGCCCCCTCAGATAACAGATACCCTGGGGGAACTGTGAACTGACTCTGAGGGGCTTCTGAGCCTCTTGTCCTTTCCCTCATCCCGAAACTGGCCTGTGACAACTCAGTATTTGAGCTCCAAGATTTAAAATTACTTTTTTTTCCCAAGGTGCTGATAGGTATTTAAGGAGTCTTTGAGCTGAAAGGTTTCTTTCGACCCTAAGGCATGGGAAAGGTGTTTTCCTGGGACTGACAGGATGCTCTGGCTTTTCTGCTGCCTTGGGCTTCACATGGAGTGAATGGGACCATGTATCTGTTGTGAAGTTGGGAACCCTAGCATGTTTTGTCTAGCTTTCCTGGTTGTATCTGGGAGTTCCTGGAACGTGAGGTGATAATTAATGAATTCCTCTATGCATGTGCTCATTTGGTCCCCCCCCCATACACACACACACACACACACACACACACACACACACACACACACACAC
>JANHMN010000023.1:40272848-40288060 GCA_030674055.1 Rhabdomys pumilio | reverse complement strand
CACACACACACACACACACACACACACACACACACACACACACACACGAGTTCTCTAGTCATTCAGGACATAGGGCATAGGACCTTTCCCAGTTACCATGACGTCCTTGGATCTTAGAACACAGCATTGTTAAATGATTGACAGTGACCACCAGGAATAGGATACTTGTGAAAATCTCTCAGATCTGAGCCAGTGGGTGAGGCTGCAGAGACACCCCCCACTCCACCATCAGCCTTGGGAGGAAGCTAGCCTGGGCTGAGATTCTGCTAGAAGTTGGTGGGTCTTCTCCTGTTTGAAACTCTTAACTGCTTTAAGGCTGTGGGTTGCTGTGCTCTCCTTCTCAGGAGCCGGAAGACAGACAGAGAGAGAGAGAGAGAGAGAGAGAGAGAGAGAGAGAGAGAGAGAGAGGCAGGCAGCACTTCCCAGTTTGAAAAGACTTGGATACTGCATATTTTCTTGCAGTGGGAGGAATGGGTGCCACAGAGATGATGGACAGGCTGAAGTGTACCCTAAGAGTATAGTGTTATTTACTGCATCTCAAGATTTAGGTGTGGAAAATAATTTCTAACAGTGGGAGTCATTTCCACCTACCGGACGGAGGCAAGAGTGTGGAAATTGCTCCAAGACTGACGTACCCATCACAAATGACAGAGCTGAACTTTCCCCACAGGGCCATGGATCTGGAGGGACACAGACATGGAAGCTTTTGCTCGGAGGAAGATCTGTTTGCAGTCAGGAGTCATTTTTGTGTGGTTCTCGGCCTCAATGGCTTGAGTCACAGAAATATCCCTCCAGAGACATCCTACAGATGCAGTGAGATTAGAGGATGTGCTGGGGTCAGTAAGGCAGGGACAATGCGATGGGGAGTGGCCTTTCCCCTGGAGATCTGTGGGCTGGCCTTACCTTCCTCAGTCCTCGAGGCAGGCACAGGCTCCCACTGGCCTCCCACTCAGGAGATATTTTTATCCTTTTTCTGAATGGTGAGGCGAGGGAACTCGAGTTAGTGACAAATTTAGCAGAAGGGAGATTTCCTGACTTGGGGTAAGCAGGTATAGGAAGGGACCATAGCAAAGGGACTTATGCTCAGCCTTTAAGGGACCAGAAACCCTCACATCCCAGTGAAAGGCCTGGCTGATTGAAGCCCCTCACACCCCTGTGAAAGGCCTGGCTGATTAAAAAACAGGTCATCTTTTCATCTCTAGAGCCGACTGTTGTGTAGCTTGTATAGCTTGTGTAGCTTGTGTAGCTTGTGTAGCTTGTGTAGCTTGTGTAGCTTGTGTAGCTTGTGTAGCTTGTGTAGCTTGCTAGTGGCTGAGAGAAAGACCAGGATTTGGCTTTTTGTTTTGGAAGGGGGAGTGATTGCCTGATCCTTATGCTCCAACTGTATCTAAATGATCCAAGCTTTGAAGATTCTCTCTCTCTCTCTCTCTCTCTCTCTCTCTCTCTCTCTCTCTCTCTGTGTGTGTGTGTGTGTGTGTGTGTGTGTGTATACATGTGTGTCCTTCTGAGCTAAGGCCTCAGAACTCTTACTAGGAAGTGGAAGGATAATTTTTGCTCCCCGAAGTTCAGGCAGAGTTCTGGCCCCATTTGGTGTGAGGTGGAGGCTCACTGATCTTGGTATGATCAGGTTTCGCTGAATTGGCTATACTGCTGGGAGAGTGCTGGTGAAGTCCCTTGTGTATTTCAGTATTTGGCTTAGTTTAGAGATCAAGCATTTATTTTGTGTTTGATGTGCGAGAAGCATTTGCGAGCATAGTGAGGTTAGAAGGGTCTGCACGCACATGCATGTGCACACACGCGCACACACACACACACACACACACACACACACACACACACACACGTACACACATGCATTAGTGAAAGAATCCAGTCATTGGTCACAGGATACGTCTGCACCCCCATCCCTTCACAGGCTGGGAAGAAGGGACAATGGCTTTCATCTGTACTCTTTTGGAGAGAAGGTAGCTATTCAGCTGTTCCCACTGCCCAGGGCCTTGGAGGCAGGGATAGAACACAGCTTCTTCTAACGACCCCATCCTGGGACCCTGGGATGTTTCTGAGCATTAATTCCCAAAAGCCTGGGAGGCAAGTGGAATGACCCCAAGCCCGGGGCGTCTCAAAGTAGTTTGGGGCACCCTGCTCAACTCTTGCCATAATGAGCGATAGGAATGGTGGTATGTGGGCCTCTGTGCATGTGTGGAACTTCAGAAATGTGTGGGTGCAACTTCCAAAGAAGGAAGGGAAACCATGCTGGGGCTTCATAAGCCGGAAGGAAGAAAGGAGATGGCAGACCGATCTTTCTGAACACAGTCTTTCTGAACACGGGATGCACGTGTCATAGTCACCACTGCCCCTCTTTGTCCGTGGGCTCCTCATCCGTGCCTGCCTCTAAGATGGTCCTTGAAAACTCCACGTTCTAAAGCATCTACCACCATAAAGCTAGATGAGGTGATGACAATTCTTAAGCAAACATCTTCCTGAGACCCCCTGGGTCCTCCCTTTGCTTTGACTCTCACATGTTTTCCTCCAAGGCCTCGTCTTTGCATAGCCAGACCCAGCCTGGGTGTTTTTTGGCGCCGCACCAACCTTCAGTGAACTTGAGGCTCTGAGGAAACGGGCGTTTGGAAGGATGGAAACACGATTTCTTTTTTATGTGGGCCTGTTAAACTCTAATGGACATCGGTGTCTGGCTTTAAATTTGGAGAGGGTCTTTATCTAACCCTTAAAACCAGAGTCATTTCCTGTAATTACGACGCCCATCTCCCTTGTTTGGGGTACTTTGGCAGGGAGGGGGCACACCGGTTACCTTTCTTAACTGTGATTATGATGTTTTGAGCTCCTGGATGGTAGTAAGAATTTATGGGTCAGGTCGTGCCAGAAGACAGCAGCCAGAGGAGCGGTAGTGAGGGAGCCTCACACCCAGCCTCGGCTACAGCTTCGCTTCTCTTTAATGAATTAATTTAGCTTTTCATACTTGGTATTCAGTAGTTATTTTGGGAATCCAAAGGAGAAAGCCTTTTCTTTTTTAAAGAAAAGAAAAAGAAAAAGAAAAAGAAAAAGTGCTGTTTTTGAAGAAGTTTGAGCCGACTTGACACTAAATACCGTGGGGACAGACAAGAAGCCAGAGGTGGACCTGCCACTGACCCCATTTCTCTCGTGGCGAGCTTTCCGTTAGAGCTCTGAGTAGCAGGGTTTAGAATGGCCAGGAACCTCTGTGTGGCGTTAGGTGCTACTGTTTGTATGCCTGGGGCTTGCACAGCCAGAGGAACGAGGTTTAGTGGGAAATAGCAGCCTTGCCACCTCACTGTTTGCTCCGTGTTTAAAAATAGTTTGTTTTGATGTTCTGAATTCAGTCGTACCCTTATTTGCTTGTTTGACGGAGACATGTGCTCCGTCGTGCCGTCGTGCATTGGTTCTGCACGGGCAGGGTTGGTTGGATGGTTGGAACCACAAAACCAAAACTCAATGGGGCTTTGGCATGGCAGCTGGTGAGGGGGACATTTGCTTTTGGTTTAACTATCTCTTCTCTTCCTCTTCTCTCTCCCCTGCTCAGCAATATTTTGTTTCTTCCTTTAAGAAAAAGGGATCCGGGCCCTTTTGCTGAGTCCCCCTTCTGAATAGCATTTGAGGGGGTTACAGTAAATTGAAGGCGATCTCAGCTCTCAGCCTGGGTGTCCCGGCACTAATGGTTAGCAGGGCCTATTACAAGAAGCAAACTACATTGTAAATGGCTTATGCAGAAAAACCATTTAGATAAAAATGCAATTTTCCCTTCTGCATGTAGTACTAAGAATTAATAGCATATTCCTTCTAAATGGGTATTTTCATATTATATTTTCCCTCTAATGAAATTCTTCTCCCAAACAGGAGCAAGTTTCATTTGAACTTGGGGGTAGGATGATGGGTGTGTTTGGTAGCAGGCAGATGCGGACAGTACCCCAGCTCCCCTTGCTGCTAGCCCTTCGCTGCTAGCCCGGGGACTGACCATGCATGTGTAGGCTGAGACAGGCAGAGGACTGCATCTGCCCTATGTGGGTTTCTTTCCAGTTTCTTGTTGTAGGCTTGGGGTGTTTTTGATGCATTGAGCAATTAGCCCCTGGGCCTTGGCTCTTCCCTTGAAAGTGGCCTCACCTCTCCAGTGTGGGGAGTTCCCATGATTCTCTCTGATTGTGTCTGCCTGCCTGCAGGCCAGCTCCTTTTTAGGTGACAGCTGGGGAAAGGCCTGCTTTGTCCTGGGTTTGCAGCAAGGGGCCGAACTGGGGGCCAGGTCCAGCAGTGTCTGCCTGAATGGCAGGAGATCAGGTACAGGCACAGGCGAGACAACAGCCTGTGTTTTGCACTTGTCTCAGCTTCCCTGGGATTGGCTGTTGGGCTTGCCTTACTCAGGTGATCAGAGTGGGAGGCATCGCAGCCTCTGAAGAACATATTGGAACCCCAGAACACAGCTCTGTGTTGTCTCCATGCGTGAAACAGGGTTAAAGCAAATATTCTAAGATGGGAGAAACTTACGCTTGTCTTTAATGTTCCTGTCCTAAGACATTTCCCAGCCGAGAAAACTGCCCAGAGAGGTCAGGCAACTCAAAGAAGATCACACAGCATAACTTCCAGTGAGCCTGCCTGAGGCCTTTTCTTTTTCACTGGGGGCCAGGATCTCATCCAGCTAAGTTTTGTATGGACCAAAGCCAGGTTTCAAATCAGAAATTTCCAAACCTTTCTAGACTGCCCCTAGGACACACATCCCCCAGGAGCATTCAGCCCATGCTGTGCTCACCCTCAAAGATGGGTCTGGATTCTAGGGAGTATGTGATGGCCCTCATTCCTCCAGAGGAGAGACTGTGCCTCAGGCCCAGCTCTCGGGCTTTTTTGAGCTGTGTGGTGTCTGACATACCTTTCCTCGTTCGCTGACTGACATCTCTGACGTGGAATGTTTGCCCCCATAGAAGTCCTAGTGAGAAGGTAATGAATGTTGGGTAACATTGCAGAAGCATAAGCCCCAAAGCCGTACCTGGGTCCAGACCCCTACCGTGTGCCCTTGGGTACTTTACTCAGTCTCTCTGTGCTTATATTGAGGTTAATAAGAGTTCTACCTCAGTGAGCCGGCACTTGGGAGCCCCGAGCACAGCTCCAGCCTTTACTGACAGCCTGCTCTGCCGGTTGCCTCTCATATGAAACCTTCAGAGATGTAAGACATACACAAAGCATCACTTTCACTGTTTGTCCCACCCAAGGGTTGGGGGAAACCAAAGCGTGTCACAGGGATGGGGTACGCCATCCCTGCAATAATGATTCCGCCTCACCATCAGGCTGGTGGGTGGGAGGCAAGCTGTGTACAGACCCTCTTGTTTGAGCCTGTTGGACAGACCTCATGCGGGCATCGGCGTGCTGGCGGTGCTGTCAGGCACTGTCAAGCACTGTTGGTCGCCAGCAGCTGGATGCATGGAGGTGTTTTTCTTCCTCCTGACAGCAATACCCGGCTGGGAAGCGGTCCCTGGTGTGCATAACGGTCACCCCCGCCCCAGCCCCCCCGTTGGAGGAATTCATGAGTTACCCCGACCCTAGCCTCCCAGTTCTGGGCAAGGAGCCAGAGTCAGCCATAAACAGTCTGGGAGCTGACAGTACACCCGCAAAAACCCCAGTGTCTAGCACCTCAGGTGGGGCCTCAGCAACCTGCAGAACTGGACTGAACAGGGAGAGTGATCTGGGGGCAGAGTGTTGACAGACTGAGGTCTCTCTCTGCTGCTATAGGGTGTAAGGAACGGGAGGTCTGCATTGAATTCCCCTGTGCTGTGTGACCTTGGGCAGAAACTCCACCTCCCTGATCACTGGTTCCTTCCCCTATAGACAGGTAGACTCCTGTGATCTTCTCAAGGGTGGGTGTTGGCTGAGCAGCGGAGAGGTGGCAGAGCTTGGGGTACTGAATATGGAGGAAAGGAATGGTTCTCTGCCCTCAACACAGTTATGAACTTCAGGGTTCATGGTTGCCAGCTGGGCTGTGGTGGCTTCAGGGAGACGTCCCCCCAGGGGAATTTGACAGCATCTGGATACAGCTCTGGTTGTTACTCTGAGTCCAGCTCCTCCTGGAGTCTACTGGATAGAGGCCTGGCAGGCTGTTAAAGGTTCCACTCTGCGTGAGGTGTGGCCTCTTTCTCCAACAATAACAACAACAACAACCCATCCAGCAATACACATCAGTATTGCCCAGGAAGCCAAGAAACCCTTGAACAGCAAAGAGTGGCCTGGATTCAGGATGAACCTCAGATCATTCAACAGGTGCACACCAAGCCCTCAGCATGCAGTAGGGGCCACAGGGAGCGGCAGGGACTGCCTCACTCTGGTGCAGTCTGCCTTCTAGGGAAGGAGGCCACAGATGGCAAGAAAAACAGAGTCCCAAGATGGACCAGCCTGGAAATGAGGAGGGACGTGCACAGTGTATAGCCTGGGCTACAGGGAGGTCTGTGGGAGATGGAGACACATGCTGAGTTATAGATGGCGAGAATGTGGCATTCTGGGATATCCAATGAAAGCTGCTGATGCCCAGAATGTAAACACTGTAGCTGATGCTTCATCAGCAGACTTTCTGGGTCTGTAACATTGTAATATGAACTCCCGCCTTGAAGCCAGCCATGTCCAACAGTGCAGACTCAAGGGTAGTGTTGTCCAGAGGGTTCAGAGACATGGATGAGGCAGCAGTATTTTATTGTGGGTGTGATGGGAGCTGGGGAGGTTTTGGATTCTGGAAGGTGAGAGTCTGTGTCACCATAGATTTCCAGTTAACTGGGGCTTATTGGAATCCAAGGTATCCAGAACATTTTCTCCTTCAGAGCCAGGATACTGGTTAGGGCAAGGGATGTCCCTGCCACCCTAGGAGGGGAGCTGGGGCACCAAGGTGGTCCAGGTTGCCTCATCTGGGGAGTCTGTTATCCTCTGGACAAGGGAGGATTTATGTGCTGGTCCATGTGCCTGCCATCTCTGTTCGTCCCTCAGCCATTGTTCCTGAGGCCCACAGAGGTCACGAGCAGGAAGGCACAGGATCCACCCAGGTGACTGCCCTGGATTCCACCTTCTAGAAGCTTCTGTCTTTTGTTTCCCTCCCAGTTCTCTGTGTGGCAAAGGAATGTGAATCTGTAGCCTAAACCTCAGTCTACAGACAGGGAAATCGAGGCTCAGCAGGTCGTGAACCGCCCAAGGTCATCCACCTTGGATAATATGCAGACTCACGTGGCTCTTCTGAGCCAGGCTTAGGCGAGGGCACAGGAGTGTGTTTCCCTACCGTGTACCGGAGGTAACACAGCTCTCCCACACGCCTTGCCCTGCAAGAATACAGATTTTTCTGAGTGCTCCCCATTGGCAACAAGGCTGGGCCTAGAACCCTGGGCATCAGCATCATTATGGGGTGTGGCTAGGGCAAAGCCAGCCTTATCTCCTCACTGGGCCTCTGGGATCCAAGACACGGATCCTGGCCTCTCCTGATGAGCGGGAAGCTCTTTGTGTGTACAAGGGTACAGGGCCACCCTGGGGCAGCTGCTTCCTGCTGATTTCAGGTGGGTCCAGTGCTTGTCACAGATAATACTGAGCACAACAACCCCAGGACCCTGCTGTCTCTGACCCCTGAAGCTTAGATGCTCTCTAAGATCATTCATCTCTTCCTGGGAGGACATCTCCATTTCAGCCCGTCCCCCTACCTTTACCCCTCCTCCTCATCTCCCATGATTTGCCATTTCCCACCTTCAGCTTCTTACTGACTTCAGGACAAGGATGACTATGGTGGGATTTCTTGCACAGCTGTTACAGGCCTTGATGGAGAGACATGGTTTACATCACTGATAGGTAGAATCAGGGACCTGTGGGCAGTTGAGGGATGCTGCAGAGAGAGGAAGAGCCAGAGTCCCTGCACAGCGACCTTGGGCAGGACCAAAGGAGAGATCAGTCTGTAGTTTGGGGTTGAGATGATCCCAGGGGCTGGGGTATGGGGCTTCCTAGGTTAGCTGTGTGTTTTCCAGTGTAAACCAGTACAAAAACGCATCTGTTGAGACATAAACATCGGTGGTTTTTTATAAATTAAATTATTATTTTTTTTGCCCACTTATTACTTGTGTATGTGCGTACACATTTCACAGAGTGTACCTGGAGTCGGAGGACAACCTGTAGAGGTTGGTCCTCCCTTTCTACTATGTGTCCTGGGGATTGAACTCAGAGCATCAGGCTTCAGCAGCAGCAGCAAGTGCCTTCACCCACTGAGCCATTTTGCCGGCCCAGATCCATTCATTTTTAAACCCTCTGCTTTGGGCAGCTGCTTCTTCGATCTTTGCTTGTGTGGGCTTTGGAAAAATCTGCCCCTCACTAATGTGAGGAAAGTGTTGTAGAAGGTCCCTGGGAGGCTGCTCAGAACATCTCACAGACATCGCCTGCGTGTGGGTGTGGGCAGTGAAGACACAAGCCCAATGACTTAATCACAGGCCCAGCCTTGCTGCTTGTCACAAGGCAGGATGGGAGAAACACCAAGTAGGTCTTCCTTCTTCTGAGACATAGCCCAGGCTTGCCTCAAACTCATACTCTAAAGGCTGGGGCTGAGGTGACCAGGTATGGTTGCTGCCTCCTGGATCCCCACTTATTCTCCTCTCCCTCCCTCCCAGCATGCTCTTTCACCCCCCCCCTAAAAAAAGTGAATCTGTGCCCCAGATAGCCAGGTCTGTGTCATTTTGACTGCCGTGGTGGCTTGGAAGAAATCAGGGCTTTTGAGGAGCCTGGGGCCATGCAGTGTCAAGAAGGAACAGCCTGAGCACAGCCCAGGGACTGAGGTTCCCCGACACCTTCCTCTAGGCTAGGGGTTCTCAACCTGTGGATCGTGAGCCCTTTGGGAGCCAAGTGACCTTTATCACAGGGGTCACATGTCAGATATCCTGTCTATCAGATATTTATATTACGATTTATAACAGTGGCAACCTCACAGTTATGAAGTAGCAACGGAAATAATCTTGTGGCTGGGGGTGACCCACACAAGGAACAGTGATAAAGGGTCTCAGTGCTGCTCTATGTCCCTGCCTGCCCTGGTGCTGCTGGCACCTTAGGCTTCCCTGCCCATTGTCTTGGTTTTTATTATCCTTTAACAGGGTCGGGTTAGAAATCTGTGTGACCAGGCCTGCCTGGATGCATTTGAAGACCAGCAAGGGTCCACAGTTTAATCGGGGTGTGTGTGTGGGTGTCCCTTAAAAATCACATCCGAGCCAGGCGGTGGTGGCGCACACCTTTAATCCCAGCACTTGGGAGGCAGAGGCAGGTGGATTTCTGAGTTCGAGGCCAGCCTGGTCTACCGAGTGAGTTCCAGGACAGCCAGGGCTACACAGAGAAACCCTGTCTTGAAAAAAAAAAATCACATTTGATAAATTCATCATCATCTCTGTCTGCAAATAGGTAGCCTCAAGCAGCCTGAGCACCCCACGTGGGGCAGCTAAGTTTCTCTCCCTCAGAGTAGCCACCCCTGCCCGTGAAGACATGGGCCCAGGACCCTGTCAGGGTTAATTGGTCCAAAGCACACCAGCTACCAGCTGATCTCAGGGTGGGGGCGGCAAGCCTTGGCTGCTCTGGGTGTGCTGGGAGAAGCTGGGCCTTGCCAGGACTCTGCGATATGGGATCCCCTCTTTATCCTTGGACACTGAGCAGAGCCTGAGCTGTGGGAATGACGGCTCGCTTTAGTGAAAGGTTTTCCCTTCCCTCGGGCAGTGATGGCGGCCACCACTCAGACGTGGTGGTATATATAGCATAGGCTAGGACTCTTTCACTGCTTCAAACCAGCAGGCTCAGCTAGTCTGGAAGCTATGTTGTGTCTGGACTCATGGGTAGGGAAACTGAGGTCTGGCAGGCGGTGTTGGGCTTAGCCTCCCAGCAGTGATAGGGAGGGTGGAGCTGGATGAGGCTTCCCCAGGCCTCAGTCCTCAAATCTCTCTGCACGCCATGCCTATAAGCCATGCCCCTGCATGCCCTGCCCCCAGCCACATCCCACCAGCATGTCCCCAACATCCCACAGCCACACCCTTGCACGCCACGTCCCACATGCCCCGCCCCACACCCTACAACCACACCCTCACACACCACGCCCTATTTACCCACACCATGCCCCATATGCCACGCCCCACCCCCCGCATACCACGCCCCACATGCCCCACCACAACTGATCTCCGTAAGACGGGTCTTGACTCACATGGGGGAATCCTAGCTAGTCTATAGTCACACAGTGGGGCTGCAGGCACACAGTGGGGCTTCGGGCATACAGTGGGTTACCCTCAGTGTCCTCATTACCAAGAAGCATTTTACAGGTGAACATGCTGACCTTGGCTAGCCTATGGTAACACAAAGCTCTGGCCCCTGAAATCAGAAGGCCTGCTAGGGTAAGCCTATCTGTGGGGGAACCAGTGGGAATTAGACTCAGGGAGTTCAGCCCAGCCTAGCCTTTGGGCTAGCCTCTAACAGGGCCTATGTGGCTCTAAGTAAGTCACCTCGCCACTCTGTTTCCAGTGTAGGAGTAGGGGGTTTGCATCTGCAGCCTGGGCTATGGGCGGTCACTACTGCACACACTGGGCCTCAGTTTCCCCATCTGTTCAAGGCCCACACTGAGGCATGGGAAGGGCCAGAATGGTATCAGCAAGTCTGTGTTCAAATCCTGTTGCTCTCCTATGAAGCCTCACATCAAATAATGTTTCCCTTCTGACTCAGTTTCCCCTCCTATGAAATGTGCCCAGGAAGCTGGGGCCGCGTGAAGCATGGTCCTCTCCCCACATGTGGTTTCCAGTCCCTCCCATGTGGTTTCCGGTCCTCCCACCCCAGGTTTTCAATCCACCCTCTACATGGTTTCTGGTCCTTCTTCCCTCACCTGCTCAGCGGTTCTCTGGGATGAGACCCCTGGGCCTCAGGCACCGGTATTGTTCTGAGACTAGGGCTCCCTTTTCTTCCTTCTTCTGCCATGGAGCTCCGGCCAGGGCTGGGAGAGATCTGCTGCTTGGGCATGGCAGCCTGTTTGGGGGCTCGTTCGGGCTGGGTCTAGAGTAGGGGGAAGCCCCAGGCTACAGGCCTGGTGATGATGGTGATGAGGGTGACAGCTAGTGCGACATCTGCTATTATTACCTCTGACATCACCATCATCACCACCACCCTTCAGCTCCTGCATCTCTAAGACTTCACTGAGTGATTTCACCGCCCAGGGCTTTCACAGGGAAGGCGGCAGTCGGGTTCGTTGTTTTCAGAGGAATAGCCTGGACTGGCTTTAGCTCAGTATGTGACCTGGGCTGGTCTTCGCCCTCCTGCCTCAGCCATGGTTCAGCACACTCGTGAAGTGCGCGCCTCCTGTGTGCCAACTTTGGCTCGTTCGCTTGTGGTTCTGGGATCGGTGAGGTCACATGCTCAGCACCGCTATTAACTGAGATGGACTGTCATGGAGGCCCATACCCATGTGGGGCTGAACTCTGAGCCCTGAGCTGGGTCTGGTGACCCTGAGGATATCCTGTAACCTTGAGGATGTCTGGTGACCCCAAAACTCCACTGTAGGGTGGGCGGTCTTTCTGTCAGGAGATGTGGCAGCTCTCTGTAAGAGAGACACTTGTCAGGAGCTGACTGGGATGAATCCAGCAGGCTATCCTGACCTCATGAATGTGGCCCTTGTGGGATAGCCTGGCCCTATGGTCATGGCTTTCATGGGACAGCCTGGCCTCATGGACGTGGTGGCCCCATGGGACAGCCTGACCTGGCCTGGCCTGGCTGGTTGTAAAGGACTGACTAGGTGGAGTCTCGTTTCTAAATCTCATTTAATTTAGAGAAGTCAGGGATGAAGATGGTGTGCGCATGTAGGGGCGGGAGGGGGTAACCTGGGGACACCCTGACTCTGTCCTCTAGACCGTTTGCTGCAGACACTGCATGTGTGGACACTGTGCAGATACTGTATGTGTGCACACTGTGTGTGCAGAGTTCTCGCTGACCCTGAAGTGCGCACGAGGCACGTGGGAGGGAACTCGACACCCATTACTGGGAAAATTATCTCCACGGACACCCCACTGACCTCCCTCTCTCCCTCCAGCCCCCAACCCCTGCCCTGTCCAGACATGGCTGCAGAGCTGATGACCAATGCTCCTGCCTGAGGTCAACTTAAATATCACTCAGAACTCAGATATCATCCCTGAGATTCATGCTGTAGCCAGGGGCTATGAATGAAGGCACGGGGGCCTTCATAGAGCAGAGGACATGGCTACTATCTGCTAGCCATAGCCAGGTCTAGCCTGTGCTCTCTCTTTTCCCTCTCTGGATTTAAAGCCCCCAGGGAACGTTCTAGAACCCAGGCTCTGAGGCAGGGCTGTTGATGAATGCGGGTTCTATGGATGTTCTTTGTCTGTGAGCCTGGGTAAGCACCTGACTATGAGCCTGAGGTAGAACCCCTTCTGTGAGCCTGGGGGACCACCTATCTGTGAGCCTGGGGGGAGCACCCAACTGTGAGCCTGGGGGGAGCACCCAACTGTGAGCCTGGAGAAGTACTCTGAGTCTGGGGGAGCACCTCACTTGTGAGCCTGGGAGAGCACCCTGTGAGCCTGGGGTAGTACCCCACCTGTGAGCCTGGCGGAGCACAGTAGGCCCTCAGGAAATTCTGTGTCTTCAGCCACCAGCAGTCTTTGGCAGGTTCCTAGTCATTCTGCCCTGGAGGCCCAGAGTGGTGGCAAGGCTTCCTCACTGTGGGGCTTTGTTAGGACCTGGAAAATTACAATACCTACTATGTGCAATACCAGAGCCAGCCCAGCGAGCAGAAGACAGGGCCCATGGTATATAGAAATCCCACCGTTGGGTTTTATGGATGAGTATGAGAAATTGGGGTGCCCTGTTACAAGATGGAGGGCACCAGGTACCACAAGGGGCATAGAGCAGTCTTGCTAAGCCTGGATATGTAGGAGAATAAGCCAGGTGGAGGGGGGAAGAGAGAGAGAAGAATGAGAACCACAGGACCCCAACCAGGGGAAGGTTGGAACACAGCTGCACTGCTGGGTGACAGCAGACTGTGAAGGCCATGACGACGCCTGCAGAGTGTCTTTGATGAAGCTTGTCATGCTTCCAGCATGACCTAAAAGACCTAGCCTTGGCCTCTGTGCTGTTTTCTGGGGTCTTTTTCTGTCTTCTTTGGAAGGTCACAGGGACAAGGAACTTTGACCTCTGCCCTGCGAGGAGAAGAAGCTCTGGGCTCCAATCCAGCCAATGTGTCCTAGAGACATAAGCTAAACAGAGAAAACCGTTCTTGAGGTGGAGTATGGGTATTACCAAATGTGACTTGTCAGGGGAATCTGACAGGAGGTGAGGCCACGCTGACTCAGTCACTGGCCTCCACCCCCGCACCTGCCTCCTCCCTTGGAGGCCTCTGCTGCCCGAGGAGTCCACGCCCCACCTTCCTCGGGTTATGCCAGAAACTGCATTTGGGTGTTACAGGCCCAGTGGGAACTTTCAGAGCTAAGCCAGTCACCAGCGCTCAATCCTTCAAAGCCTTCTTCCACCCTCAAGGGAAAGATTAAGGAACATTTCCCAGCAGTCCACAGGGCGGTTGGGGGTGGGAAACACCCACTGGGGGCTTCTGCAGGTCACAGAGTCACGATTCTGTCAGCTGATTCTTGCCTTCCAATCACCAAAGGGATAGCGGCCAAGAGACAGGCAAGCCCCTGAGGTCACACAGGTTCTGGCAGACCTGACACCTGGTTTTCTGTAATGGGAGAGGAGGGCCTGGTATAAGGGACATCAAACTGGGCGCTCTTCTTTCCAGAGACTAAGACGTGGACTTTCACGGAAGCCTCAGGAGGTAGGACCTGGGGGTGAGCTCTTAACATAGCACCCAGAGATGTCTGTCCCCACTGCTGGGATGGACGTAAGCAATGGCTCCTAAGTCCAGTGGCTGTTTAACATGATGTGAGCTCTGGACTCAAAGACCTGTGTTCACTGCCAGGCGGTGGTGGCGCACGCCTTTAATCCCAGCACTTGGGAGGCAGAGGCAGAGGCAGATGGATTTCTGAGTTCAAGGCCAGCCTGATCTACAGAGTGAGTTCCAAGACAGCTAGGGCTACACAGAGAAACCATGTCTTGAAAAACCAAAAACCAAAAACCAAAAAAAAAAAAAAAAAAAAAAAAAAAAAAAAGACCTGTGTTCAAATTTAGCCTGTCACTTTCAGTCATGTGGCCTTGGTCCCCATAGGCCAGGCTGTCAGGAGGATCAGCTGGGCTACGGATGTGGCTTGGTTTGGCAGAATGCAAGCCTAGCGTGCATAAAACCCCAGGTTAGATCCTTAATACACCAGAAGCAGCCTGGCCATTCACAGATGTAATCTCAGCCCTGGGGAGTTGGACATGAGAGGATCGAGTTCCTCAGATTCAAGGCTAGCCTGGGCTGTGTGAGACCCTGTTTCAAAAAGACATCAAGTAGCCTTGACAAACTTGCAGCTAGCCTGGGCATCCACTCTCAGGCTATCCCATCTCTGTCTTTGTCGTTTGAGGCTCAGCTTCCAGGATGCTTCTCTGGCCTGATGTGGCTAGCTTGTTCTATTTCAGAGAATCTGTCTTCCTTCTGTGGAAATGCCTGGACTGATATATATATATATATATCTTGTTTTGTTTTTAATTGAAAAGCATTTTTAGAGCAACTCTGGTTCACTGGTTTTATTTTTTCAGTTGGAGATAAGAAGATGTCTAGTCAGCTAAGAGGAAAGGTAGGGTTACAGAGACCAGTAAGGGTATTTCAGACCCACTAAGCATCATGGTATCATATCCTCATACGTCTAGAGCCTGTATTGATGCCTTCTTCTGTGTATGAACTTGGGCCTCGGGTTTGAAGGTTGGCAAACTTTCTCTGCACAGGGGCCAGTCAATATTTGGGATTTGTGGATTATACAACATAGTGGTTTGTTTTACCTGGGTGATGGGGTGCCCAAATTTTTGGTTAACTATTGTTTGTCTGCAAAGCCCAGACTCAGACCAGAATGACTTGAAAATAGTCACAAGGAAGGCTGCATGCTAGTAAAGCTTTACTTGCAGGTGTGAGCCAAGGTTAGCTAGCCTGGGATAAGCTTCTCAGTGACTAGCCTGGGACAAATATCTCTGTGACTAGCCTGGGGTAAGTGTCTCTAAGCTTCTCTGTGACTAGCCTGGGGTAAACTTCTCTGTGACTAGCCTGGGGTAAGCTTCTCTGTGACTAGCCTGGG
>JANHMN010000023.1:40253239-40272838 GCA_030674055.1 Rhabdomys pumilio | reverse complement strand
CTTCTCTGTGACTAGCCTGGGGTAAGCTTCTCTGTGACTAGCCTGGGGTAAGCTTCTCTGTGACTAGCCTGGGGTAGGTGCCTCTGTTACTGGGTCAGGAGACAAGACAGGGCCCTCAGTGGTGTTGAGGTCTAGACTGGGGTGCTGCTAGCCACTGTTGCTGCCTGTCATCAAAATATCAGCATGAGTGAGTCTCCTAGCTGCCCTGCCCCCTGTCTGTGATCTCACAGCACACACAGGGAAACTGAGACTCAGCAGCAGGACCCACCTGACCCTACCCATGCACCGTGGGGGAGCATTTTAGTATTTCCCATTCTGGGTCTCTGTCTCCCACCCCATAACTTCAGTGGGGCCTCGCTGATGTGAGGTGCAGGCCATGACCATTGCATCTGTCTGTCATGCAGGGGAAAGGCATAGGTACAGGGAGGTGCGGCTGGATGAGGTGAGGCCTCCTGGGTCTGGGGACCCAAGCTACAGGTGTGACTTGGATGCCATCCAGAGTTCCTGGTTGGCCTAGTTAGGCGAGAGTTTTTCAGAATGTCATTCAGGTGTTGTGACAGTGGCTTTGATCTCTAGCTTGCTCAGGGTAGAAGGAAACCAGGGACTATGTTTTTCTGAGTCAGGAGTCTTGTGCCAAGACCGGGGTGAGGAAGGTGCAAACTCTTACCCAACTTGACATATTCCCAGCACCCTGCCCTTACTTGATTCCTCCAGGGCTCCCCGTTGCTTTCAGGAGGACCAAGCTCCATCCTGGATACCCCAAGACTGAGCCCACTGGGCCTCCAGCTTGCTCTCCTTGCCCCCTCCACCCCCAACCCTAAGTCTAAATCAGAGTTCAGTCAGGGTTCTGGATGTGCAGGGCTGTGTGAAGCTCTTTGTTGTTCAGAAAGAGCACACCTCTGCCCCCTCCCCCCCACGGCATCAGACAGACCTCTTCATCCCCTAAAAAAATTCCGTGCTTGTTCTTAAATGTGCCCACATACCTTCCCTGAATCTGAGTCCTCATTGAGCCCTGGCTCTTGCCCAGGCCACAGCACAGCCCATGGTATAACCCATGGCATAGCCCACAGCACAGCCCACAGCACAGCCCTCGGCACAGCCCATGGCACAGCCCATGGCATAACCCACAACACATCCCTATAGCACAGCCCATGGCACAGCCTTTCACTATTGACCAGCATGTGACGAAATCTCTTCTCTGGCTGCAAACTATGAGGACAGGGCATGGGTTGGAGTGACCTCTTAGAGCCTAGAACCCAGCACACTGCGTGGTACACGTCATATCACTGTGTCCCATGAGAATCTCCACAGCACCACAGTGAGGATCCCTTGGAGAAAAAGGCTTGTTTGTCCTAGGGACTGAATATTGTTGGGCCGGGGAGACACTCAGTTGAGAACAGCAACTTGATGTGTGAACATGAGGACCTGAGTTCAAGGCTCAGCACCAGATGGAGAGCTAGGCATGAATACACACGATTGCAACTCCAGCAGCATGCAGTGGAGGCAGGGGGATGGATGTGTCTTGCTGCTGGCTGGCTTTAGCTCCAGGTCCAGTAAGAGACCCCACCTTAAGGGAATAAAGCAGAGAGCAATGGCCCCCGACATGGACATCATTCTCTGGCTCTGTAAGTGTGCTTACAGGAGCACACACCTGCAGGTATTCCTGACACACACACACCCAACACACTGCCACTCACCCACCCCACCACACACACACTTCTATATACACCACACACACATGTGTCACACACACACACACCACACATACACCACATATCACATACCATACACACACACAACACACATCACATACAACATGTACACACACATCAGATACCACACACTCATACCATGCACACACATACCACATGAATAAATGTATACACACACCTATCACAGACACACATCACATACCAGACACACACAGACACACATCACATGTCATACACACATCATATTCCATGTATGCACGCATCACATACAACACATACATGAACATACCACACTCACATACATACATTATTCACACACACACATACCACACTCACAGACACACATCATATACTATGCATGTACACATCCCATACCACACATACACGAACATACCATACTCACACACACATACATATACACACTTGCACATATCACACTCACACCGCACACACCCCTCTCAACACATGCAAACAAACGACACCACGTGCATGCACACACATATGCTTACGTCACCCACTCTGCACACACACTTATTATTGAAGTCACCACATCCTGGCAGAGTACATGAGGCCTTAGAGCTCAGAGAGGCTCAGCATCATGTGTGAGGCCACCCAGCATTCAGTCTCCAGTCACTGTACAAAGAATACAAAAGGCCCCTGGGGTCGTCGCAGCTGGAGTCAGCATGCAGCAGGAGTGGTCACAGGTGACAGGTCACCTGGTACTCATGATGCTAGCCTTTGGGAACCATGTTCTTTCTGTCCTGTGTCCTGGATGAGGACCTGAGGCTTGGTGGGAACTTATGGAGCTAAGTCCCCAAGTGTCAGGTCAGCCAAGAGACCACTGGGCATGTTTCAGGCCAGGATCTCCCAGAAGAGGGTCGTCAGAGTTGCTCCAGCCTGGAGAGATGTTGCCCAGCCTGTGGACAGTGCCCTTGTATCCCCACTTTCCCTCTCCCACACCCTCCCCTCTCAGCTTTGCCCTTTCCTCCCCTCAGGCCCCATCTGACTGACAGCTAGCATTGTCTCAAGGCAATGTGAATTGTTTGCCCAGCTTCCCACAATGGCTGCCCTCACTTTTCTGGGCCCTGAAAGCTGGGCTCACGGACTCCTGATCCTCAGCGAGGCTTTTATCCAGCCTGGCCCTGTGCTGGAACTGAAGGGCATGCATGGCTTTCTTTTGGGACCTGTGACAAAGGGCGTAGCTGCACGGAGCGGTGTTCATGAGACAGCTTCCAAGGGGCCCTGTGTCTGTCTAGCTTGGGTAATTCTTAGCTCACTGTGTGAATCTGAGCATCCCTCCTGGAAAGCAAGGAGAGTATTGACCAGAGGAAGGTGATGGAAATACAGAAAGGGGTAGAGACCATGAGGGAGGTACTGGGGCCATAGTCCTTACTACCCAGGTATGGACATTTTATCTCTGTAAATTAATCCATACCAGACAATGTGGGTATGGCCAGCTGTACTGCTCATCATCTCCGTGGATGTAGTGCTGTAAGTTTAGTCTCCCTGGACTCAGTTTTCAATGCTGTGAAATGGGCTGTATATTTGGCCTCTATACCCTGGCTATTGTGATGACCCAAGGTCAGCGGAGCCTGTGGCTCTTATCACCTGTGGCTGGCGACTCAGAGACATGGCTAACATATCTCCTTTTTCTCTGTCACATGATACTGGGACTGGATGTCATAGGGAGAGAGCTGAGGCTGCAACATGGTGGTGGGCAGGTAGCTGGGGTCAGGTGCTGCCTGATTTGGTCCCTGTGAGATGCCATGTAGGCCTCCGTCTCTTGCTTTGGGGCCTCAGTCTTGCCCCAGCCTCTGCCTGTAAGATGGACTCACTCTCAAGGAACTGAAGGACTGTAGGTCGGCCAGTATCCTAGCTACTTGTCCTGTTGCTGGGATAAGAAACAAAGCAGAAGGGGTTTAAGGAAGGGGGTTTGGTTCAGGCTCACAGCTCAGGGATGCAGTCTGTCATGGTGGGGAGACATGGCGGAGGCTGGTCACAACACACCACTGCCAGGGAGAGGGAGAGATGGACGTAGCACTCAGCTCACATTCTCCCTTTTGTTTGGTCCATGTGATGGAGCTGCTTGTATTTATGACAGGCCTTTCTTCTGTAATCAGCTCAGGCTAGAACATCCTCACAGGTGTTCTGAAGGCTTGAGTCCTAGGTGGCTCCACAGCCTGTAAAAGAAACAGCACCAACCACAGCTGGCATGGGGTACGTACTGTGACCCCTGTACTCAGGATGTTGAGGCAGGACTGTAAGTTTAGGATAGCCTGGGCTACACAGAAGGACTATGCAGCACTTCCTCCTATAAAAAGGAAGGTTGGACACCCACCTGCCACAGTCATCAGAGAGACTTGCCTAGTGAGGGTGGGGGGTTTAACACAAGGCCATACAATGGGCAAGGTATCATGAAGACATTGAACAGATACCTAAGAGGTATTCTCTGTATCCCAGGAGCAAGAGGGCTGAGCTGTGGGCCTGTCTCCAGACACTCAACACAGACTGTAGAGACCAAGGTCCTCCACGCACAGGTGGTCCTCCTGGCTCAGCCTCTGGGTGTTGGGATGACAGCCACACCCCACCCTGACCAGAAGCAAGCTCATGGAGACAAAGCCTTAGCACTGTGGTGAAGAGAGTTGAGGGCTTAGGAGACCGTTCAGTTGGTAGAGTGGTTGGAATGCAGGGATGGAGAGCTGGGCTTGTATCCCCAGCAACCGTGTCAAGCCCAGACATGATAGCATGGACTTATAATCACTGCACTTGGGAAGGAAAGACAGGAGGGTCCTTGCAGCTCGACAGTCAGTATAACCAAGTCGATGAGCTTCAGTCTCAGTGAGAGGTCCTGTCTCAAAAAGTAAGAATTACAGAGGAAGACACCTGTGTGGAGTCTGGCTTGCACATGCTACACACACACACACACACACACACACACACACACACAGAGAGAGAGAGAGAGAGAGAGACAGAGAGAGAGAGAGAGAGAGAGACAGACACATGGGTATGCATACACACATGCACACATACACATGTACACACACAAATTCACGCACACACAGGCACATGTGCACACATGCATGCACACATATGCATATGTGAACACATAGGCACACACATAGGTGCACTTGTGCACACACAGGCACATGCATACATATATGCTCTCATACAAATGCACGCACATATTCATAACACAGAGGCACACAGGCACACACATACACAGGTATGTATACACATATGTACAGATACACACATGTACACACAAACACACAGGCTCATGTGCACACATGCATGCGTACACTTGTACACATAGGAACATGCACACACATATGCATGCACAAACACATGTGCACACATGCACACGCATGAATGCGTGCACGCACACACATACATACACACTTGATGGCCCTTCCACAGGACTAAAGTCTTGAACAGCGTAGCCTTTCCAAAGCTTCTGCTCTTCAGCAGGCCTGAGAGACCAGTGTTTTTGGCTACAGAGCTGTGTGACATCATCCATGTTAGGCCCCGTTGTCAGGAATTCATCCTCCTGAGCCTGCGTTTCCAGGTGTTTGATCTTGGCAGCCTGTGGGGAGGAGCCTGGATGTATACCTGCCTCCCTTTGTGCCTGCCAGCAGGGCCGGAGGTCATGTACCTTGGGTTGGTGACCCCCCCATGGATCTGACAGCTGGACAGGATGGTAGGAGTCAGCAGGGGTGCAGAGGGAGGGTGCTACAGGCAGTGTGGATAGGACTGGGACGGGGCTTTGTATAGGGACTACACACAGTAGGAGAGACACAGAAAAATGACTCACTCCAGAGGCCAAGCTCCAAGTGTGACCAAAAGACTGTAAAGTCATGGCTCATTCCCGGGGACTGGGGAGCTATGGAAGGCTTGAGTGGGAGAGAGGTCTGTCCAGGCCTGTGCACAGTAGATGCAGAGGGAGTAGAGTGGCTGCAGGCTGGAGCTGGTGTTGGCAGGCTGGGGGTGGTGTGGGCAGGCTTGAGCTGGTGTTGGCAGGCTGAGGGTGGTGTGGGCAAGCTGGAGCTGGTGTGGACAGGCTGGAGCTGGTATGGGCAGGCTGGAGCTGGTATGGGCAGGCTGGAACTGGTATAGGCAGGCTGGAGCTGGTGTGGACAGGCTGGAGCTGGTATGGGCAGGTTGGAGCTGGTGTAGGCAGTGTCAAACAAAGCAGGTCATCCAGCCCTGAGATCTGGTAGCCCTGGCCCAGCCAAGGTCAAAAGTCACAGGAGACAACATCTCTTCCTTTACTCCTCCTGGGTCCAAATAAAGGAAATTCAAAAACATGCTTCCCTCTGTGGGAATCGGGTGAGGTGGATGTCGGGGGCGGCATTAGCTGTGTTCAGGCCCACACTCCCTCTTACATAAACCATGAGTTAAAAATACCGACTCAGCCTTAAGCTGGCCGTAGGGAGCCCCTACAGAGATGAAAGCACCGCTATTCTGGGTCTGGCACCCCCAAATCCTGGGCTGTTGAGTAGCATGTGCAGGCCCTGGGTCCTTTAGAGGCTTGGGTGTCTTGTGGATGCTCCCAGAGGTAGGATCACCCACCTCCCCTTTCCGCCCACTCTCCATCTGCACACTAGCTGTACCTCATTCATGTCCCCCATCTTGGTCATCCCTCTGGTGGGCAAGGAACAGAAGGCCAGACCAGAAGTTACATCCCAGGACTCAGAATGGTTTTGGAGAGCCACTGAGTCAAGGTTGCTGGTGCCTGAGCACGGGCCCCAGGTGGGATCCTGGCTGGAGCTTCCATGCAGAACAGGGGCAGCCAGGACTACTGTGCCAGCCTAGAGGAAGAAAGAAAGGACAAGGGAGGAAGTGCCCAAAGCAAAGAAGAGAGTGAGCCTGAGCCATGGGGGAGAAGGGAAGAGGAAGGAAGGGAGGGAGAGAGGAAGGAAGGGGAGGGAGGAGGAGGGAGAGGAGGAGGGAAGAATCGAGGAAGAGGGAGATGTGGAGGAGGAGGGAGAAAAGGAGAGAGGAGGAGGGATGAATGGAGGAAGGGGAAGGGATAGAGAAGGAGGGAGGAAAGGAAGAAGAGGGACAAAGGGGGAGGAGGGGAAGGAGGAGGGAGGGAAGAAGACAGGCACCAGTGAGCAGTTGGCTCCGGTACTCACTCAAATCATGTCAGGCTCTTTCTTCCCAGTCCTGGTTTCTCTGCTCCCTTTGCACAGCTGATCCTGTTAATTTGACTCCAGGGTCTGAAGCCCAAGGGTGAGACACACAGATATCCCAGTGCCCAGGTGCTGGCTGCCATTGCTGTTGGACCCACAGGGGAAGCAAAGAGATATCAGGCATCTAACCCCTGGCTGGGCCGCACTGCTTCCTCTGTTTCTGTGGCTGAAGTCTGTCTTGATGTCTCGCTGTGGCCTGAAGCCTGGCAGACAGAAGCCCACACGGGTGTTGCGGCTACAGGGTGTGAGCCACACCAGCTCTGACCTCAATGCCGTGAGGCAAAGTCATCTGCAATGATGACCGTGTATGGGGTCTGTGGCCATCAGGGTTTGGTCTTGTGAGGAGGAAGGGCCTCAGAGGTCTTACAGGGGCCACCCAGAGCCAGCCTTGACCCTGGCTGTGGGCATGAGAGATCTATCTCATTTCTCATAGGAGCTTGTCAAATTCTCCTGACCAGTCAGCTTTTGGGCCCTGACTTCTGTCCCTGAGATGCCACTGTCAGTGAAGTTCATGCAGGGAATATTTAGAGATTGTCTTAGTTAGGGTTTTATTGCTGTGAACAGACACCATGACCAAGGCAACTCTTATAAAGGACAACATTTAACTGGGGCTGGCTTACAAGTTCAGAGGTTCATTCCATTATCATCAAGGTGGGAACAAGGCAGCATCCAGGCAGGCATGGTGCAGGAGGAGCTGAGAGTTCTACATCTTCATCTGAAGGCTGTTAGGAGAAGACTGGCTTCCAGGCAGCTAGGATGAGAGTCTTAAAGCCCACACCCACAGTGACACACCTACTCCAACAAGGCCACACCCACTCTAATAAGGCCACACCTCCTCCAACAAAGCCACACCCACTCCAACAGGGTCACACCTTCTAATAGTGCCATTCTTTGACAAATACAAACCATCACGGAGATGATAGTACCCCTCCCCTCTAGTGGGTCCTGTCAGACCTCACCTATATGCATGAGGCTCTATGCTCCCTTAGCTGCTGGGAGCCTGGCTCACCCAGCATGGCCTCTCCAATAACAAATGAAGAAACAGGTACTGCAGACAGGCAGTCCAGCAACCTAGGCGTGAGGGTTCTTCACCTATCAGGAACCCCAGGCTGAAAAGAGAAAGCCAACCTGTGGCTACTGCCAGCAGAGTGTACCCAGGGATCTCAGGTCCCCCTATAACCCAGGTCTTGGTGAGGGGACTGTGTTACCTCTGGATTGCTGAAATGGAGGCCTAGGTGTGCCTACCACCTGAAGCTTAGGGACTCAGAGTCTTCCTGGCTGAGACAAGCTGGGACGTGAGCAGCTTCTTTGGAATAGATTTTTCGTCCGTAGGTTGACAATCTGAGGGACCACCCTCCTAGGGCATGATGGGTACTCCCACTGTAAAGACTCTGTACATGGGATGACTACAGTCATGCTTGCATAGTCAAGAGCTGAAGAACGACATTCTCTCCTAAAAGGACCACCACGTGTAGACCCTAGGCTGGGGTTGACTGCCTCGTAAGATCCCTGCTGAGATTGGGGAGTTTTGAACCCACGCTGTGTGCCATCAGGCCAGACCCTCATCCTTTCTGAGCCACAGGTGCTTCTCAACAAAATGGAGGAAGAATAGTGCTTTCCCGGCTTGTTGCAGGATAGGATTAGACAGTTCTGGAGTCTACCTCAGGGGTAGCAAAGGCCTGGCTCTGCGATCCAGACACAACTTAGCAAGTGTTCAGGAGGAAGAACGAAAGCACAGAGTGACCGGAAGCAAAGAGTGACTGGGGAATGGATTAATTTGAGCCTGCCAGTCATACCTGCTTAAGAAATGGAGGAGGGACCCTATTTCCTACCATCGTCCTGGGTCTGCAGTCAGAGCTGGGCTGGGGTCTTTCTGCCCTGAGCCCACATGACTCATCCCTGTTTTGATGATGGGTTCTATTTTTCTGTGCCTCTGTCTCTGTGTGTGTGTAATAGATGCAGGCATGGCCACGTGAGCCTGTTGAGCAGATGACCTGCCCCTTGTGGGATAGTCCACTCTGGAATGATCTAACATGGAGTTGGAAGCAGGGGTTCTGCTGGGAGCGGGGTCTGCGTGGGCTCAAGCAGAGTAAGCATGGTGGGACCAGCTGGGGCCTGCATGTGCTAAGGACTGAGCCTCTGTCTCTGTCATCTTGAGGTGTTCTGGATACAGGTTCACTAGCAAAACCCAACCTGTAACCTACCCCTGAAACCTGAGCTGAGTGAAGATGAGTGGAGACTCAGGTGGTGGGTAGACCACCTGACAAAGATTTAGGGAATGAGGGATTTCACAGGCTTCTGTGTGGCTCCCTTCTGATCTTCCCAAGGTCATGTCAAGAAGCCCTGCCTGAGACCTCTCTATACCAGGCCATCACGGGGTCTAGGGGAAAAAAGCAGTAGAGTTGTCATTGATCACAGAGTCGTAGAAATACCACTTCTGAGCCATTCAGGTCAATCACAGAGTGGTACTGCCTGGTGTCCCTCAGAAGGTTCCATGGGTCACCATGCCAGGCAATAATAGGTCCCAGGTAAATGCTTCTTGACTGAATGAGTGAGGGCAGATTCCATTGCTCTCCCCACCTTGCAAGTCCGGATGCCCTAGAGTGGGGCCCTAAGTCATGGAGGCTTGCCTGGTCCAGGGGGTGGGGCTTAGCACTCAGTCTTTCTTCCCTGCAGGTTAGGGCTAGGCTCTTAATCCTGGGTGGGGTGGGTGGGCAACTTTTTCCATAGTGATGAGGGTAAGTAGATTATGGAGTTCAGTATCTGGGTGTGCCCCCTTAATCTGAGTTGGGCCCTCACCCAAATTTCGTCCTTCTGCCTGTCTACCAAAGTCACCATTAGCCCGTATTCAAACCTAGCTTTCTCAGTCTTCCTGGCAGGCAGAAGGGTAGTCTGAGCCTCGGGTAGGGTACCTGAGCCTCTGGAAAAGGAGAACTGGGAAATTGTCATTCAAACATAGTAGGGCAGGGCCCAGGGTTGCTTGGCAGTGTGCTCCGAAAGTTTCCGATCTCTATCTCAAGCGGAGGAGAAGGGTTTTGGCTTAACTCCTACTAACATGCTAGTGACTGTTCGATGCCTGGTCCTTGGGGGCATATCTACCCAGAGACAACTGTGACCTGTGGTAGTTCTGGTTCTGTGTAACCGGCTGAGTGAGTTCCCATGAACCACCTTAACCACTGGCTTTTCCATAGTGATATAGTTTGGGAGCTGAACCCTGTTTATTACCTAAAACACTTAAAGGCACTTTACAGTTTATACAAACCCCGGAGGACAGTCATTTCCTTGATAGCTGGGGCCCCTGAGGCCCGTGTGTCTGGGTCATCCCATTTTCAGAGAACACGATTTGTGTTTCTTTGTAAGGCTAGAACTGGGATCTCAGAACTGTAGGTCTCCAGGCAAGTTTCTGTACCTCTCTGGGGGTACAGATGCCTTGTCTGTGAAGTGCAGGCTTAGGAGGGTAAAAGAAATTAGTAGATGCCCCATAGACCTCTCCCTTGTCAGCCCAGTCCCCAAGCCAACTCTTCTAAGCCCACTTCCTGTTCCCTAAGGAGGGACAGAAGCGTCTGGATGGAAGGAAGCTACAGAGATGTGGCCACAGAGCAGTCTGGCCTCTGCCTCACTTGTCCCCATTGACTCCTCCTCCGTCATGTCAGCCATGTCCTCTGAGGCAGGCCATTCCACTCTTTGGACCTCAGTTTTCTTAGCTATAAAAGTGAAGTGACCACTCTTAGCTCCTGGGGTGTGCTTGGCAGTCTGTCTGTTTAAGGAAGTTACAAGCACATAGTAGGCCCACAGCAGGTGTAGATGCCTCGCTTCTTCAGAGTCTCTGTAAAGCCCTGTGCACCCTCTGATGTGCTTTCAGATGGGCTTCTCGCTCTCCTGGTGTCTGGTTGGTCTTTGTCCACCAGAGATGGACAAGCTATGATGTCATCCCATCATCCCCTGCTTCCCAGAGGGTAACAGACCTGGATGCAGTGTGGTGTATTGTGGTGTGGTGGGGATCTTATATCATCCTCACAGTCCAAGCTTTGGAGGCCCTCTCCGGTCATGGAAGAAGGCCAGATACCACCTCTCACCATCCCCTCGGCTGTCACCCCTGCACAGTCTCCTCCCAGTGGTCACTAACGTGTATCTTCTTTCTCCACAGCCCATGACCACCCCGCCAACAAGGCCTCAGCCACCCAGCCCGGCAGTCACCTGCAGTGCCTGACTGTCCACTGCACAGATGGTGACCCCAAGGCCCGCACCTCCGTACCCACCTGGCGATCTCTTCACTCTGACATCTCCAACCGATTCGGGACATTTGTGGCCGCCCTGACTTGAGCCCACGGGAGCCGCCGCCCTAACCACCACGAGGGCCTCTGTGGCTGAGCGGACTCTTTACTTTTTTTTTTTTTTTTTTTTTTTTTTTGGTCTAGGTTGGTACTTGCTTAGTGGCACTCAGAATGGAAAGGGTTCATTTAAAGGGGCTGAGGAAGGTGAGAAAAAAGAACCTCAAAAAGTTATCTTAAAGAAATCATGTGACACACCGGTGTCATCTTCAGCAGCACACGCTGGCTGGCACAAGCCTTTTTCCTGCTAGAGAACCCCCATTTCCTGTACTCGGCGTGTGTTCTAGAAGGCTCTTACCTTGTCTAAGCCCAGCCAGGGATACCTGTAAACACCGTTTTAAAATTCTCTTTGATTCTTTCCCCTCCTTTTCTGTTTGCTTTGTTCATCTTTGCGGAGATCTTGGAGGATAGTCTCCTGGAGCATTCCCGGGTGGAATCCACAAGGTCATGGCAGTGTTGACTGGTGACAGACACTGAATAGCTCAAGAAGCTGTCAGGCACTGGGTTTTTTTGTTTTTGTTTTTGTTTTTCCTGTTCCCTGAGAACTTGCAGAGAGAGGTCCTTTTCTCACTGTTTTGTAGCCTTCACCGAGCTTCCATTCTTCCCACTGGGAGCTGTCCCTCTGGTCCCTCCTGGATAGTGAGCTGGATGCTGGGATGCAGCCTGTCAGGGCCTCGAGCATCCTCTTCTTCACTGAAGTCACTGTACCCTCTGCCTTCTCTGTGGCCTTGTGATCCTTACAGGGCACAAGGGAGGGTCCGTCAGTTGTCCAAGGGACTTGGCCCTGTTCTCTCAGATGGCAGCTAGGGTGCCTCAGCTCCCCACTTCCACCTAGCATAGCATACCCTAAGTGATTCCATCCTTGGGAGGAAGGATTGGGGCAGCCAGACTCAGGCCGAGACATTCTTTGGTCCTGCACAGATCCTGGAGGGAAGGAGAATAGGTCGAGTCTTCATGATGCCCTTCCCTGGGCCTCATGTTTCCTTTGTGGGATGTCTCCTGCTCTTTTGATTTGGTTTCATTCTGATTTAAAAGCAGAGCCCTGCCCAGTGTGTCCCCCTGGGAGAGATGCTTCTGCCTAAGCGGAGAGGAGCAGAGATTGTCTAGCTGATATGGATGACAGCTTAGAGTGTCGTCTGTACTCTGCCACCCTATGTGGCCCACTGCTATGCTGTGGAGCTGTATATCCCTGAGAGGGTCAGGCCAGGGCCAGCACTCCTGTTCCAGCTCGGTCTTTGTTGTCAGTGTGTCTCCTTAATTACTCCTTTCTGAGCCCCCACCCTTACTTGACAGACCCCCTTCCCTTTCTTAGCAAGAGGTCCGAAGGCTCGGGTCTCTCCAGACGCCCATCTTGTTTGTGTCAAGGGACTTTCAGCTGTGGGAGCCCCTTGCCAAAAGCGGGCTATCTCCCTCAAGTCCTCCTTCTCTTCCTTGAGGCCTGAGCCCTCAGGGTCTGCACTTGCCGCCTGGGCAGCGTGATGGGGCTCAGAGGGTAGAAACAGGTGGCCTGGGCTGGTGAGCAGGAAGGGCCCTCTGCTCTGTGCTCAAAGCAGTTAGAGAATGGCTTCCCTCCTCCACGGGCCACAGAAGCATCGCTCAGAGTTTGTGACAAAGGGTGCCAGCCTTTCACTCCCCAGACAAGAATGACAGTTTTCAGTGCTTAAGGTTGGGGATGAGCATGCTAATGGCCGTCAGTGAACTTCCCAGCAACAACTCCACACACAGCGTGTGGCTCAGGTCACCCGGAAGTGTTCAGTGTTATCTGTTCTCACTCCCCACGCCCCCCGGGGTGGAACAGCTTTTAAAATAGCCTTAAGCAAAAGGACATCGTGTCATTAAATTTGGTTTAGCGGAAAGAATAAAAGTAGAAGAAAACCACGCCCGAAGCGCAAGAGCCTGGGAACACTGTAATCAGTAGGCCGCCGACTCCAGTAGAGAGAAGGAAATCGCTATTGCACATGTATAATACGAACCCTTAACCCTGCGGTGCGGTGCGCGAGCCTGTAAGCTTTTTTGACTCTTAAAGAAACCATTTCTGAATGCTTGGTTGGAAGACAGTGACTGACAATAGCTCATGAAACTGAGTGGTATTTTTCTTTCTTTTTTTAAAAAAAAAATATGTAAAGTTGAGTCTTCCGTATTCACGCATACTGTATATACGTGTATATGTTTTGCTGAGCAGCTTAAATAACAATAAATACAACGTTAACGGTGTCTGGGGCATGTTTGTGGGCAGGGCTTGTTTCTTTCCATAGGATCCTTACTTTGTGCACATGTGTTATGTGTGGGGTGTCTGTGTGTGCACATGTGTGTTCACGTGTGTGTTCACATATGTGTGTACATGGGCCTGCCTGTTCATGCGTGTTCACATGTGTGTGCACATGCATGATCACATATGCCTGTGTGTTCATATGTGTTCACATGTGCCTACATGTTCATATGTGTTCACATGTGTGTACGCATGCGTGTTCACATGTGTGCTCACATGTGTGTGCACATGTGTCTTCCTTCATCACTCCCTATCACTTGTAGAGCCCTGCTCTCACCAGTTTGGCTAGTCTGGCTAGCCAGGTTGCTCGGAGGATGCCGTCTCTATCTCCTGAGCATGGGGGTTATAGGTAGCCATCACACCTCCTGACATGTAACTGTCAGGCATCCAAACTCTAGCCCTTACCCTTGTGGAAGAAGCACTGAATTCCCTGAGCCATGTCTCATCCCCCATGCGTTTTTTAATATTCCATGAAATGTGGAGTGGAGGCCCTGGATTCCACCCCTCATGTTCCAGGGATACAGATACCATCCAATCAGAGGGTCTCCCATCATCTTCTGTGGCTCAGAACTCCAGGTACAGCTCTATGATGTGACTGAGTTGCCCCTTCTCTCCTTCACATCTTTAACAACATGTCCCCTGTAGTGTGATCCATGAAATGTGCCAGCAGAAACCCAGAAGGGTTTGTTGACATCGGCTTGCTGGCCAGAGCCAGAACCTGACCTTGAACTCCACAGAGTCATGTGCCTGGGCTTCTCTCCTAGCCTGCCATGGTCAGCAGGGACACCGGATACTTCACTGGGAGCCCGGTGGCATGCTTCTAGCCATGTGTGACAACCACCTCTTCCCTACCTAGTCTATCCCCAGATAGACATAGAACTGGCCAGCTAGGACTTCCATGCTTCTCTCTGAGGAGCAAAGAATGCTGTTTCCCAGAATGCTTTGGGCCTCACCTGGGCCTCCCTGAGCCCCACTCTCCGTGATACAGTGCACCTAGAGTGCTCTCTACTGACCCCACAAAGCTGGTCTGCCAGATGCAGAGTGGGGGGATGGGAGACCTGAACCCCCTTACAAAGGACACCAGGAGCACAAGGAAATCACTGTTGTATTTGAACTCACAGTTTATTCCTGCAGCGCCCAGGTGACTATCAAATACCCACAAGCCAGAGGTGGAGTCCTACGAGGCACTCCCTAGTCTAATGCTGTCTCCTCAAGTTTCCATGGCCACTTGTGCCAGATGGGACTAAGGGCTCAGCTTACAAAGCTGTCGAGTCCTGTTACAACAGACACTATGACCTCCCCCCCCCACCCGCCCCTCGTCCATAAATTATCCAGGTCTAGGAATGGAACGTGGGAGTTAACTGAGAATCTAAAGTGTTGAGTCAAGCCACAGTACTGGTATAAGCATCTCGAGGAAGGCTTCCTCCAGCCGGGCATATCTAAATAGGGGTTTGAGGGATGAGTAGGAGTTTACCCCACTTCTCTCACCTTATAAATCGACCTTGATTGTTCAGATTTTTGGGGGAGGGGTGTGAAGTCATCTTTATCAAGATGATAGTGTCTTTGCCTCAGTAGCTCAAGGACAGACCCTCTGTCTTCAGCTTAAAAATCCTTTAACCTTTAAAAGGCTCATTCCAGAGTGTCACTGTTTGATGACCATGGTGGGGACATGGGGAAGGGCACAAATGTGGAGAATGTTTATGTCCGGCCTGAGTGGGCTTTTAGGACTGAGTCATTCTGCTGATGGCCTAGGAAGCATATCACTGGGGTGGGAACCCCAGACACAGGCAACAGAGAGAGGTGCTAGCTCTAGAGAGTGCCAGCTCAGGGACTCGGCCACAGGGGGTACCACTCATACCCTAGCTTTTCTAGTCTTGGCAGGGGAGGCCCCAACCCTCACTGCCTCAGACTGGCTCCCCACTCCTTCCCACCCTGACAGTCTGGGGGCAAGGGGCACATGGTGGCCAGGGGTCTTGCCCTACCCCAGTCGGGACTTGGGGAGACCCTGCAGTAGCAGGGGAGAAGATATGCAGAGTCCAGGATGAGTGGGTATGTCACAGTTCAGGGCCCGTCCTTGGTGCCTCTGTTTGCTTGTCTGTTATGAGGGGAGGAGGAACTATGTCCTTAGTTGTTCAATGTGACAACCTAGAGTCATCAGAGAAGAGGGAGGTGCAACTGAAAAATTGCCTCCATCAGGGTGGTTTGGGGCAAGCCTGTGGGGCATTTTCTGGATTGGTGATTGATGGGGAGGGCCCAGCCACTGTGGGTGGTACCACCGTAGGTGGTGGGTCTGAGGTGTATACAGAAGCACGCTGAGCAGGAGCCAATGAGAAAGCTGGGCACACGTCAGTCAACAGCCTTCTTCACGGCTCCTCCCTTGAGTTCCTGTCCTGACTTCCCTCAAAGATGGTGTGGTGGCTGGGACAATCATGGCTCCTATATTTGAATACTCGGTCCTAAGTTGGTGGAACTTTCTGGTGAGGATTAGGAGGTGTGGCCTCGTTGGAGGAAATGTGTCACTGGAGGTGGGCTTTGAGGCTTCAAAACCCCAGGCCAGGCCCAGTCCTTTGTCTCTCTCTATTTCTCTGTCTCTCTGTCTTTGTCTGTTTGTCTCTCTCTGTGTCTCTGTTTCTCTCTGTCTCTTGCTCTCGTTTTCTGTCTCTCTCTGTCTCTCTCTGTCTCTCTCTGTCTCTCTCTCTCTCTCTGCCACTGATTCAAATAAAAGCTCTCAGCTACTTTTCCAGTGCCTTGCCTGCCTGCTGCCATACCTCCTGCCATGGTGGTCACAGACTCACCGTCCAGGACCATGAGCCCCCAAATTAAATGGTTTATGACTTTTGTTGGTTATGGTGATTTATTCCAGCAACAGAACAGTAACTACGGCAGCTGAATCGTGACCTGGACGTCAAGCCAAGCAAAGCCTTTTCTCCTCTGAGTTGCTTTTGGTTAGACTATCTTATCACAGCAACAGAAAGGGGGACACAGACAAAAAGCTGACTGCCCTCCAAGATAGGAAACGCCCAGGCTAGGCAGCACCAGGACTCACAAGTTCCTGTCAGTCCCTGTTCTGTGCTGGGACTGAGGCAGGAGTGTGTAGCGGGCATGGGTGGGGAAGGGTAAGGGGAGGGCTACCGAAGGTGCTGGCTCTGGATACTGAGATACCCCTGTTCAAGCTGAGATCTTCTCTAAGTTTAAAATGTGCTTAGCATTCAGGAAGAGGAAGGAAAAGGCCAGGAAAAGGAAAAGATGTTAAATAGCTGGCTAATTAAAATTGAGTGGTTTTTTTTTTAATTAATAAAGCTGAAATAACATTTCGAGTATCCTAATAAAGTAACTTTATCTTTTTTTCCCCCTCAATTAAATTGTGGTAGGGTGGTTTCTTTCACTGCCTCGCCTGTCTGTCTGCTTTGAATGGTTATAACAAAATAGTCAAACCTGTGAGTTTTCTAAAGCAGAGAGGTTTGGTGAGCTCATAGTTTCTGGAAGCCTGAGACGGTTCAGCAGCATCTGTCAAGGTGTGGATGCTGCATGGTAATGGGTGAGAAAGGAGGGTGGACAGGAAGAGAGAAGTGGGGAGGGATGGAGAAAGGGTGAGAAGGATGGAGGGGTGGGTGAAGGAAGGAGGGGGAGAAGAGAGAGAGAGGGGATGGAGAGAGGGGGAGGGAGGGGGATGGAGAGGGGGATGGGATGAGAGGGGGAGGGGGAGGGGAAGGGGAAGGGGAGGGGGAGAGAGGGGTATGGAGAGGGGAATGGGGTGAGAGGGGAGGGGGAGGGGAGGGGGAGGGGAGGGGGAGGGGAATGAAGAGGGGGAGGGGGAGAGAGGTATGGAGAGGGGGAGTGGGTAAGGGGGGAGGGCGAGAAAGGGGAGAGGGAAAGAGGGAGGGAAGAAGAGAGAAATGGGGAGGGAGAGGAATAACAAGAGTGGGGAAAGGCTGAACTTGCTTTGCTGTGGGACTAACCCAACCCTCCCCCCACAAACCCCATCCAGTCTTGAGACACTCAACACAGACTGCAGAAAGGGAAAGTCCATTCCCAGGACTGACTTCCTCAGGACACCAAATGCCTCTTAAATTCTCACCTGTGCACAGTGTCACTCATCGGAGAAGGAAACACTTGAGGGTTTGATAAACTGTAACCCACACAGGCTAGGAACAGTGCCTACGGCTGAGCTCACTGTCTCTCTGGGAACAGTCTTCTTAGAGAAAATAGCTTGGTTGGCTCTCAGGCTACTTGGCCTTCTCTATGGACTCTGCTGAGTGACCCTGGGCAAGTCAATTCACCTCTCTGAACTTTACTTTCTGTCCTTTAACTTCAGCCTTTGGGAAGGTAGGCTTCGCCAGTGCTCCTTAACTGAGTGCTCTGCACTTAGTAGGTGTTCACTAAACAAGAAGCCTCCTGACTATCACATAGTGAGTTTTCACCCTGAACAGGGAAAGCTGGAGGACTGATGTGAGGTTTTAGTTCCCTTTGCTGCTTTGTGGGAGAGGATTCAGCGTCCCCACCCCCCATTCCCCATCTGTGAAATAAAGAATATAAACACGGGGAGGGGCGTGTTTCTTGATTTAATGGTACAAGTGGAGGTGGGGTGCACATGGGGAAGCAGGACAGGGGCCTGGGCACCTGAGCAGGTGGCTGCCCCAGTATGCCTCAGGGTTGTACAGGGGTTGGGAGCATGGGACAGAACTTCTTTTCTTGGAAGGATGCAGGTGCACAGAGCGTGCCCCCCGGCACCACTTTTTCTTCTTAAAAGATTAGAAAAGGGACCCAAGGGCAGACAAGCAGAGATATCTAGGGAGGTCTTCTGCCCAGAGAACTGGTTGGGGTGCTGTAGCTGAGCCCTGGAAGACTAGTCAGTGGCAGTGAGTGACTAGCCTTTGTATCCACCCAGCACTGAGCTGACCAGGATGTGTTGAGGTAAGTACTGAATTCTACAACTGTAACCCTGAGTGTCTCCATCCATTATCTCTTACTAAAAAGCTGGGCGTTCAATGTCACTGCATGTGCCTGTCACAGCCACAGGCAGTGAGCAAGGCTGGTGAATGGTACAAGGTGTCAGGCTGGGTTTTCCTCTTTCTAAAAAGCCTCTGACACAACTGTGGCCCCACCTCACAAGCCTGGGTAACTTGGTTTCACCTGCAGCCCCACCAACACACAGAATTCAGAAAGGCCAGGGGCTCAGGACTGAGTCACGGACAGGACTAGATAGGTCTCAGTCACAATGGCCTCAGGACTTTTCCTGAGAATCCCAGAACAGCATTTTCTTGTTGAGAGAACATCTGTCATGTGATATAAAATTAGCAGTTTGCTTGCTGTGAGGGAAACAGGCAGGAGCCCCAGGACGTTCACAGTGTCCCTCCTTGGACACGACAAAGAACAGGGGCCTTTTAGCAACCACACCCTTTGTGCTCCAACTAATCTTTCTGTCCCTGCTCTGGTTCCAGAGAACGATGTGCTACAGGGCCTTTTGTGCCTGTCTGGGTTCATTCAGCGTGATGTGTCCCTTTGGAGCGAGCGGGGCAATATTTTCTCCTTGCACAGTTAAATGCTATTCCACCGCACAGCTATACCACAGTGTGTTTATCCATTCTGTTCATAAAACTTGGAGCTATTTTATGCTTCGGACTGTGATGAATCCTGTAATGACTATTTGTGAACAAGTTTTTTGTTGTTGTTGTTTTGTTTCTTTTCTTTTCGAGACAGGGTTTCTCTGTGTGGCCCTGGCTGTCCTGGAACTCACTCTGTAGACCAGGCTGGCCTCGAACTCAGAAATCCACCTGCCTCTGCCTCTCAAGTGCTGGGATTAAAGGTGTGCATCACCACCGCCCGGACTGTGAACAAGTTTTCATCTTGGTGTATGCTTCCAATTAAAAATGTATATATTAGCCAATATATTTCTGATAAAGAACTAACTTCTCTCTGTGGTGCTGTGTCATCTGAGTCTTGGGAGGAGACGTCTGATTATTACTTTTGTATAGGCCAGGATGTTTTTGAACTCACAATCCTCCTGCCTCAACTCCTGAGGGCTGCTGGGATTATAGGCATGGAATGTGTGTGTGTGTGTGTGTGTGTGTGTGTGTGTGTGTGTGTGTGTGTGT
>JANHMN010000023.1:40233993-40246376 GCA_030674055.1 Rhabdomys pumilio | reverse complement strand
CAACACTGGGATTACACATGTGTGCTACCATCAGAGCTGGGATTATATGTATGCCACCATCAGTGCTGAGATTAAACGTTAGTTGATGCACACACACACACATGGATACTGAATGTATGTGGAGATCAGTAAGGTATGGAATCACCCCTCCAAACAAGCTATGTGTTTCCACCTCTCCTTGCTCTCTTTCATCTTTGGCAGTCACAACTTATCCCAAGGTTCTGGGAGATCAACATCCTTGACCTTGCACACGTGAATAAGGTCACATGATGTGTCCCTTTCTGTGCCTGACTTACCCCATCTAAAGCGGCAACCCACGTCCACCTGTGCTGCTTTCCAATGACAGGAAGTCATTTTTTTCTTTTTCATGGCTGAGTAATATTCCAGCTGTACTGGCACCACGTTGTCATTTTGCAATCTTCAGTTGATAGACACCATGGTTGTTTGCAGGTCTCAGCTCATGAGGACCACATGATCTGCTCTGTGTGCTATCCTAGTTTCTGCAGACAGACCATAAAGAGGGATGGTCCAGGGCTTTCCACAATGGCTGTGCTCCTTCCAATATTTCAACTTGGGATGGTTTCACTGGGAGGACCCTTGTTGTAAGTAGTCATATGAGTTCCCCTGGGCATGGCATTCTGGGTACTCTTCTGACTGGCTCAGCTGTGTGGTTTGTGTGCAGTAAGGTGAGACACTGCATGCCAGACCCTTCACCATCTCCGAGCAAGGACTTTCTGGGGGTGGAGGCAGATGGGACAGGACCATGGTCCGTAGTGCTGCAGCCAGTCTGTTCAGATCACCTAGCAACAGCATCACCCTGAGCATGAGAAGGAGCCCAGTTCTGCTCTTACAGGGCTTACTGGCTGATGTCCAGCTAAGCTACAAAGTGTGCCTAGCCCTGGGTGCCCTGAGGATGTGGTCTTGCTTTGCATTCAGATTCACTATGACAAGGAGAAAGGGCAGAGAGAGGGGGTGTGTTGGCTTCAGTCATCTGCCCCTGTGTGTTTGCAGAAGTCACAGTGAAGGACCAGAGAGACCATCTTTGTCCCCACGCCTACTGGCAGAGGCGTTTGTCACCCCAATGTTCTAGGTTACTCTTCTGTGTCACCGAGGGAAGCTGTCCCAGGGCCCATCCCACAGCTCCTCACCACACGGTGTACAGGAATTGAGTCATGTGTTTTATCGTACTAAATGGATCATCGATCAATAAGCCTGAAGGCACTTGGCTGTTCCTCATTGGCTCCCCTCTCTGGGCTGGAGTGGGTGCTCACTGAATCAACATGGCAGGCAGAGAGCCATTCCAGAACCAGGCTGCCAGGTGATGTTCCGAATCAAGCTTTTTATCTTTCCTGTATTGTAGACCCCGCTTTTTATCAATGTGGAAATGGAGACAAGGAGAGGTCAACTGACTCATTCAGGATTGCACAGAGAGAAAGAAAGAGGAACAGCATTTGAACATACATACACAAGTGTCCCCTGGGCTGCCACCCTGACTCTTGGGCCAACAGTATGCTTTCAGTAGCCCGGAGTAGCCATGCAAGGAGGAAGATGGCAGCTGGGAGATGCCGTAGCCACGCTGTCTCATGGAGAGAAAGGCTTCTGAGCAGGGTGTCTGCAAACCAATGAAGCTGAGGTCCTTGCAGCTGGGAGAAGGAGAAGCGGTGACAGTTCTGGAAGCTTGGGTGGCTCCACGTCACTCCTGTGTGTGGAGCGGGGGAGTCTCTCTTCCCTGGGCCTCACGTCAAGCCAGCTATTTTTAACTCTGCTTTTTATAGCTAAAGCATGATCATGTCATAGTCACCAAGAAGGCGCATGGCAGACTCAGGAATGACGCTCAGGCAGAGTGATGTTGCTCCCCCACCCCCAGTCACCCACCTTTCCTGGAGTTCCTATGAGTTCCTTTGTGGGCGTTTCTTCAGGACAGGAACCCTGGTTCCAACAAGAACTGACTGTCCTCTTAGTTGCCCAGCCAGAGCCTTTGGGGACATTGTCCTCAGAGACCATGCATAGACATTCCCTCTGCTTTAGTGACAGAATCTCATAATCCTGCCTGCCCCTAAACCCTGCTGTCACTCTGGCTGGGGTGCTCCTGTTTAAAAGATCAGATCTCCTGGAAGAGAGCATGACTTTGATCCCTGGAACACACATTTTAAAACCTGTTGTGGTATGAGCTATAATCTCAGCACCAGAGAGGAGGGCTCCTGGACCTTGTTGGCCAGTTGGTCTAGCCAGTGAGAGAACCTTCCTCTAAAAGAATGAAGAGGAGGGGGAGAAGGAGGTAGAGAAGGAGGAGGAGGAAGAGGAGGGAAAGAGGAAGAGGAGGAGGAGAGGAGGGGGAGGAAGAGGAGGAAGAAAAAGAGGAGGAGAAGAAGGGGAAGGAAGAGGAAGAAAAGGAGAAAGAGGAGGAGGAAGAGAAAGAACAGGAGGAGAAAGAGGAGGAGAAGAAGGGGAAGGAAGAGGAGGAAAGGAGGAGGAGGAAGAAAAAAACAGGAGGAAGAAGAGAAAGAGAAAGAGGAGGAGGCAGAGGAGGAGGAAGAGGAGCAGGAGAAAGAAGAGGAGGAGAAAAGGGGAAGGAAGAGGAGGAAAAGGGGAGGAGGCAGAGGAGGAGGAAGAGGAAAAAGAGGAGGAAGAAGAGGCAGGAAGAGGAGGAGGAAAAAGAGAAGGGGAGGAAGAGGAGGAGGAAAAAGAGGCAGGAAGAGTAGGAGAAACAGGAGAAGGAGGAAGGAAGAGGAGGAAAAAGAGAAGGAGAGGAAGAGAAGGAGGAAGAGGAGGAAGAAGAGAAGGAAGGGAAGAAGAAGGAGACTGGCCTCTACACACATACACACACACTTCACTCACACACACATCATACAGGTACACACTTACGTACACACATGCACACATGCATGTGCACACACAGACAGATAAAACCTGATCATGGTGTTTTCAAAGCTGATACTCCCCTTCCTCCTCAGAATGAGCCCCTTTCCCTCACCCCAGCTCTGCCTTCTTGCTGGCCCCATGGTGGCTGTTCAGGCCTCTGCTGTTCCTGCTCATGGTCCTGATGATCTGATGGCCGCTTGGCTTAGACCCACCACTCTCTCCAGCGTCCTTTGTTGTCTTAAATATCTCCAGCCAGAACTGGGCCTGGTGGGTCAATGCCACCAGGAAACAAGACAACAGACCCTAGGACCAGAGAGAAAAATGCTGACCCACTGGGTGAGGGGCCGTTATCCCTTCTCACAGGGATGATGAGCTCAAGGGAAGAAGTGACTTTCAATCACTCCTTGGAACTTTGAATTCTGGACAGAACCCAGAAGGAAGAGCAGGATCCATTACTTTGCTATTTCTCTTTGCTTGGGGCTGCAGTGGAGACTGTGTTAGCTCAGTCTGTGGTGGAGACTGTGTTAGCTCAGTCTGCGGTGGACACTGAGTTCATCCCTCAATGGAGACTGTCAGGAGGAGATGTTCCGGCTACAGAATAAATTTGGAGGACAACCGACTAGTGAAGCAAGACTGTTCTTTTCAGCCATTTCACTGTGTGACTTTGGGTAAATATCCCAACTTCTCTGAGCATCATTAATAAAAACCAGAAGTGATAATTGACTCCCCTTGCCATCGTTTTTTGAAGAACATGGTAGACTGTGTTTTCTGAATATGCCCTCAACAGTCTAAACCATCCTCACTGCCTTGTAGAACATCAAGGGTCCCCTGCAGGAACCCACATTCCTTCACCTCGACCCTGGGGTGCAAAGTCCTGTGTGACTGCAGTGACTGTGGCACTTTAGGCTGCTCAATCTGGGCATGACTTGTGCTATACCAGAGCAGGGGACAGACAAGGTCCCCGCTCCCAGGAGACTCTGAGGCATAGAGACAGTGGTGGGTTGTTCCATGCTCACAGAGCACCGGACACGAAGCCCAGGTCCTGCTGCTCCCTTGTGGGCATGAGCATGGGATCACTGGGCAATGAGCCCACCAAGGGCTTGGTTCTGTCATCCCTCCCCATAACATCTAACCTGTCTCATTCTTCAGAGCGGTATGACGGGCCAGCCTCCACATTGGTGCCTCCAGCCAGATCTGCAGTTGCTAAGTCTTCCTGGCCTCAATGGCAGCCTAGGAGGAGGGGCCGAGAAGACCAACTGAGTGCTGGCAGAGACCAGGACTCTTGAGATGGGGAGGGGACATCATCTGGCACCGGCCCTGCTTCCTGGAGGCCTGTAGCTTGGCTCATCCTCAGATCTGGAGCTGCCCCATACAGGATCTGTGACTTTTCTCTTGGCATTAGTAATACTGTTAATTAAGCAGCCAAGGGGGGAGGGCATGGCTGGCGCCAGGGAGGGACAATGGCCTGAAGAGGGAATGGGGAGCTGCATCCACAGTTTCCCGTACGAGGCTTTCAAAAGAGCAGCTGTGGGAAGCCGGTGGGCAGAGCCCAGTCGGCAAGGGCAGGGAACACGGGGTGCTCTGTGACAGCTGACTAGCTGTGCCCCATGGTACCCCAGCCCACCTGCTGCAGCAGGACTCTCCTAGATCTGTCAGACACGTCAGGTCTCATGGACCCCCCCCCCCAGGACAGATCACTCTACCTTCCTCTTCTATGTGTGTCTTCAGTGTGTGTGTGCACGTGTGTGCACATGCCTATATGTCTCCAGTGTGTGTCCATCTGCATGTGTGTGTGCATGAGTGTGTATTTGCCCAGTACAACCACTGCCCAGGGTCCTGGAAACATCAGGCTTGGGACAAAGGTCTACTTGAAGCTCCTAATCCCTTCCTCAGACCCCTCTTACCTCCACTCACATCCTCACACACACTCTCACTCACACTCTCACTCACACTCGCACTCACACTTCCCTCAGCCACATGGACTCACATTCCTGTATTAGTCAGCACAGGCTGGGCTGTGCTCAGTAACAAACATCCCCACCCAGCACTGCACGGTACAGGATGTTCCTCTCGGGTTCCCACTTATTCTCTCTTCCTCCTGCTCCCTCTTCTCCTCACTCTCTGGACTCACAATCTCTGTACCGCTCAGTGCAGGATGCTGTGCCTCAATAACAAGCAGCCCTAGGCTCAGCATAGCTCAGCCACTGGGGCTTGTTCCTGCCTGCTCTGAATCTGTGTGTTCCCTCTCATCTTCTGCGCATAGGCTCTGTAAGGTCTGCAGGGGAGCCACCTGTGTCCTCTCCCATCAATTGACGACACTGGGTGTTGAGGGGTGGTCCTTCTGTAAGAAGGGTAGGACATCTGCATAGAGACCCAACTGTCCGCTAACAGGACTCTCATGGATACAGTTCTGCCGAGAGCTACACCCCTACCTTTACAGGCACCCGTATCTACTTCTGCAGGCTGTAGACGAAATGCTGCTAAATGTGGACCCAGTGGACAGTGACAGCATCTAGGGGTGGGGACTTTGAGGTGACAAAGTTGGGAGGGCCAGCCTCTGAGGGGAACTGGTGTCTGAGTGGACCTTTGACCCTTCTGACATGCTGAGACACTACAGGCCAGCAGCCGAGAGGACCTGGCAGCACCTGGGACTGCCGGGGCTTAGACCTTGGACTTGGCGGCCTGCAGAGTTGTGATGGATGTTTGTCTATGACTCTTCAGCTCCCACTCATGGTGGGTAGTTCTGAGACACAGCCACAGTCAGGCTGTCCAGCTCTCGGCCAGGGCCACCTGTCCTAGTTAGTTTTATGTCACCTTGACACAGCTAGAATCATTTGGGAAGAAGGAACTTTAACTGAGGAAAAAAAAAAAACAACTATGGTGCTTTTCTTACTTAATGATTGACGTATTTGAGTCCGTCCCATTGTGGGTGGGGCCAGCCCATTGTGGGTGGGGCCAACCCTGGGCTGGTGGTCCTGGGTTCTAAAAGAAAACAGGCTGAGCAAGCCAGGGGAAACAAGCCAGTAAGCAGCACCCTCCATGGCTTCCATGTCAGCTCCTGCCTCCAAACCTTGGCACCTGCAGAGCTCCTGGCACTGGTCTCACCTTGACTGGCACAGGTTTCCTGAATGAACATGCAAGAGGAAACTTTCTCAAGTGACAGAAACTCATCAACACTGAGACAAAAAAAGACCAGGGCAGGGGCTCTGCATGAGGTTATGTGTGCGTGTGTGTGTGTGTGTGTGTGTGTGATTGTGTGTGCAAGTGTGTGCACATATATGTGAGTTTGTGCATGTGCACATGCATGTGTGTACATTATTGTGAGCCTGTGCATGTGTGCATGTTACTGTGTGTGCATGCAGGTATATATACATGTGTGTGTGCATGTATGGGTGTGTTAATGTGTGTGCATGACTGTGCATATGAGTGTGTGCATAATACGAGTGTGTGTATGTGTGTATGTGTGCATGTGAGTGTGTGTGGCCTGTGTGTGTGTATGTGAGTTTGTGTGTGCAGGCATATGTGTATGTATTCATGGGAGTGTGTGTGGTATGTGCACGTGTGAGTGTGTGCATGTGTGCCTTCATATGTGTGTGTGTGTGTGTGTGTGTGTGTGTATGCACACATGTATGTGTGTGGATTTGTGACACCATGTGGAGAGCCGGGAAGCACATTTCTAGGAATAGCAGTTGGAAGTCCATGTGCATGTGGTGGGGGCAGAGTGGGTGAGGGGTGACGGGCTGGGCTTGCATGGGTTTTGCCAGGCTACGGTTTGAATGTGAACCCCAAGTTCTCAGAGAAACCCAGTCACTGGCATTCAGAGGTGGAGCCTTTGGGAGGTGGGCAGGTCAGGAGAGAGCACATCAGGGTTATTCCAGAGGCTCCCAGGGGAGAGGCTCTTCTGCCCTCTGTCAGGCCCCACTGGGTGTGCTCTCTGTGACCAAGGAAAGGGGTTCTCGGTCGATGTTTGGGATGGCAGTGTGCACCACAATCTTCTCTTGTTTTTCAAATCCCCTCTCCGGGTCTTCACTGCAGTCTGAGTGACCCTAACCTGCCTGTGGCCACACATCTCTGACTGCAAATGTATGGGTCTGGGTTGGACTTGGACTTTTTCCTACCTGCATCTGTGGAGCCGCTGGCACCAGGACAGACCTCAGACCTGTCTCAGCTCCCCAGAGAGTGGCCCTCTCACGGGCGGGCCTGTTCTCTGCTATTCTATTTACAGGCTCTGAAAGGGCAGCTCCAGTGCTGAGGGGTGTCTGGGGTGGGTTTAACGTGACTGGCAATTCTCATTACCCCCGTGCCAGCCAGCATAATTCACTCCTAAATTATGGCCATAAATTCCTTCAAAGAGATGGATCCCCAGGCCTGTGGGGGGTTGATGCCAGTGTTGCTGAAGGGAGCTCACACTTCTGCTGAAATTAACAGGGCCAGCGAGCTAGCTTGTGCCCCCCCGGAGGCGTGCTACCGTTGGCTGGCATCTCTGTCCCTTCATGAGGCATAGAGTAGGCTCTGTGTGTTCCTGTGTGCAGGAGGATGAGCAGGACTTCCGTTTGAATTCACCTGGAGTAACGTTGCTGGGTGCCTATGACCCCTAAGGTCTATAATTGTGTTTGTTAGAAGTTCTCAGTTGTAATGCAGTCAGGAGATCTGAATGTTGCAGTGGCTGCTTCAGGGCGGGATCTGAGGACTTGAGCTTTCAGAGGACAAAGAGGGGGGTACAGAGAGCCAAGCAGTCACAACACATGACAGGACACCAGAAGATGGGAGAGGCAGGAGTCAGCACCCCATTGGCTCAGCCAGTGGTGACTAGGAGGCTGGAGCGTTGGGTGTACTGGTGCTGGGTGGGTTTCTCAGGTGGACAGATTTGGTGGCTGCAGAAGAGCCCTGAGGTAATAATTCAGGGGTTCTGATCATCTTGAGGTGATTCAGGGATTCTGGTTGCCCTGAGGTGATTTGGGGGTTCTGGTCATCCTGAGATCATTCAGGGGTTCTGGTCATTCTGGGGTAATTCAGGGATTCTGGTCCAGGGTCTGGGCTCAATCAGAACACTCAATCAAAGTCTTTAGTCTTTTCCTCTCAGACCTCATCTGTGAAATGGGCTGATGGAGTATTAGATGCCCTGATTCCCAGCCACTTACATATTATTAGGCTGATACTGTCTAAGTCCTCTCTGTGCAGGGGCAGATGCTGGGATGCAGGCTAAGGAGAAATGAGACTTCCAGCAAGTGTGCCCAACCTGCAGACTATGGGCCATACCTCGACGACAATAGCCAGAAATGCTGTCCAATGCAAAATGGCAAACTCAGTTAACCATTAGGAAGGTGTTGTATGTGTTTGATTTTAGTCTTAGATGGTCAGGGTTTTGTAACAATACCAAAGGTTTGGATAAGGAAAGGGACTGACAGGAGGGAGGGGAAGATGCCAGGAGTCCTGGATGGGGTCTGGGCCTGCAGCTGGAATGGTACATAGGGGTATCGAACTCCAGCTTGGGTCCAGATTCTGGCCACTTAGGTGAGCGAGTGTGAAGGGAGAAGAGGCTCTTCCAGTGTGGGTGGAGATGACCTTACCTACAGTCTGATCATACTCAAACTGTATAGTCTTCAGGTATCTATGTAAAGTAGGAGGGGCTTGGGTCCTTCTGGTCTGAAGTGAAGCCCAGTAGGCTGACTTACCCTGTGCCCCTCCTACAACCAGACCCCACCCCAGGCCCACCTGTCACTCACAGGAAACCCCTCCTGGGACAGAATTCCCGGTCTACAAGGTCAGCTTGGTGCTGGTTTCTTTAACAGCTTCTGATGGGACAAGGAGAGCGGGTAGCATTAGGATCGGCTCAGCAGGACAGTGCGGGCCTCCTCGCCAGCTCCTCCTATCTTCTCTCCTTACAGGTCTCCGTTTCTCCTTCCTTCCATTCTTTTTTATTGACAGAGTTTCATGTAACCCTAGCTGGCCTCTAACTCACTGTGTAGTCTAGGATAATCATGAACTTCCGATCCTCCTGCCTCCAGCTTTCCAGTCCTGGAATTACGCATATGCACTATGGTGCCAGGTTTATGCAGTACTGGGGATTAAACTCAAGGTTGCAGGCATATAGGCAAAAGCTCTATCCTCTAGCCCCCGCCCCTTCCGAGCCACGCCCCCACTGGGCGGTGCCCTACTGAGCCACGCCCTACAAAGCTACACCCCCCCAATGGGTCACGCCATCGCGGGCCATGCTCCCATGAATCCACATCCCCCTTTATTTGGGCTTGTTGTATGCCCTCTCTACTTTTCTCCAATGATATTACACTTCATTATAAAAACACTTTTAAGGGAATAGATCTAAAGGAATCATGATTCCCAGAAATGGATTCTTCAGAATCCTTGTGACTGAAGCTCATGACTAAAGTCAGATGCCAAGGAGGTAGATTGGCATTTGGGAACCTCCGACCTGGTAGATATTGGAAGCCACTGACAGTCTGTGAGCAGGGAGGTGCTGACCTTGGCTGTCTCCCTGGAGGTCTTGGGTACCCTCCTTCAGGGCTATCTTGGATCCAATACACCCCAGGCCCCCAATTTCTACACCGATGGAGAAATGGAGAGACAATCAGGCAGTGAACCGTAGCAGAGGGTTTATGAGGTGGCCATGCTCGAATGGTCGAAAGTTAGGGAAAATGTATTTATTACGCTTTTCATGGGCAAGTTATCATTTTGTCAAACTTTATTAGAGGGACTAATTAATGGGTTGTAAAAAGTACTAGTGCGTGGCCGGAGAAAGAGCCAGTCTCGGGGACATTGGCAGCCCCGGGATTTATGAGCCCTCGGTTCCCCATTTATTAATGTGGGGAAGGTGCACAGGAAGGGTTATATATGGAAGCTGCCTACCCTCCTTCCCAGGAGGCGTCGGTCCGTGGACCTGGGAGGGGAAGCAAAGGACTCCTGGGGAGGCAGAGAACTTGGGCTGCCTGCATGACCTTGGATGACCTTTTCCTCTCTAAGCTTTTCTGAGCCTCGGTCTCCTGGTCCTTACACCTGGCAGCAGATGTGTGGAGGAGAAGAAAGTGCTCAGCCACACCCATTGCTGAACCAGTCGAGAGCCAGGGAATATGGAGGAGGGAGAGAGGAACCCACACCCTAGTCCAGATATATCCACCCATGTCTGGGGTGACATGAAATCCCAGCACTCATGCACAGAGGCAGGAGGATCGGAAATCTGAGGCTAGCCTGGGCCACACAGTGAGACCCTGGTTCAAAACCAAACTAAAAGAGGATGCAGGGAGAGCTTTCACTCAGCCCACTTCCTATGCTTCTCTGTAGCCTTGTCCTAGCTCCTCTTCTGCACTGAGCTCAGGGTCACATGCAGGAGGTCCTCCAGGCTGCCACATGGATATACTGGCTATTCCACAGAATCCAACAAAACCCAGTGGTCGTTTCCTGCGCTGGGCACAGCTGGGTGAGCTCTGTTTTCTTTGCACCGGATTCACTAGCAGCTCCATAAATGGCTGCTGAGTTAGGGACCAGCCTGAAAGTGAGGTCACAGGGTCTTGAGAAGTAACAAAAGCTTTTTTTTTTTGGATGGAGCCCCGCGGCTTCAAAACGGACAGCCTTGTTGGCTAGGGGACAGGTTCTTTTAGTCTACTGGCCAGCTAGAGTGATAACCTAGCAGAGACAGCACCCTTCACAGGATGGGGTTGGAGTCAGGAGGAGAAGGGACTTTGAGCTGCAGGGAGTAAATGTCTGTTGGTTTCTCTTTGGCTTTCCAGTTCTTCCTGTGATGCTCTAGAAGGGGCTGGCACTGTGGTGCCTTCAGATCAGTCACAAGGGAGAGATAGGCATTGCTATTGTCCCGTGATCTTCCCACAGTTCTCCAAATGTCTCTTCACAGGCCTGGGAGTTTGGCATGGAAATCCTGTTATCCAACCAGCATGAGCTTCATACAGCTGCCTGCCACTAATGGCTAGCACACTGGTTAATTATAAGACATCTAATCCCCACTCACAGGAACTTTTCAATCCAGTGAAGGAAGACTCAGGATGACAGAATGGAGTTAGAGATGCACACAGGACTGGAAGAGGTCTCAGGAGGGAGGATATTTTAGCTGGGTATTCCAGAGATGCACATGGGGCTGGAATAGGTCTCAGGAGGGATGATATTTTAGCTGGGTATTTCTACAGGAGATGCTGGGAACAGAGAGATGGATTCGTGTGTGCAGAGGTGAAGAGTGTGAAAGGGGAATTCAGGGATGCACACAGTAGGGTCACCTGCACAGAGAAGGAGCAAGGGCAAGGTCAGCAGGCACACGGCAGAGGAAACCCACCATAGCAAACCCAGTGGGACTTGCGTGGGAGAAGTCTGGTGTAGACACCATGTGCCAGAGTCAGTTTGTCAGTTCATTGTTGTTAAGAACATTCCAGAACAAGCTTGCTGACCCAGAACAGAGCATGGGACAACAACTCTGGTCCTTGTTACAAAGACCCGGCAACCACTCACATGCCCACACCTCATGACAATGCATGTGTCCATCAGAGGGGGAGGACCTCAAGTTTTGCTTTGTTTTGAGACTGTCTTACCATGTAGCCTTGGCTGGCTTCAAACTCTTGATCCTCCTGCCTCAGTCTCCCAAGCGCTGGAATTACAGGTATACACCATCATACTGAGCTTCCCATTCCTGCTGGTTCCTGCTCGTCCAACGGTCTTGTCAGGAATTGAGGGTTAAGCTGAGTGGAAGAGGAAGATGCTGGAAGGAGTGGGCTCATCTCTGCTGGGGCAGCCCCCAACTCACAGCATGGTGGCTGGAGGTAAGGGCTATTGCCTTACCATGTGACTTCAGTGTTGTTTGAGTGAGCCCACCCTTTCCAGGGAAGCTGTGGAGGGTGTTCAAATATGTCAGAGTATTCTAACATCCACAGCACTGATGTGAAGGCAGGGCTGATGCAGCAAGAGCAGAATACAGATGGAGGTCAGAGGATTCGAGACCTCCTGGGGGCCTCTGGGAGACTGTACCACCATTGCCCACAGCTTTCTCTATTAAATGGAAGCTTCTCTACTGTGTGTGCCAGGCTCTGGAGTTCTGCTCTGTCAACTTGCAGCTGTGGTTTGTTTCTCCTTCCTCTACCTCAGGCACCAGGTACCGAAGACCTGGCACACAGTAGGTGCTCATGGACCTGGCACACAGTGGGAGCTCCTTAGATCCCCGGGTGCATGCTGTCTGGAAAGTTAAGTGGGACCTGGTTCTGCAGTGGTGAAGAGGCAAGAGGAGAAGTTATATATATCTGCTTGTCTCTTCCCATCATGTCCAGCTCACAAGACTTGTCTGGAGGCTCTGACCTTCTGCCTCAATCTAGAACCCAGGCATCTCATCTTTATTTACTCACTTAGCAACTCGGACACCCTATTCTCCCTAAACCTTGCCTGCCACTCAGGAGGTGCTGACAAAACAGGTTGGCTCCCTGTATGCTAGAGGAAGGCAGAGTGAGGGAGGCAGGGGTGATGGGAAAAAGAGTGAGGGGAGAAGGGTGAGGGAGGCAGGGGTGAGGGGAGAA
>JANHMN010000023.1:40214180-40233983 GCA_030674055.1 Rhabdomys pumilio | reverse complement strand
GAGTGAGGGGAGAAGGGTGAGGGAGGCAGGGGTGAGGGGAGAAGGGTGAGGGAGGCAGGGGTGAGGGGAGAAAGGTGAGGGAGACAGGACTGGGTCTGGGTCACACTGGAGGCCACCAGGGTTGCAGAGTGAACCTCTCTCCCTCTCACTCCTCTTCCACTCTTTCCCTGTTCTGTTTTATTTTTTCTTTCCAAGCAGAGATCTCTTATTTTCCTACTGAAGAAGGAACATGGATTTGCCTAAACCGTCTCGGCAGTGTAAGAAAATATGATACAGTTGGAGAGATGACTCTGTGAGAAACTGCACTGGCTGCCCCTGTAGAAGACCCGGGATCTATTCCCAGCACCCATATGGAGGCAGTAACTCCAGTTCCAGTCTTCTGGCCTCTGTGAGCACTGCACCCATGTGGCACACAAACTTACCTTCAGGCAAAACACTCCCATATATGTATGTATGCATATATGTATGTGTGCATATATGTATAATGTATGCATATATGTATAAATGTATATGTATATATATGTGTGTGTATGTGTATACATGCATGTACGTGCATGTACGTATGCATATATGCATGCATGTATGTATATATGTAGTATATATGCTTATATGTGTCTGTATATATGTATATATGTATATATGTATATGTCTATCTTTATGTATATATTTATATACATATATACACATATATGTGTGTGTATATACATATATACATGTATGTATATATATGTGTACATATACATAAATATGTGTGTGTTTATGTATATATATGTGTATGTATATATGTGTATATATGTATATGCATATCTTATATATATGCATATATAAAATAAATTAAAATTTTTCTTTTCATATGAGTAACTGCAGTCCTGCCCTACTCCAGCTGCACTCCTCCTCAGCACGCATGGACTTTCCTGAGACCTTCAAGGCATTTTTATAGCAGCTTGATCACCCACATGTCTTCTGATAGGTGGCCATATCTCCAGAGAAACTGGTGCCTTGGTCAGCGTGTGCCGGCTTTAGCAGAAGACTTGGCATCTGGTTCACAGAGATGGAGGATCCCTGCTCTGGGCTTACGTTTTTATCAGTTTAGCACCTCATATATTGTATTCGAACAGTACAAAGTAAAACATCAAACTTCTGTGAAAACAGACCTACAGGTATTCGGTCTTAAGGGAGAGGGGTTCTTATCCTAAGCCCCTGTAAGACACACACACAATTCCTAGTTACTGCCTTAGGCTTTCTTTCTTCCCTTTCTTTCTTCTTTAAAATAATCCTTGTCACAGGTCGGCCTCAAGCCTGCTATGTGGTTAAGGACGAACTTGAACTCCTGGTTCTCCTGTGGGTCACCACACTATCTACATACCTGCTTTTTGTCTGCCTTTGAGAATGCTGCCTCTGAGTGTGGGTAAGAATACATACATGCATACATACATACATACATACATACATACGTATGTATAGGAATAGGTATAGGGATAAGGATAGGGATAGGGATAGGAATAGGTATAGAAATATCTATAGGGGTAGCTATAGGAATAGGTATAGAAACGGGTATAGGAACAGGTATAGGAATAGATATAGGTATAGGAATAGGTATAGGTGTGGGAATAGGGATAGGGATAGGTATAGGAATAGGGATAGGTATAGGTATAGGTATGGGAATAGGGATAGGGATAGGGATAGGGAAAGGTATAGGCATGGGAATAGGAATAGACATAGGCAAAGGCACAGGCATATGTACATATAGTTAAGGGCAGGAGCTCGTGTCTAAAACTCCCCTGTCCCCGTAAGTCTGTTAAGCCCTAATCCTCTGGACTCCAAGACAGCACTTGACTTCCCACAATACCCAGTCACCTGTTTCCAAGAGCTTGAAGCCTACCCATCTGTGGGCAGCTGTGGCCTTCAGATTTCCTGGGTGGGATGGTTAACCGTGGTTGATCACATCTGGATTAATTAAAACCCAATCAGCTGGGCACACCTGTGAGGGATTTTTCTTGATCTGATGGATCCTTTAAGGTGGGAAGGTCCACCCTAAACCTGGACCACCCCATCTGTTGGCAGCCTATATAAAGGACAGGGAAAGAAGGAAGCTTTTGCTCTTTGCCTGCTTGCTCCCACTCTCATTGGCAAGTTCATCCACCCTGATGCAGTGCTTCTTCACTGGCATTAGAGCACACACTTCTTCAGGATCCCAGTGTATACTGAAGACCAGCCTTGTGTGCTGAACAACTGCTGGGTCCCGGGTCTTTCCATCGGGAGACAGCCACTATTGGACTAGCTGGACAGCAGCCTGTAAGACATTCTAATAACACACACACACTCATTACTACACTGAATATGAGAATTGACCTTGGTTGTCAGTTTGGTTGGGTCTGGGATCAACTAAGAGACATTCTGGGCACTGGAACTAGCCTTTCTCTCTCTCTCTCTCTCTCTCTCTCTCTCTCTCTCTCTCTCTCTTTCTCTCTCTCTTTCCTTCTTTCTCCCTTCCTTCCTTCCTTCTTCCCTTCCTTCCTTTTTTCCTTCCTTCCTTTGTTCCTTCCTTCCTTCCTCCTCTTATCCCCTTTTGACACAGGGTCTTATATTTCCTCTCTTCCTTCCCTTGTCCCCTTTTGAGACAGGGTCTCACTATATAACCTTAGTTGGCCTGGAACCCACAGATATCTGCCTGCCTCTGCCTCTCCAGTGCTGGGACTAAGGGAATGCACTGCAATGTCTGGATCCATGCTATTTTTTAAATGGCCGTGTAGTATTCCTTCACAGGGAAACACTAACTAGTGCCCTATGGACTGGTGTTTCATACCATCCCAGTTCCCTTACAACCTACACCCCTTGTCTGCTCACCCTCAGTCTTCACTTACAAGTTCCAGTTGACCTTTAGGGAAGCCCACAGAGACCGTTTTCCGAGGGAATTCAGCTCCCCCACCGTCCCTCTACATTTTCCCTGAGGCCTCAGAAGCTGTGGTATCTGAGGGACTGACTGCACATGGTAGGTGCTCTGTCTGGATTGGTGAATATACTCACTTTCCCTCCTCAGTTGTCTCACCTCAAGGGAGAGATACCTTTACCAGAAAGCAAGAGTGTTTCAGATGGCAGGAAGCACAAGTCACCCCTCAGGTCATAAGATACAAAACCGCCAAGAAGAAAACTATTTAGCATCATTTCAGGCCTGGGGATACCAAGCTTGATTATATAGTTCTGGGGACAGAAGCAAGGTCAGAGAAACTGAGGCAGCAGGCCAGGCTCTGGGCAACCCTAAACTAGGGCAGCCATTGCTAGTTATGAACATTGCTAGTTATGCCATTCTGTGCAGCTTCTCAGAGCCTCCAGAGACTGTGGCACCTGCCTGTAACTCCACCACTCAAAACTGCAAAAGCAGAGAGAAGAATCTGAGTGGGTGAAGGATCTTGACACTTCCCCTCACTGGCTAGCCGCTGACTTGGCAGGAACCCCCATCATCACCCCCAGCCACTCGAATGTTCATGGCTTCTGAACTCCAGGCTTCACTATCACCCAGGAGCTCAGTAGATGTGACTGTGGCTATGCACGCGCTTGTGCACTGAGTATGCACACGACTCAGCTCATGGCTTGGCACACACTGTGTATCCATAGGGAGCACCTGTGAGTCTGACTGGCCTTCGGAGTGTTAAATGAGGTAATATACGCACAGCTGGGAAAACATTCAGGTTTACGGTGGGTTTCCATCTGTCAAAATGTTCAAAGTATTCTAAGTCGAAGTGACGTAAAACGTAAGAGGTCCGCCCAGCTTACGCAGGTGTAGGATACTCACTTCACCCTGCAGGAGGCTTCCAAAAATCCCATTTTCTGTTGAAGTGTTGGAAAGCTCACACAAGTCTTGGAACAGCCTTTATCAAGATGCTGGGCACCCAGCACACTGGAGGAGCTGGGGCCCGGCATCTCCAGGGAAGGATGCGGATTCTAACGTGTACGTTCTACTGAATGGGTCTCCCGTTTGCACCACTGTAGGAAATAGGAAAATCATGACTGGACTTGTGTCAAGTCCACGCTGGATCTGCAATAACCTTGGCACTGGCCGCTGCAACCAAGATTAGCCAGTGTTTTCCCCATATAAATGGGCTTTCCAATAATACGGCAGCCTCTGGCTGGCCTGTGCTTCTCCCTGCAAACCCCGGGGAACCTAGGATGCTTCCATCCTTGACCTCTGTAGTCTCCAGCCCTAGAGTGTCCTCACCTAGAGGGAGGCGGGAGAGAGGCCGAAGTGTTACACCTGTTTATCAACCACGACAGGAAGTAACGCCCATCGCCTCCTCTCAGTCTATTGGCTATAGGAAACCACATGACCTCACCCAGCTGCAAAGACACTTGGGATATGTAGTTTGGGTGCAAGGTGTTCTCTATCCTGGGGAAAGCTTAAATCCTTGGGCGTCTCTTCTGCTCAGCACAGGTTTCCGTCATTTTTAAGTGAAGACCCAGAGATAAAAAGAACCGGACAGGCTTGCCAGGGGCACGTCCTGGGCTCATTCCAGCTGGGGCTATATAGAGAGTGTGTGTCTCCTGCATCCAAGAATGATATTGGTGCTGGGACTCATGACATCCTTAGACAGTTTGTGACAAAGACAATGTTCTCCAGGGGAGTCCCTGGGATCCAGCACACATCATGGCTACAGTGAACCCCCAAACAGCCTCAACAGAATGCCCCCTCTTCTGGAGATTGGATCCAAGGCTTTGTGCATCCCAGGGAGCACTCAGCCACAGAATTACAAACCCCCTTTATATTTTGAACCAACTAACTTGCTCAGGTTAATCTTGATCTCACTCAGGCCAGTCCCAAACTTTGCAATCCTCCTGCCTCAGCCTGATGAGTTGCTGAGGTGACAAACCTGGGCCACGATGTCTAGGTCAGAGGATTTTCTTTTTATTACCTTTGCCCTGGTCACAGTCCAGGCAATAGTTCAGAACAGGGGAATACTCAGGGCGCATACTCAGTTTGCAAGGTGGACGATCATCTTAGAGGACAGGTTCCCATCATAGCTGGGGGGTGGGGCACATGCAGGTGGTGAAGGACCCTCCACCTTCCCCCAGCAAAGCTAGAGACAAGATGGCCCACTGGGCCAGGCATGCAGTCAACAAGCCTCTGGCTAAGGAGCCAAGAGTGGCAGCTTTGTGGAGCCACTAGTGCTCCCTGAATGTCACAAAGCCTCCTGCGGCCCTGCTAGTGGTCTGAGTCGGCTCTGAGCTCAGGTGTATTTGTGCATCTCTGGGTGTGTCCAGTTTAACACAGTTAGGCACACAAGGAACTTGGCAGGGATTTGTTGAGCCAAGGAAAGAAAACACCAAGAAATGGTTTACAGTGTACATTGTACACACATTGCCGTGTGTGTGTGTGTGTGTGTGTGTGTGTGTGTCTGTCTGTCTATCTATCTCTCTATCTATCATCTATCTATGTCTCTCTTTTCCATGTATCTACCATCTATCTGTCGTCTGTCTGTCTGTCTGTCTGTCTGTCTGTCTGTCTGTCTGCCTGCCTGCCTGGGATGTGTAGGGTACCAGACCCTAATCTAGAAGTTTCACAGGCCTGGAAATAACTTCTCACCAACATCTCCACTTTGAAAGAGAAACCAAAATATTGCATGGCTCCCCTGTGTTCAGCCAACACAACTCTTGGTCCCCTTGCTGTGTCTGCTCTGTGTCACTGCCCTTGTCTGGGTCCTGCGGAGCTGGGAGCAGACAGTAGGCTGGCTGCCTTTGAGCGAAGACCATGTGACCATTGGAGACCCTTCCTTCCCTGGGCAGCTCAGCTTCTTTGGCCCCTGTCCTGAGTCACAAGAGGCTCAGAACGGTCTCCAGGCTTCTATAATTAGGTCTTGCCTGCCGTCAGGCCAACAGATTCTCTAGTTTGGCTGAGATAACAGAGTCTGGCACTGAACAGAGCTTTTTGTTGACTCTTCTTATTGCTCTTGCAATATCCAGAGAAAAGAAAGATGTCTTCACTGATCTATCTTCCACTGGGGAAACTGAGACCCAGGAGGGTCAGGCTCTGTTGAAATTAGTCAGGTAGGAGGGAGCTGCTCTTTGATTTAAACCCAGACTCCTGAAACACTGGTAACTATGTGCCATCAGCAGTCCATGGTGTCCCCACATCTCCAGGTGGAAGTATCACCAGACACAACAGGAAAAGAGGCTTGTGCAGAGAGCTGGGGCCATTCCCCTGACAGCTCCAGTTCCTCGTTCCCTTCCTCCATCTTGCTGCCTGCATATATGCATGCCCCTCCTCCCAGAATGTTTTTCATGGCTGTCAGCTTACTCCACAGGTATTGCTTCATTGGGCAAGCCTTCCCAGCTCTACCCTTCTTTGGGCTGAGTTCTGGAAAAGCCTTCGATGTCTCATCCCTGGGAGATGTGACCTTGTGAGTACAAACCACAGCTTTCTGATCCTGTGTAGACTCCAGTCTTGAGGACCAAGCTGGGTACATAGTAGGTGTTCTATAAATAGTTTTTGAAGGACTGACTGAGGATTAAGGCTTCTGGCTCATGGTGGGGGTGCTGAGGGCAATGTCTGATGGTTGCCTGTGTGCCCCAGAGTGGGGTCTCTTCAAGCTAGGGAGAGGGTAGGGGAAGGGGTGGGATTCAGCTTCACAAGGAGAGAAGCCAAGCTTTGAAGGAGTCAGGCCATGTTGAGGACGAGGACAGTGTGGCCTCTCTGTGACCCAGGACGTTGGACACTGGGTTGGCTGCTGGATGGAAGTTAGTTCCTGGCTTGTGGCCTGGGTGTTAGGACAAGCTGCTGGGTTTGGTCCAGATTCAGGGATTTGCATGATGGGCAACCAGGCCCTGGTGTTGCCGCAGATGTGTGGTGATGACCCACTGGGGTCTGAGCTGGGAAAAGGGTACTTGCCGGCTGCTGCCTCCCTGGTGCCAGGCGTGTGCCTCTTTTAGAAGGGATGAAGGGAGGCCCTGGGAGACCTCAGGTTTTTTTATTTATCAAAATGCATAGCAAGCTTCAAAGGCATTTGAGGGCTGAGGAGGGACTCAGAGGTTAAAGTGTTTGCTTAATAAGTCCGAAGGACCAAGTTTAGAACCCTCCAAACCTCTTTTAATGCTAGTGGGCCTGGTAGCTAACCTGGTACCCCAGCTATGGAAGATGGAGATAGAACCCAGCAGAGCAGACTGGACAGGAAGACTAGACATGTCAGCAGCTCTGGGTTGGACTGAGGGACTCTGCCTCAAAGAATAAGGTGGAAGAGTGTCAGGATGATTCCAGACAGCAACCTCAAGACTCCACAAGCATGAACACCCAATCCCTGCAAGAATGTATGCACACCACATAATATACAACCCCCACACAAGCACACATGCCATGCACATGAAATTTAAAAAAAAGAAAGACAAAACCCAAAGCAAAGTGTTATGATGTAGTCACACCTCCTTTTATTCTTGAAACAACCCATGTGTTGAATCCTATCATGCTGCCCATTTTACAGAACTCATCACTGAGGCACACACAAGTGTTGAGTTCTATCATTGCACCCATTTTACAGAACTTATTACTGAGGCACACGCAAGTAAGCTAATTTCCTAGGGTCATACAGCCAGATCTTTGAACCTGGCCCACTGTTCCCAGTGCCTGCCTCGGCTGCCAGCTCTCCCTACTGTGGCTTCCAACAGGTTCCTTACTCTAGGACAAAGAGGCAGAGAGGCAGAGGTTACAACCTGTGGGAAGGAAGAATAGAACTACTCCTCTCCCCCACAGTCCCAGGAGTGTGTGCACCTACTGGGCTCAGCTGTGCTCCAGTAAGACTTTATAGGCAGATGCAGTGTGCTGGCTTCAGCTGCTGGGCTTCTGATTGCCAATTTCTGCTCTGGAAACTCCATCAACTGCTCTTAGCAGGCTAGAGACCCCATGGTGCATGGAGACCTCTCTGCCTGGTCCTTTGTCCCTTACCCCATTAGTCCCCTTTCCCAGGCTTTCTCCTCTCCGTTTCAGTTCCTGTCTAGTTTTCTCTGATTATCCTGTGAGCATGTGTACATGCACATGTGTGTGTGTGCATGTGTATGTGTGTGCATGTGTGTATACATGTGTGTGTATGCATGTGCTTGTGCACATGCATGTGTGTGTGCACATGCATATGTGTACATGTGTTCATGTGTGTGTTTGTATACATGTATGTGCATGCGTGTACGTGTGTGTGTGTGTGTGTGTGCGTGTGCGTGTGCATGTGTGTGTGTGTATTTGTACATACACAAATGTGGAGGCCAGAAGTCAACTTTGGATACTTTTGTTAGGAGCTGTGCATTTTGTGTTTTGAGATAGACTTTCTCCCTGGGACCTATTGATGACCAATTAGGCCAGGTTGACCAGCAACCTCCAGGCATCCTCCTGTCTCTGTCTCCCCAGTGCTGGGGTTACAAGTGTGCACTACTCTGCCTGACTTACATGTGGGTGATGAATGTTGAAACAGGTGCTCATGCTTGAGCAGCAAACGCTTTACCATCTGAGCTGTTGACCCAGACCCCAACATCTTCCAAAAAGTTAGGAACGGACAGATTCGATCGCTACTGCTGCTGTTAAACTTTTAACCTCAGAAATTACAAACAATACAAGACCCCGAGAAGCAGCTCAGTTAGAGAACCTAACAGCCCCTTAGCTGAAGGAGGGATCCGAGTGAGAGAGACTCCTAGCAGTCCTGGTCCCTCCACTCCTACCCCTGGCTCCAAAGCCCTGCTGTGCTCTTACAAGATAAGGACACTCTGAGACACCACACAGGATCTTGGCCTTCCAAGGCCTCTTCCGAGCTGGTCTTACATTCTAAAGAGTCTTTTATTGGGGGACAGACATTTAAGCATTGTAAAACACACCATGTTAAGGTGTGACACCCTACCTCGAGAAAGAACTACCTCCTTGCAGGCTTGGTGACACATGCCTTCAATGTCAGCACTTAGAGGACAGAGGCAGGTGGATCTCTATGTCTGAGACCAAAATGGTCAGCAGAGAGTTTCAGAACAGCCAGGCCTACATAGTGAAGTCCTGTCTCCAAGTAAAAACAGCTTTTATTCCAGACAACTCCTTAGGGAGCCTAAGCACCCTAGCCAGTTTGAACCCGCTGAGGACTTTTTAGGGGATTTCCAGAGCTGGGGAACCAAATCTAACCCACTGTCTGCTTTTGTCAATAAAGTTTTATTGAGACAGGACTGGTTCATTTTGTATATAACAGATAGCTGCTTTCTTTTATGATGGCAATAGGTATGTAGTTTGATAGAGAATGATCCAAAAAGCAAAAACCATCTTTTTCTTATGTAGGACTCGGGGGGTGGGGTGTAAGTTTGACTTTTTAATTAAAACATTGGCCCAAACCAATTCTAATGGAGCCCTGTCCTCTAGAACATTCTGTAACCACAAGGACGCTCTAAGGCTTTGCCGACCACAGACTCACCACAAATCACACACAGCCGTTGAATATTGATGTGTGGCTTTTTTGATTGAGGGATAGAATTTTTCATCTTGTCTCAAGTTAATTAATTCACATTTAAATAAGTTCACGGGCCCTCACCCTAAGGTGTTTTAACATATGGAAGCTGAAGATTCCAGCATTGGCAGCATTGAGAGTCTGCCATTTGGAGAAGGGACAGAGATGAATATCTCAGGTGGGGGTCTCTAGGAAAGCCTTCCTCCTATCTGTCTTTAGCCGGCAGTCCCAGGGTTAACAAAGAGGCAGCCTAAGATGCTGACATTTCCTTCAAAGATGTTGTTTGTATTGATATATTTGGGGGCTGTGTTAGCACTGTGTGTGTGTGTGTGTGTGTGTGTGTGTGTGAGAGAGAGAGAGAGAGAGAGAGAGAGAGAGAGAGAGAGAAAGAGAGAGAGAATCAATGAGCAAGCTGATTGTAGCAGGAAGGGCGGTCATTTGGGGCAAAGGCTGTAGCAGTGTATTGGGAAATAGATTTTTCTGCCCTCCAGACATTAGCTGGAAATTCTTTGAAATGAAGGCCCACAATCTATGTCAGAAATGAAAGATTAAGGAGGTTAATATGCCGGGCCTCCCCCCACTCGCTCCTTTTTAATTTTCACGTCCTGGGTGCCCTTGGCCTCCTGAGGAGGATGTACCGGGTCCCTCTACCACATTCCATTGATGGCCCACCCCCACACGTCCACTGCACTGTTACCTGCTATAGTGGGGCAGGGATGAGCAAGAGGGGAGATGTGCTGCCTTAGTTCTGAGGTGACTTGGGCCAGGATACTATGACACAGAGCCGTGCCATCACCATGGGACCCTCTCCAGGGGCTGCTGATCTGACACTAGTTTCTGGGGGCTCATTGCTAGCCTCTGGGGGTCCCTAAGTTTTGGGAAGCTCCTGAGCTCTGAGGCCCTTACTGCTGAGGACCCCAAGCCCTGCCACTACTTCATGCATGAGGGATCCATGATCAGGATTCCAAACTCAAACGGCTGAGAGCCGAGCATGAGGCTCTCCCATTTGGGAGGGGTGGGGGCGGGGTGTGTGTACTCTATCTCTGGAGAGCAGTATGAGACAATCAAATCTCTGAGCAGATTGTGGTCATGCAGTCAATAGTTCTGTAGCATTCTATGTGTTTCTTTCCTTCATTGAGAACAGCTGCCTGCCTGGCTTTTGACTGGAATGCCACGGAATGCTGGCTGAGGTGGAGGGTCTGGGCTGGGCGGGCTTTTCCTTTTCTGCCTCAAAACATGGATTCCCAAGACCCAGCCATGTTCTGGCATCCACATCTTCAGGAGTGAAGGAGAGCTTGGCCTTCAACCATCTTCACAGAAAAAGCCGAAAGGGGAGTTTGCAGTTCTTGGTGCCACAGGTGGGGAGCCCAGCGGATACCTCCTCCTGTGTATGCCTGGCAGGACAGCACCAGCTTGGGATCCAGATTCCAGAGTGTGGTGTGCCCACTCTGCAGCTGCTGCAGCTTTCCTAGGGGTGCTCTCCCCGCCCAAAGGCAGCTGCAGATGGAGACAGCCAAGCTGAGCTTGAGGATACCACCGTACTCTGACTTCTGACTGGTTCTGGTCACTGTTAAGAACCTGTGTCCACACAGAGGAGGGGGCATCCAATTGCAGGGACTCTGGCCAGTTGGCCTCATGAGTATAGAATCTCAGAAATCCAAAGGCATGGACTATCCTTCCAAGCCTTCCCTGGTCCTGATCTCCCTGTGAGCCCCAGAGCCTTTCCCAAGAAATGTTCTTTTTACTGATGTCATGGCTGGGAAATGTCTCTGTCCCCTAGAGGGGACACTTAGCTAGGGCCACAATGATGCAAGCTACTCCTGTTGTCTGGCTAACCGAGGCCCTTCACCTGTTGCTGTATTCTCAGAACCTGGTGCAGAGATTGGTGACTCAAACAACACACGGAGAGACCACGAAGGTGAAAGGCGGTGCTAGTGTGCGTGTGTGTCTCTGTGTGTGTACATGTGTGTGTCTTTGTGTATGTGTGTGCATGTGTGTGTCTGTGTGTATGTCTGTGTGCTTCTGTGTGTGCATCTGTGTGTGTCTTTGTGTGTGTCTGTGTGCATGTGTCTGTGTGTGTGCACGTGTGGTGAGCACTCAGTGTTGTTGTGAGCAGACATCCCTGAAGCTTCAGACAGTAGATAGCTCAGGAAAGACATGGGATGGCTCCTTGCTTATGCCAGGCCTGCTGGAATCCAGGTGGAGCCTAGTGTGAGGTTATCCCTTGCCAAAGGATTCCATGCCCTTCTCTGAATTGTGTTGGGGGAACAGTGCAACACAGGAAACCCAGATGCCTTATGGGTAGTGCATCTCAGCCCTGTCTGTATCTTCCCAGTGGTATGGATCCCAGCAGTGAGACAGGAAGCTGCTGACATGCTAGTTCTTGCAACAGTAGACTTGGAGCTTTGTGAGACCATAAACTGCTGACAGATACAGACACCCACAGCCAAACAGTGGATGGAGCTTGGGGACTCTCGTGGAAGAACTGAATTGTGATTCCTCATGATGGAGGAAAGACTGCAGGCCCTGAAGAGGATAGCAACTCCACGGGAAGACCAATGGAGTCAACTTATCCGGACCCTTGGGGCTCTCAGAGTCTGACCCACCAACCAAAGAGCATACACGGGCTGGACCTACGCCTCCCCGCACTTATGTAACAGATGTGCAGCTTGGTCTTCATGTGGGTCCTGAACAACTAGACAGGGGCTATCCCAAAAACTGTTGCCTGTACACGAGACATGTTCTAGCTGGGCTGCCTTGTTTGGCCTCACTGGGAGAGGAGGCACCTTGCTGCGCAGAGACTTGAGATGTCAGGCTTAGGGGATACCTAAGGGGGTCCCCACCCACTCAGAAGAGAGGGGGTATGGGGGAAGGATTGTGGGAGGGGGTGACTATGAGTGGAATGTAAAATGAATAAGTAAAAAGTAAAATAAAAAGATCATAAGTTGAAAGGCATTTGAAAGCACTGAATCCACCCCTCTGCCCACCTCACATACCTCCTACCACCACCTACTCATCCATCACCCACCTACCCATCTATCCACCCACCTAACCATCTATCCACCTGACCCTTTACCCACCTATCCATCAACCCATCACCTACCCATCTATCCACCCACACATCTGTCCATCCATCTGTTCATCTATTTGTCCATCCATCTGTTCATCCATTTGTCCATCCATCCATCCATCCACCCATCCACCCATCCATTCATCCACCCTCCCACCCATCCATCTACCCACTCACCCACCCCTCCACCCATGCATCGTCCATCCATTCATCCATCCACTCACCCACCCATCTATTCATCTATCCATCCACCCATCTATCCATCCATCCATCCATCCATTTATCCATCCATCCATCCATCCATCATCCATCCATCCATCCATCCATCCATCCATCCATCCATCCATCTATCCATCCATCCATCCATCCATCCATCCATCCATCCATCCATCCGCTCTTCCACCCACACATTTGTCCATCCATCCACTCACTCCCCCACACCCCCCCACTCACCCAATCCCCCTCTGGCTATCTATGCCTTCATCTTTCACTGTTGAGGCTGAGGCTGGCTGCTACTAAACCTGTTCCTCTTTCCTCTTGCACCACATTGCCAGGCCCCCTTTGCCCTTGACTGTGCTTTATCACTGTATCACATTGGGTCTGGCCATAAACCAGCACCCATGTCTCCTACTCTTTCCATCTACCAGCAGAAATCTGGTGGCCCTGAGACCTTTAAAGAGGAGAAAAGCCACTAACAGGAAGGATTGACATTCGTTATCTGAAAGCCATCTGTCCAGGGGAGAGGAGAAAACGCTGGTGCACCACAGGGGACTGCTCACTCATAGTGTCTGGTACCATCCTCGGTGAGGAGGTATACTGGGCAGCTATTTATTGAGTACCAGCTATTTATTGAGCTAACTCAGAACAGGACATAGTAAAGTTCATTCCACTAGGTGGAAAGACAGAGTAAATAACTTTTTTTCCCACATACTCAAAAGTATAGAAACAGAAAAAGAAGCAAGATCACAGGCCAGAAGTGGAGAGGATTTCCCAAGGGGAGGTTAGGAGAGGTAAGCCCCAGAAGGGACCATAACATTTTTGATGAAGTTGAGAGTTGAGAAGAAGCTGGACACGCCAGGAGTGGTAGTAGTAGGTTCTCCTAGACTCACTCACAGCCCAGACAAAGGCACTGAGGTGTAACCAGAGGAGAGTAGGAGGCTGGAGCTGAGGAGGGAAGGCTGCAGAGATCAGAGAAAAAAGCTGGGACATCAGCTGCTGTGAGCTCAGGACACGGGACACTCACGGTTGGGAGCCTCAGCTCCACAACACAGTAGTATGAGGAGTGGAGCCCAGGAGGAGGCCTGTGGGTCAAAGGGGTTGGAGCTCAGGATTGAATCAATGCCTTTCTTCTGAGGGGTTTGCCATCCTGGGAACTCAGCCCTTTCCTCACTTCTGAACATGCCCAGCTTTGTGGAACTTCCAACTTTGACTTGATGCAGAATCGGACTCTTGTCAGAGGCTAAGAGGATTCTGACATCAGGCTCCAGGATTTTCTAGAGTCAGGTAAACCTACCCATCCTAGGAATTCTGTAACAACAACAGAAAATGGACTGAAGTGCCTGACAGGGTTGTTTTGAGTTGTCATGGTGCGTGCATTGTGCTAAACACTGAAGACACACACTAGTCAATAGACCGGGTACTGTGAGTCTCCTGAAGCCCAGATTCTAGTGAGAGAGTCCTGCTGGAAGCCTTGATCCTCTTGCGTCTCTACCAGGCTTCTTGTTTTGCCTCCAAGGATGGGGAACTCACTAGCTAATGAGCCAGCAGGGCACGTATCTGCCAGTTAGAGTTGTCTCCTGTAACTTTAGGGCACGCTGATAGTACCACGTCTCTTGCTGAATTGGCTAAGCACAGAATATCAGTTGCAGAAAACACCTTAGACTCCCTGAGCAGAAAGGCAACCAAGAGAAAAACTGACTTGAAAGACAAAGGCAGCATCGGATGAGACCCTGGATCCAGCCATGCCTGAAGTGGTCCCTTCAGTACTTTTCACATCAGTTTCTTAAGCCACCGTGAGTTGGGTTCCCCTCCCATGCAAGCCTTGACATTCTGTAAAACCATCTGGAGTTGGGAGAGTGGAGGTATGCATGCTATGAATTGATTGGCTCTGCCTCTTCAGGTTCCCTGGACTGTAGAAGAGTTAAGGAGCACTGTCATTACACACACGGTGGCTGGCACTCATTTGGAAGTACATCCAGGTTCTTACGCTTAACAGGGTGTGGCTTGGATTTGCTGTATAATAACTCAGATTTATCTCAAGCTCCCGGAGGAGGTAGGAGATGAGATTCCGTTCTCTTACCTGGGTTCCCTTGCTCCTCTGGTCAACAAGAAGAGAGGTACAAGGGGTAGGTCCAGAACTCCAGACGAGTGAAATCTCTCAGGCAGCCACTGTGCATCTGGATGGGGGGTTTGGCAGATGGCTCACCCGGCGCAGCCACATTGCGGAGTTTACGGCTACGGCAGGTTCTCCCCCTGCTGTGTTTACAGGGATCTCTTCACAGTTTGCTTTTTGATATACGATATACTGCGGAGGCTCCTCGGCTGGTGCCCCCTCTGTCACATGGGGCTCTGAGACTAAATCACTGGAAACCAGCCAGCACTGTACAACACTGTGGAATAAATCTTCTCCCGGACGCACGCACTATGTGACCCTGGGGACCAGACAGTGTAAGAGGTCAAGTACAGGGACAACAGGGAACTTGCCCTCTGCCCCCATCTGGACTGGAGGTGGACCTGGTAATGGCAGGCGGGAAGGTTGCTCTCTCAGGATGCTGTAAGAGGGGCCATAGACATGTGTCTCTTTACTACGCTGGAGCACAGCAACCTGGGAGAAAGGTGCCCTTGGGACGTGGCCTTGTGCTTTGGCCTCTTGGAGGCTGGGCTCACAATCATGGCTGCCATGTCAGATCGCCTCCTTCAGCAGATAAGATGCCTTTACTCTATCTTATCTGAGTGTGGCTACAACTGCACAGAATGGCTTCCACATCTACAGTCTGACTACAGTGCACGTCAGTATAGAGGAGGTACAGACAGTGGAGGGGTGGGTCCTGGAGGTGGGAGGAACTGAGAATGTGCATGTGGCCCTCAGGTGGTTTCTGTAAAGAACAAATCTCACAGCGGATGTTGGCTTGTGGCAACAAGCATCCTTCACGGAAGCAGCGTGAATGGAGAGAGTGTGGTTTGTTTTATCCTCAAAAGCTCAATGGGGAATAAAGCTTTGGCATGCACTTTAAGAGGAAGGACCTAATAAGAGGTCTTTGGGCTAGTACTTTCTTGTCCTTGGGTTTCCTTTGGTGCAGAGCTCCATATATTGCTTGTCATTGCCCCAATCCACCCATCTATCCATCGACCTATCCATCCATCCATCCATTTACACACCCACCCATCCATCGACACACCAATTCATCCATTCACCCTTACATCTACACATCCATCCATCCATCCATCCATCCATCCATCCATCCATCCATCCACACATCCATCCATCCATCCATCCATCCATCCATCCATCCATCCATCCATCCATCCACACACTCATCCATCTGTCCATCCGTCCGTCCATCCGTCCATCTGTCCATCCATCTGTCTATCCATCCATCCATCCATTAATCCATCCATCCATCCATACACTAGTCCATTTATCCATACTTCCACCCACCCACCCATCCTCCCAGCCCCATACCCCCATCCACACACACACCCACCCACCCATTCATCCACTCATCCATCCATCTGTCCATCCATCCACCCACCCACTCATCTTTCCCCACTAAGTGCACTCCTGCTATTTGATTTCATTTTCTGTGAGACCTTCGTTGAAGCTGAGCAGATGCCAGTCCCGCGTCCTTGAGTCTCTGGAACTGTGAGTCAAATGAATCTTGTTTCTCCAGGATATTGCTCACGGCATAGTTAGTTGTCTTTGGTAGAAAACTGGAAACCACTCAGTGCAAAACTGACCACAGTCCTACGTACTGACCCATTAAGAAGCTGAGTCCACATCTTCTCCCTGCAATCTGTGTAGGTCATATGATTCTCTGTGGTCAGTAGGAGATAATGAAGCATTTCTCTCTGCTTTCTGAGAAACCTACTTATCATGTGGGAGACTCTTGTTGCTGTGACAACATACCCGATGACGGTAACAGAAGGAAGGGAAGGTTTATTCTGTCCACCGTGGTGGAGATGACATGGCAGGACTGTGAGGTGGGTGTCACATGGCATCCAGCTAGGAACCATGGAGAAATGAACTCTGTTGGGAAATTCTGTTTCTCTTTATTCAGACTAGGACCCAGCCCACAGAATGTGACACCCATATTCAGGGTTCCCACCTCAGTTAATCCATTCTGGAGTCCCTCTCAGAGATGGCCAGAGATCTCTATCCATATGACTCCAAATCCTGTCAGGTTGACAGAGAAGATGACGCATCACAAATCCACCCCTTGTCAGCTTGACACCAAAACATCACTTTTAAATCACAAAATTCCACCCTTGGTCTTCAAAGATCAACGGACATCTCTTAGTGCAAATCATTTTAGCTTCACTCCGAGAGTCTCCCCCCACCCAAAATGAACAGCTCTGATACATTAAAAAGTCCTAAATCAAAAGTTTGTTCTGAGCATCTCAAAGAAATTTCTTCAAGGTGAGCCCTTGTGGTTGAAGAATTTCATCCCTGGGGAAACAGCAACGTCTCAGTGACAAACCAAAGTATAAGTCTATTAAAGTTCTTCCTGGGAACCAATCAATTTATTGGGCTTCTTTACAGAGTGGTGGTGGTGGTGGGGCTAGGTGTTGCTTAAATGTGCATGCGTGACACCAAAGCAGTTTCACAATGGCTTCCTCAGAGAGCCCATACACAGTGCCCTCTTTATTAATCTTAGTTTGTATACCATTGCAGCTTCAGGAACCCAGAGCCAAGTGACATTAAACCACTAGGGAACACAGCAGAGTTGCATAAAGCAGTGTGGGGCGTGTTTGGATGGTCTCTCAGGTGATGATCCAATGACCACCCTGGGTCCTCCTCTAATCATCAGCAATGATCTCCCACAAGCACAACCTGATATAGTAAAGCTGGCAGCTGTTCTTGCAAAGGGTAGTGGTTGACAGCAGTGTGTATAATAAAAATTATAAGTTTTACATGCCTCTGACATACAGGCGTGTGGTGTGTCTACTCTCACTCCAAAAAGAGGGCAAGGAAGGAGAGGAAAGCTCAGACCAAACTCTGCAGCTCCATACCAGGCATCTGCAGAGCACAGCACTATCCCCTGGGCTTCCATGCACTTGGGTAAGCCTACCCTTCAAGCACCTACATGCAGCACAAGTATCTTTGATTGCCCTGGCCCCTGAGCTTCTGGAAGTCACCCAGAAGGGTGACAGACACTTGACTTCTGCATCTGACTCCTGAGCTTCTGGGATCCACACCCAGGTCATCAGGTTTGCAAGGTCAGCATTGAGACATCTCTCCAGCCCTGAAAAAAAGGTCTTGAACAGGCCTGGTCTCACTTCCTTTTGTATTTCTGGATAGTCCTGGGATGGGTCCTCACATGGAGGATGGGTAGATAGCACGAAGTCATAGAATGTGCAAATGCCTTTGGAAATTCCTTGAAACGCCACCTCTCCGTGAACCCAGCAGTGCGGCATGTCCCGCACTGGCAAATCTGTGACCTTCCTGCTAAACTCTGCGTTGTGAAAGAGTCACACAGTGTGTTTAGAGGTCGCAGGATGAGATAATTAGGCTTGGCTGTCAACCTGACACAGTGTAAAGTCACCTGGGAGGGGCGCACCAATAAAGAGTTGTCTAGATTAGACCGATCTGTCAGCAAGCCCGAAGGATTTTCTTAATCGGGTTAATGGATACAGGAAGACCCACTGAGAACGTGAGAGGCACCATTCCCTAGGCAGAGGGTCTACCTAGAACTGTACAAGTGGAGAAAGGGAGCCCAGCGCACACACATTATTGACTGGGACACACACACACACATTGATGGCTCTGTTTCTTGACCACAATAGAAATGTGAGTAGCTGCTGCCTCAACTTCCCCACAAGAATGGGGCTGTAAACTAGAAGTACAAGTTACTGTAACCCTTTCTCCCCTAAATTGCTTTTGTCACAGAGGTTTACCAGAAAGAGAAATGGGTTTAACATGGTGCAACAATCCCAGGGGCCAGAGGAACTCTAAACACACAGAGTGAGATACCACAGAGACTTGAGGGGCTAGAGGGGAGGCCTCTGCTGCGAAGTTGGGACAGACATTTTCTCTAATATCCTCTCACCCTGTGGGGAAAGAGACAGATGTGTTTAGTTGGTTAAGTTGACCCTGGCTAGATGAACTCAATTAATGGCAGGTTCAAGAAGAGCGGGAAAATGGTCTTAACTGGTGGTTGCTTGCTGTGAGCCTCACCACCCTCCAGCCATGTTCAAACCAACTGCCTCTCCCTAAGTCTTGGCATCTTCATTTCTTTTCTCTAAACATTTTATTATATTTTTAATTTATTTTGTGTGTGCATTCACAGTTGTGTGTGTACATGTGTACTATGCTGCACATTTGTGTGTGTGTGTGTGTGTGTATACATGTACTACATACACTGCACATTTGGAAGTCAAAGAAGAGCTTAGAGCCAGTTCTGTCCTCCCGCTATGGAATGCCAGTGGTCAGGGTTGGAGCCAAGAGCCTTGACTTCTTCCATCATCTTGCTGGCCCAGTGTCTTTACTAAACTGGGGAAGTTGACTTGGTCAGCATGGGGACTCTGTGTTACTTTGTGAGATCAAAACACCTCATGGAGAAGGTAGCAAAAGCTACCACAGGCTTTCTGGCTGACCTCAGACCAGTGTCACCCGGCTGGTCACCCCATCTGTGCTATGATGAGGTGGTGGGTAAAGTTGAGGCTCTTTTTTTTTGTCAGGCAATGGACAGAGATAGGGACCAGGGAGTCAGTTCAACAGCCCAGGTTATAGAAGGGGATATGACCCACCATACTTGCATCTCAGGACCTATGAGCCCAAGGCAGGAGCTAGCCTGGGCTACATAGCAAAACCCTGTTGTAGCAAACAAACAACAACAACAATGACAACAAAAAGGAAACAGGAAGTTGAGGAAGAAACTGAATCCTGGACTGGAGGGCAGCCTGCAGTGAAGGTGGTTGTTAGCAGGAGGAGCCGGAAGTGCATGCTGGCAGTGGATTTGATACTTCTGGATGGGGACAGAAGTAAGTTGGCTTCTAGAGAGCACAGGGGAGCACATGAAGAAGCTGTGGGGTGGTGGAGAAGCTGTGGGGTGGTGGAGAAGCTGT
>JANHMN010000023.1:40193961-40205060 GCA_030674055.1 Rhabdomys pumilio | reverse complement strand
CTTCTTCTTCTTCTTCTTCTTCTTCTTCTTCTTCTTCTTCTTCTTCTGTATCTACTGTCTAGACATATAGCCCAGGTTGTTCCAGGACCCACTATGTGCTCCTATGAGGATCAAACATGTGATCCTCCTGTCTCAGCTTCCCAAGTACTGGGATAACAGATATATGATTCATATTACACTGACACTGGCCACTCCTTAATACTATGATGAGGGAACCAAGTATCAACATACAAACCCTTAAAGCAAAAGCACAGCAGATGGTGACAGTCACAACCCCATCCATGCTCAGGCTTTGACTATCAGGCAGTGGCCACAGATCAGTTGAAAGGACACAGGTTACCTCCTCTGGCAGGACCTGAGCTACCTACTCTGCACTCAGCTGGATGCCCAGCACCCACACAACACTGGTGCCCAGGAGGGCTAGCCCTAGCCCTAAGGCTTCACCTTAAGGAAGGGTTGGGGATGCCTCCATTGCCATAGAGGATAGGACCAGCTTTATTTGTATCATGTCACCTTGTGTGGAGACAATGGGAACCAGGCTGGCTTCACTGTCATCACAGGAAAGGAGCCAGATGGTTCAGCTCCTCAGCATCTGAGTCAAGCCAGAGCCAATAGAGGTTTCTACTCTCCTCTCACATCATGCTGGTCCCATATTCTGGGGGCTCTGAGTGCTTATAGTCATGAAGCCACACGCACTGGCTGACACAGGTGACCAGGAGTGCCAATGGGGATCGATTAGGTCTTTTCAGGTTCTGATGGTTTTACCACAGACTCTTCTCCTTAATCCCCAGGAGGAGGCCCTCACTGCACTTGGAAGGGTGCTCCATCTGGTAGGGACAGCATCCACCTCGTGCTATGTTGGAGAGGCCATGATTTTTCCCTGATGGCCTCTCACTCCACACAGCTCATCCCTTTGAAGTACAGACCCAGAGGGCTTAGCAGATTCAAGACCTGTATAAACATCAACACAATAATTTTAGAACACTTTTTTTCTACCTCAGAAAGAAACCTCAAATCTTTCCCCACTGGCCCAACCTCCTTCTCCACCCCCTACAATCCTGGCAACCAGGAATCTGCAGTCTCTAGAGATCTATCTTTGGAATTTTATCTAAAAACATCATATAAGGCTCCTCTCACAGCAGTGTCTGTAAGTCTGTCTACGTTGCTGCCTGTCCAATGCTTGGCTCCATGGCCACTCACTGTCCCACTCCACAGACAGAGCTCATTCTCCTCCCTTGGCACCTGCTTTTGCTCTTTCTTTTCCTAGCTACTGTGGCTTATGCTTCCATGGATCCAAGTTTTCCTTTCTCACAGTAGTCCCATGAGCAGGTTTCAGGGATTGGCGACCATTGTGCGGCTGTTGGGGAGATACCAGACTGTTTTCCAAAGGGTCCTTTTATTTTGTTTTCTGGAGGTTGAACTCATGCACACAGTGGGCAAGGGCGCCTCCACTGAGCCAGTGAGCCGCCTTTCAAAGTTCCACTCGAGAGATAAAGTAGCTCAGGTTGGCTTCAAACTCATAATCCTCCTGCCTCAGCCTCTGGAGTGCTGTGGTGATAGGTGTGTCCTTCCTTGCCTGGTTTGAATTAATCTTTTAATTTGTTTCTATGTTTTGAGACATAGGGTCTCATACATTAGCAGGCGTCAATAGGAAGGATGACCATAAACTGCAAATCCTCATCTCCTGAATGCTGATATCACCATACCAGTACTTGCGGTGCTGGGGGTTGAAGTCAGGGCTCCATGCATGCTAGGTGAGCAAGCATGACCTTGTCCATCAGCCTCAAAACCCAAGGATCTCTTAAGGCCTTCTTACATCTTAATGGCCTTCTGAAGGTGAGTTTGGGGGAGGGTATCCAAATCCCAGCACACAAGGGCACCAGTTCATGTGAAGCTTTAGAAGAATCTCACTGGAGAGATGGGAAGACATTCTTTCCCCGAAAATTGCTGGAAGCAGGCTGGGTCCACAGCAGGCTTCACATTTGAGTCTATATGTCTTTCTTCCACCTTCCCATCCAGAGCCACCAAACCTCACATGCAAATCATATGCAAATCTCACCCTCCCATAATCCCTTAGCACCCAGAGGAGTAGGAAATGTTCTGGGCTGGGTTCTTCCCTTCATTAATTTCTGAGCCTTAGTACATTACTGATGGGTAATTAAGAGTGAGCTATTAATACTACATTTAATATTTAAGTGCAGCGAAGGGGAGAGAAATTTAAGTCGAGCACTCTAACCGACAAGAGGCTATGCTCCAGAGATGAACTGTTTTATTTTTTCCCCCTACTTTCCCAAAGCTCCAGACTGTTTGCATAGAATATATAGACAGAATACATAGGCTTGAGAACTTCATTTTAGTGATGGGGTTTCTGGATTCTGGTCTACCTTGATTTCCTCCTTCTGTGGCCTTGAAAATCAGGCTTCCCACACCTTACCCTTTTGATCTCTCGGGAGTTCCCCTTTAAAAAGCAATGTCTTGGGGGTTCATATTCAAAAGCCATAAAATGGCTTCATTCTGGAATAATCTGTGTCAGCCAGCTTCCTCTTTCCTCTTCTCCAAATGTATGCATTTGATACCTACAGGCCACTTAAACACCAGCACCTGGTGGCTCCAGAGGACATGTGGCATGGGCCATATCCCAGGGCTGCCGATGCTGTGAGGCGATGATATTGGCCAATGCAAAAGCCAAAAAGGGATAAGTTGCTCCAAGGCCACCAGGAACTCCAGGGCTAAGTTCACTAAGTGACTCTAAGTGACTCCAGGACTCTGGACATTTCCAGGGATCTGTGTCTTGGCTCTGCCCAAGTCAATAGGATTGCAGTTGCTAGTGGGTGGCTCTGTTCTAAAAGCTGCATTTTCTGTGAGTGGATCAAGTGGAGGCTAATGGAGAGAGGTTGGGCTGCAGGCAGAGAAGTGAGCTGAAGATGTGAGATGGGTTCTTCTACACAGACTGAATAACAGAACTCTCATACCCAGTCAGCATGGCACGAAGGTTGGATTGTTCTGCGGGAAAACCTTCCCAAGGCCACCCAGTACAGTTAGGTGTCCGTCCCTTTCCCCTGTGTTGTGTCTTGCTGAACTCTAGGAGGAGTCAAGTGGGTGGTCTTGGGAAGAGGGAGACCTAGGCTGAACCCTACTTTTCTGTGTGTAACTTCAAGAATATCAATCTCTGTCGTATCATGCAGGCCCCTCCTCTCGGGAGTGGGAATTGGGGAAGCAGAGCCAAACCTCTTGGCTGAGTTTATAGGGGTTGCTCAACACAGTTTGCCATTGGTAGTTATCTAAGGCCCATTTCACAGATGCAAAAACTGAGGTTCACAGAAGAGAAACAACTCTCAGGTCCTTTTACCATCACCTCTCCCTGGACATCACAGGGGAGTTGTGGGTCTTTTGTTTGACTGGACCCCAGAGGGTGGCACTGTGCTGTGGCACTATGAAGACTATAGGTCCTCTCTGGAAGATGTAGGTAACTGGGGTAAGTGTTGAGTTCCTTGAGGCTATGTTTCCGTGGCCACTGTGTCTCTTTTCCTGGCAGACATTTCCTCTCCAATTCACACTATGATCAACTGAATTTTCGTTTTTGTTTGTGTTGTAGTTGTTGTTGTTGTTTTGTTTTGTTTTTCGAGACAGGGTTTCTCTGTGTAGCCCTGGCTGTCCTGGAACTCACTCGGTAGACCAGGCTGGCCTCGAACTCAGAAATCCACCTGCCTCTGCCTCCCAAGTGCTGGGATTAAAGGCGTGCACCACCACTGCCTGGCTACAATTGAATTTTCAAATGATAAAGAATCCCCATTTCCTGAGATTATCTATATAGGTAATATAGACACAGCAAAAGAGTAGCAGCCAAGATTTTAGGTATACCAGATGGCTCTGGATATCCTGTCTGCTGATGCTGTCTGTCACCCACACAATTTGTAGATAGGGACCTTGCAGAATTTTTCCAGAAGAAGAAAGCCAGAGGAGACTGAGTCTAAGACCCACACAGCTGCTATGATAGTCCAAACAGGGTAAGGAATAGGATTGTTAATGACATGAACATACAGAGAGGCAAAAGTATGCCAGCAGCTATGAGGAGCATTCATGCCCCTAATATTGGGAACAGACAGAATGGTGGGGTCTCTGAAGAGAGGAATCAGGATACACATGACAGAAGTAGAGTCTGTTTAAACATAAATATTTTTCTGAGGATGGGGAGGTGTCCCAGCACAAGCCTGTAGCCAGGCTCTGATTCCCAGGTAGGAGGCAGGGTAGGGGTGAGGAGTCGTGTGTGTGTGTGTGTGTGTGTGTGTGTGTGTGTGTGTGTTGCCAATGCCCCCTTTGATATTGAAGACAGGTCCTGAGATTCTGTTAGCTTGGGCTTCACAGACAGTGTCTCAGTAGGTACCTGGCAATATCTGTGTGAGGGGAGGGGCTGCTGCAGAAGTGTTTTAGTTAGGGTAACTGTCGCTGTGGTGAAACACCATGACCAAAGCAGCTTGGGGAGGAAAGGGTTAATTCGGCTCACACTTCCACATCAGAGTCCATCACTGAAGGAAGTCAGGACAGGAACCTGGAGTCAAGCCGGGCAGGAACCTGGAGGCAGGAGCTGATGCAGAGGCCATGGAGGGGTACTGCTGACTGGCTTGCTCCCCATGGCTTGCTCAGCTTGCTTTCTTATAGAACCCAGGACCACCAGCCTAGGGATGGCTCCACCCACATCAATCACTAATTAAGAAAATGTCCTACATGCTTGTCTACAGGCCAATCTTAATGGAGTCAGTTTTTATTTGCTTGGTTTTGGTTCTCTCTTCTCTTCTCTTCTCTTCTCTTCTCTTCTCTTCTCTTCTCTTCTCTTCTCTTCTCTTCTCTCTCTCTCTCTCTCTCTCTCTCTCTCTCTCTCTCTCTCTCTCTCTCGACCAGGCTGGTTTTGAACTCACAGACGTACACCTGCCTCTGCCTCCCGAGTGCTGGTTCATGGAGCATTTTCTTACTTGAGGTTTTCTCCTCTCGGATCACTTTGGTTTTATGTCAAGTTGACATAAAAACTATCCAGCCTATGGCCTGAGCAGCAGCTGCATCCTCATGTTATATTCTTATACAGCCTATGTAGACACATTGTGGCCTCTCTGGGATAGTAACTCCATCTCATGCCAGGGTTGGACACCTGCTGGGATGGTCAATGTTAATTGGTTGCCAATGGAACAGAATCTTGAATCACCTGGGAGGCCAGCCTCTGAGTATGCCTGTAGGGATTATCTCAATTACATTCATTGAGGTGGGAAGACCTGGTCACTGTGAGTGGCACCTTTCCCTGACTGGGATCCTGTACTACAGAAGTGGAGAGAGGGAGTTGGGCAGGAATATTCCTCTGTGTTTGCAGTGTGGATGTCATGTGACCAGCCAGCCTCCTGTTCCAGCCACCATGCCTTCCCTGAGATGATACACTGTATCCCTCTGGACCTGTGAGTTGAAATACATTGTTTCTCTTTTATGTTGCCTTTGTCAAGTATTTTATCTCACCAATGAGAAAGTATCCATGCTTTTCTGTGAGCCTTGGGCGTCTCACTCATGATCTTGGCTCATTGACAGAAAAGGCCAGCTATGCACTTAGGCATTTAAGCTCTTTGTGTAGGGTGCTGAGGAAGCCTATACTCCTTGTCCCTGCTGAGCTCCTAGCAGGCAGGTCCTTGGGATTGATATTGCCAGGCCCATTTTTTAAGACTAAGGACTGGGACTAACCCAGAGAGCTCAGCCTTGTAGGCAGTACCATCCTGGGCTGGTGGTTCTGGGTTCTATCAGAAAGTAGGATGAGCAAGCCACAAGGAAACAAGTGAGTAAGCAGCACCCCTCCATGGCCTCTGCATCAGCTCCTGCCTCCAGGTTCCTGCTGTCACTGCCTTGGCGGATGAACAGTGATATGGAAGCGTAAGCCAAACAAACCTTTTCCTCCTCAAGTTGCTTTGGTCATGGTGTTTCATCACAGCAACAGAAACCCTTAATAAGAAGTCATCCAAGCATCTGTGCATCCATGCATCCAGTCATGTTTCAAGCTCTTCTTCTTATTTATTGTTTTCTCTCAACCCCTTACCCATCCTTTACCCAGCCAAGTCCTGCTGGGAGGGCCCTTGAAGCCTGACCCCTCCGCCCCCAGTACTCTGCACACACATCGTCCAGAGCATAGCAAAGCTGCCTTGGATTCTCAGCCTGGGCAGGAGGAAGCTCCTCTGTATATTTGCCGTCTATAGCACCTGCTCTGGGTGTCCCTCACTGTCCACGATCTCACTGAGCCTCATTTCAAACTTCTCTCTGCATTTTATAAAACACTCAACTAGCAGCATGATGGCACAACGAGGCAATAAACAGAAAATTCGATTTATTTACCCAGATAGGAAGGAGGAAGCCCTACAGCTGCCCAGCTCCTTCGTACTTTAAAGGACCAGCATTCAGAGAGGCTGTCCCTAGGGAGGTTATCTGCAGAGGCCAAGTACCAAGAAGAGGCCCCACCGAGGGGCTGGCAGAACTTGACAGCCTCCCACCGCCTTTCTCCACTTTATACTGCAGCCCCATGCAAATCACCGGGAGTCTTATTTGCATATGTACCAGCTCATTTCCATATCCCCAGCTCTGGGTGGCAGGGCCCTGGGACTAGCTGACAGCCGCCCCTTTTGTTTGCTCCTGCCATCCAGGGAATTGCTCCTCAGTCCTTCCAATTGTGGCTGCGGGAGAGAAAGAAAGAAAGAAAGCCAGAGAAAGCAAAGCAAAAGGAGGACACCCTCAGGACAAAGCGACAGTCGCCATCTGGGCAGGAAGGGAGGAAACACCACTGTCTGGAGTTGGACACTGGGGAAGCTAGTGACAGAGGGCCGGGCGGCTGCAGTGGGATCTCAGAAGTGTCAGCACTGGCTGCAGGCCCAGCCTTGTCACACACTTGGCTCTGGGATCTCTGCAGGTGACTGAGACTTGTGCCTCTGTTTCCCCCTCTGGGACATGGCTATTTCTCAGTAGCATTCTGAGCTTGTGGGGGAGTCTAGGGGTGTAGATGCTGCAGGCCCATTGGTGGCCATCACCTCCTGCTCCCTTCTTGTGTCTGTTGAGGCCCCTGCTGGGGTGACACAGCTGTCAAATATAAGCAGGAGGCTTGCCTGCCACTCCTTTCTCTGTGAGATCAGCTTGCATCCATCTAACCTCTGTCTCTGGGCCTCAGTTTCCCCAGGGTGGTAAGCTCTACCTCCCAGGAGTGGTTCTGTTTGCTTTGGTCTGATTTCACTGTATGGAATGAGTCTAGCACCTGGTCCAGCCTTGCTGTCCTTTGTGCCTTGCTTCTATGCCCATTTTACAGATGAGGACATGGAGACTCAAGGGCAGTCCTCAGCCCATGCTTTGCTGTCCTTTCTTCCCACACTACTGCTCACCCAGGAGCCCCTGGCACCATCTCTGTTCCATTAGAGTTTCTGTGAGCAAGATGTTGAGGTCACTTGGGGTGGGGAGAGTGTGAACTTTAAAACCTGCACCCTGTTTCTGACCACATGACTCCCTTTGGTCTCTGTTCTGACCCACTCAGAATTCTGTCTTGGCTCTTCAGTATACACCAAAACTCTTTTCTCCTCTAGGTCCTAGATGACAGCATGGTGCAAGAAGTGTGTGTGTGTTTGTGTGTGTGTGTGTGTGTGTGTGTGTGTGTATGCATGTATGTGTATATATGTTTCTGCATATGTATATATGTGTGTATGTGTGTGTAAGAGTGTATGTGTAGGCCGGGCAGTGGTGGCGCACGCCTTTAATCCCAGCACCTGGAAGGCAGAGGCAGGCAGATTTCTGAGTTCGAGGCCAGCATGGTCTACAGAGTGAGTTCCAGGACAGCCAGGGCTACACAGAGAAACCCTGTCTCGAAAAACAAAAAAAACAAAACAAAAAAAAAAGAGTGTATGTGTATGTGAGTATATGTGTGTATGTATATATGTGTGTGTGTGCATGAGTCTGTATGTCTGTGTATGTCTGTGTATATGTACATATGTGTATGTGTGTGCATGAGTATATTTGCATGTATACATATATATGTGTGAGTATGTGAGTATATGTATCTGTATGTATATATGTGTGTATATAGTGTGCATGAGTGTGTATGTGTGTGTTAGAATGTATGTGAGTGTATATGTATATGTGTGCATGTATATATATGTATGTGTGTATAAGTATGTATGTATAAATATACATGTGAGTATATGTGTGTATATATGTTTGTGTATATATGTGTATGTGTGTACATAAGTCCGTAGACATGTTTGTATGTGTTTGTGTGAGTGTATGTGTGTGAGTGTGTGTGTAGATGTATGTATATGTGGATGTATGTGCATAAGTATATATGTGTATATGTTTGTGTAGGTATACATATATGTGTGTGTGTATGTTTGTATGTGAGTGCATGTATGCATGTGTTAGTATGTATGTGTGTGAGTATATATATATATATATGTGTGTGTGCGTGGGTGTGTATGTATGTAAAATGTGTGTGTGTGAGTGTATGTGTGTGACTAGATGTGTGTATATATGTGTGGATGTATATATATATGTGAGTATATGTATATATTTGTGGAAGTATGTGTAAGTGTATGTGTGTCTGCATGTGTGTATCTGTCTATATTTGTGTATACATGTGGGAAATTATATACGTATGTAGTATATGTGTGCAAGTGAGGTTCTTTGTCCTATGTGATCAGCCCCGTGCTGTTCTCTTACACATATAAATATGTACACATATCCATGTACACAGATGTTAGCTTGGAATGGGCTGGCCTGCTTTTTCTGTACCGTGTGTGCTGTGTGTGAGATATTTCTGTGCAACAACCCAGGAGACCAGAGACACCTACAAGGTGTGTGCTTGTACCTGCTCTGGACATTTCCTTTCTGTGTTCATGGGATTGAGTCTTACCTTAATCTGTGAGTGAGTGCTTGACAGCAGCTTTGCTCCTCTGCAGGAATATTAGTCCCGGCCCCCTGGAGGTCTCTTTCTCCTCCTGGCCTCCAATGAGAAACAATGGCGCCAGGCAGGAACCATAGAGCTCCAGGTGACAGGTGGTCTGGTCAAGACTGTGGTTGGTGCCAAACCACTCCCTGGGTGCATTAGAACTGTGTCCCCTGGGTGACTCAGAGGGCCTGGGCAGGTGCCTGAAGCTCTGGCTTCACCCATGGTCCCCCTCCTCCAAGTGTTTTTCCCCTGTCCTGAGGTCTGGGTTGCAGTTTTAAATTTAGCCTCTTGTAAAGCCTTGCGTGACCTGGCCCCTGGGGGCCATGTAAGGACCTCTCAGAACTTTTCTGGGAGGAATACGACCTGAGTGATCTGTAAGTGGGGGAGGGGTGGGCGAGCAAGTTCTGTCTTCATTTCTCTTCTGTCTGTTTCAAGCTACCTCACACCCTTACCCAGCTGGGAGGCACTTGGGGCTAAGACAAGGCACTTACCTGGAAGTTAGGACTTGTGGGAACTGGAAGCCAGGGACTCTGGGACCTAGAAGCTAGGATCTTGGCTTAGACCTTTTATGTGGCCTGCAGCAAGACTCTAGTGCTGGGGGCTCAGTTTCCCCAGTTTCACAATGAGTCTTTCAGTTCATTCGCCACTGTCCCTGAGGGTTGCAAAGATTAGCTGGATGCAAGGTGTCTATAATCTGTGGTTAACTTTAGGCCTATCTTACACCTCCCAGAAACCCTTGCTCTTAGACTTTGTCTGTTACTCTGTCACTGGGGAAGTGTTCAGGGGACCCTTGGAGCCAGCAGGCGCTTAGAAGAATTCAAGCATGACCCCTTCCTGGGCCATCATTTTTGGAATGCAGCCCACCCAAGGTCATGCAGGCAGGGAGGACCAGCTGTTGGCTGCACTCTGAGGTGAGGTCGTAGACCTGGGCTGCTATTGGACAAGCCCTGTATATCCTTGTCCAGCCACAGGAGATGAGAGATTATCACTAACCTAACACATGACCACTGGAGAAGACTCCCTGCTCCCTGGGGGACCAGGCTTGGCTGCCATTGGGCCAGCTAGCTCTGGGGAGGGACAGGAGAACCTGACACCTTTGGACACTTGGTCTTGTCACTCCTGAGGGGATTTGGTGAGCTGCGGGTAGCTTGGTTGGGTACATGCTGTGCTGGCGCCTGGGAAGCAGAGGGCTTGGTACATTGTCTCTAGACTTGGCATGACAAGAGAACAGAGAACACAGGGACACTCTGTGTATATCTTCATGTGTATAAACAAAAGAGCTCCTAACTCTCCCATTTAAAATGGCAGCCAGTCTTCCACAGAACAACACTGACTCTGTGACATTAGACCTGAACTGGGAACTCTGTTGACCCATACATTCTCATACCCCATCGCCAAGACCCAAGCCCAGCTCCCAAATGCACTGGGACTTCACTGCGTCCCCATCAGATGCCTCTGTCACCTTCACCAGGTGAGCTTGCCAGAGCTCAGGGACCCATGCTGGTTCTCAGTAGTTCAACCCTACCTATAGTTTCACACTCTGCCTTGCTGATAAGGCCATGGACCCATTCTGTTTTCTTGGACTTGCCTAGGGTAGCTATCTCTGCTCTAGGTCTGGACCTGACCTGTTTTTGCTCCAAAATGCTTCACAATCCTCAGGTTCGGCTTTGTCTGTGTCCCTGTTGAATTTTCTAGTCCTCACCATGGATGACTGAATGAGAGAGACTGTTGGTCCAGACCCTGTTGCAGAGGCTGGGGGATAGCTAGAATGACCTGAGACCAAGCATCTATCATCCCCACACCCATCTATAAATCCATCAACCATCTCTCCATCAGTGCCCCCTACACATTCCCATCATCCATCCATTCTCCTGAACATCTATCTACAAGAGTTTTCATATGTATTTATGTACATATGCACATATGCATGTATGAATGCACTTATGTATATGTATACATATGTATGCATGTATGTAAGTATGTGCACATGTATGTACACATGTATATATGCATGCATGTACAGATGTATGTATACATACATGCATATGCATATGTATATCTTTATGTATATATACATGTACATATATGTATGTACCGTGTACATATGTACAGATGTATGTGGACATGTTGTATCCTCTCCATCATTCACCCACCC
>JANHMN010000023.1:40183895-40193951 GCA_030674055.1 Rhabdomys pumilio | reverse complement strand
GCAGGATAGACATGAAATTCCTAAGGGTAGGCCCGTGTGTGGATGGGAGGCCCCTCTTTTTCTCTGTACCTCCCTCCCTCCCTCCCTTCCTCTCTCCCTCCCTCCCTCCCTTCCTCTCTCCCTTTCTCCCTCCCTTTCTCTCTTGTCCTCCATCTTTCCCCTCTTCTCTCTCCCTTCCTCTTCCCTTTCTCTCTCTTCTCCCCTCCCTTTCTCCTCACTCTTCTTCCCCCTCTCTTTCTTTCCTCCCACTTCCTTTCCCCTTCCTCTCTCCTCCCTCTCTGCCCCTTCCTCTTCCTCCCCTCTTCCTTCCTCACTCTCTCTCCTTCTCTCTTCTCCCCTTTACTTTCCTGTTTCCATCTAATTTCTTCTCTATCTCTATCTCTATCTCTATCTCTATCTCTATCTCTATCTCTATCTCTATCTCTATCTCTATCTCTATCTCTATCTCTATCTCTATCTCTATCTCTATCTCTATCTTTTCCCATCAATCTGGCCACTCCACTCCATGTCTCATCTTGGCTTTCCTCTTTCTTCTTCCTTCGTCCTCTCTGTTTCTCTGATGTCCTTCTCCTCCTCTTCTTGCCCCTCCCTCTCCCTCTCTGGGCCTTGCTGGGCTCACTTAGCATCAGGTTGAAGACCTTCCCCGGAAGGCTTGCTCCTGGCTACTCCCAGGGCCTGTATGGCAACGGTAATAGTCTTCAGGTTTCAGCAGGAGCCATATTGCCCCTGAGCCAGAGCACCTGTGGTGTCAGAATCACTAGTCAGGGCCTCTGAGACAAGAGTATCTTGTATGAAGTCAATCCCTGGCCCAGATTGGGATGGATAGTGGAGCACTTGAGGCTGGCTCTCCAAGTTGTCCCTACCCTGAGTTTTCCTTGCTGCCCCCTTCACCCGATAAGTTTTTTTTGTTAAATTTACAACCATTCTACCCACACCTTTCCAAGATCTGTGCTCTGTACAAATGGAACCCACTGCCCCATGGCTCCTACTGGGGAAGCCTAAACAGACAGAGCCGTTGTGGCAGGTCCCAGGCTAGTGACAAGAGCTTCTTCCTTTTAAATGTGTATAGAAGAGAAACTTTCTGTTAGGGGAGTCAAAGGGAATGGGACACTGACAGAGAAGTGCCATGTCTTTTGGGGAACTTGAGGTCTGCACCCCAACCTGTAAAGGGGAGTTGGATATGTGAGGTACTGGGTAGTCAGGCACCTGGCTGCTCTGAGCCTCCGTTTCCTCCTTTAAAAACAGGAACAATGAAGGCATTGGTTGGAGATTGTGTACAGAAGTCCAGAGTGAGTGGAAGTTGGCAGAGCTGGTCCTTCGACATTCTCCAGTGTGAAGGAAAGAGTCCCCAGGCCCAGCCCCTCCCTGGCCTCTCATTCTTCTTGTTTTACCCCTGTCCTTGGTTGCTTGGTAGTGAGAACCCAACCCAAACTCCCGGGGGCATCTGAGGTGCTGCCAGTCCTCCTGCTATTCTGGCTCTTGCCCACTCTCCACGCAAGGGTTTGATGCCCAGTGGAGCTTAATGTTCTTCAGTCCTGAACTATCTTGTGGGGAAATTGGCCTGGGCTTTCTCTACCTCTCCCAGCTCAGTCCTGGGAGACTGTAAGACACAGGGACGTCCTCTCCACACTGATATCTTCGGTCCCCACGAAAGAGACTTGCGTTCAGATGCAGCTCTCCCTTTGTGTCTAGGCTCCCTAGAGGATGTCCAGGCTACCGGGAAGATGCACACAAGGCTGCTCACTCACTTATTAATTCATTAACTCGAACGGCCATCACTCACTCATTCACTCACTCAATCCATCCAAGTGCTCACTCAGTCACTCAGTTTGTGCATTTGGTTGCTCATAAACTCATTCATTAATTCACCCACCCACTCATTTACTCACACATTCACTCATTCATTCATTCATCCACCCACTCATTCATTCACCCATTTACTCACTCATTCATTCATTCATCCACACACTTCACTCACCCAATCCTTCATTAATTCATCCACCCACCCACTCACTTACTCACTCATTCATTCATTCATTCATTCATCTACCCACTCATTCATTCACCCATTTATTCACTCATTCATTCATTCATTTGTTCATCCACCCACTCATTCATTCACCCATTTATTCACTCACTCATTCATTCATTCATTCATCCACCCACTTCTTCACTTACCCAATCATTCATTAATTCATCCATCCACTCATTCACTCATTCATTCACTCATTTGTTTGCTTAGTTATCCACTCGTCCATTCACTGATTCACCCATTTGTCCATTGACTCCGACACTGATCCACTACTTTGCTCACACACTCACCCACTCATTTATTCATTTGCCCACTTGGTTGTTCATTCACAGAAGCTGAGCCTGTATGTGCCCTGGGCCTAATGTTGGACCTTTTGAGAAAAAATCCTGCTCTCCTGGAGCTGGTTTCTTGTGTGTGTGTGTGGGGGGGGGGGTTCATGCTGGGCATTCCGAAAGGCTGTGGCAGGGTTGTGAGCCTGTCAGAGGAACCATACCAAAAAGGAGCAGCAAGAACTGATGCTTGCTTTGGAGGAGAAGAGAAAGCAGCAGGAAGGGGGCAGGACATTTAAGATCTGTGCTGGAAGTACTGGAGGGTATAGCTGGAGCAATGGCAGTGGAGCCTGGGGTCAGTGGGGGACAGAGAAGAGGGCTTAGGAGGGAGGGTATTGCCCCTAAGAGGAAGGCTCAGTGTGGCATGAGGGGTAACAGGAGATACAGAGCTGGCAGTGCCTGTCACTTCTGGGAGGCATGCTGGTGCTGGGGGCATTAGTCTGTGAGACATACCTTGATCTTGGACTCCAAGGGGAAGCCATGGTGGGCAGGAGGCACAGCTGTGCAAGGCTCGGTCTCTGGGCTCTCTGACTCAGAGGCAAAAACTGGTTTTGACAGCAGCCAGGTGCCTCCTGTGTCTGGGTGGCCATGCTCAGACCTTCCAACTTCCTGATGTCTTAGGGTCCCTTCCTGCTCCAGAGTGGGCCTGGGAGCCCAGAAACCTGTCCAGCGTGATGGCCCATGGAGGCCAAGGGTAGGAACCAGTGATCTTCTTCCTCTGTCCCAGTCTTTGCCTTCACCAAGGCCCGTGTGCTCTTCCCACTGCCGATGCCTCCCTCTGGGGAGCCTTCCTCATTCCTACCACCAGCATCATCAGTTTTGTGAGCACCTACATGTCCCAGGTCCCAGGAAGCTGGCACACAACTACAGGCAAAACCCCATATGTGACCTCAGGAATGGCCCAGAAAAGGCAAAGGAGCTGTGAGGGGCAAGCAGAGAGCAGGCCTGGGCATGTGAGGACCACAGTAGGAACAAAGGGAAGGTGAGCAGGCGTTCTGGTGGCCACCATCCTGCCTTGACTTCATTCTTCCCACATTGTTCGTCTCCTCCGCGCTCAAGATACGAGGCGTGGCTACACTGTATCCAAGTGTTCTGTAGGCATGCTCCTCCCAGATGCATATCCTGTGGGTATGTTTTTGGCTCAAAGTTCTACTTTGAGCCTGATCCTTGTTGATTTGTGATGCTCCAGTTGACACAAGGCCACGGTGACGGGCTATTCCACAGCACGGATATGTCACTACACATTGGGTCATCTTCCCAGTGATGGGCGTGTAGCTGGGCTTTTCCCCTTTGCCACCCAGGCTGTAGGAACTCCTGGACCAGTTGACACCCCTGGCTTCCATGCTTCTAAAGGAAAAGCACCTGCTGACAGGAAGCCAATAACAGCTGCCAAACGGCTCCCACATGGCCCCACAGTGACGGTGGGTGACACAGTGCCCAGGTCTCGGTCTCCTTCCTCTCAGGAACATTCTAGGTTCACACTTTCGCCCTTCTTTCCCTCTAAGAGGCAGACGGTGGTAATGCTCTCGTGTCTCAGTCTGACCTACCAGAGAAGCCACTCTATGAGCAAACAGCCAGTGTGAGCTTAGGCTCACAGCCATGGTCTGGTTCCCTCCCTGTCCTGCTATAGGCAGAGTGGCTTCCACCACATGCCTGAGGTGCTCTCAATGTGGTCTGGTCTCTGAGCATCCACCCCAACTGTTTTCTCTGCCCAGAAGGCTTTTCTTACACCAACCCTATTTCCCACTTTGCTTTTACAGGCTAACAGGGGAACACAGCACAGAGACATTCAGTAACTTGTCTGGGGGTCACAGCAAGAGTAAACAGAGGCAGATCTGGAACCAAGCAGTCCCCTGAATCCATCAGTACCATGTCTCTGTGGTACATAAAATACACCAACATCACCAGATCCACAAAGGCTTGGAGATGACAATCCAACCTCAAAGTGTGTGTGTGTGTGTGTGTGTGTGTGTGTGTGTGTGTGTGTTGCGTGTATGTGTGTTGTGTATGTGTGTGCATGTGAATGTGTGTAAGTGTATGTGTGTGCATGAATGTATGTATTGTGTGTGCATGTGTGTGCCATATGTATATGTGTGGTGCACATGTGTGCTTATATGTGTATGTATGTATATACCTCTGCATGTGTGTATGTGTGTACATGCATGTGTGTGTTGTGTGTGTATGTGCATGTGTGTGTTGTGTGTATGTGCATGTGTGTGTGTATGTATGTTGTGCATATGCATATGTGTTGGTGCTGAGGCCCAGATAAGAACCAAGGCATGCCCAGGTCACTCAGTGGGTTAACTGCAGACCAAGCCAAGTCTCTTCCATCTGCTGGACTCCTAAGACTCAGTTCCCCAGCAGGGTAAGTGTGGTATGAGTGTTTGTCTCATTTCTCTCTGTGTTCGGGATGCAGCCGGGAAGGAACAGAAGCCCGGAGCAGAGGCTTGTCATTGCTCACAAGGATCTGCTATTCAGGTCACTGGCTGGGGCCACAAGGCAGGGAAGGAGGAGGGTCAGCTGGCTGGACCATAGGGGGGCTGCAAGGCCCCAGGAGCTGTCACCGCTGACTGATGGATAGGGACAGCTTCCAGTCACTGGCCGTCCTGCCACGAGCCCCGTGGCCATCTCTGTGGCCGCCCACTCTGGCCTCCAGCCCAGAGCTTTGCTTTGAATGTCCACAAGGCCTTTGTTCCTGATACGGAGCTGGGCCCGAGGGGCTGAGGGGGCCCCTTTCAGGGGAGAGAGCTGCCAGCGGTGGCTTTCCCTTCCTGCAACCCCCACTGTGTCCATCTAATTACCTGCAGGCAGGAGGGGCCAGCTGGGACAAGGGATCTTAGGAAGGAGAAATGGGGGGCAAATAGCCACCAAATTCCACCAAGCAGAGACCAGGGATCATGCCTATTAAGACCGTGGTAATCAAGGCTCAGAGAGGACAACAGTCTTGAGAGGTCCAGCAAGCTAGAGGCAGGGTGTAAGCTGACTACAAGGCAGTCTGATGGTGTTGTGTGGTGAGCACCTGTTGGGCACCTTGCTGACTTGTTTCTGCAGACAGAGCCATTTCTGGTCACTCTGCATCTGACTGTGCATGCATCATGCATCCTCAGGTCAGTTCTTTGAGCCTCAATTTTTTTTTCAACAAGGGATATTTATTTATAGAGGACCTCTAATGCTCAGGACCCTGTGGAAATACACATTAGACACAATCTCCAGTCACAAAGCACCCACAGGGTCAGTTAAGTCAGCCGATAGCATGTGTGGGAGGGGTTGTGGTTGGGGGACAGAGGCAGACACAGGGGGCATAGGCAATTCCACTGTGAATATGGTGCCTAAGAAATGTCTTCAGAGAGCAATGTGGGTCTAGGCAAGAGTCATAATGGTGCCTAAGAAATGTCTTCAGAGAGCAATGTGGGTCTAGGCAAGAGTCATAGAATTTGGAGATGGACTTGGTGGCTGGGATGAGCCAGTGGAAGAGCCCAGGCAGAGGCAGCGGGCAGTGAGGTATCCAAGCAAGAGATGATGGGGGCTGGTCCCCACCCCCTCATGCAGGCTGAGCCATAGTTCAAGGATGGTAAGGACACCCAGTATAGATTTGTCATATGATCTCATGGTTTCCCTCCAAAGGGGGTTAGCAAGGCTGCAAACGACCGTGCCTTAACCACGTTGGTCACGACAGTTGAGTTCAGTTACCTGGTACCCATCTGCTGCAGGTTCATGAACAGAAAGTGAGGTCTGAAGCAGTCACAGAGGGAAAAGGAGAACCAGAGTCTGGTACATTAGAGGCAGGGGACCAGTGTGGGCCACTTGAAGGTGAGTGTGCTGGGCTTTGTCAGGAGTGTATTGATGCCACTGAGATGTCACCAAATAAGCTCAAAACTATCAGGTGTAGAGTTTGCTCTACAAGAGGATTGCTGTGAGCCTAAGGTCAGGCTGGGCTAAACAGTGAGGGGAATTTCAAACGGAAAATATTATACTTATAACCTACCAAAGTTTAAAAAAAATGATACAATGTATCAGAACCACCATTCAGCTTGGATGGGGGAACTTACAGGGCCTGAGTTGTACGTAGTGAACACGATTGTTCTATTTAAACAGACAAGCAAATGAGGGCCAGCCATGGGCAAGAGACCTACTTTAGGGGGCCATGAAGATACAATATGACCAGTTTGGCAAATGGGGATCAGGTCACTCCATCCCTTCTCAGTGAACAAGCTACCCGAGCCTTCTGGGAAATTCCTGACTAATGCCTCAGCTGATTTGCTGTGTCGCTTTTGGAAAGTCACGTGACCTCTCTGAGCCTTGATTTTCATCTTCTATGTATCAGTATGTGAGCTGCTCGGGGGTCACAGGCTGCAAATGCTTTCTTTCAGTCCTTGGCACACTGGTGAGGACACAGGGGGCCCCGGAGGGCCTGGAGGGCCTGGCCGAGCTTGGTGAGATGGGGGAGGGAACAAGCCTGCACTGGGCTGAGCCAGCCTCAGCACAGGGTGGCGCCCAGTTCGGCCTGGCCCCACTGCCCTTACCCCCTCTCTCCCTCCTTGCCCTTTGCTGGAGCTGGTCACGGATCCCATTCTTCTGGCAAATGATCTCCATGTGTCTCGGGTTGGGTTTCCCCTCGTCTGGCCCGTCCCCCTTGGGAACCTAGGCCCCCCACGGTCTGACCCCGAGAGGGGCCGGCAGGACGCGCCTGGCATCTGGTTTAACCATCAGAGCCGGGCTTGTTTCGGTTTTAATGACCCGTGGAGCCCTCAGGAGAGGGAGTGAGCCCGGGATGAACAGGCACAGGAGGTGGGAGGGCGGGAACAGGACACAGCAAACAGATTAATGGGACGGGCAGAGAAAACACTCCACTCCTGCAAGCCTGCGCAGGGAAGAGCTTCCCTTTCCACATGGGCTGCAGCTGCGCGGACTCCTTCACTGGGCCTTTCTTCTCGATGTGTGCTCAGTGGTCCTGTTCCCACTGGTCTGAGGGCGCCAGCCCTGCACTTTTCCTTTCTCACGTCCTGGGGACCCTACTTTGACCCCCATATTGGCAAGATCTCTTTTTCAGACTTATGGGTGACATGGAACGGTGGGATTGCGGCTCCTCAACCATTGCGCATGCGAGTGAGACAGGGTTGGGGGTGGGGAACCTGACTTATCCCTTGCTGTCACCTGAGCTGCTGGTGCCTCCTTCTTACAGAGGTGACTCTACAGGAATCCTCTACTGGCTTCTCACAACCCTGGTTATGGCTGTCCCTATTCTGAGGCCCAGAAAAGACAGGATCAGAGAGGTTTGGTGATCAGCTCAAGGCTGCACAGCTGTTACAGGTTACACCCTGGATTCCTGCTCCCCTGGTTTTTGTTCTTGAGAAAGACTGTGCGGGAGGCAGAGACCCAGTCCTCCGCCCCTTAACTGTCCTTTGAACTGGGACAGTTTCTAAGTGTTCATTCAACCCCAGCCTTGCTAGTGACTTCCCTATGTGACAGCGTTTCCTCTGGGCTCCAGATTCCTCAACTGACCACAGAGAGGATCGTTTCTGTTGTTTGTTTGTTTGTTGTTGGGGTGCACATAGGGTGAGAAGAGGAGCTCCTATTTCTCAGAAAGGTAAATCAAGGCTCAGAAAGACCAGTGACCTCACAGGAGGCTACAGCCAAGCCAACTCAGGGTAGAATTTGAATCCAGGCTTTATTTATGGCCCTGTTTTATAGTTCAGTTGGCTCAGAGTGACTTCTATCTCAGTGTGAAGCTGCCAATGATGTCTTGGATCTTGTCATCCTCAGATCACAGTCACAGGGTACTGTGTTAGGGTAGGTGGGGCTTGCACGGGCAGGGAATGCCCCTGAACTGCCAATCTTGAAGCCTTCTGTCTGTCTCCCAGGGGCATGATGACCAAATTTCTTCTGTCCAATGGGCACAGCCCTGTTCTCCGGGTGGTCTGGAGGGCGAAAACAGGTTGATGGTGAAATCCGCGCTGTGCCTGGAGTGGAGCCTGGCATGCACAGGCGCCTACCACTGTTCTGCCTGTCAGCAGCATGATGTATCGCCATTTCTGATTAATGATGGCTTGGCGCGGTACCGGCCAGGCCGGGGACAGCCTTTGGAACAGAAATAGTTTATTGTCCTGGGACCTGGGGAAGAACGGGGTTGCGATGCCAGCCTTGGCCTCTCCAAACCTTGATGTTCCTGTCTGTGGGATGGGTCAGGCAGCAGCCTCATCAGTTGGAGCTCTGCTTGGGAACTGTTCAGGAGTCCGTGCCAACTCGGCTCTGCTCCTGGGTGGGTGGTGGCCAGGATTAGGTTTCTGAGCCTCTATGCCTGCTGGACTGGAGAGGGCCTCACTGGGTCTCCATCCTTACTGAAAATAGCCTTGCAAATCCCTCTCATAAAATCCCAGCCTCCCACCCCAGGCCTTCCAGGGACATACCAGAAACTAAAATAGAGTTGAGATCAGCTGTACCCTGACTCCAGCGTCCACCTGACTTGGCCAGCTCCTCTGGAGTTCTGCACGAAGTTCTGAAGATGGCTTCCGGGTGGGTCCATCTTCCATCCTGGGAGGCAGTGGTCTAAACTGGTTCTGGGGGGCTCAGGTCAGATGCCACAAATCTCTGGGGGCTTTGACACCCTCACACACATCTGAAGCAATTTATGCACTTTGGCCTGTGGACCTGGGGGTTGGGTTGAGCTGTTTCTTTGTGTTATGAAGGTGGGTAAAATCATGAATTGAGTAGATGGATAGACAGATAGACATATGAATTGTAAGGACAGGTGGACAGACAAACAGGTGGACGGTGTCTGCCCAGCTACCTGGAAAACCCTGGGCTTTTTTTTTTCTCTTGACTAGGACAGAGGCTGGATTACCTTAGCTTAGCCACATCATAGTGCATCCCAGAGGCTTAGAGCCTTCCCTGGGACACAGCTCCATAGTACACCAGGAGCTGCCGAGTGACCAGATGATGGATCAGTCAAACACCTGTATGATCGTGCCAGCAAAGCTGTCTGCTTGGTGCCTGTGGCCTCACTTCTGCACCTGTCCATAATGTCAGCCTTTTGTGGTGCATTCTTCCTGGGAATTCCTGGCCCCTAGATTTCTGTACATATGGTTCTTCCTTCCCTTCCTTCCCTAGAGCTCATTTCTCTTCTTCCTCCTCCTCCCTCCTCTTCCTCTTCCTCCTCCTCTTCATTCTCTTCCTCCTCTTCCTCTTCATTCTCTTCCTCCTCCTCCCCCTTCCTCCTCTTCCTCTTCTTCCTCCCCCTCTTCCTCCTTTTCCTCTTCCTCCTCTTCCTCTTCCTCCTCTTCCTCCTCCTCTTCCTCCTCTTTCTCTTCCTCCTCCTCCCCTTCCTCCTCCTCTTCCTCTTCTTCCTCCCCCTGTTTCTCTTTTTCCTCTTCCTTTTCCTCCTCCTCCTCTCCCTCCTCCTCCTCCTCTTCTTTTTCCTCCTCTTCCTCCTTTTCCTCTTCCTCCTCTTCCTCCTCCTCTTCCTCCTCTTCCTCTTCCTTCTCTTCCTTCCTCCTCCTCTTCCTCTTCTTCCTCCCCCTCTTTCTCTTTTTCCTCTTCCTTTTCCTCCTCCTCCTCTTCCTCCTCCTCCTCCTCTTCTTTTTCCTCCTCTTCCTCCTTTTCCTCTTCCTCCTCTTCCTCCTCCTCTTCCTCCTCTTCCTCTTCCTTCTCTTCCTTCCTCCTCCTCTTCCTCTTCTTCCTCCCCCTCTTTCTCTTTTT
>JANHMN010000023.1:40166372-40183795 GCA_030674055.1 Rhabdomys pumilio | reverse complement strand
TCCTCCTCCTCTTCCTCCTCCTCCTCTTCCTCCTTTTCCTCTTCCTCCTCTTCCTCCTCCTCTTCTTCTTCTTCCTCCTCCTCTTCCTCCTCCTCCTCCTCCTCCTCTTCCTCCTCCTCTTCCTCCTCCTCCTCTTCCTCCTTTTCCTCCTCTTCCTCCTCCTCCTCTTCCTCCTTTTCCTCTTCTTCCTCCTCCTCCTCTTCTTTTTTCTCCTCTTCCTCCTCCTCCTCTTCCTCCTCCTCCTCTTCCTCCTCCTCCTCTTCCTCCTCCTTCTCCTCTTTCTCTTCCTTCTCTTCCTGCTGTTCCTTCTCCTCCTCTTCCTCCTTTTCCTGCTCTTCCTCCTCCTTCTCCTCCTCCTCCTCCTCCTCTTCATCTTCCTCCACTGAGCAGCACTGCTTTGGCTGTGAGTGTCTTCAGTTGTCTACCTAGAACCATAAGTCCTAATAAAATGAACTTGAAGTATGGGGCCCAGGAGGTAATGGTCACATGATGTCATCTCTCCTCATGCCTCTAAGAAGGCTGGGAATGTTAGCTGAATGAACGTATGACCTCAGTTGAGCCTCCTTTTAGTGTAGATTCTAAGCTCTACTGTAGCTCCAGGATTCAGGCATCCATGGATGTGGGTGAGACTGTTCACCCCAAACGTCAGGGTCATCTCTGAAACAGGGCCTTTTATGGGATTCTACAGGCCTAGGAAGGCTGACTTCTCAGGCAGGGCCACAGGCTCTGTTCACTGTGCAGCAGCTGTCTCTGGACTTAGGCTATACGGCACCCCTAGGGGCAGAGACACCCACCTGCCACCCACCCAGCTCAGGGGAGGGAACGAAGCATCCTGGGTTCCAAGATGAGGTGGAGGGGTGGAGAAAGGGTCCCAAGTCTGTCCCATGACCCCTTCAAACATTCTGAACTCTAGCACAGATTTCCTCAGGGCAAAGGATGATGGGGAATAGCTCAGAAATGTTAATGGTTACACGGCCAGCACACAGGTGGCTTCTTCGATCTGACCAATTCCCTGCATGACGATGACTACTAGGTATCCTCTGACCCCAAGACAACATTCTGAGGAGTACAGAGGCAACATCCCCCAGACTAGGGAGCCTACAAACAATGCTCACTGTACCGCAGCATTTAACCCTTCAGGAGATCTCACTGTATAGATGTGTCCCACAGAGAGTCTGAGGAAGGGGCAGAGGTGAGATGGATTCAGGCCTCTCTGCTGCGGCTGACAGAGACACATGGTGTCAGGGTTAGCCGTAGTCCTTCACCGAGGGCCAGTTACCCTGAGTTCATGAGGGCTTTCTCTTTCCAAATGGGTGGGTCTTTCTGTCTTCACTCAGGCTTAGTCAGTTCACAAACATTTATTCAGCCCTTTCTTGGGGCTGGGATTCGGTAATACAATATGGCTGGAGACAAGAGAACATGTGCAAAGAGGAAAGACTTGGGGGCCTATGGCTCAGTGTGTGTGTGTGTGTGTGTGTGTGTGTGTGTGTGTGTGTAGCCAGGGTAGAGTTTAAACTGAGGCCTGAAGGAATCACAGGAAGTGCAGAAGGCAGAGAAGCCAGCAGAAGTATCCTGGAAAGACATTCCATGGGCCAGGCATTCCATGAGCCAGGTGACCTGGCTCCTCCCAGTCTGACACCCCTCTGTCCTGCCGACTCCCACCTACTCTTATCTCCACTGATGACTCATCCTTGGGAGGCCTGTCAAGGCCGGAGGGTAGGTAGTAACCTCCTCTGGGTCCCGACAGTTTCTGCCACCTCCTGACTTCCCCGGAGGACTATGAGCTCCCAGGAGCACGTCCATCTATGGAAACTATTGTGACCCTGTCAGTGAGTGATGAATGGAGGTGCGAGCTAGCCTGCTGACCTCAATGCTCAGGGGTGAAGGCTGCCCAGCCTGGTGCCCATGGACCTGCAGACAGATCCCTCCTGCTTCTTCGAGAATGTGCGGCTGGGACACAGAACCCAATGTCAGCAGTACTGAACAGAAACTATTAGCTGAAGATGGGGCCAGGCCTCAATCAATGCTCAGGATTGATCCTCAACTGTCTGCAAACCTCTGTGGGTGTGTGGATGCACAGACATGCACACAGGCATCACGCATAGATACATACATGCGCTTGGACTCAGAAACAGGAGGTGAACAGATCTTTTCCAGGGCTGTGTTAAAGTCCAGTACTGAGCATGCTCCAGTCACCGACTTGATGCTTGCCACTTTAGGATAAGGACGTCGTGGTTTAAGTTGGAATTGGGCCTTTGAAGTCCATGGAACAAGATGCAAACTCCCAGGAACTGCCAGCTTAGATTACAGAGGGTGATCCCTGGAACCTATCCCTTGGGGCAGGGAGGGAGAGACCTGTAGAACTCCAACCACAGGCTTTCACACTGGTCCCAGGATCACCTTGTAGTTTCACAGAAGCAGAAGTGAGACGAGGCCTGGCAGAGCCAGCTGGGCTCTGGGTATGGAAACCTGGTTCTGATCCACTGGATAGACCTCAGCTGCCTGGTTCCCATAGGGATGGCAGCCATGGCTGGGACAGTCAGACTCAGGAACCTTGTCCCTGTTACCACTCTCTGCTGATGGAACCCAGGCTGGTGACATCTGTGAGGACCTGGGCATCTTCAGAGCCCAGCTGGGCAGGACTGTGGCGTCCCTGGGCCGTTATCTGGCACACAGCAGGTGGAGACTGCACACGGCCAGCGGCTGCCTGGCTTGTATTTTTAACACCCGGCTCTCGGGCGGTGACAAGGTGTCTGCTAAGTGAGCTAATAGGCCATTGAGTGGGTTCCGCTTTGCCGAGGGCCTTCATAAATCACATCTGTCAGGGGCCCGTGTCACGGTCCAGGGCAGTGGCCTCACAGCGGCAATTAGCCAGCCTGTGCTGGGTGGCTGGACGGCAGCCTGCTCCCCAGCCCTGTGGCCTGGCAGGGCTGCAGGGGGCTTGGCCCTCTCCTTTTTCTGTCCTCAGACACTGCTCTTTGGAGACAGATGGAAGAAGCATTATTCTCTGTACCCCAGGCACACTACAGAGTCCAGCTGGGGGACAAGGACGTCCCCTCGGGCCCCTTGTCCTCTTGCGCACAGCAGGTACACTGATTCTCCTGAGGTAACACCGGGCAGAACTTAACCTAAGGGTGCAGCCTGTACCACCTGTGAGACTATGAGTGTGGCCACAGGTGACATGCATGGATGCTCTTGGTATTTTCCATGTACCAGTCTGTAAAGTCCCCACACAACCATCTATGAGCGGGAGAAGGAGGTAGAGGCCAGCACAAATCAGCTTCTCTGTCTTCTCTCCATTTTACAGGTAGGGAAACTGAGGTGCCATTAGCTTAGAGACATAGATGGTGGGAAGGTGGGCAAGTTTGCTCCCTCCCTGTGTGATAGTGCAACCTGGGCTTTGGGTGGAGAGAAAGGTCCTACCTGGTTAGCAGCAGCTAGTCCAGTCCTGGTCCTTCCTCCATATCGGGCCACAGGTGAGTCATGGCTCAGGACACAGTGGGAGGGGCCTGACTGAGGGTCAAGCTATTTGTTGTGATGATGGATGTCAGCAGAGAAACCGGGACCAACAAGGGACAAAACTCTGAAGTTGGCACACACCTCTGCAGTCTCCCAAGCCCGGCATTAGCAGGATCCATGCACATTTTCACACTTAGCAATAGACACGGAAAGGAGACCCAACGCCCAAAGGTCCCTCAGTGTTCCCTCTCCTTAAAACATCTCCCCTGATCTGACTCACTCAGTGCACACTCAAGGCAGTACACAAGATATCCACACATTCCACACTCCCTGTGTACAACCACATGCATACACACACACACACACACACACACATACACACACATATATATACACACGTGCATACATAGTCTCTATGTATACCCTTGTATATACACACTACACACATTCACACAACATGAACATGCAAACATGGACAGTCTATATGTACACACATGCACACACATACACACCCCATATGTAGACTCACATGTCTACACATACACACTCCACATGTACACTCACATGTCTACACATACACACTCCATATATACACTCACATGTCTACCATACACACTCCATATGTACACTCACATGTCTACACATACACTCCATAGGTACACTCACATGTTTACACATACACACTCCATATATATACTCACATGTCTACACATACACACTCCATATGTACACTCACATGTTTACACATACACACTCCATATATACACTCACATGTCTACACACATACAAATTCCACACGTATATTCACATGCATACATACACACTTCATATGTACACTCACATCTACACGCATACACATTCTGTGTGTATACCCTCACCACATGCACACATACTTTACACTCTGTATGTACAGCCCCCCACAAACATACATTCATGCAGACAATACAAACATGTACACACACACGCACACACATGCATACTCTGTATGTACACCCATATATAGACAATAGAACACATGCACACCCCCCACTTTGTATGTATACCCTCATGCACACACTGCACACACACATACTGCACACACAACCCCATAAGTACACTCACATGCCCCCACATACACACTCCATATGTACACTCACATCTACACACATACACATTCTGTGTGTATAGCCTCCCACCACATGCACACATACCTCACACTCTGTATGTACACACACACACACACACACACACACACACACACCACAAACATACATTCATGCAGAGAACACAAACATGTACACACACATGCACACACATGCATATTCTGTATGTACATCCACATATAGGCAATAAACCACATGCACCCCCCCACACTTTGCATATATAACCTCATACACACACTGAACACACACACACACACACGTGCATACATAGTCTTTATGTATACCCTTGTATATACACACTACACACATTCACACAACATGAACATGCAAACATGGACAGTCTATATGTACACACATGCACACACATACATACCCCATATGTACACTCACATGTCTACACATACACACTCCATATATACACTCACATGTCTACACATACACACTCCATATGTACACTCACATGTCTACACACATACACATTCCACACATATATTCACATGCGTACATATACATATACACACTCCATATGTACACTGACATGTTTACATATACACACTCCATATGTACACTCACATGTCTACACATACACACTCCATATGTAGACTCACATGTCTACACACATACACATTCCACACGTATATTCACATGCATACATACACACTTCATACTGCACACATACCTGTATGTATACCCACACACATGCACACTCTGTATGTACACCCTCATATACACACACCACACATACATTCATATAGATAACACACACATATACACACTCAACACCCTCTACTCCATATGTGTGCATTCCGCATGCACATCCCCTTAGTCTGCACACACTATGAACACATGCAGGCACAGATGCACACACATGTGCATGCTCATGTGTACCATTCTTTTTGGCCAGCTGGAAGGAGCTCAGACACAGACCCACAGCATCTTATCATTCTACACATAGTTTGGAGCACCTGTCCTGTGCAATCCAGACACTGAAGGACCCCTGCCCCTGCAGCACCCATCTCTGAATGCTACAGAGCTGCAGTTTCAGGAAACCCCCCCTCATTCAGAGCAGCCATAGAGCTGCAGTTTCAAGGGGACCCCCCTCAGAGCCACTACCGTTTCCTGTTTGCAATGCCCCCATCCCTACTCCTGGGCTTGGGCAGGTGGGGTCAGACAGTAAGGATGGCAGGTCCTTCCCTCGCCTCAGGCTTCCTTAGGATCCCCAGATGGCCATCCTGTGGCTGCCAAAAGCCACTCCCATCCCCTGCCAGCTTATACAACCTTGACTGAGGCAGGGCACCGGGAGTCCTGGGCAGCGATTGTTCTTCAGGGGAGGCTGCAGCACCTCAGCCTCAGGAGGCCAGACTGGGCAGAACAGGCCAGGGGTGATCAGGTGCTTGGAGGGAGAGTGAAGACTAAATAGGCCTTATTCCTGAATATGTCTACCACACAAGGACTGAACACCCAAACCCAGTTTCCAGGCTCACACGGGGCCTCCAAGAACACAGGCCTCCTTCCTGCCTGGCCTGCATCCACTGGTGACTGTTCTTACACTGGGGGTGGGGCTGGGCCCTGGAGACCACCATCTGCCTGCCTGTTGGCTGTCTCTGTTCCCTGGGGTCACCAGAGGCTGGATCGATGCGGGCCCAGCTGCCCAGCACCTTCCTATTACCAGCAGGCCTGGCCTAGCCTTAATTGCTTACACTGAGACGTCTGCGAGGGCCCAGGTGGCAAAGCCCAGGCTGCCTCTGGCTCCCCTAAGGCATGGCCTGGCTGAAGACAGGGAAACGGGGAAGAAAGGCAGTGCCGGGTGGGGCATCTGTGAGTCCCAATTAAAGGCCCGAGTGGCATAGTCTGAGAGCCCCTAATTTGGTTTGGGACAATGAACTGGAGAAATTGGCTCTAGTCTGAGTAGGCTGAAGCCCCATCTGTCCAGCCTGGGAAGTGCTTCTATAGTCTCAATGCTGGGTACTAGGGGAGGGAACAAGCCAGTCCCCTCTGTGGGCTACTAGGTGCTACAGTCTACCAGCATGTCCCCTCAGTACCACGAGAAGAGCCTACATTTGGGGAAGGTTAACATTTCTACCCCCGTTATGCAGATGGGTAAACTGAGGTCCAGAAAGGCAATAAAGCTGTTTACCTTGACTGTATCCAGGGAAGTTTCTCATAGCCTGATGACCTCCAGCTGAAGGTTTCTTTGGTTTTGATGTTCAGGGTTGCTGTGGAAACAGGCTGATTCAGTACAATCAAGTTTCCAGTTAATAGTGAATAAAATAGTGTGAATATGTCTCATGCAGAATTTGGGGTAAGCTTACGCTAAGGTAGTTTATTTGGGGTTTTATCTATGGATACTTGTGAAGTAACCTGGGGGGGCGCTGAGGTAGAGAAAAATAGAGTCAGTCTTGGATTAAATCTGTTCCTTTTGGGTGTCTTATGGATGACAGGAAACTGTTCCCTCCACAGAGGCCACAACTAAATCGCTGCGGGCCTTAAAATGATCTGACCTGGCAGAGGACACTGAATTCAAGAACCCTGAGATAGGGAGGGGACTGGGGACAGCCTGGGTGGCTCACATCTCTGAAAGAGGCCTTCAGAGGGAGTTGGTGGGAGCGCCATGCAGAAGAGCTACCCTGAAGTAAGCCTTGCAGGGAGTACTTCTGGGAACCTGGTACAGCAGCCTGTTAAACACAACTTCTAAGGCTTCATACATATACATACACATATACATCATATTCATATACATATGCAGACACATATACATCATATACATATACGTACACATATATATCATATACAAACACATATACACCACACATACCATACACACCATATACACCATACATATACACATATATCATATGCATCATATATATTATATATATCATATACATCTACATATACATACACACTATAATACCATACACATACACATATATACCATACATACCATACACACCATACACACACACATATATCATATACATATATCATATACATCATATATATTATATATATCATATACATATACATACATGCCATAATACCATACACATACACATATACACCATACATACCATACACACCATACACATACATATATCATATACATATATCATATACATCATGTGTATTATATACATCATATGCATCATATACATCATATACATATACATACACACCATACACACCATAATACCATATACATACACATACAGATACACATACACATACACATACACATACACATACACATACACATACACATACACATACACATACACATATACATACACATACACAGGGGGAATGTTTGCTCCAGTAAATGACACCCCGAGTGCAGAAGAGATCAGAGGGGGCTGGCTGGAAGTACAGCTCCATTGGCCCAGTGCTTGCCCAGCATGCTGGAGGCCGGAGTTCAGTCTCCAGCACTGTGATCCTGGGTGCAGTGGCTCTGCGTTTGTAACCTCAGCATCAAGGATCAGAAGTTCTTGGCTGCCTGTGAGTTACAGGTGAGCCTGGGCTACGTAAAGAAAGAGGGAGAGAGGGATGGAGAGAGGGAGAAGAAGGGGAGGGGGAAGAGAAAGAGGGAGAGGAGAGAGAGACAGAGGACAGAGAGAGATGGGGAGAAATGGGAAGGAGAGAGGGAAAGAGACAGACAGAGATAAAGAAAGGAGAGAAAGAGAGAGACAGATGGAGAGAGGGAGAGAGACACAGAGAAAAACATGTGTGTGGATAGATAGATAGATAGATAGATAGATAGATAGATAGATAGGGGAGAGAGAAACAGAGAGAGACAGAAAGAGGGAGAAGGAGGGAATGAAGAAGACAAAGGGGGAGAGAGGGAGAGAGACACAGAGAGAAACAGAGAAGGAGAGAGAGGCAGAGGAAGAGAGATAGAGACAGAGATGGAGAGAGACAGACATAGAGATAGAGAAAGAAGGGGAGAGAGACACACACAGAGAGACAGAGATGGAGAGAGACACAAAGAGACACAGAGAGGGAGAGAAACATAGAAACAGAGAAGAAGAGAAAGACACAAAGAGAGACAGAGAGGGAGACCAAGGGGGGAGAGATGAGGGAGAAGAGAGGGAGAGAGAAAGGAGGAGAGAGGGAGAGAGAGGCAGAGATGGAGAGAGACAGAGAGAGGCAGAGAAAGGAGGGAGAGGGGGAAGAGATCACAGGGCCAGACTGTAAATCAGCGTGTGGCAAGCAGCCAGGGTTACCCCTAAACCCTCTTGTCAGAATTAACTGCCTTTATCCCTCCTAGAGGAGATGCCCCATGACCTGTACACTTCTCCACCCTCCACACTAAGTACCAAATGCTCACCCCCATGAGTAACTGGGGGTCACCTGCGCTATCTCCAAACCACAACAGGTAAGACTGGGCTTCTGGAACCCCAGCAGGAGCGTTGCCCTCTCCCGCCAGCTCACTTCAGAACTCTGTGACTGTCTGCTCGTGTGTGTGTGTGTGTGTGTGTGTGTGTGTGTGTGTGTGTACAAGTGTGTACAAGTGTGTACATGGAGGCTAGAGGTTGGCTTTGGGTGTCTTCTTCAATGACTTTCCACCTTTCTCTTTGAGATATTATCTCTCAGTGAACCCAAGGCATGGCTTAGGAAGGCAGTCCAGAGGGCCCCATGATCCACTCCTCTCCATGCCAACCTCAGGACTTGGGTTCCAGGTGTGTGCCATACTTCCGGCTTTTGTTTGGGTGCCGGGGGTAAAACTCAGGCCCCCACGTTGTAGTGCAAGCATTTTACCCATGTGGGACTCTTTTTTTTTTTTTTTTTTTTTTTGTGGTTTTTCAAGACAGGGTTTCTCTGTATAGCCCCTGGCTGTCCTGGAACTCACTCTGTAGACCAGGCTGGCCTCGAACTCAGAAATCCACCTGCCTCTGCCTCCCAAGTGCTGGGATTAAAGGCGCGCGCCACCACCGCCCGGCTCATGTGTGACATCTTAACCCCCTAAGCTGTTGGTGGTTTGTTACAGGAGCCATGGATCTCACAGGGTGGCCCCAATGGAGCTGACTTAGGCTGGGTACTCTGGTGTTCCATTTGTGTGATGGGTGATCTTGTCTTCATGGGATTGTTGGAAAGGATCCATAGCTGTCATAAACCCTCACTAGGTTTGGAGGCCGGTCTCCTTCACTGCTTGGCTCCCAATAGATACATTATTCCTGTGTCACATGGGAGCCGAGGCTCAGTTTGCCTCTCTGCCTTTCCTGGGGGCTGGCTTCTTTATGCCCCCAGGACTCAGTCATCAGTGTCTGGACAGAGCCCCCAATTCTGTCACCCTTCTCCCCCGCAAATGGACAAGGTAGCTTCTCCTGGTACTTTAGAAGCCCATTCTTAGCTGCTGTGACTTGGAGGTTGTAGGAGTGCCTGTTAGTTGCTCACACAGTGGTAACTTGGTCCCTAGAATTGAAAAGAGGTGGAGCTAGGGAAGACTGCAGGTCCTTGGATTCCTAGCCTGTTTCTCCAGTGGCTTAGTATCTATGATGGTTTGTATATACTTGGCCCAGGGAGTGGCACTATTATAATGTGTGGCCCTGTTGGAGTGGGTGTGGCCTTGGAGTGGGTGTGGCCTTGTTGGAGTGAGTGTGGCCTTGTTGGAGTAGGTGTGTCACTGTGGGTGTGGGCTTAAGATCCTCAGCCCAGCTGTCTGAAAGTCAGTATTCTGTTACCAGCCTTCAGATGAAGATGTAGAACTCTCAGCTCCTCCTACACCATGCCTGCCTGGATGCTGCCATGCTCCTGCCTTGATGATAATGGACTGAACCTCTGAACCTGTAAGCCAGCCCTAATTAAACGTTGTCCTTTATAAGAGTTGCCTAAGTCATGGTGTCTGTTCACAGCAGTAAAACCCTAACTAAGACAATACCCTTCTGGGGTGCTGCTATAGGGCCCATAGGCAGGGGGACAGGCAAATGCCAGCGGGCATAGCTTTCTTTGCTGCAGTGTGCTTCCATTTCAGAGATGCACACCCATGTCTGGTAGGATAAACTCAGGGGTGCTTTCCACGTGGCCAGCAGCCCTGGGCTGCACATGGTTCCCTGCCGTGGATCCTTCTGCTCCTGCTGACGGGCATCTCCCTTTTACTGACAGTCTGGAGGATCTAATGGGTTTCAAACCTGCCCAGAAGCAGGAACAGGATAACGCTGCTCCCCACAGTAGACTAGCATGGAATCTATGCACAAGATGTAGTCAGTATTAGCTGTTGGGGATGAAGGTGCTGTCAGCCTTTGTGGGTGCTTGCTGCTTTCTCAGGATCTATGACACTTTCTGGGACACAGTGGACAGTCAGGACACGTTTATTGGTAAATTAGGAGGTGATTCGTGATTAGAAACATGGCAAAATCTTATTGTGTGTATGTGTGATTACAAAATTACCCACATCAACCCCATTCTTTCCTGCCTACACATAAATATGACTAAAGAAAGAATTAAAAATTAAAACAGAGAGGTTGGTGAGGTCTGAGTTGCTGACCTCAGGTGATTGTCTTTCTGGATCTTCAGACATTGGTCTTTTCGAGCATTTATTCAATAAATAGATTGTATTTGAAATAAATAAGAAAATGATGTAGGGTTTATTTGGGAGCCCGTGGCATTGTGTGGAGGACAGTGATAGTAAGACCCTGCAAGTCCTTGTGGTATTCACCCCTCTACTGTGAACTTGCAAACACCCTGCTTTCAGTAGCCTCACCAGGTTCACGTGGTTTGGATTCTGAGGGGCCACTCACAGCCCCTGAGATCTGCCTATGGATGACATTCTGACAGCCACAGTAAAGCTGTAGGACCAAGGTGGCAACCTGGGATTTTAACCCATGAGCAAGCAAGAAATAGTCTCAGCTCTTTCAGTGACAACCCCTCTCCCCTCCATCCCATGCTGATGGAGTACCTTCCTGACCACAGTCTGACAAATACCCTCCAACAGCAGAGGTAAGAACAAAGACCCCTGATGTCTTCAGGGGTGCTCCATGACCCGTAGGACACAAATGACAACTGTACCACAGAAGTGTTCAGCTGTACACGGTGATTACTGTGCATATGCTTAGAAGACATTCTGGGGGTGGTCTTAAACCTGCTAAACAAACAGTCCTAGCTGCCTCTTAAAGCAATTTCAGCCAGGAAACAAGAAGGAGGCAGGCAGTAGCTGTGTGTGCTAGGGACAGAGGGCACTGGATGTGTCCGAGTCCTGCACAATGTAAAGGTATTTCCGCCATTTTGTAGGTAAAGCCTACTAAGACATGGGGAATCTCAACACAGCTGCCTTCTCTCCTCCCTTTCTGTTTCTCCCAGTGTCTTAACATACTTCAAGTATGTTCTACTTACAAATACCCAGGCCCATTTGGAGGACACATTGCCAACAAGGCCCCTGGAAGACTCCCGCCTTACCTTGTCCATATCTTAACCATGCCTTTGGATAAACCCTCACATGATGTAAAGGACTGGGGTGACACCTTGGGGAAAGTGGGCTGTACCCAAGAAGCCAGGCTCCTCTCAAGCATCTGTGGTCAGAACACCGACTTCTCTCTCTGGAATCTTTTTAGCAGATTCTGGAATTTGAGAAACCGATTCAGTTCCTGACTCAAATGCATGTTTGGGACAATATGCCCCCTTTGGTCAGTGGTTTGCAGAAACCACTTATTTTGGTGTGTGTGTGTGTGTGTGTGTGTGTGTGTGTGTGTGTGTGTGTGATCACTTCCCACACAGGCTCCAGATACCTGGATCCTTTTCCTTGTATTGATGATTGATTGATGATTGATTGATGATTGTCTGCTGGCCTCAGACTTTAAGTTGTCCTGTCTTGGCACCACCGTGCTTGGCTATCGATGTGCTCTCTGTGTGTAGGAATGATGTGTGCTGTGGCTCTCCTTTCCATGGTAGCTTCTTCATTCTCTTATTACCACCTGATATAGGAAACCTTGGGCGAATGTCAAAGTCAAGGGACTCTGTGGCACTAACCCAGCCTTACCCCAGGTGAGGCTAGGAGGCCATACCCATGTCTAGAGCCCCAGGGAACCCCTTAGCAGAGGGGAGACTCCTGTCCCCTGGAGGAAGAAACCATTCTCTGTCAATACTAGGGAATGAACTGCGGATATCACCCATACTGGGCCAGTGTTCCTTGGGTGAGCTATGTGCCCAGCTTTCTCATTTTGCTCCATGGCACTGAGTGATCTGAGGACCTCAGAAGAGCCAGATAGGAAGAGTGGAGGCAGGTGGTGCTTCTTCCTTCTGGGACAAGAAAGGGTGTATGGCGGGTGGTTTTCCTTCTGAGTTTCTGCACCTCTAGATTAGTCACCTCTTGTATGCTAGGCCCAGACTACCCCATCACAAGCGCCTGATATATTAGAGCTGAAATGATTCCTGTTCTCATGAAAAAGGACATGCTGAACGTTCTCAAGAGCCTGGCTAGGCTGGAAAGACAGGGTTACAGGACCTCAGAGAGGCAGAGAGCTTGCTGGGAAGTGGGTCACTACACATAAATACTGGTCGCTGGTATAGTGACCATATATAGTGACCATCAGCTTGCATGGTCTCCATCCTCATCATCCCCTGCCCAGCCCCTCCCACGGACTCCCAGAATGAAGGAGTGGATATACCTTGTCAGAGCTCTAGATACATTCTAGAGTCCTGGAGCAAGGAAGCCTGAGTCAGAGGCAGCCTCCTTCTACTCCAACCTGCAGGAGGACCCAACTGACCCCTAAGAGGAGACCCACCCAGCCTGTGCTTCCGGCTCCATTAGCAGATGAGGTTACAGAATGACTGGCTTAAATGCTCTTGGTCACTCAGTGGCCCTGGTGCAGAGCAGGGCTCTACGTTTTGTCTCCATGGATCCCACAGCCTCAGGTCTTGCACAGCAGTGACTGTGGTATCTTTGTTACATTGTATAACGTCAGATGCATAATAACTACTCAGTCTCCTAGCTCCCTGTGCACAATGGGTAGGAAACAGAATGCAAATGCCATGATACAATACAAAGATACATCCTTAGCTCTTGCTTGGCTGTCTTAGAGTTGGAGGGTGCCGGGCTTCTCAAAGAATCACTAGGAAGTCTGAGAACCTTAGAACCAAAGATCATTTCTATAAATTAATAGAAAAGGTGGGTAGCTGACAAGAGCCTACATAGGTGCCTGAGTGCGTGCACACACACACACATGTGTGTGTGTATGTGTGTATGTATTGTGCATGTGTGTATATGTGTGTGTACGTGCATGTGTGTGTATCACATATTTAAACTGATAGCATAGTATTTCTCTGTCTTGTTCCCTAATGGCCAGCCCCATTAGGACAAGGATCTCTTTGTCCCTTACCTCAGTTCACTGTGCAGGTGTGATGAACTAATTTTCTAGCCTCTCACAACCAGAAAGACAGACATTCCTTGGCCCAACAGCTGGGAGTTGGGAGATCCGGAAAAGCAGACAGTGCCAGCCCAAATCCCTGGCCAAAGCTGGGAGACCAAGAGGTACTAGATGCCTATTTATCTTTGGTCCTTTCATGGGGTGGAAGGTTCTGGCAGGAGCTGGGATGAGGCCATTTACACATAGGGAGACAGATGCCACTGAACCTCAGGGAAAGAGGAGCCTGGGATCTCTCCAGCCCCTGTGACAGGTACCCTGCCAGAATGCTTCATAGAACAGGATCCTGGGACAGCCAGACAATTAAGATGGTTGATTTCATAATTCAACAGCTAGCTATTTTTGCTTATTAAAAAATTGCAATTCAAAACACCAATAGAAAGTTGCATATTAAAATTACAGACTGGTTCCTTTAAAGATACAGGGAGCAGAACTCAGGGCAAATAAAGCCATCCAAGGGCCACAGGGAGGAAGGACGGCAGCTGGAGAAGCATGCTCTCCCTTTGCCTAGGCTCAATGCATTGGTGGTCTTCAGGCCTCACCTGCCGCAGGAGGGGGGCATGTGTGCCTTCTTCATCCATCTTCTGACATTTAGTAGATCCCTGCTGTGTGCTCAATGCTGTGCCTGGCCCCTGGGACACATCAATGGACCAGAAAAGGCCTTTCTCTAGGGAAGTCCTGATGTAGCAGAGGAACAGAGTCAGGAGATGACTGTGGGCTGTAACACATGACCCACAGACACCAAGGTTGTGCTGGAGAAAATCAGAGAGGGGGTTAGGGGATGGAAGTGGGCAGTGTGGACAACACAGGACTCCCAAGAAGATGAGTTCATGATAAGCCCTGGAAAAGAAGGGGGAATAGACAGACAGACAGGACAGAACAGGGCTGCCCCTAGGAAGAACTGAAGGAGACTATAGGACCGATTTCAGAAGTGACACAGCTCTGAGCTTTGTTCTGGGCACAGGGAGGTGGTTTTGTCTAAATTTGGTTTTCAGCAGAAACTGATCTGCTCCCACCTTAAAAAGGGCCAGAGCCGGGGATGGATGCTTTGGGCAGTTGAAGGCGACAATGAGCTTGCTTGCGGCTGTTGAAACTGGGAGCTGAGCAGTAGTCAGCTTGAGAAACGTAGTTGTATTGAAACAAGGGGTACTAAGGCAGGGCTGGGAACATTTATGAAATGCCTACTGTATACCCAGCAGGTACCAGGGAAGAGTGGCCTTGTGAGACAGTTTAGAGCTTTAGTTCTTTCCTGTTAGTGTCTGCAAGGACAAAGGTTGGCTTCTGTGGATGCAGGATTTAGTGGGACTGGGGCTGGGGCAGGAAAGAGGGCAGGAGACCAGGTTACCCTGCTTTGTGGGATAGCATGGAAGGATGTGGTCAAGACTGTGTGCCTACTATGTGTTCTCTGTAGCCAGCAGCCACACACTAACTTAGCTGACCTCCTGGCCACCCTGTTTCAGATGGGGAATGGTCATCAGGACAGAAGAGCCCGAGGCATGACAGGCTGGGGAGCCAGCAGAAGAGCATTTGAATGGGGTTTGCAGAAGTCCAGGCTAGGATTGTGATGGTGATCTTGTACCTTTAGCCACCTTTTCAGATGAGGACTGCACTGGCAAGCAGGAGTCAGAGGGTCTCCTGGAGTGCTCAGGGAATAAAAGTGACTTGTCCAGGGTTGCATAGTGTTTCTGGGCCCTACAGTACTGTAGCAGATAATTGTAACATTGTATCTTAGTTGGGCACCAGCTGGGGTGAGGTAATTTGTCAGTTCCCGTTTACTCTGAGGACAGTTTCCAGGCCCCTACCTGAGCTATGGCAGGAGAAACTGGTGATCCTTGGAGCCAATTCTGTTCTATCTTCCATTACTGGGAGGGAGGGGTTTTCCCCCTTGTATTAGAAAGTTCTGGGCTGGGGTCTCTAGAAGAAAGCAACAGGCCACACAAGTGGATTTATTTAACACATCTTATGTGACAGCCGGCAGAAGGGAAATCCAAAAGACAGGGTACCCGTGGCTCAGTGATCTAAGGGTCAGGCAGAGGACTTATGGCTGGCCCCAGACCTGGGATTCACTAGGGACTTGGCCTGCCTGGCAGGTTTTCCTGTGGCCTTGGGGCTGAGAGTCTGCTGTTTCTGGGTGCACACGCCTCATCCAGAGATAGCCTGTTTGTTTCAGGAGGTGAGGGAAAAAAGAAGATGAGAGACCTTAGAGCCTCATCTCTGTTATCTGGGATCACACATCCTGAACCCCATCTCAAAGAGGTGGCATTTGGCAGGGAAACTGCCTCTGACCTGTGATCTGAAACACATTTGTGAGGGTTTCTGGGGTCCCCCCAATGGGTGACCCGGTAACCCAAAAAGCCAGGCTTCCCTCAGATCCATTCCTCTGCTCTTCCCCTCAGCGCTCTCTCTCTCTCTCTCTCTCTCTCTGGCTCTGCTAGGCTCCCCACTTTCTCCCAGGTATGCTGGACTCAAAGACAGAAGGAATGACCAGGGACCTGCTGTAGCTGCAGAAATAACCCAATACCTGCTTGGAGGTGGCAGGGAGATCAAAGGGAACAACCCTAACAAATAGAATAAAGATGATATAAATCCAGACAGAAAAGGACCACTCTCTGGGGCAACAGAAAGCTGAGCAATACTTAGCTCATTCAGTTTCCTCTTCCAGTTCAAACAGGATCAGAGACCAGATCTCCCCTTGGCTCCCCTGGGCCCAGCACCTCACCTAAGAGATGTGAAAAGACTCTCCCACCTCTTGGAGATGCAAAGATAAAATGGAATGAAGGTATCTGCCCTGGGGTGTGGGGTACTCCTGAGGTGGTTCCAGCTGTGTGGCCTCAGACAAGTTGCTCACAGTCTCTGAGCCTTAGTTTTCTCATTTGTGGAATGAGAACCTTACTGGGAGATCCTGGCCTCTTGTCAGGTCAGGCGTGTCTCTCCCATGTCCTGGAACATGGCTAAAATGGGAGGTTTATAGAAACTTACTATATAGTGATGTTTGGGGTTTGGGGGAAGCGGGTAGTTGCTGAATTGGCATCAGGTTAGGAGTTTCTGTTGGGCAACTCTGAGCGTATTTCTACAAGCTCTGGTCTCGTATTCACACCCTGGCAGCTCCAAGGCATCTTTACTTAACCCCTCTTCCCTCCCTGGTTTCAATTGTCCTGGTCATATTTGTACGCTTTCCTACCACAGGGCCTTTGTTCCAGCTGTTCTTGTTGCCTGGCAACCTCCCACAGTTCTCCCGACTGCTTCCGGATTCTCCATCAGCGGCCTCCAGAGGTCCCTCTACAAGCCCAGTCTGAAACTAGTTCCTCCATCTTGACCGCGTCAATGTCCCTTTGGCTTTGGGGTCCCTGTTTGGTTCTGCGTGTGATAGTGGAGGCTGGTGGTACAGCCTCAGTGGCTAAGCAAACAGCCCAGAGTGTTAGGCTGTACCCCACTCAGTTCAGCCCCCGTGTGTGTCACTGGGATCCAT
>JANHMN010000023.1:40147133-40161272 GCA_030674055.1 Rhabdomys pumilio | reverse complement strand
CTCTCTCTCTCTCTCTCTCTCTCTCTCTCTCTCTCTCTCTCTCTCTGTCACTCCGTCACTCCGTCATCAAGTTATTTGTTCATTCAACAAACACAGTTGAGAGTTTGTAGTTCCACTTCAGAGAAGTCGGCCAACTAAGACCGGGCATGTCAGCCTGGTTTGCTCCATGAGCTCATGTAAGCCCCTTGCTCTTCTTGGACCCCGTTCCCTCTTCTAGCACAGGGAGATGGGGCTTGGCGGACATGGGAAGGCTTGCTGCCTTGTCAGATGTGTGGGCTGCTATTTTGGTGGGGAGACCAGCCGTCATGTGCAGAGATGGGGACTCTCCCGGTAGTCTCTGGAGCGGGCCCCCTTGTCCTCTGTGAACGGGGAACTGCAGGGGTGCAGACTCTGAGAAGCAAGCCGTGAAATCTGGGCGCACGCAGAGCCACAGAGCAAGAGCTGGGTGGATGCGGAGGGGCCTTTGATGGGCTTTTGGGCTGCGTAATTAACTGTAACCGAAATATTATTTGATCTTTTATGTGGAAAATCAAATTGTGTTGTGTCAGACGGGCATAAATACACCACGGTTTGCGCTGCTGGGCCCTCCCCGCCGGCGGCCCCCCCGCCCCTCCGCCATGGAAACACAATTCTCGCCTTTTAAACTCGCCTTTGTCTGGCCCTGAAAGGCTACATTGTCCAGAGAAAGAGCAGGCAGGGTTGGGGCCCAGAATGGGGCTGCAGAGGGGTCCAGCCCCAGACAGGGCTGCTGGGGCGAAGCCTCTGTAGCTTCCCTCCCTGGTCTGGGCAACCTTGGGCAAAGAGCCTCATTTTTCCCCCTGGGTCCTGAGGCCCGGGCCCTTGTCCTCCTTGGAGAAAGCTATTATGGGGGCAGCCCCCCCCCCCCCCCCGTTCTGAAAGTAGTTTGACATGCTAGCTGCTACTTTCACACACGTGATGAAGCTCAGCAGGTGACCTGGGTACTGTAGGTCACTCCTCCCTGGAAGCAAGGGAAGGAGAGGAAGGTAGGGGAAAGGGGAGGGGAGGGAGGGGGGGATAGAGCCTAGAATCTGGAACAGGGGTGGGCTCAAGTTACATCAGGGCTACTTGATGGCCTCACTGGGCCTCAGTTTCCCCTAAAGGCATCCTCTAACACACAATAATATTGCCTCTCTAGGGCTGTACCTTGCCAGGTTTTTGATGAAATATTTGTAGTGCTGGAGATGGATCCAGAGACCTCAGCCTAGTGAAACAGGCACTGTGCCCCAGGGGCATTCTGGTCCTGTGGGGATCTTTGCTGACTCGGCAGAACTTACTTTTTTAGAGGTTTCGGATCCCTCCTCTGTTTTCTCCTGCATCTTCACTTAGCACCTTTCTATTCTCTGTCGGGAGCCCAGGAAGCTCTCAGATGTAGCTTCACAGGGCCTGTGACAGCACCAGGCACACACTGTGAAGCCTGGAGTGGGGAGCTGCATTTGCACCCCATCACACTCTGGCTCCAAGACCCAGGCTCTTCTACAACCCCAAGACAGATGTCTCATTCCTCCCCCAGTCCTCCCACCCACCTACTACAGGAAAAACCGGGACTGGGGCTGGAGGAATCTGAGATGGCCTAGTGAAAACACCGTGAGCTGGAGCCAGGCCAAACCAAACATCCTGGAATTAAAAAAATAAACATGGGAGAAAGAGAGAGGGAGGGAGTGGGGAGGGAGGGAGAGGGTGATTGTCTGAACCTGCAATTCTGATTTCAGCGATCTAGGGGCCTTCTGTAGCTCTCTCTGTTGGGGGTGCCAGGCTTTTACAGATTTCAAAGGGAATGGAGGCCAGTGGTGTGGGGACACCTTCACAAGTCCCAGAAGGAAATTGAGCCTAGCTCACACCTATATCTGAAAGCTCAGCATCAACTAGTACTAGCTGGTTATGGTGGGGTGGGAACTCCAGGTACCCAGCATCTTCCTGGTGCTCTGCAGAGCCCGCTCTCCTGGGCTCCTTGTCTGCTCGGAATACCTCCTAAGTTGTATGTGGTGACCCTACAGCACCGAGGTGGGAATCTAGATTTTATGTGTGCATGGAATTCTTCTAAAAGTTTGTTTTGGGGGTCTGGAGAGATGTCTTAGCAGTTAAGAGAGCTTGCAGAAGACCTGTCCCCAGCACCTGCATGACAGCTCACAACCCTCTATAATTCCAGTTTCAAGGGATCTGATGCCCTCTTCTGGCCTCCATGGGTGTTACACACACATGGTGTACACACATATTTGCAGGCAAAATGCACATACATGCAAGATAAAATAAACAAATTTAAAAATAACCTTTGAAAAATTTAAGATAAAGGTTCTTTTGGGGGGCCATTGAGATGGTTCAATTGCCATCAAAAGAGAACTCCCAAAAGTTGTCCCCTGGCTTCCACAGGTGACCTGTGAAATGAGTGTTTCTGTAGGTGTGCCATGCAAACACACACACACACACACACACACACACTAAATGAATTAATTACATTTTAATATATTGCTTGGGCTGCACAGATGGTTCAATGGTTAAGAGTACTGGCTGCTCTTCCAGAGGACCAAGGTTTGATTCCCTGCACCTATCTGGAATCATTCCATCAGGGCTACCTGATGGCCTCTCTGGTCCTCAGTTTCCCCTAAAGGCAACCTCTAACACACAATAATGTCTCAAATCCCTCTGTAACTCCAGTTCCAGGGGCTCCAACACCCTCTTCTGACCTCTCTAGGTACCAGACACACATGTGGTGTACAGCCATGCACGCATGTCAAACACCCATACATACAAAATAAAAATAAAAGCTTTAGAAAAGAATCCTCTGGATTCCAAAGGAAATCAAATCCTTTCTAATTAGCTAAGAGAACTGGGCTCTGAGGCTCCTGAGAAGGGATGAGTCAGTTTAGAACAGAGAGAAACCGAGGCACCAGGAGAATGCTGAGGTTCTGGTGGGTCAGGCCCGTCAGGGACACAGGAGCTAAAGTCTACAAAACTCACAGTGTGACAGGATCCTGAGTCCCCAGAAAAAAACTGTGGCAACCTGGCAGCTCAAAGTTAGCCTGGGACTGCCTGCCATCAGATGATATCTGGGAGGTCCCCAGTATCCTCAGCTAAGCTTCCCACTGTCCCTGAGAAGCCAGCTCCAGGGGAGCAGACACCTGGTGTTATCACTCTGCATTGTCCTACAGATCTTCTCCTCTGGGTCCTGCAGCACTGGTGGGTGGAGGCTTCCAACACGTCCATTCCTGGGGCTCTGCAGGCAGTACTTCTGGTGTTTTTTAAGGGTTGCTCCCTTCTGAGTCAGGAGAGGCACAGCATCGGCACGTACTCACACCTATGAACTATCTGGGCCAGCAGAGGTGAAGATTCCTGGCCTTTTGCTGCAGCTATACAAGTCAGAGAGTCTAGGCTGCCCTTGGCAACTGGCCTCTTCTCAGATATCTGGGGGTAGGGTGGTGGTGACAGGGTTCATTGTTGGGCAACTCTCGTATGCTTCTGTGCAGGTCTGAGGTGGACAGACATCAACAACCTCAGTTGCTCTTCACGTTTTCTTTTGAGGCAGGGTCTCACTGAACCTGGAGTTCCCGAATCCAGCCAGACTGTCTAGCAGTGAGCCATAGGGAGCCAGCCCCCGTCTCCACCTCCCCAGTGCCTTGTTTCTAAAATAAGGGTGTTAATTTGGGGATGAACACTCATAGGTATGGATGGGGGAGAAATCAAACCAGCACACAAAGCCGTGATCCCCAGAAAAGCTGTCGCAGATCATTGATAAGACCCAGAGAGGTGTAACAACTTGCCCCAGGTCACACAGCAAGTGAATGAGAGAGACAAGACCCAGACTAAGGTTTCTAAACTCCAGATTTGTGGGTTGCGAGGACAGAAGTCAGGGTCTTCTTTCTGAAGTCCAACCTAAGAGCTTCTGCATGGGTGGGCATCATTTACCTTCAGTTTCAGTGATGAGCTCAGAAGGCTCCTCCAGGATGCATTCTGGGGTCTCCACCATGGTCCCCTCTGCTCCCACATGGAGACACACCTTAGCTCTGTTCCTCTGACTGATGGTTCTCTGAGGACCATCACAACAGAGGAGACACTCGGAGGTGGTTGGGGCAGGGGGTGAGCCACTTGTCTCTCTTTCTCAGAGCCTGGCACCTGTTCACACAGCCTGATGGATAAATCTAGTTCAATTGCCCAGCAGGAAGAAAGTACTTATTCCCAAAGCTGGGGCTGGGGCGGGGAGGTGGGTATTGGGAAAAGTCCACTCTGAGAGTGGGCTGTCTACAAAATGCATGTCTGTAGGCTTAGTGACTGCATCTCCAGCAATAGGGTAGGCAGGCAGGACTGGGGGCCACCTGGGGCCTCCCCGACCACCACTGTGGTTTACTCTCCTGCCTCGGCCTGGCTCTGTTTTTCTTTCTTGGGTATAATTATTTTACTGTCACTGTTACCTGTACTACAAACTCCCAGAACTTGGCTTAAAACAGCAGCCCCCCAAGGACCCACTGTTTGAACAGGGCTGGGGGGTACAGTTCCCCCTAGTTAGGCAATGGCTGAGGTTTTAAGTGACCTTGGGCTAGAGTGCAGCTTTTTTCTCTGCAGGAGACCAGGCTGTAAGTGCAAGTGTGAGTTTTCCCAGAGGTAAGGCTTCCTGAAGGGTGAGCCCTTTGCAGCTCCTGATTAGTTAGGATGTCATAAGGACCCACCCAGGTTCAGAGGCGAGGACAAAGGCTCAGACTGGTCCTCGTGATGGAGTGGAGCACTGAGGTCAACAACAGAAGCCCACCTATTTGTTTACTGTCTGTCTCACTCACCACACGCCTCCAACTTCTGGACCGCTGCCCGGCAAACATTAGGTAGTTAATAAATTGCTGAGAATTAAAATGGTTTGCTGGAAAGAGGTACAGATAGAATCAAAGACACAAAAGTAGAGGGAGGGGAGGGGTTTCCGTACAACAGTGCAGAGACTAGAAGTGGGTGATGTACGGGGCAGCTTGGTTAGGGCCTGGCAGAGGGCAGCTGACATTCAGCCAATCAGAGGCCAAGAAACCTGGAGGCCTAGGAACAGCCTATGCCACACGCTTTTGCAGCCTCAGACTGGAGATCAAGATCAACGCCAGTGAAGGCTTTGTCCAGCAGGGCCCAGCTGACAGCTATGGCTGTGGCCAGCAGGAGCCTGCCCTGCTGTGGTGAGTGGAGGGACAGGCTGCCGCCCTGAGCAGCAATTTCCCCAGGGTCACAGTAGCCACGAGGGAGAATAATGAGGGAGAGGAATGCAGGTGACATTTTTCTAAGAAGGAGTAATGTGGAGTTTTGAGCCAAACTGACTTACTGGGTTCAGGGCAAGATGAGGACTCACTTTTAGAGATCACTTGCTGGGTACCCGGGAGTGAGGTGGTTGCTTAGGCAACACTGCACCTGTCTGTCTGTTCTAGCCATCCTCCCTGGTCCTCCACAAGGGAGACTCCCACATCGATCCTATGTCTGAGTGGAATGGGGCTCCCCACCAGCAGGATGCCTCTGTCCAGGGGAAGGGATGATGGACAACTACCCAGCCCTTTCTATTTTCCTTTGAGAAAGTTGACCTGTCCCTCTGTCCATCTGTTACACAGTCTTACTTCTGACCTCTCCGTCAAGCTCTTGGGGTTCAGGGAGCTAAAAAGGACCGTGAGGGTAACTCTATAAGCAGCGGCTGTCCTGCCCACCAGGTCTTCTGGACCAAAGTCGGCTCTTCCCGCATGCCTGGCCCACGTGCAGGGCTCCGAAGCCAACAGGCAGCTAAGGCTCTGCCTTTAGATCCACCTGACCTCTTAAGGCAGGCCCTCGCCCACAGCCAAACTGAGGGGCAGATTCTGCGTCTCGGATTTGTTAGAAAGATTTCTACATGTAGAGTTGAGGGAGGAGTCTCAGGTTCTCTTGTCAAAGTAGCTGCCATGCCTCCCCACCTCCCCTCAGTGACTCTTGAATGGCTGAGCTACCTAAGCCTTCCCGCTTTCTTGCAGCCCCTAGGCTTCTCCCCCAACCATTCATAAGAGGCCTCTAGACTCTCCAACCTAATCTTGATCCTGTCTGCCTCCTCCCTACAGAGGCTACTGTCTGCTCTACCCTTGTGGCCTCAGGGGCCACACACACAGCCCACTTTCCCCACACACTGAGAGTCCTGGCCCTACCCACTACCCTGCCCCACCAACCTCTCCAACCCACTGTCTATCTCATGGCTGACCCTGCCTCTCCCTCAACCATAATTCATTCTCAATTACTGCCCATCTGGCCCGTGGCTAGCCCACTCTCACCCCAGTCTCAAGTCTAAATTTTATCTTCAATTTACAGATTGTTGGAACCTTCTTCCTCTTGATCCCCATCTGTCTCGCTGACCCTGCCTCCCCACTCATTGAACTCTCCCCTCTTGTCAGCGTCTTAGCATCCACCACAGATTTCAGTGTACCTGGAGGCTGGGCATGTGTTCATGCCATTTTGACAGGAGGCGGTGCCCTAAAGCAGGGTACTTTAGTCAGAGTTGTCTGAGGCAGGTTCTCTGGACTGCCATCTTGGAATTGGGACATTTGAACGATGAGACTCATATTCGTTGTGAGCTATATGGTGTTAGGGTTTGGAAATTTGACTACTTTATGGCAGAGGTCAGGGCCCGAGGTGAACCCTGAGTCTTGTCTCATAATGCAGTGGGTACAGTCCCTTAGAGTCAGACGTGGGGCTGGAAGGAAACAAGCCGCACCACATCCAACCTTGAATCTATGGGTGAAAAATGAGCAAGTCTGTGACCTAGGTTGTTGGGTTTTTGTTTTGTTTTGTTTTGTTTTGTTTGTTTTGTTTTTGACTGGGGTATTCCTAGACTAGAAAGAAACATGGCTACCAAGAAAGACACATCAGTGGTTGGCTTCTTTGAGATGTTCTCCCGCCCCGGGGAGATTGTGGTGCAGCTGTGGGCTGCACATTTCCAAGTCCCAAAGCATTCAACTCAAAGGGCCCGAGGGCCCAGTAGCTTTAAAGTCTCGGCCTATGCACTTGTCAAGGGATACTGATGAGGCTCGGTGTCTCACCCAAAATTTCTGTTATGAAAGAAAGCCAGGCTCAGCAGCACACGTTCCTCAGAGAACATCTCCAAGAGCCCTTCCTGGAACCTGCACATGGTAGAGTGAACCATTGTGGTTTTGCAGGACACATGCCTAATGGGGATCCTCTCAGTGGGTTGGACACCCAAAGACAGCTTGGACTCTAACAGGAAATCCTGAACCTGCCTCCCCCCACCCTGCCCCATAATGCCAGTTTACTATCAGACACACATGGGCGCATGCGCAGACCCAGAGCATGCAGTCAGTCAGGACGGGCTGGATACTGCACGTGCTACGGAACGCCATGGAGGGATTATCACGCACATGATTTTTGTAAAGGGGCCACGGTTGTTGGGGGAAGCCGTGCTAAACCCCGGTTGCTGCTCTTCCATGCTTCTTAGGCCACAAGGAGGGCTATCAAGTGCTCAGCTTCAGGCAGCCCCACGTACGTCATAGCTGAAGTGACTGTAGCTGTTCCATGTGCAGTCTGGGCAATTATATATCAGTCTTGGCTTTGGCTTTTCTGTTGCTGTTCATTCTTCACAGCCTGCGTGTACAATTTGAAAGTTGCCATTCTCACACACGGAGGAGAGTCGTGTGTGTGTGTGTGTGTGTGTGTGTGTGTGTGTGTGTGAGAGAGAGAGAGAGAGAGAGAGAGAGAGAGAGAGAGCCATCATTTATAAATGATTTAAAACGTTTTCAGTGATTACCACTTCAACCTCATTCCATGTAAAATAATACTCGGGAGAACATTCTAGAAATTAAACAAGGAGTCATTTGCTCCTCACACTTCTGATAGGAACTGTACAGAGAAGCTGACTGGAGATACTGTGCCCACCATGTACAGAACTCAGAGACGGCGGGAAAGAGGACAAGTGTGGGACTTGCAGCCAACTCTTGGGTCTTCTCCAGGAGGTTTCAAGAGAAACCACCGGTCAAACAGGGCTCAGGCCTCTAACCACAGCATCCCAACCTCTCCTTTAGTCTACACCTTGAACTGAGAGCAAGCCAATTCTTTGTCTACAGTCTATTTCCTCTTTCTGTAAACTACCAATATTGGATTACATCAGGAATGGTATGGTATTCACGGTGTGACTGATAGGTAATGTCTGCCAAGAGGGCTGTGGAGATTACCTATGTTGCAGGAAGTTCTTTGATTGATTAATAATGTCTGCTATGGGTGTGGGAAGTGGGTTAGTGGTACCTTAGCTGTTTCAGGACCAGACACTCTAAGTATGACTGAAGTTCTGAAGAGGCAGGGCATTTACCCTTTGCTTCTCAGAGACATCTTGATTTTGGAGAAAGCTTTGCTGAGGGCTCCTACCCTGGTCTGTCTCATTTCGAACACAGTAAGAGGTAGATGCCATCCAGTTTTCAGTATGAAGCCTTCAGCTTGTGGGGAGGGACTGGGGATTTCCTGTGACTTCCGCCCTAGTTTCAGTCTTTATCTTTCCAGGTTCACACAGCTCTAATTGTTATGAGTACCATGGCAAAATTAATAATCCTGTGGTTGGTTTATTACATTTAGTGAAATTATGTGCATGTGGTGTTTGCCAGGGGAGACACAGCGGACTCCTTAATCATGTAAAGATGATAATTTAGTTGTTACACTTGTTGAAATGATGGAATTAATTTCTTTTTAAAGTTTGCAAACTAGAGGAGGATGTGAAACACTAATTCAGCTAGACAAGCAAGCCTACAACAGACAGATCTTTTCAGCCAAACCTGGTGATGGAGGCACTGTGGGTCAGGGGAAATAGCCTGTCCAGGAAATGCAGACCATCCTGGAGCTGGGAGCAGGATGGTGAAGTGAACTGTGTGACTTCAGAGAGATTAATTTCCCTCTCTGGTCTTCATTTGTCAAATGAAGCAGATGAGTGTTTCTCAGCTCATGTCTTGCCCTAGGTTTCAAAGAGTCTTGTGGGGATAAAGGGGGAGGCGGGCAGGTGGGGGTTCTGTGAGAATGACAGTGTTAGTTTGGGGGTGTACTGGCTGGTTTTGTGTGTCAACTTGACACAAGCTGGAGTTATCACAGATTAAGGAGCCTCCCTTGAGGAAATGCCTCCATGAGATGCAGCTGTAAGGCATTTTCTCAATTAGTGATCAAGGGTGTGAGGACCCAGCCCATTGTAGGTGGTGCCATCCCTGGGCTGGTAGTCTTGGGTTCTACAAGAAAGCAAGTTGAGCAAGCCATGGAGAGCAAGGCAGTAAGCAGCACCCATCCATGGCCTCCGCATCAGCTCCTGCCTCCAGGTTCCTGCCCTGTGTGAATTCCTGCCCTGATTTCCTTTGGTGATGAACAGTGATGTAGAAGTGTAAGCTGAATAAACCCTTTCCTCCTCAACTTGCTTCTTGGTCATGATATTTTGTGCAGAAATATAGGCTCTGACTAAGACAAATTGGTACTAGCATAGTGGGATATTCCTGAGACAACCTGATCATGTTTTGGGGAGAACTGTGGAAGGACTTTGGAACTTTGGCTAGAGGAGCCATCAGTGTTAAGAGTTCTGTGGGATGTTTTATAGGAGCTTGGAAGATAATGTTGAGAACAGTGCAAACAATGGAGGCCTGACTTGTGAAATGTCAGGGAGATGCTTAAAGACTCCTTTTAGGGCTGTTGCTTTTTTGGTTGTAAAGATTCTGTGGTTCTGGTTAGCCAGGGCTGAAGAATCAGCTGTGATTAACAAAAATACCAGAACTACTAAAATGAAACCTTTGTGTTACTGGGACAATTGATGCTTATTAGCTGGAGCTAAGAAATTAGCAGTGATTAAGAAGAGACCAGCATCACTGAGGTGAAATCTTCTGGGAAGTGTTTTCTGACAGCACAAAGAAGGTGTGTTTCAGAGATAGCCAAGGTTGTACCTCATGCTGCAGCTGGACTTGGTGATGTCTGAGAGTCACCCAGGTGGTACTGGTTTTGAAGGCATGAAGGTGTCATGAAGAGCGGCTGAGGCTCGGCACTGTGAGAGGCCAGGGAAGGCCATTGGTGAAGGTGCAGCCTCAGTTGCAGTTGACAGCCCAGGACTGATGGAGTCATGAAAAGGAGCTGAGGCTTGTCACCATGAAGAGAGCCAGTGAGAGGCTATTGCTGAAGCCTAGTTGCAGCAGAAGACCTCAGTGTATTGGAGATGCCAGTACCATGGGATGATCACCAAGAACAGCAGCAGCAGTGGAGTGGATCAACCTGACCTTAGAGTGCTACAGAGGGCAGAGCTGGAGAAGTGACGCCAGCCCTTTAGAGGAGCCCAGAAGATTGTGAGTGGATCCCAGACATTGAATTTTTTTTTTTTTTTTTTTTTTTTGCTTTTGATTGTGACTGTGCCCTGGTATTGGTATTTTTCCCTCTTGAAGGAAGGAAGTATTTTAGTGGAGCCCACAGTTAAGAGACTTTGAATTGTAAAATGACTTTGAATTTGAAAAGAAGATTGGATATTTAAAAGGGATTGAAATTTTGGGATGTAAGAATTTGTAACGACTGTGGGACTTTTAAAGTTATTTAGTTCTTGGGGACGAATAAGGAAGTAAGGGCTGAGGCTTAATAGTGATGTGTTTTTACTGGCTGGTTTTGTGTGTTATCTTGACACAAGCTGGAATTATCACAGAGAAAGGAGCTTCAGTTGAGAAAATGCCTCCACGAGATGCAGCTGTAAGGCATTTTCTCAATTAGTGATCGAGGGTGGGAGGGCCCATTGTGGGTGGTGCCATCCCTGGGCTGGTGGTCCTGGGTTCTATAAGAAAGCAAGCTGAGCAAGCCATAAGAAGCAAGCCAGTAAGTAACATCCCTTCATGGCCTCTGCATCAGCTCCTGCTTCCTGACCTGTGAGTTTCTGTCCTGACTTCCTTTGGTGATGAACAGCAATGTGGAAGTGTAAGCTGAGTAAACCCTTTTCTCCACAACTTGCTTCTTGGTCATGATGTTTGTGCAGGAATAGAAACCCTGACTAAGACAGGGGAAGTGTGTCTGGATTCTCTTTTGGAGGACAGCGTCCTGGTTTTACCTTGAGCATCTCTCTTCAGTCCTTGTCAGGCTACCCCCCAGATCTAGAACAAATTGTCTAATATGGGATTGGCTAATGAAATCAGCAGATGGCTCTGGCTCTAGAGACTGGTAAGGTATAGTCACGTGACCCAGGTCTGGCCAATCAGAGCTGATTAACAGGCTCCTGGCATCTTGCCCAGAGCTTTCTAGAATGAGGTATCCCATTTCCTTTTGCGATGTCAAGGCAAGAGAGTGGACACTAAGACATGGAGGCGTCTTGGCCCTGACTTGGGAAGAACTATTCAACAAGAGAAGCAAAGTGGGCCATGGAACACACTTTCAGAGGCCTGGATGACTGAAGCCAGCTCTGGCAGTGACTTCAGGTTGAGTAGCCATGCAATATGCTGTGTGATCTGAAGGTTTCCCCGTGCGGGGCTGGGCCAGTGCTCCACAGGCACAGTGCTTGCTGTGTACTGAGGACCCATGTTCAATCCTCAGTACCCATGTCAAAAAGTAGGAAGAGACATCGTGAGCTATAACCCCAGTGCTGAGAAAGCAGAGATGGGAGGATCCTGGGGCTACTGTCCAGCTTTAGGGAAAGACCTGTACCGCAAAATAAGATGGGGTAGGTGAGATGGCTTGAAGGTAATGTCACTTGCTTCCAAGACTGATCACCTGGGCTGATCACCATAGACCCACATGATGGAGGGAGAGAACTCACTCCTGCAAGTTGTCCTTTGATCTCCACACGCATACATACATACTTACATGCAAACATACAAATACATTTATACATACATTCATACACACATGCACACATAAATACACATACATACACATATACATAATACACATAAATACGTGCATATACATACACACATATATCCATACATTTATACACACATACATATGCACATATACACACACGCATACATATACACATACATAAACATATATACACACCTACATGTATACATATATTTATACACACATACATACATACACATACATATATATAATACACACATACATAACATACATATACATATATACATTCTTGCACACATACATACAATACATAAGTACATACATGATACACAAATACATACATACACATGTACACATATATGCGTACATACACAGACACATATATACATACATACAACACACACATATATGATGCACAAATATACATATACACATACACAAGCACACATATGTGTACATATATGCATACATACATAAACATATACATACATACACACATACACACATATATACATGCTTATACACATGCATATGTGCATACATACACACATGCATACATACATGCATACATATACATATATAGATACATACTCATATACATACATACATACACGCACATACGTAGAGGCTGAAGTCACGGCTCAGCAGCTAAGAGCACTGGTGGTTTTCCAAAGGACCGGAGTTCACTTCCCAGCACTCATATCAGGAAGCTCTGAGCTGCCTATAAATCCACATGCAGCATTCTGTGACCTTTCCTCACCTCCATCCAGATACATCCATAGAGATGCAATAAAATAAAATAAATCCTGTAAATTATTTAATTAAAAATACGGTAGAGAGTAACTAGGAAGACTCCAATGCCAACCACCCGCCTCTTTGAACATCACAGACTTAACACTGCACAAGGACATGTGCATACGTACACATTTACATGCACACACACACACTTGCACAGACACAATATAAGACAATAAATGTCCGTATGATGAACTTCCGTGCAGTCGCCTGAGGGAGGTAGTTATTGGGCTTACACGAAGTCACCAGTGTGAGGTCCCTGAGGTGGTAGTTTTTGAGAAGAGGAAGAGAGACCCAGGCTGGCAGGCTTGTTCTCTCTCCACAGGGCCCTGTGTTGTGTCCTCACTGAGCTACGGTCCTCAGCTGTGCTTCTGGACACAGAACCCAACTCTGAACAGACTTACCCCATTATGAATAATTTATTCATATGCAGCCCCGAGACTATGTGGTCTCCAGGGACCTTTCAGCTATGTGCTTTAGATGACAAAAGGCGTGTGCATGCCCATGTGGCGCTGACATGTCCAGAAGGATAATTCCAAGTGGGTCTTGAAGGATTCATAGGAGTTTTACAGAGAAACAGAGCAAGCAGATGAGATTCTAGACAGAGGGAACATTGTGCAGAGATACTGGTGCTCTGGGAGGATGAGGTGAACCAACAGAGAGCCCCACAGGGAAGAGCTTCCAAGGTACAAAGAGTTGAGCTACAGAGGACATGGTTCTGGGCAGCCTTGAACTTACATCTTTGAGCAGGAGAGTACAGGCCTCACGGAGGACTGTTTGCCTGAACAGTTCTGGTAGATGGACTCTTCACTCTGGGTGGCTATGCTGAAAATGTCTGGTTCTCTGCCAAGGAGAATGGACTCTCGGCCCCCAGAGCCTGCATTCCAGAGTCGGCTATCCACCATTCCCAGCTCTGGAATCTGAGCTCCAAGTTGAGGAGGCGCCCAGCAGAGGCTACAGGGAAGAAATTGAGAGGACAGGAAAGGGCTTCCCCAGGCTAGTCGGATGTAATTGGATTTGGTCTACAGTTGTCACTCTACTTCCCAGAAGAAACCAAGCTTTTCCCACTGTGCGAGGACTCGGAATCAAAAAATAGGATGGACAGAGACTTCTCAAGTTCTGAGCTGTGGTTCCCTGCTCCCCAAGTCCGTGAGCACTTGGGGCTCTGCTGTGTGAGTCCTGCCCTTCCTTGTCTCTCCTGACCAAGGGTGGATGGGAGCGGTGGCCATGACTGGGGAGCACACTGGTGTAAACTGCGCACTTACTATGAACAGGCACAGGCTGGCTGCTTCACAGATGCATCCACACACAATTCCCCGCCCCCAAAGAAAGCCAGAGAGGTGGAGACTTCAGTTGACAGAGAAGGAGGCCCACAGAGGTGGGGTCACCTGCCTAAGATGTCAGCTGGAAAAAGGAGGAAGAGGAGGAGGAGAAGAAGGAAGGGAAGGAGGAGGAGGAGGGAGAGGGGGAGAAGGAGGAGAAGGAGAAGGAGGAGGAGAAGGAGGAGGAGGAGGAGGAGGAGGAGGAGGAGGAGGAGGAGGAGGAGGAGGA
>JANHMN010000023.1:40132201-40147123 GCA_030674055.1 Rhabdomys pumilio | reverse complement strand
GAGGAGGAGGAGGAGGAGGAGGAGGAGGAGGAGGAGGAGGAGGAGGAAAGGCTGTAGCCCACAAAACATGGCAGGAATGAGGAAGAGGAAAATGATGAGATGGTGAGAGAGGGAAGAGAAAGAGGGGGAAGAAGAGGAGGAAGAAGAAGGAAAGAAGGAGGGAGAGGAGAAGGAGGAAGAAGAGGAGGAAGAGTGGGAGAAGAAGGAAGAAGAGGAAGAGGATGAAGAGGAAGAGGATGAAAAAGAGGAGGATGAAGAGGAAGAGGATGAAAAAGAGGAGGGGGAGGAGGGAGAGGAGGAGGATGAAGAGGAAGAGGATGAAAAAGAGGAGGAGGAGGAGGATGAAGAGGAAGAGGATGAAAAGGAGGAGGAGGAGGAGGAGGGAGAGGAGGAGGAGGAGGAAGCAGCTATTTTCTTCCAGAGGCTATGGAGCATGAACAAGTACTCTAAGACTGTTCTCTAAAGAGGATGGAGGGTGTGCAGGAATGAAGAACATCAGGAAGAAGGTGACAAAAGTGTGGCAGAGACTCAGGGCATGATGTCCCCTTCAGAGCACACCTGCAATGACCTCTTTCCCATATGCCCCACCTCTTAACGGTTTCACTGCCTGCATCAGTCCCCAACCCCGCCTCTCAGCCTTCAATACATGGCCTTTGGGGACATTAATGTTCACTCTCACCATGATTACAGGGCCACTCAGATGCTAGGGAGGCCACAAGGCAGGAAACCTGGTGTCACAGACCGCTGTGCCCCACGCTTGGGGTCCAAAATGTTGTGGCCCGCTCTGTCAATGTTGGAACCTGCCCTGCCAAAGGCCTTGGGGCTAAATTGTTAGAGTACACACTGCCCCAGTCTGCTCCAGTCCACGGGTCGGGGTTCAGCAAGAGAGTGAGTGAGGACGGACTCGAAAAATGGAGACCAGACAGAGTGTGATTCAATCCCATTTATTCTTCAGTCTCTCTTCTTCTCTCCCAGTCCCTAGTTCCTATTCCCTAGTTCCTAGTACCAAGTCTCAAGTCCTAATCCCAGTTCCTTCTTGCTAGTTCTTTCCCAGTTCCAAGTTTCAAGTACTCTCTTCTGTCTGCCTCTCACCTTTTATATGTCTCACTTCTAAGTCATGCCTTTAAGTCACACCCTTAAGCCGTGTCTCTAAATCACACCTTTAAGTCACACCTTTAAGTCTCACACCTTTAAGTCTCACACACCCAAGGGAAAATCCTGGGTATCTAAAACAAGAAGTTATCAGAGTGTGCTCAGCTGTTGTAGGCTGTTGTAAACAAGTCTCTTGTCAGGGTATATGGCTCACAAGATGGCTGCAAGGATGATAGTCGCCTTCTGTCGGCTCCCCACAACCTGGCTCTTGGGTAACAGGGGAATCTTGCTACAACTTGAAGGGATGCAGGCTGGGTGTGTGCTGAGTACCTGGCTGTGGGATGGCTGGGTTCTCAGAGCTGAAGCATTCCCTCCTGGACTCAGGAAGTAAGGGAGCTTGGGGATCACAGGCAGGGCCTTCCCCAAAGATATGAAGACAGCAAACTGGTGCTCAGGGTAAGAGACTCTTCACTGGAACACTTTTTGTTTTTGATTTTAAGGAGCCATGGTGGAGAGGCTTTGAACTTCTAAACTGATTTTAGGATTTTAGAGACTTCGGGGTTTGAAAGAGACTTTGAGTATTTTAAAGATACGGAAGTTTTGGAGTATTTGAAATTTTAAGAACTGTAGGGCTTTTAATGTTATTCACGCTTTACATTGTAATGTTAACATGAGCTCTTGGGGGATAAACAAGAAAGGAAAGGTTATAGTTTGATAATGATGTGTTTGCGTCTCCAGTCAACGAGGGGTCAGTTATATTAGTTAGTTCTATGTCAACTTGACGCAGCTAGAGTCATTTGGGAAGAGGGAAAATGCCTCCCTAAGACTGGCCTGTGGATAAATCTGTAGTGCATTTACTTGGTGCAGATGGGACCAGCACACTGTGGACAGAGCCACTCCTGGTCTGGTGTCCTTGGGTTCTATTCTTAAGAGAGTTGAGTGTGAGAGGGAAGCCTAGTGGTTTGTGACTACTGGCTAGAGCTGCTCCAGGCAGGAGGACAGATGTCTGCATCCTCTGGCAGTGAGTGTGCGTAGTGTGTGCACACTTAGATTTACACTAACAGCTTGGAGGAGCAAACCCCTCAACCCTCAGTGCACAGCTTGTCTGGCCTAACGTGTCTAAGTACACACACGTTGTATTTCCCAGACACAGAGTCCTCAGCCATGCATGTGCACCTGCAGGCAGCTCTCACACAGACCCAGGAGAGCACACAATGGCCCAAGATGGCCCGATGCAAGCAGCCTGTCTGTTTCCACCACTCGAAACCACCGAGTAGAGTTTGATGGTGGAAACCATGTTGAGGGTGGGTTTCCTCGTACTTCCCATCTCCGGTGTTCACGCACCGCCATGGTGACTTCAGGGATGGTTCTGTTTCATGAGAGGCTGAGACAAGAAAAAGATGAGCTGTTTGTAGAAGTCGGGGGAGGGGCAAAGACCTTGAAAAGAGATGGAGGGCCACGGCATGTTGCCCTTCCCAGGGGATGTGTGAAGGACCTGGCATTGTGTCAGGATCAGCCTGGCCTCTGGGTGGGATAGGGTGGTGGCGATAGAGATGTTGATGTTGACGGTGTTGATGATAATGATGATGGTGTTGATAGTGATGATGAGGGTGTTGTTGAGTTTCTTTTCAATGTTAGGCATGGAACTTGAGGCTTTACGCCTGTTGGACAAATGTCTTGCCACAAATCACTCCCTTTGAGACTGAACCGAGGTGACGCCTTCCATGTGACTGTGGGACAGTGAGCTTTGATTAAATTCCTGTGTGACTCTGGGCCGGGATGCCATCCTACGAGGCTCTGAACAAGAAACCCCATGAGGCAAGCCCCAGGGGAGGGGCTGGGGTAAGGCACGCACGCAGGCACGCATGCAGGCCAGCCTACTCCAAGAGAGTCTGAGGAAACCTGATGGGGTCTGGCCACTGCCAGAGGTGAGCCACGCTCATGGTGCTTCTGCCAACCTTGGTGATTTATGCCCTTGCCCCGAGGGCCCCGATGTTTGTTCTTGCTCAGCAGGGAGGCCGGGAGGGCATCAGGAAGAAGGTGTTTAATGAAGTGAGGTGCTCAGCAGGATGGCTGAGGCCGGGAGCCTGGCCAGGGGCGTGTCCCCAGCTGGGATGCCTGACTGGTGCCCCGTGGCTGTCTGTGGCTTCAGTTGCCCATGGAAGAGGGCTGAGTCTGCGGGGTTGTGCAGTCAACTTCTTCATGTGCTGAGTGAGAAGGCCAGGCTGATCTGTCTGGGTTCAAACCCCCTCTCATCACTTTCACCTCTTCTTCCAGAGCCTCCATTTCATTTCCCATGTAGAAATGCAGAGGGAATTTCAGGAGCAAGGCAGATTGGGGGTGTGGGGGCGTGGCCTTGGCACAGACAGCCTGGTGCTGAGTGGAGAAGGTTCCCGGTCCACACTCAGGGGAGTGAGTTGGCTCTTGAGGCTCTCCCGTGCTTGGCCCTGAGGCTGCAGGACTTCCTATAGTTATTGTAGGAAAAGAGGCCACTGGGCTACAGGCACAAAGCCCCACATACCAGCAGAGAGAATGGCATGTGTGAAGGCCGAGAGGTGGGCGGGTTCCTGGGTTTGGTTAGGAGACTATGACACTTTGTGGGCAGCAGGAAGGAGGGCCAGGGTACAGGCGAAAGTAGGCAGGAAGTGCAGGTATATTTCTTAATTCTTGACCTATGACAAACATGTGGGTACATACACACAGACAGACACATGGACACACACAGACAAACATACACACACACACACACACACACACACACACACACACGGACACACAAACACACATATAGACATGCAGACACACAGACACACAATCAGACACACACATACACACAGAGACAAACCTACACATACAGACAGCCACAGACACACAGGCAGACATATGCATGCATACATACATACATACATACATACATACACAGAGACACAAACAGACACACTCACAAATACATAGACACACATAGACACACAGAGAGACACACACAGAGACATACATACACAGACACAAACACACCACACACACACACACACACACACACACACACACACACACACACACATACACACAGAGAGAGAGAGAGAGAGAGACACACACACACTGCTTCCAGCAGCTCTGACTTTGAGAGTCTGCCCCACCCTAGGGCTGTTGAGTCGTACCCTGGCCCCATGGGCTGTTGCTCTTGCCATGGGCATTTTGTTGATAGGAAAGAAGGTGCAGAGAGAGGGCCATTCACTCTCTGAGGCAGCACAGAATAAGTCTATGACTGAACCTTAACCACTGCTGTGCCTGTTCAATCTGCCAGTTCAGCAAGAGGGAGCACTCCTCTGGGAGCACTCCTCACACCCGGATTAGGCCTCAGTCTAGATATCCCTGCTCAGCTGCCTCAAGGGCTCTTCTCCCAAGCTCAGAGTCTTCTAAGCCTCTTCCTGCCTTACAGGCCTTCATGGGGTAAGGGTAAGAAGGGACCTGAATCCTGCCTTACCATGCTACCTCCTGGTTGTGGTCTCAGCAGCAGCCTGGCCATCTATCTGCTCTTGATCTTCAAGGTCCACTTGCTCACCTGCGGGGCTGTGTGCTTGGCTTTGTGACGCCCACTACATTTTCTGCCTTATCCTGATGTGGTCCGGTCTTCAGGGACCTTTGAGACACCACACCTCAGCTAACCTTCCACTTAGCTGGCATCTATGGAATGCAGACCGGAGGCTGGGAACCAGGGAAGAGGGACAGGAAAGCACATGTATGGACTCTCCGAAAATGTATCTTTTTCTTTTTTCCAAAGCAAAAGCAAGGGGATTTAGTGCTGGCACATCTTTCACCTTGGGACCCAGGAGATAGACGCCCTGCTCTAAAGAGGGCTTGCACAGCCCCTAAAATAAGGAGTGGGTTTACTGTCATTGCAGGCATGTAAACAGATTCTAGACAGCTCCTTACAGTGCTCCTGGCTTAAGAAGAGACTCCTCCCCCAGGGCCGGTGCTTAAGACTGTGGGCTGAAAGCTGGCCAGGCCCCGCCCCTCAGCACCTCCCGGCCCAGAGCTCAGTGACTCCAAGCGGGCTCATCTCAGGCATCCTCACTCCCAGAGCATGTCACTCTGGGTTCTGACTTCTCAAACCTGTTGGGTTTTGCCAGGCACCCCCATCCCAGCGGCAAGAAGAGGAGTCCTCCCAACCTCCCTGTGGGGCCGACTGCTGTTTATGAAGTTGTTGCCCTGTGTTGCCAGGGTAATGCTGGGCCACGCCCCGTACCGAGTCCACACACTTCCTACCTTTAAGTAAGATGGGACTTTGTTTTGGCAGCCACCGCGCCTCTCCCTCTAGGGTAACTTTCGTGTGTGGGAAACTCACACGAAACTCAAGGTGTTCCCAGTTTCACCGTGGATTCCTGATCCTCCCCTCAGGCTCCAACTGGCAGTGAAAGATTTATTTAAAACCTAGGCTCTGTCTGGGTTGAGTTCGAATCCTGCCTCGTGGTAGCTCTCATTCAGGCCAGTTGTATCTCCCAACTTTCTCTTAATTCTTGTGCCTGACGCAAGGGACATATAGCTTGGGTCCTGGGGGACCTTTGCCTCCTGGGTTGCACAGAACCCAGTTCTTTTTTTATTCCTCAGTGGGCCAGAGCTAATCACCGGCTTAGGCCGGTGGTGTGCACACTGTACTGACCTACCGCGGGTTTTAGGAAGGTCATGTAGATTACAGCATGTTGCCAACCAAAGTTGGGGTTAGGCCAAGCCTTTAGTTCTAGACAATTCCTTGTTCCTGGTTTCTTACGATTCCTTGGAGTAAACTCATAGGTGGAATAGTGACCATACGAATACCCAGACCCAGCTGAGCACCTCACAGTCTGCCTGGGGAGTAGGAGCAGAGTTAGGGTAATTCAGGGAAAGGGGCCGAGTGTCGATCTCAGGAGTCACGCAGCCGGCCCAGAGCAGCAGGACCTTGTGGAGAAGCACAGGCTTGTGTTTTCCAGGCTCTTTCTTCCTGAGGGGAGCCTAGGAGAGGTTGGGGGAACTGAGGAAGGGTTGAGTCTCCAGGAGCTCAGTGACAGCCAGGCAGAGACAGGAGCAGCCTCTTTGTTTACACCAGGAGGGGGTTCTGACTTCACAGCCAGGGTATTTTGGGAGAAGCTGTCTTTCCCACATCTGGACGGGGGCTGGGCCCAGCTGTTGCTGCCATCTCTGCAAGTCTCCGTATTCACACAGTTGTCACGCATGGGGGAGGTGCCGCCGAGTGCTACAGGGGCCGGCGCCATCTGATTTCTTCCCTTTCTGGTGTCCCCAGACAGTGGAGTCACAGGGATGAGGTCCAAGGACTGGGGATCCCATTGTGAGCTCCTTTCCTCCAATGCTGGATTCTCATCTGGGTAAGTGATGAGTTACAGGCAGAGAGAGTGTGTGGAGGTCTCACAGGCATCAGCCACTCAGTGGGGTGGTATCCTCCTTCTCCACACCCCAAAGTCTGCAAACAGGCAAGCTGGAAACCTGCCCAGGGCCCTTCCTGGACTTTATTCCAAGTTGAATACTGAGGTACTTCTCTGGTGTGCACATACTTGTGGCTCGGAAACTTACCCACGGCAAGGTTGGCACAGATGTATCTATACCCACAGTCCTGCACACACAGTGATGGCTATTGCCATTCCTGGACCTTAACACTGGGAAACCTCCGGTTCTCTGGGCCTCTCTGCATGCAATAGCTTGTCTGGGTGCACCTCACACCATGTGTCCTCCCCATGGCAGGTGAGGTGCTTCATCATGTCCATTTCTTCTGAGCATGGGGAAGGAGAGCTCAGGCATGGGGATTTCTCAACTTGCTCCTAAGGTTGACCTGCCTATGGTTGGCCAGGTGCCATTTTAAAAATATAAAATGGTAGGTACAAGCTCAATAACAAAATGAAAAGACTCCAACTCCAGTGGCAGGATCCTGACACCCCAGTACCCAGTACCCAGTTCCAGTACTCAGTCTTACAGGCAAGATCAGCCTCAGAGGCAGGACATGCCACCCCAGTACCCAGTACTCAGTCTCACAGGCAAGATCCTGACACCCCAGTACCCAGCCCCAGCCTCAGAGGCAGGACCTGACACTCCAGTACCCAGTACCCAGCTTCAGAGGCAAGATCCTGACATCTTCATACCCAGCCCCAGCCTCTATGGCAGGATCCTGTTACCCCAATCTCCAGCTCCAGCCTCAGAGGCAGGACCTGACACCCTAGTACCTAGTAGCCAGCCTTAGAGGCAAGATCCTGACACCCTGATACCCAGTACCCAGTACCCGGCTTCACAGGCAAGATCCTGACACCCCAGTACTGAGTCCCAGCTTCAAAGTCAGGACCTGACACCCCAGTACCCAGTCCCAGCCTCAAAGGCAGGGCCTGACACTTCAGTCTCTAGCCCTAGCCTCAGAGGCAGGATCCTGACACCTCAGTACCCAATACTCAGTCCAGCTTCAAAGGCAGGACCTGGCACCCCAATACTCAGTACCAGTACCCAGTACCCTGCCTCAGAGGCAGTATCCTGACACCCAGCTTAGAAGCAGGAGATGTTTGTAAGGTGGAACTCACACTTGAGAATTTTCAGGACATTTTTTACTGTGCTGTTGTTGTGTGCTGTGTTTCCAAGCTTCCCAGAGCCCAGGGTTCAAAGTCCTTGCTGTAACCGAATGTCGCCCCCAAAGTTCACAGGTTAGAGTCCTAACCTCTGATGCATGTGCTGATGGCACCTGCAGTGGGGTCTTTGGGAGTTGGAGTGTTGTCAAAGGGGGTGCTGAGAGTGGGGACACATGATGGTTAGAGACATATTAAGACCAGAAAGAGAGAGAGGACAAGGCAAGATCCCTTGCCTTGCCTCTCATGGAAAGGGTCAGCTACTGCTATGCAGGACACGCTACAAGACCTACACAGACACAGACACAGACACAGACACACAGATACACAGACACACAGACACACAGACACACAGACACAGACACACACAGACACAGACACAGACACACACAGACACAGACACAGACACAGACAGACACAGACACAGACACACAGACACACAGACACACAGACACAGACACAGACACACAGACACACAGACACACAGACACACAGACACACAGACACACAGACACAGACACAGACACAGACACAGACACAGACACACTCCCAAACACAGTGTCATGAGCCATACAAACCGCTATTCTTTCTAAACCCCTGGCTCCGAGATATTTTGTTGTAGCAACAGAAAACAGACCAAGACAGAGGTGCTTGTGATGGCCAGCCTTAATTACCATCCCAATGGGGCTGAGAAGTCTGTTTCCTGGCAGTTAAGTATCCTCTGTGAGGGTGTGTCCTGACTGGCCCAAGTATAGTAGGGCACCTACTATAGGCTACTGACCTAAACCAGAACAAACAGGAGAAAACCTTCCATATTACAGAATTCTCTCACTCTCCCTTCCCCCCCCCCCCTCCCCCTCCCCCCCCCCCCCCCTCTTCCCCCTTTCCCTCCCCCCTTTCCCCTCTGTTTGTGTGTCCTCCCCGCCCCCCCACCCCCTTCATAGCTGCATGCATTGAGTTTTGAACTGAAACCTGAGCCGAAACAGTCTCTCCGTTGTTTAGGTTAGGTATGTTGGCCCAGTGGCAAAAGGTCCATTTGAACCATCTTATGCCAGCATAGGGTCCAGAGATACTTGATGGTTTATCTGAAGCCATACAGGAGATACAACTCCTGCCATGGACCAAGGCAGAGCAGCTCTGAGAAGGCTGAGCTGTCTGGGAACTTCACTCTGGGGTCTGGGGGTGTCCTCATCCCTTCAACAGGCTTGGCCCTGCCTTGATTGTGGAAGGAGTCCAGGATAAGTTCACAGGCACCATCCCGTTGTGAGTCTGTCCCATGTGTCCCCAGAGGTAATTCAGTGATGCTAATTCCCTGTTAAAGTTGAGAGGCTGAGGCTCAGAGAGGTCAAAGCCAAGATGCCCTGGAGGACATTAAGGTAGAAGGGACAGGACTGGAGTCTGAACCTAAGTAGTGGGCATGATGGGAAAGACACAGCTTTCTGGACCTGTGAGGAGGACACAGTCCCATTGACAGCTTTGCCTCCTTCCCCATTCAGTACCAGCTGTCCACGCTGTTTCTTCTGGTTTCTGGAGCAGAAGTGACTATAGGGCCCGTGCTGAAATGAAGCCATTTTAACTCCAAGGGAAATGTCCAGGCCCCTGTGTGTCTCCCCCTCCCCTCCCCAGCTGCACTGCCCTGGGCTGGGACAGGAGTTTGCTTCCTGCCTTCAGCTCCAAGCCATGCACTTCTCTACAGCTCACAGCCCTGTCTTCTCAACGCCAGGCGGCTAAAGGTCTTGGGAATTTTTGTAAAACTCTTAAACCTGGCTGCAAGCCAGAGAAAAAGGGCCCTGAACGGCTGACGCTGTCTGGGAGAAGATAGAATCCCACATTCCTGCAGCAGGCTGTCCCAGGGTGGGCGGGGGTGCAGATGGACCTCGACCACCAGCCTATGCAGCACCAGAGCTGTCTGAGCAGGAGGGCCGGCTGTTCAGTTTTGACTAGCTGGTATCCCCCAGACTGTCTCAGCAGAGCCACAGAAAGAAACAGCTCAGAGAGTTGAGTGACCTGCTGCAGGGTCACACAGTCAGGAAGCAGCTTCACCGTTTATTCAGGTCTGCACAGCTAGACAAAGGCAGGCACCCATGCAGACAAGAGCACCTGTACACACACTACATGTGTGCATACCCTTTCCCCAACAATACAACACACACAGACACACAGACACAGACACACACACACACACACACACACACACACACACACACACACACACATTGCATACCTGCATGGACAAACACATACTTTTAAGACTTGAAGTTATAGCTCTCACCTGGCCCATCTGGAACAGGTCCAAGGTCTTGTCTATCAGATGATGGGATCTCTCCCTCCCTTCCTCCCTCCCTTCTTTCCTCCCTTCCTCCCTCCTCCCCTCTCCCCTACCTCTTCCCAGATGTTGGCTACAACTCTGGCCAACCGGCCAGATGTGCTCAGCACCACAGGCTTCTCAGGAACTGGACAGCTGAGGAGCCCGAGACAACCCTCAGGTGTCTATGTGACACCATCCAGCCCCAGGCTGAGAGGACTATCACCATTGAGGTCTCTGGGTCACCAGGCTGTTCTTGCAGCAGCCTGTGGGCAAGCTACCCATTTCAAGCAAGGACTGGCAGCCCAAGGCTTCGGAGACTGGAAACTGAGTTCTGCCTTTTAGACCCTGGGTTTTCTTGTCTGTGCAACTGGCGAAACTGAATGGTTGTCCCTCATGTGAGCACGGAACATGGAGCCCAAGGTCACGGTGGGCACCTAGGCTGGAGCTACATTGGCTCTGTACACCTACAGCAGCACAGACACACAGGGGGATAGAGAGACATCTGTCATCTTGTTAGCTCTCCTGGATTGACATTTTCTTCTACTTGGAGGATTTTCTGTAGATTGGGGTGGGACTCCACACAGGACTCCAGTGTCTCCCATGTGGCATTTGCTCTTCCAGAGCCCCAGACACTACTGTCTTACCTAAGATTTCTAAAGCTACAGGTCAGGGCACAGGCACTAGGGCCTCAGGACTAGCACCCAGTGTTAGGAGCCCAGGTTCCCAAGGAGGCAGGTGGCTGTTCTGTTCTCAGTCAGGTTTCTCACAAGCTGGGTGACCTTGAGCTCCATGTCTGGTCCGAGTCTCTGTTTTCTCACTTGTGACTCGGAGATAACCTGTAGGGCTTTCATGAGAAGCCACATGGGATGGTGCGGGGCTGGTTCAGGCAGCACTGAGTCACAGAGTCCCTTTTCCCATCCTTTCCCATGAGGCAAGAGGAAGAGGACTCAGCTGAGGTGAGCAGTCAACCACGCCCCTCAAGACGCACCACATGCCTGCTGACATCTCCGGATTTTTCTGCCGTCAGAAATCCCTCTAACTTGTCCTGTCAGACAGAGACCTATAAAAAGCTTACCCACACTGTTATTTTAAGGGATGCCATCACTATGTCTCTGCCTGGGGGTCTCTGCTGGAACAGCCCTGGTTCCCACGCCCCGTGGCTTCCAAGGGTAAAGAGGAGGCAGACAAGGCTGTGCAGAGGTGGGGGCTGCATTTTCACTATGCAGGGGCCTCCCCACCCCAGCTCTGTCTCTCCCTCTCCTCTTTTGCTCCCAGGACCTCTTGGGAGAGTCTTTGTGGACAAGAAAGCCATGTGGAACTGCATTTTTCCCCAAGGTCACACGGTAGCTGGCAGTTCCTTCTTGCCCAGCTCTGAAGCTTCAGACCACCTGCTGCCTCCCCTCTTATTAAGCTCCTCCCCTCCCCCTCCCCCTCCCCCTCTCCCCCTCTCCTCTTTCTCCTCCCCCTCCTCCCTTCCCCTTCACCTCCTCCCCTCCCTTCTCAATCCCATCCCTCTTTCTCCTCTCCTCCCCTCCTCCTTCCCTCCTCCTCCCCCTCCTCCTCTCCCTCCTCTCCCTCCTACCCCAATTCTTCACCCCTCTCTTCTCCCTCCTCCCCATCTTCCCCCTCCCTCCAACCTCAATTTCCCCCTCTCTTCTCCCTCCTCCCCCTCCTTTCCCTCCTACCCCCTCCTCCTCCTCCTCTTCCTTTGCCATTCCCCTCCTCTCCCCCCTCCTTCTCCCCCTCCTCTCCCTCCTCTCCCTCCTCTCCCTCCTCCCCCTCCTCCTCTTTCCTCTCTGTCTCCTCTCTTCACTTCCTTGGTGCATCCAGTCTTCTGTTCCCACTCTCCTCTAGGCCTCCCTCCTGAAGACCTCTTGCCTCACCTGCGTGTCCGGGAGCCTGGCTTTCACTATCATATTCTCTGTCAAAGCCCATTGGAGGAAACCCAGTCGCCCGCAGTGTCCTTGAGCTGCAACAACCAATCCAGGCAGAGCACCCTCAACCCTGAAGGAAGAGCACTCCCCCCATTCAAAGTCCAGGGCAGCACAGGGGTGCGGGCACCATGGTGCTGAGGCTTACGCTGTACTTTGGTTTAGTTCTAACGGAGACTTTCCGTGTGCACCATCCTTCCTGCTGTTACATACATGTACACACTTTAAACACGTGTGTGCATGTATGTATTATGTATGTATCATGTATGTATATGTGTGTGATGTGTGCGTTCATGTGTGTAAGTATGCTGTGGCATATGTGTGGAGGTCAGTGGACAACCTCAGGTCTCAATCCTCACCTTAGATCTTGTGTATACTCTAGGCTAGCTGGCTGTAGAACTTCCAGGAACCCTCTTGTCTCTGCCTCCCATCACTGGGCAGGGTCCCTGGACTGGCAAACCCTTGCTCTATTGCGTTGGACCCTGCGTGGGTTCTGAGGATCCAATCTGGCTTCTCATGCTTTTGAGAAAAATTTCTGTGACGACTGAGCTCTCCAGCCCCATTCCACTGACAAATGGCAACTGTAACTTGTCAGATGTCAATCACACCGAAACTCTGGGCAATGGAACCCAGGGTCTTATGAATGTCATACCTGCTCTGCCAGCAGGCTAGCCCAGCCCAGCATGTTTTCACACACAGGTGGTCCTCAGTCTGAGAGGAGCGTCTTTTCAGCCTCTAACCTCTTCCCTCCAGTTTTTCTGTTGCCCAGGGAGGTCCTGGTCCAACAGTGGTCTGGACCACACATAACTGTGGCCTAAGAACTGGACTAGGGGGAGCTCATTTTGCAACCTGTGCCTCAGTTTCCTGATCTGACAGTGGAGCTCCCCTCTCTCCCCTATGGAGCGGCTGCAGAGTAACCCCGCATATGGGTTGCCGCTACTTAGCCAGGAAGGTGCTGCCAACACCAGGCTGCAAAGTTCCCGTGAACCCAGGGCTGTGGTGCAACTGTCAGCTAGGCCCAAGCCCCCAGCCCTGGAAACTCCGGAGCCAGGCTGCATCTCGGGGAAATGAGGCCCGGTGGCCCCTGACCCCAGCCTGCAAGAGGCTAACCCCCTCCCTGGCCCCTCGGCTGTGAGGCTGCCCGCCCCGACCATTCATGGGTTTGTATTATAAGATGACTGCCGTCGCCATGGCAACATGAAAGGAGCCGATCTCATTACTGAGGCCCGGACACATTATTTTCTCCAAGGAATTTCTTCTTTTCATTATTTCCCTCCAAAGGTCAGCTGTCCTCTCAGGCGGGGCGGGGGCGGCGGGGGTGTCCACGAAAGGTGAGCCGATTCGGGGCCCAATTCCCCGGGTGGAATTTACAAGCATTTTGCCTTCTCCTCCTGCTCTAACACCAGCTTAGAGAATTTCTTCAAACCAGCCTTTCTCTTTAACCCCTGAGGCTCCGGCAGACAGCAGCCCAGCCATTCTTGCTAGGTTCCTGAGGTCCCTCCAGGGTCTGGGCTTTTCTCCAGCACGTGGCTCCCTGCTTACCATCCGAGAAGTCCCGGATGCCGAGGTCTCTGCTGACTTGCCCCTGAGGACTGCCGACACACGGACATTTATGTCTTCCCCACGGGGAAAAACACACCACTAGAAGGTAACAGTAATGACAGGGGGGAAAATTCTTATCTATGCCTGGAATGCAGGGTGTGCGGCAATTCAGAGCCTGACAGACCTGCTATCCTCCCTTTCAGGCTGTGTGCCCTTGGGCAAGTAGCTCCCTGTTTCTGGGCTCACTTTGCTCATCTGTTAAGCAACTCTGTGTTGGTGTGTACCCGGGGAATGAGCAGAAATCATGAGCAGATTTTGGCTGGCACCCAGGAACAGTAAATACCAAGGATTGATTATCGTGTTTTGCTGTGTTTCTATCCATTTCTCTCTGCGTGTCAGCTGTCTGTAACTGTGAAACAAACAGCCCCGAGACTAGAGACTTGTTACCGAGAAGCAGTCATAACTGGGTATTAGCTCGTGGAGTTTCTGTGAGTGGAGGCCTCTGCCTCTGTCTCTGGTGGGTCTTGAGTTGGCTGCAGCTACCGGGAAGAGGGAGGCAGAAGCTGGGATAGTTCTTCTGATATCTGGCCTCACAAGTCAACTGTATCTTGTGTCTGTCTGCCTTACTCTGTGTCCAGCAGGCAGAAGTCTGATTCTTCATAGGATCTCCAGGGAGTTGCAGTGGCACAGAGGAAGGGTTACTGGAAATGGGTCTGGGGCATCGTGTTCTGTAAGACAGGATCAGGGTGGATGCCCATTCTATAGAGAAAAAAACTGAGGCTCTGGACAGAATGGTGACTTGCGCTACTGGCTTCCCACAAGGCTCCAGATTCTTCCTTCTGCCTCAGCTTCTCATGGGGCCAGTCATTCAGCTTACCAGATTCTCTATCTGGGACACTGGAGAACTGTCTGCCCCTTCGTGGTGGGTGCTCAGAGCTAGGGAGCTCCCCGCCTCTCCATGGGAATTCTAGCACATGCAGTGAAGATGAAGATGTGTCTCTGTGAAGCTGATGATGTGTTTTTGTTGACAGTTGGACAATTGTCTTCATTGCATGGCAAGGAATGGCTGCCAGAGGCAGAAGCAAAGTCAAAGTCAGTCATCAGGTCTCTCTCTCTCTCTCTCTCTCTCTCTCTCTCTCTCTCTCTCTACCTCCCTCCTTCTCCCTCCTCTCCTTCCCTCTCCCTCCCTCCCTCCCTCCCTCTCCTTCCCTCTCCCTCCCTCTCCCTCTTCCTCTCCCTCTCCCCTCTTAAAAAAAAAACAAGAAACAAAAAACCCAACTAATGCTCTTGCATCTCCTGAGAATGATGCGGGTTTCTGGCCTTGACTCAGCAACCCATGAGGAACAGGGTCACCATGACTTAGCAGGGCTTGAAGGATGGGGTCAGCTCAGGTTCTTTGGAACTGCAGAGAGAGAGAGAGAGAGAGAGAGAGAGAGAGAGAGAGAGAGAGAGA
>JANHMN010000023.1:40102393-40132191 GCA_030674055.1 Rhabdomys pumilio | reverse complement strand
AGAGAGAGAGAGAGAGAGAGAGAGAGAGAGAGAGAGAGAGAGAGAGAGACTGATTTTTGGGTCTTGGAGGAAGGGCTGAGCTTATCCCCACCTCAAGGACAGAGAACAAGCTTGGTCTGAGGGCTGAGGTATGAACAGCATGTTGGCGGCTTGCCCCTTGCCTCAGCTGGACTGCTGGTTTCTGACTAACCAAAAGAGGCAGGGTTTGGAGCTCAGAGACTGCTGGGATAGCACGTGAGAATGCAGCTAGATGTTCTGCAGGGCTTTAGAGGTTCCAGCTCATTAGGTTGGGACCTAAGGATCAACACTGTTTTAAAGATTTATTTATTTTTTTTGGTTGCCGTGTATGGGCATTTTGCCTGTGCTTGTCTACACACTATAAGCATGCCTGGTACTCCTGGAGGCCAGTAGGGGGCATCAGAGCCTTTGGGACTGGGGTTAGACTGTTGTAAGCTGCCATATGGGTGCTAGAAATTAAATCTCAGCCCTTTGGAAGAGTAGCCAATGCTTTTAGCCATCAAGATGTCTCCAGCTCTCACTAGCTTCATCTTAAGCATCTATCTTCTCATCACAGACAGTGCTGTAAGGGCCACTCTGGTTAACACACCCCACATGGAAGAGCCCTGTGGGTGCTGTTCCCTCAGCTCCGCTGGCTCCTAGTAACATTCAGGTTCAGAAGAAATTCATCTCTGGGAAGCCATGCCCTGTTCTCTCTATCATAGAGCAGGTAATGATAGTCATGTCCCTGTACCTCCTACCTCATTATTACCAGACTCAATTTCTCATAGCCACACAGAGAAAGTTAGGTGTCCAAGTCCTCTACCTAAAGGTGGTCTTTCTAATGCAGTAATCTATTCATTCATCTACCCATCCATAAATTAATCTATCTATCCACTCATCCAACCATACATGCATGCATCTATCTACTCATCTCTCCATCCATTCATCCATCTGCTCATCCATCTGCTCATCCATCTGCTCATCCATCCATCCATCCATCCATCCACTCATCTGTCCATCCATCCACCCACCCATCCATCTGTCCATTCATCCATTGATCCATCATCTACCAACCCATCTATCCACCCATCCATCCACCTACCCACCCACACATCCATCCATCCATCCATCCATCCATCCATCCATCCATCCATCCACTCACCGGTCCATCCATCCATTCATCTGTCCATCTGTCTGTCCATTCATCTGTCTATCTATCTGTCCATCCATCTGTTCGTCCATCCATCCATCCATTTATCTATCTATCCATCCACCTACCCATTCATTCATCCATCTATTCTTCATCCATCTACCTATCCACTCACCCACTCATCCATCCACCCACATGTCCATCCATCAATCCACTCAACTGTCCATCCATCCATCCATCCATCCATCCATCCATCCATCCATCCATCCACTCATTTGTCCATCCATCCATCCATCCATCCATCCATTCATCCATCCATCCATCCATCCATCCATCTGTCCTTCCTTCCATCCATCCATTCATCTATTCATCCATCCATCTACCCATTCATTCATCAATCTATTCTCTGTTCATCCATTCATCCATCTACCCATCAACTTGTCCATCCATCCATCCATCCATCCATCCGTCCGTCCGTCCGTCCGTCCGTCTATATTGTGTGTCTTCTGCATGTTGGGTGCTAAGGCATAGTAGTCCGTGGAGCAGGTGTTCTCATCCTTTCCCCTAAGACATCCACAGTATTAAGGGGGAAGATGGGTCAAACAAAGTCAGACACAGCTGTATGTACAGATGTAAATTTTCTCCTGGGAAGCAAACTTGAAAAACTGGGAAACGACTAATTTTGTACCAGAGAGATGAGCAGGGAAGGTATCTCCGAGAAGACATTTGGTTTAAATTCCAAAGATCAGAGGAAGCTGATTCTATGAATGGTGGTAAATGCTATTTTGGTGAGGTGGGGGGAGCATGTGTAAAGGTCCTGGGGTAGCTAGATCCAAGAGTATTCATGCTGTGGGAGGAATGTCTTAATGGCTGGGGTCCAGCTGTTGAGAGGCAGAGTAATGTGCTGTGGGTTGTTTGCTCAGAATTCGAAGATGCAAGGAAACATTGTTTTGGGGTCAGCCCACCCATTTCCTCAGAACCTTCTGGTAAATACTACCATTACAACTGTTGGCTTTGGGCCTCACATGGTGACTACTCCAGAAAGCCTTGCACGCATCTCCAGCCTCAGACCCCTTCCCATGTGCATCTGATCACAATGCACTAATCTAGTCACAGAACCGTACTCAGAGGCTACTTTTCTGGAGGGTGACCCTTAAGAAGGGGAGGCTCTGCTTGAACCCATGTCCCCACCTAGTGCAACTCCATGTATGCAGCGTAGTGGGTAAAAGAGAAGAGCCTAGGTTTGGGCTTCGGATCCCAGATCTGTCTTTAGTAGTTTAAAAGACTGCTTAACTCTCATGCCTTGGCTTCTCTTGTGGAGAAGTCTCTGGTCAAGTAGACCGTTGTTGTCATGCCCTGGCAGATGCTGACAGGTCTCTTACACCAGAGCCAATGCTTAGTGAATGTTCTCCTTGGTTCTAACAGTGTTTGCCTCATAAGAGCCCCCACCACTGCCGTCCTTGGAACCTATGACTCACTCTGCCCCCACCAGAAGTTCAGGTTGGGACTTACTTTGGTCCTTAGTCTCTCAGCTTCTCTGTTGCTAGACTTCTGGTCTTAGCTCCTCCCACACTGGGGTTCTGTATGAGTTGGTAGACACAGAGCTGGGCAGCTCCACGCTGAGAGCCTGGTTGAGACCGAAAGAGGCTGACTCCCCTGGGAAGAGATGAGGCATGCTGTCCTGAAGGGCAGTCTTCAGCCATGGATGAGATGTATCCACCTGGTCTCTCTGTCTATCCATCTATCCATCTATCCATCTATCCATGAGACAAGTAAGCCCCAAGCACATGGAACCTAACGGTGAGCCACCTGCCACCTCTGACCTGTGAGCATCTTCCAGAATGAGGGCAGGGTGTGCTCTGTGAGCTGCTGACTGGTGTGGGGACCCATGGTTCATTGAGCTCCTAAGAGTGACCCAAGGTCACTCTTGTTCCCAGTTTTCCAGATCCCAACATGTAAGGAAGGGAGAAAGGCATATATGCTCAAGGATGCTAGTGGAGTTTGCCCTCAGCATGTCCTGTTTTGGGGCCTTGGCCTGGAGACAGAGGTGGCTTTCTCCCTTCGTTTGGGGAGGCTTCATTACTGACTCCTGACCTACCTCTTCTCGAGAGCAGGTCTCACATCCTCCCCATCTGAGTGATCCTGCCTGGTAAGAAGGGGCAGCAGTGAGGAGCCCAGCAGAACCAAGCCCATGGCTCCTGCTTCTCAGCCTAGCTAGCCCACCCCCCAGGAAACCTGACTGCTCCATCATGGGATCTCACCTTCCTGTCTCTGTCCCCCAAGTACCCAGTATACCCAGGCCTTCTTCAAAATCCCACTCTTTCTCTCCTCCCTCCTCCCCTACTTACTTTTCCTCCTCCATCTCTGTCTTTCTCCTTTCTCCCACGTACTTCCTGATCCATCAGATGTAAGTGTTTGCTGGTTAGACTGTAGTGGCCGAGAGTAGACTCTCTGAGTTGGAGCTTGACCTCCAGCTCTGACATACATGGCTTTGGGAAGTTCCTCCAGTGCTCCAGGCTTTAATTTCATTGTCTTGAATGAAGGTCCTTCTGGGGATAAAATAAAATAGTCATTGGTCGCTGCTCTGTCATGACTGATAGATGAATAAATCCCAGAGACTTCAGAATGGAAGCCAGAGGAAACTGCCACCCTGCTGAGCTCTGGAGTTGCTGGCAGGCAGAGTCCTCTCTCTAAGTCACTACCAGACAGGCTGGCAGGAAAGTCTGGAGCAGGAATGATGATGACAGGGATGTCCTAGGAGGGATGTCTCCAAGTCCAACCTCTGCCCTTGGACCAGGTGCAAAGAAAGTACAGGTTCTCAGAGTTCCCCTGTAGTTCCCAGCCCCCTGTGAATCCCACCATCAGCTGGATCCAGAAGGACTCCTCTTCAGAGGGAGCCTGAGGCATTGTTCTCACCAAGAGCCCAGAAAATGTGAGCTTTGGTGCTGAGAGCCCCCCAACCTCCCCCCAACACTGTGATTGCTAAAATTTGCCTTGTTCTGATTTTTCCTCTTGCTGGCTGAAAGACTGGGTTTTATACCAGGTCAATTTCAGACCATTTGATATTGATATATGAAGATCCCAGGGGATTACTGAATGCATTTCTCATCCTGCCTAGATAGTATCATAGAAGGAAAATGGGATTGACTGTTAAGGACAAATTGAGAAAGACATGGCCATTTAAGATAACTTCTTATCTGTATACAAGCAAATGGTATCTGGGAAATAGACCACCAGTTGACAGCAAGAAATTCTACTCTGGGCTCTTCACCCACTCTCCCTTCTGCCGTTAACACTCAGGGATTATCCTGTTATCCTGAGAGCTGTATCCTGGGGCCCCTGCTGGAGGACACTAGACATTTTATTCTGAAAGCGTTGGGTGGGAAGGGCTGGGATTGTCCACGGGTACTCTGAGGAGTTTGGGATGGAACTGCTTTGAACATGACAGATCTCCCTAGTACTTGGAGAACGGTTCTCTCAGGTGATCACGAGGCTTGATGGATAGAGGATTGAATTTACCATGTGATGAATGGTCTTTGGGGTGGTCTTTTCACTCTCCTCGGTCAAGGATACCATTGAATGCTCACTCACTCCTATGCCAACCCTTTTCTGAGACATGAAATTGTAGAAACTTCCTGGAACCCTAAGCTGTCCCCCTACTGGTGGGTATAGTAGTCAGAGAAACAGATATATGGCTCCAGGTCCTGCTTCCACATGCCTGCTTTCCTCAGTGTTGGGGGACTGGATTGTACAGATCCTTTGATTGGTCCCATTGGTGGGCATTTGTGCTGTGGGTTCTTGAAGGGGTCAAGGGTTGATGTGGGGTCTACCACAGCCCTCCGTGAGCAGGTGCATTTCCCATCTTCATCCTTTATCTCTCAGCAGGGTGGATTTCACAGGGAAAGGGATTCTGGAGACCAAGAGGAGCCGGGAGACCTGGGGTCTTCAAAGTCGAAACTCTGGAAGCTTCTGACATCAAACCCGTTATTCCTCATGTCATGGTCAGCTTGTCTTTTCCTTTGCTGTGATAAAATACCCTGACAAGAAGCGTTGTGAAAAGAGGAAGAGTTATTTCAGATCACGACTTGAATGTGTTGCCTCTCACACCGAGAAAGGCTTGGTGTCAAGAGGCTTCTACTCACATCTCAATGGGTGAGGAAGCATAGAGGGGGTGTTCAGCTCACCCTTTCCTCTTTTCCTTATCTTTCAGTGTAGAACCCACACCAATGGGATATCACAGCATACTCAGGGCATGTGTCTTCCTCAGTGTTAATCCTCATGATAATCTTCTCTGGAAATATTCTTACAGATATACCGGGGATATGCTCCCCTAATGTCCTAAAAATGATTAATCCAATTAATTTGACAATCAAATTAATTGACCAGTTCACATCCATCCACCCATCTACCCATCCATGCATGCATTATCCATCTAACAATCCATCCATCCATCCATCCATCCATCCATCCATCCATCCATCCATCCATCCAACCATTCATGTATCCATCCAACCAAACATCTATTCACACACATACCATTAATCTATATACACACGCATGCATATATCCATTCAACTATCTACCCAGCCATCCATACATCTATCCAGTACATGCATTGTCTATCTATTCATTTATTCATGCATCCATACATCTACCCATTCATGCATCCACTCATCTATCCATCCATTCACCCAACCACCTACTCCATCCATCCATCCACCCATTCATCTTTGCCACCCACCCACCCACCTACCCCATCCATTCATCCACCCACCCATCCATTCATCCATCCATTCATCTAACCACCCACTCACCTGTATATCCATCCATCCATCCATCCATCCATCCATCCATCCATCCATGCATCCAAAGTCAATTAAACCCATGCTTGGTGAGAGTCCCCCTTAGCCATGTTAAGTGATACTTGGGAATTAGAGGGGACCCCAGGATTTTCCCCAGGGCTACCATATCTAGAATGAGATAAGTAGCCTTGCTATTCTCACCTTCCTCCAGCTACATTCTTCTTGGATACTTCTGAGACATCTTATGTTCAGGCTGAGGGTATCATACTCACAGACCAACACATCATCAGATGCATCTGTGACCGGAGAACAAGACCCACCATCGCCAGCCCCAGGGAGGTTCTACATAAGAGAACACTTTAAACAGGATTATGTCCAAGAGAAAGCCCAAGGTGACCTTGGCTAGAGAGTGGGGAAACTGAGGCTTGGGGAAGCAATATGGACAGGGTTACAAAGCAAGAATGGGCAGAGCCTGGCAGCAAACCCAGAGATTCCAGAGCCTTCCAGGTGAGGACTCACTCTGCATGTCCCTCACCGAGTGTCCAGGCTTCTAGAAAAACAATCACTGGATCTAGGGATGTGGTCAAGGTGGTGCAGTCCTTGTCTAGAATTTATGAAGCCCTGGGTTTGATCCCCAGTACTACGTTAACTGGGAATAGTGGTGCATACCTGTGTCCCTTGTACTCTTCACAGACTCTGGAGGTGGAGTCAGAAGTACCAGAAGTTCATGGCTGTTCTCAGCTACATAGTGAATTCAAGGCCAGCCTAGATTACATGAGAAACTGTATCAAAACCAAGCAAACAATGCCCTGAAATGAGCTGAGTAGTTCAGAAGACACAGGGACAAAGGCAGGACAGTGAGGGATGCTCTCAGGAAGGAAGTGTGAGGCACCTGCCCTCCTCCTCCCCCTCCATCTCCCCTCTGCTTCCCCTCCCCCTCTTCCCCTTCACTCCCCTTCCCCCTCCTCTCCCTCTTCTTCTCCCCTGACTCTCCCCTCCCCCTTCTCTCTCCCCACTCCCCATTCCTCTTCTCCTTCCCCCACCTCCCCTCTTCTGCTTTCCTCTCCCTCCTTCTTCCCCTTCCCTCTTCTCCCTCTTTCTTTCCCTCTTTCCCTTCCTTCCCTCCCCTTCCTCCCCTTCTCACTCTTCCTCCTCTTCCTCCTCCTCCTCTTCCTCTTCCTCCTTGTACTTACCTTCTCTGCCTCTGCCCTGGACCTAGGCATCCTCTCACCCTTCTCTAGTCCACTTTGCTCACCTCCTGTTAGGCAGCGGACACACTTTCTGTTTCCCCAACTGGATCAGACATTTCATACCATACGTGTGACCGAGGGGCCTGTAAGTCCTCACCAGAACATCTTCCAGGAATCAATCGTGATTTGTGAGTTTTATTCTCACAAAGTCACATAAGAAGGTGGTTAGGAGACTGACTCAAGGTGAAGTGAGTTCAAATTCCAGCCAGGGCATCTGTGTGCTATGTGCCCTTGGGTGGATAATCTAGCTTTGCTATGCTTTGTGGATAGTGCAATAGAGATTCTGTGTGTGTCCCATCATGAAGTGACTGTGTGGAGAACATGTATGGAGGACAGAAAACTTTCAAGTCATAGCAAACCTTCTTACCAGGAACCTCTGATTCTTGGGCCTTCCTTGGGAGGAGGCAGCAGCCTGGAGGATCACATGACCCATCTTCTTCTGACAGGTGAGAAACTTGCCATGTGTTGCCTGGAGCTGGGTGTGCTGAAAGGGATGCAGATTCGTGAACTTCTTGGGTCCCGGCTGTGAAGCACACAGTCCTAGATGGGAAAGATTGCTCTGAGTCAGGCTTCCTCGGAGTTATAAGAACAGTGGATATAGAACATGCAGAGCAGGCCCTCTGTGTGCACAAGGTCTGTGTCTTTAGAGTCATCCAACCGTGGACTGCCCTCCCCCCATGTCTTTACTGATCTGATACAGATGGTTCCCACAGGCCTCACACTGCATCACAGCGACTGTCTAGGGGAGATCTAAAAGATGTGTTGTGCACCAATGCTCATGAGGACAAGAATGCCCACAGAGGCTGACATCAGGGGAGCCTCTCTCTCTCTCTCTCTCTCTCTCTCTCTCTCTCTCTCTCTTCCTTCTCTCTCTCTCTGTATGTGTGTGAAGAAAGGAAGAAGGAAGGGAAAGTGGGAGGGAGGAAGGAGGGAGGAAGGAAAAGGAAAGGAAGGAGGGCAGGAGGAAGGGAGGGGAGAAGGAAGAAGGAAGGAAGAGGAGGGAGGTAGGAGAGAGGAAGTGTGTGTGTGTGTGTGTGTGTACAGCATAATCAGTTGGTTTCATAATACAATAAATGAAATATCACATTTGTAGAATCAAGGCCAAAAAAAAAAAAATCACATGATCATCTTAACCGATGTTGACAGTAGCTTCTTTAAGAATATTATCTCAGTATAAGTGCTATATACAAAGTAGACTCAACACAATGTTAAATGTAGTCTACCTGAAACTGTTTTTTTTTTAATAGAAGGAAAAAGGAAGACAGAAGGGAGGGTGGAAGGGAGGGAGGGAGGGAGGAGGAAGGAAGAGGAGGTAGGAGAGAGGAAGGAAGAAGGGAAGGTGGAAGGGAGGGAGAGAAGAAGAAAGGAAGGAAAGAAGAGGGAAGAAGGAGAGGAGAGAGAAGAAAGGGAAAAAGGAAGGGAGGAAGGTAGGAGGGAGGAAGGAAAGGGAAAGGAAGGAAGGAGAGCAGGAGGAAGGAAGAAGGAAGGTAAGAGGAAAGGAGGGAGGAAGGAAGAAGGAAGGAAGAGGAGGGAGGAGAGAGGAAGGAAGAAGGAAGAGGAGGGAGGTAGGAAGAAAGAAGGAGTAGGAAGGGAGGGAGAGAGGAAGGAAAAAGGAGGTGAGGGAAGAAGGAAGGAAAGGAGAAAGGAGAGGAGGGAGATAGGGAGGAAGGAGGGAGAAAGGAAGGGAAAAAGGAAGGGAGGGAAGGAGGGAGCAAGAAGAGGAAGAAGGAGGAAGGAGGAAGAGAGAAAGAAGAAAGGAGGAAGGAAGAGAGAGAGTGAGGGAGGGGAAGGAAGGGAGGCTGGTTTATTCTGGGTCAGTCCAGAGTGTAGTCCATCACAGTGGGAAGGCAGGTAGGCAGGGGTGAGGGCAATGGATCACATTGCTTTATATTCAGGAAGCAGAGGAAGATGCATGCTGGAGCTCGGCTGGATTTTTCAGGATCTTAGCCCATGGGATGGTGCTGCTCACATTTTGGGTGGATCTCTCTACATCAGTAACCTAATCTAGAAACGCCCTCACAGACAAACTAGAGACATGTTGCCACAGTGATTCTAAATTCTGTCTGACAAAATTATCTGACTGTCTGACTGTCAGTCTGTACTGGCTAGTTTGATGTCGATTTGACAAGCTAGAGCCATCAGAGAGGAGGGAGCCTCAGTTAAGAAAATACCTCCAAAAGATCAGGTTATAGGTAAGCTTGTAGGGCATTTTCATAATTAGTGACTGATGGGGAGGGCCCATCCCACTGTGGGTGGAGCCATCCCTGGGCTGGTGGTCCTGATTCTATAAGAAAGCAGGCTGAGCAAGCCACAGGGAGCAAGCCAGTCAGCAGCACCCCTCCATGGCCTCTGCCTCAGCTCCTGCCTCCAGATTCCTGTCCTGTTTGAGTTCCTGTCCTGGCTTCCTTCAGTGATGAACAGTGATGTGGAAACATACGCTGAATAAACCTTTTCCCTCCAAAGTTGTTTTGGTCATGGTGTTTCATCACAGCAATAGTAACCCTAAGTAGGGCTTTGTCTGTCTGTCTGTCTATCTATCTATCTATCTATCTATCTATCTATCTATCTATCTATCATCTATCTGTCTGTCTGCCTGTGTGTCTGTCCATCTGTCTATCATCTTTATCTGTCTGTCTGCCTGTTTGTCCATCTGTCTGTCTATCCATCATCTATTATCTATCATCTATCTATCAATCTATCAATTTATCTATCAATCCATCTGTCTATCTATCGATCGATCGTCTGTCTATCCTCTATCTGTTCATCAACTGTTATCAGTCACTCTTCTCACTGCTGTGGTAAATGCTGATCAACTGGGACTCTGTGGGATGAAGGACTCATTCTGTGGGGGAGGTGTCCTGGCAGCTGCTGGCTCGTATCTCAGTGAGCAAGGAACCTTCTCTCTCCAGCCCTTGGTAGGCTGTCCATCTCCCTCCACGTCTCTTCCAAAGCTTCCTTGTAGATAGGCTGGAGATTTAAATAATTTTTGACCAGCAATCTATGTGTTCCCAACTCATTTCTTTTTTGTTTTTTTTTTGTTTTTTGTTTTTTGTTTTTTTTTTCGAGACAGGATTTCTCTGTGTAGCCCTGGCTGTCCTGGAACTCACTCTGTAGACCAGGCTGGCCTCGAACTCAGAAATCCGCCTGCCTCTGCCTCCCAAGTGCTGGGATTAAAGGCGCGCGCCACCACTGCCCAGCAGCCCCGGCTCATTTTTTTAACTATCGAAATAGTCTTCCACTTAAGAGGAACCATTGGGGGTCTGTCTAGCTTCCATAGTAACCTGAGGCCTGGGTGGCCCCAGTCCTGGGGACTTCAAGAACTCTCTGCCAGGCTTGGTGTGGCCCTATTGTGGGAGAGAGGGGCTCTGGACTCATCTGTGAACGCAGGAAGCCACCCTTTGTAAACAAGCTTCCGTCTGACGCACTGGGGGGACATGCAGGTGCCAGAAAGGACACAGAGTTCTTCTGCAGCTCCTACTCAATTTCCAGTGGTGGCACTGGAAGGCATTGGAGACAGCACCCTAACCCTGGTGGAGGAGAACGAGCACTTTCAGAGAACAATGCACCCCCTTTGGCACATGGTCCCCATGTTCCCTTGTGTGCACCCGCTTCCCCACACGAGCTCCTGCAGCCTCAGGTTTCACTGCTTCTGTTCATTTCCACATCAGAAAAGGCACGTGGGCAGAAGCAGAGTTTGAGCTGTTTGGACCCAGCGTGAGTCTCTGGAGCCCCAGGCTGTTCCGTTGTCTTTGTCCTGGCAGAGTAGTATTCCCCGGCACAACTGCCTCCATTTCTCTCTCCATTTACCTACTGAAAAACCGGTTGGCTCCCGGTTTGGGCTTCTGTGAATCAAACTGCTATAAACACTTCTGTACAGGTTTTTATGAGAACATAAGTCTTTGTTTCTTTGGGATGCATGCCCAGGCGTGCAACCGCAGAACTCTTTAGCGGCCTGCTTCCCTGCCTGATATTTCTGCTGTCAACTTACAAGTAACCCTTTCTCCCTAGTCCAAGCTTCCTGTAGTCCCAACCTTCTAGACCTAACTTTCCATAGTCCCTACTTCCTTAGACCTCACTCTTCCCCAGCTCTCTCTAGTGTTTGGTGGAATCTTGACTTTCTGCTTTGGCTGCAGGAAGCAGGAAGTTCCCCCTGGCTTCAGAGTGTGTGCCTCTGCAGTGAGCCCCTGCTTTGTGGTTGAGAGAGATGTCTTTAAAACAATATGAGATTCTAGTGGCCCATTTCACAGATGAGGGAAACTGAGGGCAGAGAGTGGAAACTGACTTGATCAGTGGCCGTGAGCACCCCCAGGCTTCCCCTGGCTCCTAGTTTTTCTGAGGGTTTCTTTCAAGTCACACTGACTTATTTGAGGGCATGGACCTATTCTTCTGATATTTTACCTCACACATGTGTTCTTCCAGAGGCCTGGCTCACTGGGCTGTGTTCTCGGCAATCTGGATAGCTGACTTCTCAGGACAAGTTCTCACAGCACAGTTCTGAGTAAGTACTGGCCACCATGTGCGCTCAGCCCTCATTGTATGCCCAGTGATCTCATAAACTTCTGAGTGGGAGGATGTGGGCCAATCAGAGGGGATAATACTTCACACCAACTAGTCCTTGACAGAAAGGCCCGTGTGAGATCCCACTGTGTGCCCCCTCTTCCCCATCCTGGTCCCTCTTTGTCACTCTCCTCCTATGACACATCCTTTCCCAGAATCCACTTGTGCTGTGGCTCATTTTATATTTTATTTTCTGAAAGATGTACCCGTCAGACCAGGAACAGAAAAATGCAGTGTCTGTGACTGCATGTCACAGGAGTGAGTACACAACATAGAGAATACACACACACACACACACACACACACACACACACACACACTCACAGGAGTAAGTATAGAGCAGAGAGAACACACACATGTGCACACCCACAGGAGTGAGCACACAGCAGAGAGAACACACAGGCACATTTACGTGCTCATGCTCACGCACATACATTCAGGAGTGGGTGTGCAGTAGAGAGAACACAAACCTTCCAAATGTGTGATAATAAATTAAAAAAAAAACAGAAAGGATAAAAGAAAGAAATAAAGGAAAAAAAAAAACCAAACCACCACCCACCCACAATCTCTGGAAACCACAGCTGTGGAGACATGGGCCAGCGTCACTTGCTGAGCGCGAGGCTGGTCCCTTTGTGGAGCAAATCCTCCTGTTGGCAGTTACCTTTCAATCCCCCGTCTGTGGCCGGGCTGATTTTTATTCAGTGTTCTATTCACCCTGTGTATTAATGAGCAGGGGAGGGAGGGCTGAAGCGGTGTCTAATAGGCTGAGCGACAGGCTGTCTGCAGCGGCCCCTTATCTGCGGCTCCCAGCGCTGTCTCCCATCCTGCCTCAGCCCAGCCAGGCTGTGGACACCGCCATGGATGTGTTGGGTTTTAAATTATGTATAGAGGAGAAAGATTTGACAGCATCCTCTTTCTTGGGGAGGAAGGGGCGGGCCATGTTTTGTGCATCCTGTGATCCACATGTCCAGCTGTATTTTTACTAAGCATCTACTACTGTGTATCAGAAAGCCGTGCTGGGTGCTGGGTGTTGGGTGCTGGGTGCTGGTATGGATACTAACCTTTGAACTCTAAGGTAGATCCTGGTTAGTTCAGGAGTCAGGGAGGTTAGCCTAGACCCTCTGACTCTTGGAAGACTATAGATCACAAATCATTTTGCTAGGTTCCCTCAAAGCAGAACTCAATCTTTCTCCCCCATAACAGTCTCTATGGGTTGCTACTAGCTCTGCACTGGTTATTCCACCTAGGCTGGTCTCTCTTAACCTCTGTTACTCAGCCCCCAGGAGACCTCTTTCTCTCCTCTTCCCCAGTGCTAGTAAGTCTGGTTAGCCTAACCTCTGGCATACCCAGTGACCACTATCCCCAGTCTCCCTCTGCAGCCTCCCCCCACTGCTTGCTCAACTCCTGCCCATCCTCCTCCTTCTAACAGGGCACCTACAGTGAGCCCCAACTCTCACCAAGGTTTTCTCTGATTCACAGAGCAGAGAGAGGGACACTGAGCTGCTCCAGGACCCTCCTATCCTATGGTCTCTGGTCTACCACTGTTCCTTGAAGATGCTAGCCACGCCCCCTCGTCCCTCTGCCAAGAATGCACCCTTCCCTGTACCACACTCCTTTCTGCACTCTGTGTTAAGGCTCTCTCCTGGAGGCCCTCCCCCAGCCTCTCCCAGCCTGCACCAGGACTCACTCAGCATCTCATTCTTCCCTCTTGAGATTGGAGGCCCCTGAGAACAGAGGCTGCATCTACCCGACTTACTGGGCTCTCGGTGCACAAGTGGACACTACTGTCCAGGCCTGTCCTAGCCCATCAAGGCATGTTGTCTATCAAGACTGGGCTAGGTCCATTGATCTTCAAGCAAAGCCCTGGGGCCATAACACTGGCTTTTCCTTAAAGACAGGATGGGTTGGGGAGTCCACTCTCCCCCTGACTTCTCATTCAGTCACTCAGATGGGCAGCTTGCAAATCTATTTTCTAAGCTCAGTTTGGGGGTCTGTCTACACTCACAGGGTACAGAGCACAAACAATGGAAGCCAGGCTCTCCCTCACACTCCTGTCACCCTGGACCTGCTCAGGCTGTGTCTTCCATGACTTGAGGACCACCTCTAGTACACAGAACGTGCTCATCTTTCTACGTGTCCATCTGGTGCCCTATCATGTGGCTCAGTATCATTCATTCATCTAGCCCTGCCCCCCCCCACTGGGTATCAAGACTGTTACTTGTATTTTGCTGTGATTTAAAACACATCACCGACTATCCTTGTGTCTCCATTAGCAGGCGGCTTGAATTTCTTCTCTAGAAACACCCATCTATCCCATGGATGTATTTTACTTAACTGAACCCCATAGATGACACCAGCATAGGAATAGCCTGGCTGGTAATTCAGCACATTGGGAGTCTCCGAGAAGCTGTCACCCACTCCAGGAAGTCTTCCTGGGATCTCATGCTGGACCAGGGGCCTCTTCAGTGTCCCCCACTTATCCACCAACCTATGGCAGCTCACACTATCATCATGAAATTGGGTCAGTCTCATGTCACCCACTCCTGACTACAAATGTCATTGAGTCAGCAGCCTGAGCTGCCTCTGGGTTCACATCATTCACATCTCTTCAGGGAGACCCCCCTCCTCTCTTGATCCCAGTCTCCTCCCCAGGAAGGAGCCTCTGCCAGCTGTTCCCAGGGGCTCAGGTTGGAGCCCCTTCTCCGTGGCTCCAGAGACCCTGTCCTCCCCCTTGAATAAATAATAATTGTTAGAAAAGGCCCGTGGATAAATTATAATCCTGACCCTCATTTGAGCGCAAAAAACTTTAGCCTGCTGCCAAGGAAAAGTCAGAATTTGCATTTAAATAGAAAATGTTAGAGGCTGCACAGGGAGGCCTGGTCCCCACAGGCCAGCGGCAGGGCTCCAGCACAGCTCATGGTGAACCTGGTACTTCAGGGGTTCCTGGCTACCTGGGGAATACAGGCAAAGCTTGTGGTGTGGCCAGGTGGATGTCATGGCTGCCCTTCATTCTAAACCAGTGAACTAGAGCCTTCTTCCTCACACGCAGGGGACTGACCAGAAAGCATACAGACTCAGGGCGAGCGAGCAGGAGCTCATATTTGTGTGATGCAGGCTGCACAGAGTATGGTTTAGTTTCATGGGCAAATGGCTCCAAGCTTAGCCACCCATCTAGTTCCTTGGTCTCAATGAGCCTCAGTTTCCTTGTTTGTAATAAAGACCCACGAGCAGCAGCTGAACCACACAGGCATCCTTGTGTCTAATTACAGCACGGGAGAACGCTGTTCAGAGTGGTTAAGAAACAGCCTAGGATCACATGACCAGAAAACCTGGGAGTGGGCATCAACAGGTGCCTGTGTGAGTTAGATTGTACTTACAGGAAAGGACACATGGGTGGTCTTTAGTACAGGTGAAGTTGAAGCAAGAGCTTACACCACTCACAGGTCTGTGAGAGTAGCTGACAGTGAGGGGGTGTGCCTCAGGCCACTGTCCAGGACCCGGCACAGTGAGCAGAGCCAGGTGGGCTACCTTCTCTCCAACTGAAAGCCTTAGGATAAGGAAACAAACGAACAGAACCAACAATAAATCAAAACCAGCAACCTAGCTCTGTGCCTGGATTCCTTCCACTGAAGATCAATATTGAGCAAAGGGATGGATGTGTGATAAGTGAGCAGCTCAGACTTGCCACAGAGAGAGGGGTGGGTAAGGGGGAGGGAGGGAGTGAAGAGAGGGAGGGGGAGGAGGAGGAAGGGGAGGGAAGGAGAGGAAGGAGAGAGAGAGGGAGGGGGAGGAAGAGGGAGGAAGAGGGAGTGGGAGGGGAGGAAGAAGAAGGGGGAGGAAGAGGGAGGGAGGGGGAGAAGAAGGGGAGGGAGGTGAAGAAAAGAGGGGGAGGGAGAGAGTGGAGAGAAGGAGGGGGAGGGAGAGGAAGGGAAGGAAGGGAGGGAGTGGAAAGAGGGAGGGGGAGGAAGAGGAAGGGGAGAGAGAGGGAGGTGGGAGGAAGAGGGAGGGGAGGAAGGAAGAGGGAGGGGGAGGAAAAGGGAGGAGGAGGGAGAAGACAGAGCACACCCAGACATCAGAACCCAGCACTGCCCCTGCACCCAGGAGGCCGCACGCCAGGGTGGGCCCTTGACCACAAGAACTGTCAACTGCGGTCCCATCGACTTCAACTGTGATGTTGGGGTCCCGTTAGGCAGTACATGGATCCCCATCATCTCCTGGTACCCAGGTGCCTCCTGGCACAGAGACCTTACTCCCAGTCAAGGGTGGGCCACAAGACCAGTGCCAGTTCTCTGCAGACAACTTTAGGGAGTCAGACTCAGAGGCGGTGGCAGCTTGTGCTCAGAAGGGTGTCTCCTGGGAATGGGACGTTTGAGTCAATCTCTGAGGGAACGTTGAGCAGGTTGAAATGCAGAGGAGCCAGTCCTGTGCTGAGGGAACAGCATGGTGACATACAGAAGACCAAGGAGCAAGCCGTAGATGGGGAGGGGCTGGGAGATGTCACTCTCTCTCCTAGGCTCCAACTGGTATAACTAGTGCTGACAGCCTAGTGCAATTTTGGGTTCCATATGGAGGGAGAATGGAGGCCTTCACTTTCTGTCCTGTAGTGGGCTGGGCAGCCTGTTCCAACTCTACTGTGAGTGGGTCATCCTGCTCTAACTCTGACACACACCAGACATAGAAACAGAAGCCCATACTGGCCTATGGGGTGTATCTGAGGTCATACTGGGATACGTGGTGAGCCTCCCAAACAGGTTTCATAAATGCCAACCCTGGACAATGACCAAGTTGCTTAGTCATTTGGGGATGTCACCTGACCAGGAATTTCTAGACGGCCACTCGTCTGCCCTGTGGGGCCCCCACACTAACCCTAGTCCTTCTGACTGGATCCCCAAAAGGCAGATCCAGAGAGAGTCAGGGCAGCCTCAGATCAGTGTGCATGCTGAAGACGGGTGTAGTGCAGTCTGTCTGGCCCAGGGTTCAGAGGACCATCCATTTTGTTACTGGTTCCTCATGTGAGGCAATCAGAGCTGTGTGCAGGGCTGGTGACCTTGATGACTATAGGCTCAGAGAAGCAGTGTCAAGGATAGCAGGTACCCAAGGCTGGACTAGGGCTGATTTGTTCAATCACCAGCACTTGCTAGCTTTTATTGCCATTGTAAGCATGGTCAGAGACAGTGGAAGTTGCAAGGCTGAAACTTTTGACATTGGCCACGTGACACTGGCCACGTGACACTGGCCACATGCGTGAGGGTTGGAGTTAGGTGGGAAATGCTTTGGTTTTAGCAGTATAGGAAGACTTAGAGTTTGGGTGAAGAGATCTTGGATCAGTGGGGAGTCACACTGCAGGGGTGTCTGCCCTTGAAGTCAGCTGACCCTCGGAGCCTTGCTGTGCAATAAGGCAACACCACTCTCCTCTGAGCTGAAGACTTGAGCAACATCTTCCAGAAATGCAATCTGGGAGCCATACAGAATCCATCCCCAGCTCTGAGACCTCTGCAGCCCTACACCTCCTAGCAAGGATCGGTGAGGTAGCCCTGAAGTTGCCATGGCGATTGTCCAACTGTATTTGCAGTATCAGAGCCACCGGCCACTGACTACATGTGACTCCGGGAAGGAAGACAAAAGTTTGGGTCCCAACATAAGTTTTCTGGACGACAATAAATGTGTATTTGCTCTTGCTGTTCCTCAGTTTCTGAATCTATAAAGTGGGCCTCCAGGTGCTGTCATCTGCTCCCTGAACCCTAGGACAAAGGTTGGTAGGTGTGGTTCCTCCCGCAGTGTCCCTGCCCAGAGAGGGTCATGCAGGCTGTTGGTGAATCTGGGACCTCATGCTAGGGTCCAGCAGTTGGTTAACCAGACAAAGAGCCCAGGAAAACCTGTCACAGCTCAGTGAAGAATCAATGAAGCAGCAGGGAGGGTCAGAGGCAAAGCCAGACCTGCTGTGGGAAAGGACAGCTGTCACTCCCCAGCTCTCCTGGATTCCAGTGTGTGTCCGTGTGCCTCACTAAGGGACAGAGTTGATGCTTTGTCAGGGCTGTTTGTCAGAGCCTCGCTCTCAGCAGATGCCTGAGAAGGAGCCTGCAGTGAAATTCCTGCCACAACCTTGGAAAGGTGGATGGGTGCTATGCTTGCCTCTCAGAGCCCGGAGCTCGAGGGAGGAGGCAAGTTTACATGTATTTCTTTGTTTATTCATTTGTTTGTTCGTTCATTCATTCATTCATTCATTCACTCATTAATTCATTAATCCATTCATTAGTTTATTCATCCATTCATTCATTTGCTTCTTTGTTCATTCACTAGTTCATTTACTTATTAATCCATTCATTCATTCATTCACTCATTAATTCATTAATCCATTCATTAGTTTATTCATTCATTCATTCATTTGCTTCTTTGTTCATTCATTCATTCATTCATTTGCTTCTTTGTTCATTCATTCATTCATTAGTTCATTCATTCATTCGTTCGTCTGTTCATTCATTCACTTCTTTGTTCATTCATTCATTAGTTCATTCATTCATTCATTCATTCACTTCTTTGTTCATTCATTTGCTTCTTTGTTCATTCATTCATTCATTTGTTCGTCCCCCCATCATTCATTCATTCATTTTTCATTCCCTCCCTTCACCTCCTCATTTCTGTGTGGATCAAATGTCTTTCACATCTTCCTCTCATCGCTGTGGATTTCCTTGGGCACTTAGGGGCATCCTAGCCTATGTTTCTACCCCTGCAAACAAGAATGGAACGTGTCCAGGCCAGATCAGGATGAACCCCTTGTTCAGCATGAGCTGGTGCCTCAAGAGGGGAAGTGGGAGTAACGTCACCTACAGGGCAAGGTCCCTGCTCAGGTCACAGGCAGTATGTGAGGGACCCAGGTCTTGTGGAGAGCTGGCTCCAATCCTTCCCTCCTATTGCCTTCTTCTGCACCTCTGACTCCAGCATCCTTGTGGTCTGGGCTGGAAACCCCACCCTGGGCAGCTGCCCCTGAGCTGTTTGACAAGTGGGGACCCAGATGTAGAGACTCCCTGTCCTTCTTGATCTTCCTCAGAATGAGCCATCTTCACTGGGGACCCCCAGCAAGCATTATTAGTACCCCAAGGACAGGACCCCCTTTAGCTCAGCCCTGGGTGAATATCTTTTTCTTGGCCATAGCTTCTCTGTCACATGATGGGCTGTCAAATGGCCACCCACAGCCTTTGAGACTACATAACTGTTTCCTTAGATAAAACTAATGTCACTCTAACACAAGCCCCCTCCCTGGGGGGGGGGTAACTTCATATTTGGCACCAACCGGTGCTCACCCCCAAACCCTGCTTCACAAACTCCATTCATTTCAAAGAGCCCTGGGTCCTAAGGATACAGTCATCCCATGGAGAGCCTCCAGAGTCTCTCTCTCCTTAACCTGCTGGAACAGGTCCCAGGCAGACTCCTTAGTTGTCTCCTTTCGGGTTTATCACGGTTGACAAAGTACCTCCATTTCCTCTGCCCCAAATATATCTCCTCAGTCTAGAAGCCTTAACAGGCAAGATCATTTCCCCTTTGCTGGGGTTCAGATATCACTGATGGCTGGGTGGGGGGCTAGGGATGATGTGGTCACACTGAGGTGTCTGTCATACTAGGGAGCAAAGCCTGGTGGGACAGTTTGTCTGAAGGGAAGATGGCGGTGGCTGTTAGGGAGAGAGTAGATTATACCCACCTCAGCACAGAGCGAGGCCTTGGGCTTTGTAGGAGGCTCAGCCTTGCTGGGAGCAAGCCCAGAAAGGCAGGGTTCACAGGCAGGGCGGTCTTGACAATGGTAACCCCAAGGCCAAAGGCAGAGGAAAGAAAAGAACATTCCACGATGTATATTTAGGAGGCTGGAAGACGGGAAAGGAAATCAAGTTAGAGACCGAGAGTTCGCAGCCTGAGCAGGTCTCCAGGCCCCGGGAGAGGTTGTGGAATCCAGATGTGGTTGGGAAGGCAGAGGGGGAGGGGACGGGGAAGGGGGGCAGGCCTGTTCACAATTAGCCTTGATTTTGTGTGATGACATTCAAATTGTGGGCAAGCATGAAAGCAGAGCTGTGAGGACCCGGCTGTCCGACGGCCCCGGGACTAATCCAACGTGAAGGGCTCGGGCGCAGGCCTGGCACCACATGGAAGCACTTTGGGAGGGTTTGATGTCCCGCCAGCTGAAGGGGGATCCATGGCCCTGGCTGAGTGGGCCTCCTCCCCATCCCGCCCCCTCAGGACTGACTGGCTCTGGCGAGAGGGGTTAAACCTCGAGCACACTAGAAGGTTCTGGGCGTGTGGATGCCCTCACTAGCCCAGCCCTGAAGGCAGTAAGGTGGCCATGTGGGGCCCACGGAGCCGGTCCTGGGGTGCTGGACCAGCGGCGGTGACTGACGTGGTGTGGGATGGTGTCTGTGAGCTATTTTCAATATTTCTAATATTACAAAGATGAGGTAGCCCACATGCTGGGACTTTGGCAGGCAACGACTTTTGTAACAGGGCCCCGTCAGATGGGCCTTGGCTGCAAATTTTGGGATTTTTATAGGAAACTAGGGGGCCAGGAGGCCATTTGGGGGCTCAAGTCACCTGGCAAGGGTTCCGGCTCACAGGAAGCCATCTTGTGAAATGGATTCCGAGAGATTTGTCATTCCATTGTCTCCACAAAGGGTTGACCGCGGGAGCTGAGGGAAGTTCAGTGGAGGGCGCAGAACGCAGGCGCGCAGGAGTGACGCAGACTAACTACTTCCTCAGCAGTAGCTGGAGAGAATCTCCGGTCTAACAGGAGAGAGGACTGGATTCTCCAGTGTTTATTAAATGCCAGGGACAGCAGAGGCCACCACTCTAGCTGCACCAGAGACCCGAGCTCTTAAGCAGACTGCCGTGACCCGTCGGCAGACACTTACTGACACCACCATTTTTGCACCATCCACGGGAGTTTTGTGCATTGAGACGCATGTGTGGCTGGAGATGAGTGTGGACTGTTCTCTTCCATCAGCATGGGCCACCCCTTCCAGACACTCTGCCCAGCCCTTCACCAGCTATGGATTGACTGCTAGGCCCCTCCCACAACTCCCAGAGTGCATAGCTAGGCCCCTCCCACAGTTCCCAGAGTGCATAGCTAGGCCCCTCCCACAGCTCCCAGAGTGCATAGAAAAGGAAGGTACTTCTCTCAGTTCCATGACCCTGGAGGTCCTCTGGGGAAACAGGAAAGAGAGGACTCACCTGGGCTGGGGACGCAGCATAGGAGTTGATGGAATTTCAGGATGTAGAGGTTAGGGAACAGTGATGTCCACCCCAAGCGTGCTGCCTAATGAGGCACAGCACGAGCTCACCAATGATCCCTGACATTTCCCCGCTAGAAAGAATTCCAGATCCTCAATGTAAACAGCTAGTCACATGTCAGTGTGTGTGTGTGTGTGCGCGCGCGCGCGCACGCGCGCGCGCGCATGTCCACGCGTGTGTATAGTCTGGCTTGTATAAGTGCACGTGCATGTGTATGTGTGTAAATGTGCATAAATATGTATATGTGTGAATGTATGTGGTGTGTATCGCATGTGAATGTGTGTGGTGTGCATGTATATATTCTGGTACATGTATACGCACGTGTATGTATGTGTATACATGTGTATACATGTGAATGTGGCATGTGTGTACATGTATATGTATGTGCTTGTGCATACAAAAGTGTGATGTGTGTATGTAGTTGTGGACGTGTATGGTATGTATGCACACGTGAATATGTGTGGTATGTGTATGTGTGTATAGTCTGGCATGTATAATTGCATGTGTGTATGTGTGTTCATGTGTGTAAGTGTGAATGTGCATGGCATGTGTATATATGTGAATGTGTGTGTGGTGTGTGTATACATGTGTATATATGTATAGTCTGGCATGCATACATGCACATGTGTGTATATATGTGCATATGTATACATGTGTATGTGTGTATACTCTGGCATGCATATGTGCACGTGTGTGTATACATGTTTATGCATGCACACATGTATGCATGTACATGTGTATGTGTGTATAGTCTGGCATGCATATGTGCACATATGTATAGATGTGTATTATGTACAAGTGTATATGTATATATGTATAGTCTGGTATTCATGTGTGTACCTCTGTGTACACATGCATATGTGTGTATGTGTATATATGTACATGTTTATATATGTACACATGTATGTGTGTATACATGTGCATAAGCATGCATGTGTATATATGTATATGCATCTGTATGTACATGTGTATGTGTGTACATGTATAGTGTGTATTGTCTGACGTGTATGTGCACATGTGTTTACATGTGTGAACATGTGTACCATGTTTAGAGCTGGATGCAGGAGGTTGAAATAAACTAAGGTTTGCTCTGGATGGTGGTGACAGTTGCAGCAGTGACCCAAGGTCTGGCTGTCTTACCAGGTGTTACCTGGAGGAGGGGAGAAAGGTGGAGATGAAGGTGAATCTGGCATTGTTGTGGGTGAGCATGGAAGATGTGCTGAGGAGGAGAGAGAAGCCAGCAGGCGTGCACCTGAGGGGGTGATTCGAAGAAGTACCGAGGCTGACGCAGCTTGCCTGCACCCTGTGTGGGTAGGAGAGCCCCCTGACACACACACACACACACACACACACACACACACACACACATCCTCCCCTGGCTGATTCTGCCTCACATTCAGTTCCTTCTCACAGACCAGTTCTGAACACACTGTGGACAAACTGCCTGTCACCTAAACCTCAATGGAGGAACAGGTAGGTTCCCTCCACTACCCATGACACTGGACAAAGAGGCCACCACAGGCCTTGCCAGGAGTCCTTCAAGCAATGCAGCTTGAAGCTGTGGTGCTGGGAGTTCTCCATGTGTGCTGCCCTTAGAAGCTGCCCCCATTCGGTGCCCGGCTGGTGACTTGGCCAGAGTGCTGGGCTTCTAAAGATAAAGCCAGCAGCACTCACTCACAACACCCTCACGCTGGTGTGTCTTGGTTACATGCAATTCAGGGAAGGTGCAGGAAGGAACCACACGGCCACCCTCTTGGGACACAGGCCTGTCAAGTAATGTGTCTGCCGGGCCTCTTGACCACTTGACCCCTGCTGTGTCTGGAGTGTGGAGACCCAAGTTTTCAACAGGCTCTGCAGTGAGAACAAAGTATCTTTGAGCAAGACATTTTGTTTCTCCTGCCTGCCCACTTCCCAGCATCCCTTCTTCCTAATTCATAGCCTTTCTTCAGCATTCCAGTGTTTTCTCCCTCCCCAGTGTCCTCCTATCTAGAATCTTTGTTCCTTGTGATGGTTTGTATATGCTTGGCCCAGGGAGTGGCACTATTTGGAGATGTGGCCTTGTTGGAGTGGGTGTGGCCTTGGAGTGGGTGTGGCCTTGTTGGAATGGGTGTGGCTTTGTTGGGGTGGGTGTGGCCTTGTTGGAGTAGGTGTGTCACTGTGGGTGTGGGCTTTAAGACCCTCATCCTAGCTGCCTGGAAGTTCACTAGCAGCCTTCAGATGAAGATTTAGAACTTTCAGATCCTCCTGCACCATGTCTGCATGGATCCTGCCATGTTTTCACCTTGATGATAATGGACTGAACCTCTGAATCTGTAAGCCAGCCTCAAATACATGTTGTCCTTTGTAAGAGTTGCCTTGGTCATGGTGTCTGTTCACAGCAGTAAAGTCCTAACTGAGACATTCCTCTTCTTCTCTAACACCTCCTCTTTACCTTCCCTCCTCCCTGTGAATCTTCCCACTCCCTTGTTCCCTGGTGAAGACCTGAACTAAGTTTATTTGCTTTGGCAGTGCCTCTGTGGCCTGAGGGGCCTGTGTGTAAGGGGTGGGACCTGCCGAGTCTCTGGGGTAGAGACCTCCCCTCAAGATGTTCTGAACAGCTTACCTGAGGTAGCCAACCCCTGAGGCAGTGGAGTAAGAAACTTGCTCCAGAACCCTATTGGTCAATGGGTGTTGTCCAGAGCTCTCCCTCCTTGGGTCTCAGTTTCCCCTTTTCTAACGGTTAGGGCCTTCTTCATACCCTTCCTGATGCTGGTGTGCAGAGTGGAATTGGACAAGGAATCCACAGGCTTGATCAATGAGTAGCTTCCTCTGTCTGCTCTCCGTGGTTCTCTGGTCCCTCGGGGGATGCCAGCCCGGCTTCACCTCCCTTTTGTGGCAGACCTGGATGACTGTGTTAGGATCAGAGCCTGCTCCACTGCTCTCTGCCCCAGCCTCCTGTGGCTTTGTGTCATAGCTGGAAGCTGATGTCAGGGTGCAGTGTGCACAGAGAAGGATCCTCACTGAGACGTGGGGCTCAGGCAGGACAGCAGCTTCTAGCCAGCATCCCCTCCCCACACAGGCATCCAGGCCATGTTCTCTTCCTTCTGACTTCCAGAGTCCAGACGATGTTTTCTAAGCACAGTCCAGGGAAGTTCACCCTAGCTTAGACCAACAAGCACCCTGTGACTGACTCTGTGATTGTTCCCATTTCATAGATGAGAAAAGTGAGGCTGCGCAGCAAACAAAGCATGATTCTCAGGACCATGGATGGATTATGCCTGCTTTATCTGTTCTCTGCTTTGTGCTGGACAGAGGTAACTGAGTCTCTTAAGGCTCAGAGTGAGTTTCTGGGGTAGCCAGAATGGCCAAGACGGAGCCACCTTGGACTCTAACTCCCCTAGGACTCTAAGACCAGTGAAACGCAAAGGTGGAAGACCTTGCATGTTCACTCCCTTCCTCAGCTTTGCCATGGAGCCTGGTGACTCTCTGGTGTGCTGTTAGCGACTATGATACAGATGACTTGTGTCACAGCTGATAGGGCATACAGAGAAGTGAGCTGGATCAACTGTGGACCAGAAATGTGTGTCTGGGATTCTTAGTCTGTCCCTAAATCTCTTCCTTTGACCTTTGGCAAATCCAGGTTCTATCTGGGCCTCAGTTTCCCCATCTGTAGACTGAAAGTACTGATGTAGGTGCATTTAAGTCTTTTTCCCTATTCTGCCAGCTTGGGTAGCCTTAAGCCATTATGAGAAACCCACTTATTCCAGTCCTACCCAGGGAGGGCAACAAAGGTGTTTAGCGTCCCTTTATGAAATTGGGGGTGGGGCATGTGGGCAGTGAGGAGTGTCCATGGTCGTTGGAGCCTGACTTCGGGCCTCTGATTGGTCTGAACGTGTGTGTGACACATTTCACAGCACTAATCCTGATATCCAGCTGCTTGTTTGAGTCCAGGCCCACATGCTAGCTCAGCAGTTCTCAAGCTGTGGGGTCACGACCCCTTCAGGGCTCCAACGACCCTTTCACAGGGGTCGCATGTCAGATATTTACATGACGATTCGTAACAGTAGCAGAATTAAAGTTATGAAGTAGCAGCGAAATAAATTTATGGTTGGGGGTCACCACCGCATGAAGAATTATTATTAAGGTGCGTCAGCGTTAGGAAGGGTGAGAACCACTGACTTAGCTCCTCCTATCCAGGCCATGTGTAGGGCACACCACGTGGTCCAGTCTAGCTGGTCAAGAAAACTTAGGCCCGGTATGCTGAGGCTCTGAGCTCTGCCTTAAGAGAACACCGGAGGCTGGTGACTGTACAAAGAAAAAATGTCGGCTTAGCTCTAAGTTCTGGGGAGTCTGAGCATGGTTGAGGCAAACGCCAATCTGTGGTGATGGCCGCACTTGCTTTTAGGCCACAGGAATGGAAAGCAAGGAGGGGCCAGACAATCTCATAACAGTCTCCTCTCTCCAAGGGTTCATCTACCCTATTAATCATGCATGAAGGCGGGGCTCCATAACCAAGCCACGCCTCTTAAAGGAGCCACCACCTTTAGCCGCTCTGAAGACTAAGGTTCATACCCAGGCCATATCCAAGTCACAGCCCACACTTGGTCAGCAGACTCTGGTGTCTGTCACCAGCCCTCTGTGGTCGGCTATGTGACCCAAGACTGTTTTCCTGTGAGGACACCATTTATTGTGCCCTGCCTGCTGGACAAGGGGTCATAACCATGCCCGAGGTTGGAACCAGCGTAGCCGGAAATGCTGTGGGGAGCACAATGTATGCACCTTTCTGAGAGGCTTTATTTATTACTCTGAAAATAAAATCTTGCTTTTAGCTAGGGCTTTCCTCTCCAGCCCTGGCCACCTCCAACCTCTGCTTCTGTCTCTTTGTCTCTGTCTCTCTGTCTCACTGTTATATCTCTGTCTCCCTATCTCTGTGTTCCTGTCTCTGTCTCTCTGTCTATCCCTGTGTTTCTCTGTCTGACTGTTATAGCTCTCTCTCCCTGTCTCTGTATTTCTCTGTCTCCCTGTCCATCTCTGTATCTCTGTTTCACTGTCATCTCTGTGTCTCTGTGTCTCACTGTCATCTCTGTGTCTCTTGTCTGTTTCACTGTCTCTCTGTTTGTCTCTGTGTATCTCTGTCCTATTCTCTCTCTGTTTCTGTTTCTGTCTTCTTGTCTCACCATCTCTCTCCGTCTTTGTATTTGCCTACTCTGAATATTCATATATTGGAATCAATTACCATCATGTTTTTATTTAATATTTTTTAAAGACAGGATCACCTGTAGCCCAGGCTGGTCTCAAACTTACTATGTAGCAGAAACTGGCTTTGAACTCCTGCTACCATTTTCATTGAGCATGATGTTTTCAAGCTTGGTCTCATTTTTGTATAAATTGCTTCTTTCTTTTTAATGGCTGAATAGTATTCCTTCGTATGGACATACCACATTCCTTTTATTTACTCAGCAGTCAATGTTTAATTTTTTAAAAAATTAGTGTAAACATAAAAAATGCATATATTGTTAGAAAGGCTCAAATGACAAGGAGGGTCTCAATCAAAAACAAAGGTTCCTCTCTAAAGTGGAAACTTCTGATTTCTTTGGAGACTCAGGTTATAATGATGTTTTGCTGGGGCAGACAGGCGAAAGAATATTTTGCTAAAGAAGACATGTGAAAGAAAACATTTTGCTGAAGCAGACAGAGGTGAAAGGATGTTTTGCTATAGCAGACACATGAAAGAATGTGCGATATTTAGAGAAAATATAAATATGACCTCACAGACCATGAGAGTTTGAGCATTGGCTTGCCTTGCTCCACGTCAGTATTTTTCCCTGACAACACGCAACTATTGGTTTGCCTTATGTTGTGTTGCTAAGCTTTGCTTGTGGTGACGTCGTAGATGAAAACCCACCAGAGAACTTCTCATGAGGTTCCCACAGCTGATTTGCAAGCCATGAGATGTCTTCCAGATCGAACCGCCCTTGCTGATTCATGTGTGGTGTCTGTGAGTGGACTGGACTACAGCTGCTGGTTTTTGGTTGGTGTCTGCTAGTGGACCAGACTGAGAACAACAAAGATGGAAATCACCCCCAAAGAACAATTTCTAAACAGGTCCACTTCTCCCGCATCTTAATAACCTTTCTTCCCCACTATCTCTGGTGGGTGGTGGGCGAGAGGGGAGCCTGAATGCTTATTGAAGTAGACTGTAAAAAATATTCACCCACATTTCCTCCCTCTCGTCTTCCTATATGGATGTCAGTGACAGACTACTTGGTACCTGGATCAAATTGTGACACAAATGGTCCTCCAGGCATCTTGCCTGCAGTTTGATTTTTTTTTCCCCATTCTGAGAAGTCATTGAAGAGGCAGGAATGGAGTCCAAGATGGCTGAAGACCATGCATGGTTTTACTTGGAGATCCTCACTCCATCGTGGTCATCCTTTCTGTCTGGTGGTGGCTGGGGGTCTGGAACAGTATATCTAGGAAGGCAGTGGTAGTCTCCTCTTGAGAGACTCTTCTTATTCTCTCCCTTCTCCACAGAGCTGCAAATAGTGCCAGTTGGTGGGGTGTGGTGTGGTTTATGTGTCCCTAGCTCCCATCACTCTGTTCTTCCTTGACCCTGAGGGCTGCCACTCCCCAGCCCTTTGGCTTTTAAAATAATCCTCTCTCCTTTTGTCAGCTGGCCTGTTTCCTTCTCAGAACTTGCAGACATTGTGCGTGCTGGGGTGGGGGTCTTGTGGGCCAGAGAGCTGGGCCAGGGCAGGGCACATTCTTCAGGGGTTAGATTTCTACAGTGATCAGCTTCCCTGTCTCTCTGCCTAAAGAAAACAAGCCCAAATCCAGAGCAGGTGGCCCGATGGTCCTCTTACCTGAGGACACATGACCAGCTGGCTGCCCTTGTGGAGACAGTTACAGCCGAAGGGCTACAGAGTCACTTCTGTGACCCCTGTGATGGCCCCAGACTGTCCACCGACCAGCAATGGGGCAGGGATGGCTTTAGGAATGTGGTGCTCTGCAGATGCCCAGGGTCCATGTCCTGCAGACCTCAAGACAGCTGTGATACAGGCCGACTACACCCATTTTCTCCTCTATCTGGCAGGGTCTACACAGGCCTGCCCAGGACTCATGGCTGTGATAATATATGTTGGGGTCTGTCCCATTCTTTCTTGAGAACTTAGTTTTTCCAGTCACAGGACAGCATGACTGGCCACACAAAGACTGACTGGAGTCATCCTGCCAGCCCACCCCAGGTTTCTCCTCTGAATGCCTCAAAAACACATCCCGGGCCTCAGTGTAGTTGCTCATGCTTGTAGCAGGGCCCTGGCCAGCAGTGGAATCCCTGGCAACTTGAAGGCATAGTTCCTGGCTCCGTCTATACCGGTGGTTCTCAACCTTCCTAATGCTGTGACCTCCCCCCAATACAGTTCTACATGTTATGAAGGCCTTCAGCCGTATAATCGTTTTCCCTGCTACTTCATAACTGTAATTTTGCTACTGTTATAAACTATAATGTCAGCATCTGACATGGTCTTAGGTGATCCCAGTAGAAGGATTGTTGGACCCCCAAAGGGGTTGTGATCCACAGGTTGAGAACTTCTGGTCTAGACTTTCAGAATCAGGACTCTATAAAGTAGACCAGTGGACTCTCCCTTCCCCCAAGATTCCAAGGCTCAGAGGTACTGATCAAGGCAGGGCCTGGTGACCTCTGGAGTCCCAGGAGGCAAGAGCGGAGGGGTTGGTCTTCATGGTTCTTTTGCCCCCCATAACTGGCTTGGACCTCCAAGTAAGTTGCTTTCCTATGCTTGGCCTCAACTCTGGTGTCTGTAAAATGGGCAAGAAAGATCTTTAAGTCACTCTACTGTGTATGAGGAAGTAACTATGGGTTCTCTGGGTAGTTCTGCACTCAAGCAGGGACCAGGGAGTTGCCACCTACCCCTTAGTCCCTGCTACAGGCTGTAGAAGCTCCTCTGGATCCTGACAATGGGTCACAGTTTATTTTTGGTGACTGGTGAATGAAAACGTTGGAGATAGTGTTGGGGGGTTTTCAGGTCTCCTCTCTGAAGAGTAATTCTTAGGCTTATTCTTCAGCCTCTCTGACCATGGGTTTCTTCATCTGTGAAGTGGAGAGAGTGGGGCTCATGTTTCAGAGTTGTCAGTGGAATAACTCAGGAAAAAGAACCAGTGAGGGTTTGGCTGGGGCAATAAGACATCCAGTGATCTCGACTGCCTTCTCCAAGGTACGAGTCAAAAAGCAGGAGACTCCTGTCCTCAGAGAATAGCATCAGAGGAGGATGCAGAGGGACCAGTGGGGCTGACACGGGTGTCTGAGCTGTGTCCCCACCCCAGGCTCTTCTGAGGCATTCTGCTGAGGGTAACCAGGCAGCTGTAACTTGACCGATAAGGAGGGTCCAGGCTGCACATCTCAACCCACTTAGATTTCACTGTCAGACCTGCTGGGCCCCAGAAATGCCCAGTGTGCCCATCAGAATGGGGGAGGGGAAGCTCAGATGGCGTGTGTGTGTGTGTGTGTGTGTGTGTGTGTGTGTGTGTGTGTGAGTTATGAGCTTCTTTGTGTCCAGGTATGCACCAGGCTCTGTGGACAGCAGCTGTGGAGCCAGGAAAGGGCAGCCCCTGCAGGTGGGCTCCTGGGGTGGGGGAGCAGGCCTCCCACAGTGGTAAGTCCATAAGCCACTGGAGCAGATGGAAGCCCAGCATAGAGGGACATTCAGAGACTTGAAGGCCTGAGAGAGAGAGAGAGAGAGAGAGAGAGAGAGAGAGAGAGAGAGAGAGAGAGAG
>JANHMN010000023.1:40078485-40097492 GCA_030674055.1 Rhabdomys pumilio | reverse complement strand
AGAGAGAGAGAGAGAGAGAGAGAGAGAGAGAGAGAGAGAGAGAGAGCGCTAGCTCATGGTGTGTATTTTTCTGGCCTGACCTACAGACTCAGCTCACCCCACCCACAGGGTTCCACAGGATCAGGGATGCTGCAGCCAGCACCCTGGATATGATTCTTACTGCGTGTCTGACTGACTTACACTGTTTCAGACGTGTGTGTGTGTGTGTGTGTGTGTGTGTGTGTGTGTGTGTGAGGGGGGTGTGACTCATGTATCCCATGTCCCTGCACCCTGCTCCCAGCAGGGCACCATGGTCCACAGGCCAGTGAGTGAGGCCAATGTGGAGCCTCAGCTGGTTCAAGAGAACCCATTGTTCTGCCCCCTGCTAGTGACAGGCCTGGTGGTTGAGCTGTTTGCTTGTGTCATTTGGTGAACACAGCGCAGGACCTTATTAGAGTCTGTTTCATCATGGGGGTTTTTGTTTATAGGGTTGGAATTCTCCGACAACCCCAGCTTCATCTATTTGCTTGCGAGAGAAAAAGAAAAAGATGTGAGATGGAGACACGCTGGAGCGAGATGATGGAACAGGGCTGAGACTCAGGGACGAGGAAGGACAGGGAACACACAATAAAGAGGATTCTGAGGGCTTCAGAGGTGGAGAGACTCACAAAGCGGGGAGAGGAAGGAGGAGGAGAGGAAAGGACAGAAGAATGGAGGGGAGGAGAGAGAGGAGCAGGGAAAAAGAGGGTAGGAAGATGAGGAAGAGAGGAGTGGAGGAGGGAGAGGAGGAGGAGGGAGAAGGAGAGGAGGAGGGAGAAGGAAGGGAGGAGGGAGAGAGTAAAAGGAAAGGGGAGGAAGGAGAGGAGCAGGGAAAAGGAGGGAAGGAGGGAGAGGAAGAGAGTAAGGGGGAGGAGGGAGGGGAGGAGGGAGCAGAGGAGAGAGGAAGGGCAATAAGGGAGGGGAGGAGGAGAGAAGGAGGGAGAGGAAGAGAGTAAGGGGGAGGAGAGAGAGGAGGAGGGAGGAGAGAGGAAGGGCAAGAAGGGAGGGGAGGAGGGAGAAGAGGGAGGAGGGAGAGGGAGAGGGAGTGTGGGCACATGCGGCTATCCTTCCAATACCCTGTGGACCTCTTCAGTTAGGATCAGGTCCTTCCTTCTCTCCTCCAGCGGCTGCAGCCAGGGATGGGCGGGCTTGGACCGCTCAGCTTAGCTCCATGGCCAGACAGCCTGGCTGGTCTGCTTGAAAGGCCTTTCGTGCCTCCTCCCCGTATCTTGGGGCTCTTGGCTCCGAACTTATCCCTTCCAGCCAAGGAAGAGATGAGTGTGGTGTGCGGCCCAGGCTCTGGGCCCCAAGGACAGACGTCAGGAAATAGCTGAGCTATGATGCCGCTCCTCCAATCTCATTTCCATAATGCCTGGGAAGGAAAAAAATCATGGGGCTGCTGAGGGGGGCTAGGGTGTGTGGATTTGTTTGTTTTCTCGGGAATCAGTCCCGTTTCCAAAGATGTTGCCTCTAGGCCCCGAAGAGCCCCCATCTTCTTATGATTATGTGTGCTGCATGTCAACATGGTCTGTGTGGCTGTGGGTGTGCACCTGTGAGCTCAGTCAGTCAATCAACAAACAGAATCCTGGGTTCTCATTACTCATTCCTGTGGCCCACATTCCTTTTTATACTCTCAAGAAAGAGGGAGTCAGCATAGATTCCTCCCTATCCAGGAAGCCCTCCAGGGAAGGACAGTGCTGCCTTTCCAACACTGTGTGGACACAGTTCAATTCTAGACTGCCTTAGACCGACTTGGCCCTTGTGAATTCCCTCTTCCTCCCTGGTTCACAGGTCAAGGGGTTTGAACATTCTTATCTGCCCTTGACTAAAGATGCTGCCCCCTACTGGGACACTCTGGGCTCAGGGTGCCTGTCTAATTTTCAGCCCTGTGTGCTACTGACTTATTTTTAATCTGTGAACGTTTTACACGACGCTTGCCGGCCTCTTGTGATCACAGCCATCGTGTGGCTATAAATACCAGTCAGTGCAGGTCTAATTTTAGATAGCTGCTGTCCTGGGGACTCTTCCAGGAATCCAGGCTGTTGTCTGCAGTGTTAGGTAAGACAGGTGTTCTAGGGAGCACTGTGGTGCTCCCGGGAGGACTCTCACTCAACCTGTTCAACATTAACGTCCCTAGTGCCTTTATCCTGACAGGTCTGGTGTGAAGCCAAGCATTTCAGGTCATCGGATTTACCTGCCAGTCACAAGCATGGAGTACTCAGTATGCACAGGGCACTGAGGGTACGATGGGGGCGGGGAGGGGCTACTGCAGCCCACCCTGCTAAGGACCAATGCTCTGCTGCTCTCTCCTAAGTGAGTCAGGATGGCCTTGGCTCAGTCTGCTCAGAGCCCTGTTGTGTCCACACAAGAAGTGGATTTTCCTATGGCACCTGAAGAAGGGCTCTAAAAGAAGCCATGTCTAACAGAGGGGAAGGCACTTCTCCATGAAGGGAAGATGGGACAGGCAGGATGGGCAGCCACAGTACTCAGTTGCTCTCCTGTGTCACCCTGTTCTGGCCTGCTGGCCCCATCCCAGCAGTGAGCACCAAATGCTTATCTGAGGGGATCTGCCCTGGAGAATGGGAGGCAGGAAGTATTGAGAATTCGGGCTCTTTTGAAGCCACTGCAGCAAAGCTAAACCCTGGGCTGCCTGGGTCTGACTCCCGCCTCTTGCTCTTGCATCTGCCATCTGGCTGTGGTCTGAGGTGATTGTCCTCTTTCACACCTCAATCCCTGCCCTGATCCAAGGTTTCTTGCCCAGAAGCCCTCATCAAGTGTGGAGAAGAGCAGAGAGAAGCACACGAGACTAACGGGTTGTAACCCTGAAATGCCAGGTGTCACTGGCCACACCATTGGTCCATGCAGGAAGCACCGCCATGTTGGAACATGAGCAGATAAGGATGCAGAAGATGTCGGGAAAACCCAGAGCCCAGGCTGTTCACATAGCTCAGTCCAGCCTGCTGTGTCGGGATCTTCCAGAGATCTGTGACTCAGTTTCCCTGAGTATCACTGAAGTGGAGTACAAGGAATGTTTTCTTACGGTTGCTAAGCCTCTTTCCCTCAGGGGCCCATCAGATTCCCAGTCCCAAGATGAGGTGAGGATGGCCAGGAAGGGGCATGTTGCGGTAGGAAGACCCACTCTGGAGATGGGTGTCAGCATCCCAGTGGCAGGGAGGGACCCTGAGCTTTACGTTCTTGGGCTGTGGCCTTCCTGACAGACTATGAGCCAAAGCAGACCTTTTCTTCCCAAAGCGGTGTTTGTCACAGCTATGAGAAAGCCAACGACAATGGAGTGACCATAACTCAAATACCTGAGAGTGCCACCCGAGGGCGGGAAGAGCGGGTTCAACCCAGTTTCCGAGGCTCAGCCTGGCATGGTGGAGGGCAAGGTGAACACTGCCACTCACACCCTCAGGAGCCAGAAATTGAGAAAGAGGGGAGCAGGCATGGAAACAGTCTCCAGAGGCCTGCCCACTGTGGTGTGCGTCCCCTAGAGGCCCTGCCTCCAAAAGTCTCCACAACTCCAAACACAGGGTTGTCATCTGAGAATGAAGCCACTTGGAAAAGAATAGCCCATGAGGGACATTTCATATTCAGACCCCAACACAGGGCATCCAAGAGGGGCGGGCTGCACGGAGGAAGGGAAGAGACAGTTGCTTAGACCTGACAGACACCAGGTTCCTGGATTAAGCCTTGCTAGGTAGCAGTTGATTCTGTATCTGTACAGAAAATGTAACCTGTTTGTTGAGGATATTAGGTTGGGGAGTGGGGTCGTGGCAGAGTTCTTCGGGCTGGTTTGGAACACGTAAGGCCTCCCAAGTGTCGGTTGACATCCTGGCATGCCCCCTCACGACTGAGTTCTAGGTTTCTCGGGGGTATGACTTACTGACCCTTGGCATTTTTTAGCACAGTTCTGTACCTGTTAAGAACATGTCTTGTCCCATGTCCCATCCACAAGAAAGCCAGAAGGCCATCCACTCTCCTTGCCCTATCTTTTCCTTCTTGAATCTTTGGTCAAGGCCAGTTGGAACTGAGTTCTTCATGAAGGGTCTCTCGCATGTCCCATTCCTGCCCTCCCCCGCCTCCCAGCCATCTCTCCTCTCCCCCCCTCTCTCTTTCTCTCTTTCTCTTCCCTCCACCTCCTCCTCTCTCTCTTCCTGGAAAAATCAGCTTAAGGTTTACATGTGCTTAAGTATCGTGTCACCAATGACCCTCAGTCAGGTGTCCATGTCCATCTGGGCCTCGCCATTTCTAAAGAAAGGCCTCCATTCTTTGGTGCATTCGACAGAAGAGAGAGAGGGGCTTAGAAAAATGACACAGCCTGGGAGGGTGAGAGTCAGGCATAGTCACCCTGCCTTCTTAGCCCACCTGGCTCCTTTCTCAAGGCCTCAAAGAATTAGAAATAAATGGTGCAAGAAAGTGGTCAGTGGTGTGTCCTCAAACTCAGATGCATACTGAGGCACCCCCTCCCTGCTCTGGGAGCCCCACACTGTGATTGTTGGGCCACCCTCAGCCACGAATCACCACCCATTTGGTCTGGGAAGGGCCAAGAAGTTTGTAACAAGTTTCCTAGGAGGCTACTGGCCTCCAAGACCAAGGCTACTGTCCCAGGACTGCTGGGCCAATGGCTTCAGCAAACATTGCAGGTTTTTTCCAGGTCCCGGAGTTTTCCCTCCCCTCCGTGCCACCCACGAGATCCTTCACCAGTGGCTGTCACTGGGGTGGTACAAACTCAATGTCCCCAGGCTTCCTGGAAAATCTCCAAAAGAGTTGAATAGAAGGCTCTGAGGCAGAGGCCACTCTTAGTCATCCAAGCTGAGGCCGGGTGGAGGTGACAGGTCCCCTCTAAGTTCCTGTTCCCTCTCTCCATCACGCTGGGAGATTGCAGTATGTCTGCCAGGCAGTTCTCATCTGTCCCATCCAGGGCCACACACCCTGTCCTTGATATAAAGGCAGTTTTAGTCTTCAGGTTGAGAGGGACGGGTCCTAGGCCTCTACAATTAAATGTCCAATGACAGAATTCTGGTGTTGTGGGACTGGGGTGTCACTGGCTGGCAGCTGTGAGCTATGGCATGCAGAGAGTCAGGGCTAGCCTGGGAGCACAGGGCTAGCCTGGGAGCACACCCATCCACCCCTACATGGTACAGGCTAGAAGTGGGGGCAGGTGGGGTCATTGTTCTGTCCTATCTCAGTCCCTTAGGCATTCTCTTCTATCCCCCCTCCCATTCCTCATACCCAGCTCTTCAGGCAGCTTCGAGATGATTCTAGGTCCAAAATAGAGTTCATCTTGACATGCTAGTCCAAGCTGTCTCCTTTCCAGAAGTTTCTGATCTTACTGGTGTTTCTGTCATGGACAGAAGGGTGAGCCCAGGCTAGCCCTCCATTCCTGGGAATATGAGACCCAGGAAAACAATTACTCCTAGTACAATGCTTCAGCCAAGCTGACTTTGGGCAGAGTACCCACCTTCTCTTAGGGGGTAATCACTATCCCGTAGGGTAATGACGGCGCTCACACATACCTGAGTATCAGCTGCTGCTGAATGACAACTCGGATTCTTCTGGAATCTCATTTTCTTTTTCCTTTTTTCTTTCTTTCTTTTCTCTCTCTCTCTCTCTCTCTCTCTCTCTCTCTCTCTCTCTCTCTCTGTGGTTTGGTTTGTTTTTTCAAGACAGGGTTTCTCTGTGTAGCCCTGCTGTCCTGGAACTCACTCTGTAGACCAGGCTAGCCTTGAACTCAGAAATCTGCCTGCCTCTGCCTCCCAAGTGCTGGAATTAAAGGCATGTGCCACTACTGCCCGGTGGAATCTCATTTTCAAACCTTTGTCTGCAATCATTATCACTGAGTGCCTGGCTCTGAAGGCACCCAGATTCATACTGTCTCCATGCTGAGTCCTTGTCTCCTAGCGTGTTAGTGACAGTCAGCAAGGACAGGCAGGACCTCGTGGCTCCCATAGAGACTAATAAGGCTGTTATGAGCACTGGGATTAACAAGCAGAGCTGACCCAGACAGAGAGAGCATGAGGACAGACCGCACAAGGCACAGAAGAACACACACCTGCAAAGTCTCCTGTGCCTATGGCTCATACGTGCCAGTCCCGGGACTGTTCTATGAGCGGATAAAACAAGGACCCTAACTCAAGGCTTTGAGGGTCTCAAGGGGTTGGAGGACCTTTGAAATATTGAGGGAGTTACAGAGGTCACATCCACAGGAGGGCCAGTGTCTCAAGACAGCTCCTGGGGAACTCTGATGCCCTCCTGGGCTCCACAAAGCTAATCGGGTCTTTTCTCCACAGACCTTTTCAGAGCCTTTAATATGCTAATGCCCTCTGGGCCTCCCACTAGGGGTTAGGAAAGCCCAGATACCCAGCAGTAGAGACCAAGGGAGTCTTTTATCTGGGACTCTTTTGTAGAGCTCTGGCAGAAGGACAGACTGGGCTGGAGAAGGGTCCCAACAAAATCGGGCAGTGTGCTAGCTTCTTGTCAATACTCTCATTTGTAGCTCGTGTCATAAAAAGAAAGAGTGGGCTTTGGGTCTGTCTGTCTTCTTGCAGACCATAACCGACTCGGAGTCTCCGTGTACTGTGAGTCTCTGCTGTTGCTTGGCCAGGGTTACCACCACTCCGTCTTGTCCCACCCTCAGCTCTCATTCCCCACTTTCCTTCCCTAGCCTGGCCCTCAGCTCTTTGCACAGAACCGGAGGTTGGAGGTGACCTGTGTAGCTGGGTAGTGGGGAGCCTTGGGGACAGCTGCAGGGATGAGTCTGTGGGCCTGTGGAGAGGAGATGGCTCTGGTGACAGCCTCACCCTGGGCAGGACAAAAGAAGAAGAGAGAAAGGGGACAACCGGAGTTTCTTTTAAGAAATCTTTCTGTAGAGGTGGGGGAAATGGGGGGAGGCGGCCGGGGGGGTTCTTCCTGAAGCTCCCTACCCCCTTAGGTCATCGCCCTCAGGAACTCACAGTAAACACCCTCTCTCCCTGGGAAATCAAAGCCGGGCTCAGGCGTGCAGGCTGCAGGAAGCCTTGGGGCAACTGAATCAAGACCTGGTCACATTCCAGGCAAAGTGGGTCCCCAGGTCTCCACCCAGTGCCAGACAGGCCTTACTAGCTCTGGAGGGCCCAGACCACCACGGTTTTCCTTTGCTGACTCCCTTCCCCTTCTGTAGCTTGTCACCAGCTCCCGAGCTTCAGCAGTCAGTGTCCTTTTCCTCACAACCTTATGGTTGTGGTGAGCACCACGGACCTGCTTTAACCCAGACTAGCTCCCACTTGCTCTTGAGTGTCCTCGGGGGTAGGAGGGTACAGTTCCTAGGTCCCCATTACAGCCTGTCTGCCCAGCAACCTTTGCACAGTCTTTTCAGTTGCCTAAGTATCCATGCCCCAGGCCTGGCACCAAGAGCAGGTCAGGGCCGGCTGCACAGGCTCTGTGAATGGCTGCCCTGTCTGGGCCACACTCTGTTTCTCACCTGGGCTGTGCTGTCATGTCCTGTATGAGGCTGAGGTAATGGGGTGCCTGGTAGCAAAATGGAGACCCCATCAAGGCTGGCCCAGTCCAGCTGCAGACTGAGCCAATTTTTCCAAGGACGGCCGAGGGCCAGTCCTGCCACGTCTGGTCCCGTTGCCAACGCAAACAGGGATGCTGGCGGGGGACCCTGGTCAGAGCACAGTACAGAGGGTCTCTTCACTCAACAGCCTTGGTCTTTCCCTCTCACATCCTGCTCCGATGTGAGGCCTGTGCTGCCCTAGAAGAGCAACTGAGACCCAGTGACTCAGTTGTCACAGATCTCCACAGGACACCTGGGTTTTTTGAGATCAAAGCGGAAACACTGGGATGTATCTCTGGTCACCTGTCCAGTCTCTTCCTTCAGCTGATGGGGAAGGAAGGGAGAGAGGAGGTGGCTCACTCAGTGTCCAGGGTGCCCTCTGATTCTGGCTGTGTGATCAGATTGGAAGCAGGAGTCTGGGACACACGGAAAGATATGAGAGGCCATCAGACTGACGATGTCCTCTTGCTGAGGAAACTGAGGGCAAGAGAACAAGGTGAACTTCCCTGTGGCCTCTGCGGGGCTCGGAGAGTGGATTGTAAGCCACGAGGGCCCGAGGAGAGGAGGACAGAGTGAGGGTGCTGTGTTCCAGCCTACAGCGCCTTTTGCCTCCCGTTTGCCTGTACAGGTGAGGCGATGTGGGGGTGCTGTCTCTTCACTGTTACAGTTTGGGCTTTCTTGGGGCTCACCCTCAGACACACTTAAGGAGTAGAATCTAGTTAGAGGCATAAGTATTATATCCCTAGTGAAGACCCTGGAACCCTCCTGGATGAGCTGCCTGGGTGTATTAGGTTCATAGCTTTCTCACAAGAGGTGCTTTGGGAATGGGTTGGACCATGACAGGGAGGCTGAGGGCATATTGGTGAGAAGTGTGAGCAGTGTGAGCAGTGTGAGCAGTGTGAGTAGTGTGAACAGTGTGGGCAGTGTGAGTAGCACTGTGGGCAGTGTGAGCACTGTGGGCAGTGTGAGCAGTGTGGACAGTGTGAGCACTGTGGGCAGTGTGAGCAGTGTGAGCATTGTGGACAGTGTGAGCAGCGTGGGCAGTGTGAGCAGTGTGGAGAGTGTGGGCAGCACGGGCAGTGTGAGGAGTATGGGCAGTGTGGGCAATGTGAGCAGCATGAGCAGTGTGAGCAGCGTGGGCAGTGTGGGCAGCGTGGGCAGTGTGAGTAGTGTGGACAGTGTGGGCAGCATGGGCAGTGTGAGTAGTGTGGGCAGTGTGAACAATGTGAGCAGTGTGAATAGTGTGGGCAGTGTGGGCAGCACGAGCAGTGTGAGCAGTGTGTGAACAGTGTGAGCAGTGTGAGTAGTGTGGGCAGTGTGAACAGTATGGGTAGTGTGAATAGTGTGGGCAGTGTGGGCAGTGTGAGAGCATGATCTTGTCAGTTCCATGGTGAGAGAAGCAGGGTAGACGTAGCTGTCATGAGCACCCAGGAAGGCCCTGTGGACAGGGTCACTGAGGCAGTGGACGTGAAGGGAAGGTGACCTGGTTCACAGAGGTGGGGTTTCAGTTGGGCTAGCTCCAGGCACCGTGCACCGATGGTCACACGCAGGGTCACCCGTGTCAGGGCCAGAGAGCAAAAGAGAGAGGAGGAGACACGGCAGGGAGAAGACAGCAGCTCTCTCAGTCAAGCTCCGCCCACGACCTACAGACCGAGAGGCCCCGCCTTCATGGTCCCACCTTCCAGTACACACTGTCTGGTGTGCGAGTCCCAGTTATTTCCCCGCTGTGACAAATCCCTGAGCAGAGCCACGTGAGGGACAGAGGGGCCATTGTGGCTCACAGCACAGGGTGTGTGCGCTGTCTGTCATGACAGAAGCCATGGCCGATGGTCAGTGAGGCAGCTGGTCACACAGCACACATTACACACTCACCCCAGTGTACACACATTACACACTCACCCCAGTGTACACACTACACATTCACCCCAATGTACACACTACACACCCACCACATACTACACACTCATCCCAATGTACACACTACACACTGCACCCCACATGCACACAGTACACACCTCACACAACACACTAAACACTCACCCAAATACACACACTACACACCTCACCCCACATGCACACAGTACACACTCGCCCCAGTGTACACACTACACACTCCACCGCACATGCACAGACTACACGAGTCATCCCACATGCACACACTACACACCTTACCCTACAAGCACACACTATATGGCTCACTCCACATGCATACACACTACACACCTCATCCCACATGCACACACTACACACCACGCACATATTGCACGCATTTCACATTCACTCTCTACCCCGGACACCCTACATGTTTTATTTCTGAACCTTTACAGATCTCTCCCCACTTTCTCTGAAGGGAAATGACGTTATTGAGAGGGGTGTTTCATATTCAACCAGCAAGAGAAAACTCCCGTGGGATGCTGGGAGTGACGCCCCAGCAGGCCCATTCCTGGGCCTGCCACACCTCCTCTCCTCCAGGTGAGGCATCCACCCTACTTGCCAGCCTCATCCCAGGCCTCTGTTATCTTCATGGATTGTGAAGCCCAGGAAGAGTTTGGGGCCAGACACAACCTGAGGCTCAGAGATAGCGAGACAGCTTTCCAAGGTGGCCCAGCCACGGCTGGGAGGGAAGTCAGGCCCCCAGCCGGGTGATCCTGCTTGCTGCTGACTTACAAATGGTCAGTCAGCCCCCACCTTGTCACTCAGAGCTCCCCCCACAGCTTCCAACTTCTCCACAAACTCCAGCAACTGCCCACCTCCAGGGTCCTGCCTCCAGCTCCCTGCTCCTTCAGTAAGACCTGGGAATTCTTTTCTGGCCTGTCTGCGGGAGGCCGGCTCCTGCCTTCACTTTGTGGCAAGCCTTTTGGAGCCCCCCCACCCCCACCCCTTCCAGCAGCGGCACCCCCCTCTGGTCCCCAGGTCTCCGACAGGGCTGAGGGAGGCGGAGCTTGTCAATGCATCTTAGCGATTGGAATGTGCCCTCTGACCCCACCAGCTCCTCCCCGGGAGCCGCAAGGAGGCTCCTTTCTCTCGCCCCGGCCCTCTGCTTTTTTGGAAACAAATGCAGCCGCGCTCTGTCTGCGGTTGAAAGGCCCCTGTTTAGGAGCTACTTGGGTTTTTTTAAGTCCTCCAGGCCTCTAGTGTTTGAAGGACCCCTCTGTTGTCCGCCGTGGATGGGCTGGAGTTTCGTGCTGGGAGACGAAGAGGGGCCCGGCCTTGGGGAGGATGGGGCTCTGGCCAGAGACCACCCAGCAGTGTGACACAGGTCTCTGAGGGCTCAGGCAGGGCTGAGCCAAGTCCTGCGGGAGGTTGGGTGGAAGAAGGGAGAGGGGCCTGAGCGCGCCCACTTTAACCCTCTCTCCGCTGTGCGCACTCCGCAGAAGAAGAGCACAAGGGGTTCTTCAAGCTGTCCTCACTTCCTCCAAGGGAGCTGGGATGATTGGCACCGGCCCAGGCAATGTGAAAACCCAGGAACGCCGCTGCTTTGTCTGACAAGCAGGGCAGGGGCAGTGTTCCATCTGCCCCCAGCGCAGACTCAGGGGCAAAGGCCCTTGGGGTTGCAATTGGAGGAGCGTCAGCAGTGGCAGTGGGGCAAAGAACATGGCCGAAAGCTTTGAGGCCAGGCAGTCTGGTTCCATTTCTATTTCTTATGAAAGACTGCTGTGTGACCTCAGGTTGGTCACATTCCCTCTCTGAGCCCCAGCTCCCTCCTCTGTAATGTACACTTACAGTAACTCCATGCAGACGACTCTTGGGGTCATTGTACACAGGACCTTCTGTACAGTCCTGTTTGTCTGGGCAGTGCCTGAGTTGGCCACCCACAATGAGGCATAAGAAACATTATTTATCCCCACTGTGTGACAGTCCATACCTGTCACCCAGCATTTGGGAAGCTGAGGCAGGAGGATCCTAAGCATGAGTTACATGGTAAGTCCTCACGGGGCTGGAGAGATGCTTCTGCTGTTGAGAGCACTGGCTGCTGTTATAGAAAACCCCAGCTTGGTTCCCAGCGTCCAGGTGGTGGCTCACAACCATCAGTAACTCCAGCCCCAGGGGATCTGACGCCATCTTCTGGTCGCTGCAGGCACTGCAGGTAAATTGTGCAGCCACCATGCATACAGGCAAAATACTCCTAAACATAAAATAAAAAATAAATCTGAAATAAAAGCCCAAACCAGCAACAAACAGCAAACTTTTCCCAGACCCCAGTTTCCTCACTGAGGATGAGAAGCGTCCCTGTCAAGGCACCGGATCTGGAACCACGGGGCAGAGCCACCAACATTCAGATTACAGGGCAGAGCCACCAACATTCAGATTACAGCTTCTACTGGATGTTTGTCGTAGGCACTTTTCTCTTGTTGTGATGCAGCTTTATGACCAAGGCAACTTATAATAGAAAAAGCATTAATATGGGGCCTCACGGTTCCAGAGGGTTAGAGGCCATGACCGTCATGGCAGGGAGCACAGTGGCAGGCAGGCATGGTGCAGTAGGTGAGAGCTAACTGGGAATGGCTTGGACTTTTGAGACCTCAAAGCCGACCTGCAGGGAAACACCTCCTCCAGCAAGGTCAAACCTCCTCTGACAGGGCCACACCCACTCCAACAAGGCCACACCTCCTCTGACAGGGCCACACCTTCTCTAAGGCCACACCTCCTCCAACAAGGCCACACCTCCTCTGACAGGGCCACACCTGCTCCAACAAGGTCAAACCTCCTTTAACAAGGTCAGACCTCCTCCAACAAGGCCACACCCACTCTAACAAGGTCATACCTATTCCGACAGGGCCACACCTCCTCTGACAAGGCCACACCTCCTCCAACAAGGCCACACCCACTCTAACAAAACCATACCTATTCCAACAGGGCCACACCTCCTCTGACAAGGCCACACCTTCTCTAACAAGGCCACACCTCCTTATCCTTTCCAAACAGGTCCACCAACTGGGGACCAAGCAGCCAAATATGTGAGCCCTTGGGGACCATTCTCATTCTAATCCCTGCACACTGTGTGAAGCCCTTTAATGTCTATCAGTTCTCCCTGTGACAGACTTATTTGGCTCACACTTTCAGATGTTCTGACCCTGTTGGCTGGCTCTGTGTCCTTGGGCCTCTGGTGAGGATGAATCTCTTGGTGAGGGGAGCGGGTGTGGCATGTGCATAGCAGATCAAAAGTGCTCATCCCAGGCTGGGGATGTGGCTCACTTGGTAGAGTGCGTGCCGGACACTTGTGAAGCCCCCAGGCTTGACCCTCTGCCCTGCACGGACTCACCATAGTGGCAGTGTGTCCCTTCAATCCCATCGTTCTGGAGCAGGAGGCAGGAAGATCTGAAGTTCAAGGTCATTTTCAGATGTATAGCTATTCTGAGGCTATCCTGAGCCACATGAGACCTCCTTGTCTCAAAAAAGGAGAAAAAACGCTAGGGGGCTTATGGAGGAGGGGGAGAGTAGGAAGGAAAGAAAACAGGAAGTCTCGCCCACTGGGCAGGAAATAGAGAGTTTGTGGGAGGAGCCAGGACAAGAGACAACTCAGCCCCTCCCACCATGCTTCATCCGCCAATCAGCGCTGATGAGGTTGCTTTCCTGTGTTTGCGCACATCTTAGTGAAGGAGTCACCCGGCCTTCAATATCTGAGTCTGCTCAACGATATTTCAAATCCAAAATGTAACACCAAGCATGCACATCCATCCTGCCCGCAGTCCTATCCGCCTTGGCTGAGCAGCCCCCGCCCAACTTCTCTTCTGCTTCCGGGTTTCCAAAGCAGACCCCACAGTTCCTCCCATTCTTCTGCAGCAAGTCCCTGCTTAGAACCCACACGCCTGCCCTGTCCACTGCTCACAATGTTTCTGTTCTTTGCCGACACACAGCTGCTCCCTGACTGGGGCCTCTGTAGAGCTGTTTCCTCTGCTGGCTCATTCTGGCTGTTGTCACTGGTCTGCCGGAGGCTGCCCTGGCTCCCGCTCCTTCACGGGCTCACTCCCATAGTCCTCTTTTTTCTTTATTGCTCTTGACATGAGGGTTTTTTTTTTTGTTTTGTTTTGTTTTTTGTTTTTTGTTTTTTTATAAACTCCTATGCTACCCTTGTGAACCCTTTCTAAGATGTAAATCTAGCATCCATGGCTTGTCCTCAAGTCTAGGTAACAGGTGGCAAAAAACTCTTCCATGAAGAGGAAGGGACAGCCGGTGCCTTCCGAGTCCCTTAGTAAGGATCAAGTACCCTTACCTATGTCCAACAGAGCCAAGCTCCAATTGTGTCCCAGTCTGTTTAGCATAGTGTGGTGTTAGAGACCGGGGAGGGGGTTATGCCCGGAGTCCCTGCACTCGGAAGGCTGAGGCAGGAGGACAGTGCATTCCAGGCCAGCCTGGGCTGCCCAGTGAGAGAAATAAAGGCAGGGGAGTGGTGTTTAGCCGACAGAAATCACTTCCTTATCCGTCTGACTCACTACAGCCTGAGTGCTTGTGGCTTATGGGGGACACACCCTGGGCCAGGCCATCAGTGCTTGCCTACCTGTACCAGAGAGGCTCGAGGCTCACTCCTGCCTGCCCAGCTCCACTGCTGTGAGTCCCAGCTCATTTCTGGGTGACACCGTGTAGCTGTTTGGGCTCACGGGTCCTCTTGGGGGCTCCAGATGCTCCTCGGAAGACAAGGCAAAGCATAAGCACAGAGGTCGGTCCCAGGAAACCAAGGATCCACAAGACAGTTTGTTCCTCACCTGGCACAGTCAGTGCCTGGTTCATACTCACAGAGGCTCCAGCTCCCAGGTGTGTTTCCACACTAGGCCGAGTCACAGTTTCTCTTCAGTGTGGAGACAAGCAAGGGCACAGGTGGAGAGAGGGCAGAGGAGGAGGTGAGAGGAGGATTTGAATTTAAGCCTGTATTCTCAGGCAGCCCAGACTCATCATGAGACTTCTGTGTGGTTGCTTCGGGAGGCACTGGGCTGTGGTGTCTGCCCCGGAGACTTTGGACTAACATTCTCTGCTGATGTTTTTGTTCATGTGTTGTGCTGTGCGTGTGAGTATGTGTGTGTGCACATGTGTGTGTGCATGCCTGTGTGTGCATGTATGTGTGTGCATGAGTGTGCATGTGTGAACGTGCACATGTGCATGCTCATGTGTGCTCGTGTGTGCACGTGCGTGTGCCTGTGTGTATGTGTGCATGTGTGCGCATGTGTGTATATGCATGTCTGCATGTATGTGTGCTCGTGTGTGTACATGTGTGTGCATGTGTGAGCGTGTGCACATGTGTGCTCATGTTTGTGTGCACGAGTGTGTCTGTGCATGTGTGCGCATGTGTGTGCATGTGTGTGCATATGCATGTCTGCATGTGTGTGCGCTCCTGTGTGCACGTGTGTGTGCATGTATGTTTTGTGTGAGCGTGTGTGGTCTCCCATGGCTAAGCTGTTATCCCAGCTGGACAATGCTTAAGTTTTCTTTGGTATTCCAATAAATGAAAACATGTCTGTGGATCCCAGAGGAGGCATCCTCAGGGGACACCAGCCGAGGAAGGACCTGGGCAGAAACAATGCATCATGGGACACCTGTGATGTAGCTGACTGAGGGTAAAGGAAGTCCAGTGGATGGATCAAGGTCTCTCGAGACCTCTCAGTCTTCAGTAAGACCACCGTAGAGGCCCCTCACCAAAGTGCAAACTGTGCTTCCCTGGGGAAGGAGTACTTACCAATGCTCAGATGTTAAAACACCTTAAGGGATCGTCATCCCAGGAGACGCAGAGGGGTACATAAGTCTAAAGACAAGTGTCCTGACAAGAGTCAGGCATAGAAACATGGGAGAGGCTGTGTGATGACAGACGGGAAGGCTAGAGGAACATGGCCATTAGCCACAGAGTGCCCTGGGCCACCAGGAGGGGCAGAACTAGGCAGGAGCCCCGTACCAGCTTCCGGAAGACACACAGCATCACCTTGATTGCAGACTTGAGGCCTCAATGGCTATGAATGAACAGCCTGCAGGCCATGGTGGCCAGACACTGACATCTCAGCACGGGTGTGGGATCCACCAGAAAAGGAGGACCCCAGAGCTTACCGAGGCCCATGGGATCTAGAGGAAGGTACAGAGCCCAGACTCCAGAACCCCTACTCAGCCCACACTTCCCTGGACCATGGCTTCCCTGAAGTGGCATGGTGCGGCTGTCAGCTGTGTTTGGTCTGGTCTCCTCAGTCTTGGCAATTGGACTCTGCCAGCTCTGCTCCTGGATGCTGACTGAGCATTACAGCTGGGCTGGCCAATCGCTTAGGACCTGAAGGGCTGCGGGTCATGTGTTTGTGAGCAGCCCCTGTGTAGTATTCACAATCCCACTTCAGAGGTTGTGATTTCACTTGAGGTTGCATCTAGGGAGCTGGTCAGGAGGCTGAATGAGGGTCAGCTGCCCCATCCCACCTGTGTGACCGTGGACATGTGCCTCAGTTTACTATGGGCAAAATGTGAGTGAGCTGGGGTCATGGGAAGGAAGGGTAAGGACATGGAGCTGTCTGCAAGGCACTTGGCTTGAGGCCAGCTGTCCCTGCAGAATGGTTGTCGTTAGCATTTGCCGCTGTCCCCACAGAGCGCCTCAGTGGCCACTGCTACTGTGTTTGCTTTGCCCACCTAGCTGTCACCACCTTTGCTGAATATCCATCAAACTCTTTCTCTTTAGAAATGCCTGGCTCATGCCAGGACAGAGACACTAATGCTGTAACACAATTGGGGAAACTGAGGCCTGGGAGGATCTTGCCCGGTTTCATACTGACCCTCAGCTCCATCCCCAGGATTCTATCATCCTGGTGCAAGCACAGCCGAGTAGCTTGCCTAGGAGACAGGTCTCACCTTGGACTCAACCTTTTCCCTCAGGTAACATTCGGCTCCTGACTTGCCTGGGCCTGATGTCTTAGGTCATTTCTGCTTTTGAGAGAAGTCTAGAGCAATGGTGGTGGCTGCACAGAGTGGTAGGTAGGGATGCCTGTCCTTACCTAAGGGAGCCAGGGTACACACAAAAAGGTCCAAAGACCAGTACAGATGTTAAAGCAGCTCCCACCATGAAGACCAGGAACACCCTGGCTGAAATGAAGGGTTTCTCCCTAAGGCCTGGTGTTGCCCAGACAACACCAGGGATGGGCTGGGTCAACAGGGCTGCTTCTGACAGCTTGCTCAGGGCTGGTGATCCAGTACTGCCTGGAGGACCACCCCAGAGCTTCCTGCCTAGAGAAACAATCGGGCCCAGTGGGGCAGCCTAGGGAGGTTCAGGTGATGACGGACAGAGACCGAGGGCCAGTGGCGGCTGCCACAAGGGACATTTGAGGAATCTGGATTTTATTCCCAAAGCAGTGGGAAGTCATAGACACCGAGGAACAGCTTCTGCCTTTAAAAATACAGCTCTGACTGCCATGTTGGAAACAGACCACAGTGGAGGGCAGAGGTAGCATACCAGAAAGAGTCAGGACAGGAGATTGGTGGTAGTGACAGAAGATGGGAGGAAGCAGCCGTCAATTATGTAGATTTCAGAAGAAGGAGGGAATACGGGGCTTCCTGGGGTGGGCCTGGGTGGTGGTGGCCATCTATGGGAAGGCAGAGTCAAGGTGAACGGAGTCTCGTGAGGGAAGCGTGGCCAGTTGCCAGTCTCTGTGCAGCCCTGGTCTGGTTGGAAAGGAAGTGTCCCCAGAGGCTGCTGTCAGGGAGTCTGGGAATCATTCCAAATGACTCCAGAAGCTGTGGGGCTGAGCGAGGCTTGGCTGGGCGGGGCAGGACAGGGTAGGGGTGGTCCCAGGAAGAGGAGCTTGTCTTTAGAGCTGTTCTTGCTCGCCCTTCCCTGTGACCTCCTGTCCCCCTTGTCCCCTGTGAGATGTCCATTCTATTTCCAGCCCTCAGTGCGGGCCATAGGCATTGAGACCTCTGAAACTGTGAGCCAGACCAAGCCCTTCTTCCCTCAGGGTGCGTCTGTCCGATACTTTGTCGCAGAGATGGTGGCCTCATAAGAGTCTTGGGGGCCCAGTCTTAGGTGAAACTCGAGCAACTTCGAGTCAAAGATGTGAGAGGGGATGACAGGGTCACCAGGTAGTGACTTCCACATGAGGGTTCAGGATCCCTGTCGAATGAGGAGGCATGGAGACCTACCTCATGGGTGGGAGAATGAGTCAGCGCCCCGGTCTCTGAGAGTCCCGAAATGGAGGCAGAAGAGCCAGGTGTATTCCTTGAAGACACCCAGGGGTGTTCTGAGGGAACTGGGGTTGAGAAGACAGGGCCTATAGGACAAGCACAGGGACCCTGGAGACACCACGCCTGGTGCAAGGCCTCATGACCAATGGAGGAGGCTGGGAAAATGGGGACCAGTGCGCATGCGCGCCTGGACTTGAATTGGGTTTGTGTGCTGTGTGAGCTGCTCCCTGAGTGGGTAGGACCCACAACCGGATTTAGCCAGTACACATGGCAATGGCGTTGAATGCTCGCTTCTTTGGAGAGGTGTCTGTTAATGGTCTTACAGTTGTCAGCAGGATGGCCCTGCTGACATCCCGGGAACTCCTCACTCACTCAAACTTCTGGCAGGAAACTGCCCTGCTGGCACCACAGGGACACCCTGAGCACAAGCTCTGACTAAGCTAGGTCCAGATTCCCGACCACAGACGCCATGAGAGCACACGTGTGCTGTTTAAATGACCATTTGTTACACCGCTAGGGTGACTCAGGTAAAGGAAATCAAGGTGTATCAAGAATCTAAATGCAAGCCAAAAACAAAACAAAACAAAACAAAACAACCCCCCCCCCCAAATCAAACTGTTCTAGATGGCACTGTAAGCTGTCTTTATAACCACGGAGAGAAGATATTTTAATTGTAGTTTAAAATCATAGATGCAGGGTGAATATGGTTGCCTTGGATTTTAAAACTTCTTTCTAACCAAAGTCATCATGAAATAATTTTATTGAAGTATAGGAAGAGATAGGTGTATGTGCATAATGGAGAGTTGGCTGGGTCCAGAATATGTAAAGAGCTCTTGTAAATCAACAAGAAAAGTGATAATGAACACAGTAGGGCAGCAGGACAGCCTTTCAGCCTTGCCTGTAAATAGGAAATACAAACTAAAACAATCACAAAGTGCCACCCATCCATGTGACAGAAAGTGGAAGCCTTGAGGCTCCCAGCATCAGTGGGGCTGTGAAGAAGTGGGGCTCCCTGTGCTGGCATTGAGTGCTGCCATGGTGCCCATCTGTGCTCTGAAAGCAGGATAGAGGAGTCCCTCTGGTCCACAGGGGAGTCCTCCAGGACCTCCAGAGGGTACAATGTATAAACTGTTTCTTGCCTAAAAGACCAGCCTCAGATAAGGAAGGCATAGAAAAGCCAGCAGCTACAAAGCATGATTGATACAGAACACCATGGTGCGTGGCTGTTATCCGAGCTCCTGTATTCACTTATCAACATCCTCCCCTCCATGATCACCATCCTCCCCTCTTGGTCATCCTCCTCCTCCCCCAT
>JANHMN010000023.1:40038146-40078085 GCA_030674055.1 Rhabdomys pumilio | reverse complement strand
ATCCTCCTCCTCCCCATGGTCATTATCTTCCATGATCACCATCCTCCCTATTTGGTCATCCTCCTCCCCACACAATTACCACCCTTCCCCCACTATCACTATCCCTGAAATGATTAGTACCCCCCCCGTGGTGAGCACCACCCTCCCATGATCACCATCCTCCCCAAATAGTCATCCTCCTCTTCCCCACACAGTCACCACCCCTTCCTCCACTACCATCACACCTGAAATGATCAGCATCCTCTCCCTTCCCCTCCATGGTGAGCACCACCCTCTCATGATCACCATCCTCCCCATTCGGTCATCCTCCTCCTCCCCCATGGTCATTATCTTCCTCCCACGATCACCGTCCTGCCCAAATGGTCATCATCATCATTATTCTCTGTTTCCCCAGCTTGGGGCCGATTTCCACTCCAGAACTCTTGGAGATTCTGGCTTTTTGCTTGGTGTCAGCGAGGTCTGCGCTGGACTCCGCCCCACCGTAGCCAACGCTAGTTTCTCTTTGCTTAAGGACCGGCCCTACTCCTGTGCTCAGAGTCACATGCTGTGGGTGGTTCGCGTTGCGGATCGACCTAGAACGGTTCTAGGGCCGCAGAACAGTCTTGGGTGTTGCGGTTCTGTGCTTTCAGTATTTCATCGTGGTTTAAAAAAAAAAAAGTACGTTCAAGCGAGGGGTGCAGGGGCGGAGGGACAGCCGGTGCTTTGGCAACCATAAAGAGAGCTAGGAGGAGAGAGGCCCAGAAGGCACGAGGCCTGGGAGGACTCGCTTGCTCTAGCAATGGCGATGCTCTGCTGAAGGGATGTGAGGGTGATGGAGACAGGGCAGGGAGGAGATGGGAGGAGTCCTAGGAGCTGGGCAGGGCAGGTTCCCTGAGGCCACTGCTGAGGCTTCTGCCCCTCCCCCTGCAGCCCCCGCGGTGGAGATGAATACAGCCTGCTCGGCTTGTCACGGAGGTTTGAAAAACATATTCATCACTTTAACAAATATTAGCTCAGAGCAGCAATAAACAGTCCAAGAACGCCCTCTCTGTGGCTGCGTTACAATGAAAAATATGCTAATAGGAATGCCTAATTGATTGTGTCTGAGAGACTTCAGTGAGCCAGAGCCTGGATCTCCCCAGCTCAGGACGCCCAGCCCCAGTTACCCTCTTGGGGGACTGGTATCCAATAAGCAAAATGGTCAGCTTTGTGGGTGTCCCAGGGAGCTGGCACACCAGTCAAAGCTCTGTGGGTCTCCTGTCACCTTGCAAGCCACGCTCCAAGCTCAGAGTGGTAGCCCTCCTTCCCAGAAGGGGAACCTGAGGTTTCGAGGCAAGAAGGATTGCTCTGGGTGTGTGGGTGGTCAAGCCGGGCCCATGCAGACTTAGATCTTAGGCCTGTGTGTGTGTGTGTGTGTGTGTGTGTGTGTGTGTGTGTGTGTTCACTATCTTGAAATCAGAAGAACCTGCCACAGAAGGCTCTGGAAGCATTCGTTCACTGTGCTATTAGTCTGTGGCAGCTCATCACACTGGGCTGGGGAAGGGGAACCTCAGAGCTCTGGAGTTTCCTATGGACTGCCACACAGGTCTCTCCTGACCTGTCTGTCTTCTACCTTCAACGGTATGGCCTCCACAGACTGCTGACTGCTGGGGCGGGGAGTGGGTGGGGAGGGTGTGTGAGACTAAGGAGCTTCTGACCCCACCTCCACTCTTAGCCCACAGGCGTGAACCCTGGCTATCTTTCTTCCTCTCCTCCACCCTCTGCCTGGCCTAAGATTCAGTAGTGTGTTCAAACTCCAGCTCTTACTACCCACAGCCCTCTGTAAATCCCGGAGACACGCCTCTGTTAAGCTCCTGAGGCCCCTGCTTCCCGGTGAGACAGGATGCAGCCCAGCTGATACTTTCTCTGCTTTCTCTAGCTGCAGGCAGGCGCACACACTGGGGTCCTCTTGGCCCTTCATGTGAAAAGGGTAGGCCTACAGGAAGGACACTGTTTGTGTACCACTGTTCCCTCGTAAAAAATTCTGATTTTTAAACAATTAAGAAACACTTGGAGTCTTAGGAGAAATCTGGGTCCAGGCTACACGATGGTTGTTGGGGACCCTGTGTTCTTCCTTCCTTCTGTGTCCATTGCAAATTCATAAAGATGTTTTGTTTTCACACTTTCTTTTGGCAGATTTGTGGTCAAGGCAGAGAGCAGAGGTTGGAAACACTGAGCCAAAAGGCCACAGAGGATCCAGCAACAGCAGGAAGCAGCTATAAGCCTCAGGCAGGGGATGGACTGTCTCCTGCTGGTCAGCTGTTGTTTGCCAGGTGTGGGTGAGCTGGTCTCGTGATGAGTGTACTTCTTTTGTGTGCTTGCTTTTTGCTATGTTTTATTTTTGAGACAAGGTACAGTACAGGCCAGTCTGAAACTTGTCACTCCTGCCTTGGTTTCCCAAGTACTAAATGGCAGGTGTGTATTTTTGCATGCAACCAAAAGGTACATGTGTATAAACCACAGTATGTTTATGCCTGGCTTGTGAGTGGATGCATATATGATGTGTCTATGCTTGCCAGACAGGTAGGTAGGTATGTGTGTGTATATGTATGTGTATGTGTATGTGTATGTGTATGTGTATGTGTATATGTATGTGTATATGTGTGTATATGTGTGTATATGTGTGTATATATGTGTATATATATATGTGTATATATATATGTGTATACATATATATACATATGTGTGTGTGTATGTGTGTGTGTGTGTGTGTGTGTGTGTATACCTGGCTAATAGGTGCCTGTGTATAGTATATGTAAATGCCATGACAACAGGTTTATGCATATATGACATGTATAATATATTTCATGTGTCTATGCCTGATGAGATTGCAGTATGTATACCTGGCTGATAGGTGCATGTGTATCATATATGATGTGCATATGCCAGGCCAACAAGTGCATATATAATTTATGATGTGTATATGTTCTTTGGGGATTTATTTTATGTGTGTGTGTGTGTGTGTTTTGCCTGCATGTATTTCTGGGTACCATGTGTATGCACTTCCTGTGGGGGCCAGGCGGGGTTGTCATACCCTCTGGAACCAGAGTTACAGATGGTTTGAGTCACCACCATGTGGGTGCTGGGAATGGAACGTGGGTCCTCTGGAAGAGTAGCCAGTGCTCTTAACTGCTGAGCCATCCATTTAGCCCTGAATACATTTAATATTCTGCTGCACATTTCACTTATGAGGGAGCTATCCCATGTTGGTGACATCTTGGGGACATGTGTGCCCTTTTTTTCCCCTGTCACACATAAAAAAACAAGGTTGCAGTTCCTATGTACCAAGGATAAGAATGCAAACGGAGCCCGCTCCAATGTGTGTGCAAGGCCTGATTCCAGCATTGCCTGGAGCAGCAGAAGCTGGTGTCTTTCACACACCGGGAGAGTAAAACTTGTGTTGGGACCTTTCAACCACCGAGAAAGACCGTGGGACAGACACAGACCCATTTCCCCAAGTGCAGAAAGGGATCTTTGATCTTGCCCCTCGTTCCTGAGAACAGAGTACACGTAAGGATATCATTAAAAGGCGAATGGAGAAATCTGGGTGGGAGGCATTCAGTTGTAATTCCTCTATTGGGAGTCTACGGCAGGAGGATTTCTGAAAGTTGGAGTCCAACTTGAGCTACACAGTGCGTTCTGGGCCAGCCATGCTACAGTGTGAAATCTTGTGAGTGGCGCAGGCTATGGACATAGCTCAATAGGTCAAGTATTTGCCACATGGACGTGAGGACCTGAGTTCACATCCTCTGCATCCACGTAAAAAGCTGATCCTGGAAGTACATACCTGTAAACCCCGGGCTGGGGCAACAAATACAGGCAGCTCCCCAGAGCTCACTGGCTTATCCAGGTGACCCAGCTAGGCTTTGGTTGCTGTCATGAAACACCATGACTAAAAAAAGTAACTTGGAGAGGAAAGGGTTTATTTCGTCTTATGACTCTTAGGTCACCTTCTTTGCTGAGGGAAGTCAGGTCAGGAACTCAAAAAGGGCAGGAACCAGGAGGCAGGAGTTGAAGCAGAGACTGTGGAGGAGTGCTGCTTACTGGCTTGCTCTCCATGGTGTGTGCTTGTTCATACAACCTAGAGCCACCTGCCCGGGGTGACACCGCCCACAGTGGGCGGGGCCCTATCGAAGCCCTCCCACATCAACCATCAATCAAGAACATGTCCAGCCGACTTGCCTACGGCCTATCCTATGGAGATATTTTCTCAATCGAGCTTTCCTCTTCCCAACTAACTCTAGCTGTGACAGGTTGACCAAAGCCAACCAACCTGGAGACCAGGCTAGCCACACCGGTGAGCTCCAGGCTCTGTAAGAGACCCTGTCTCAAAAAGTGATAACAAGACTGATAGAGGGGGGCACCTAATGTGGACCCCTGTGCACATACGCGTGTGCACATAAGCTCATGTACACACACACACACACACACACACACACACACCTAAGTATGAAGAACCTTCTGGAAAAATACATAAGCAATATGGATTGGTTGTGAAGTAAGACTGGGTACCTTGGGGGGCTTCATTCTTCTCCAATTCATTCTTGCCGAGCTTGTAATCAAGGGTACAACATCTGCAGGATGGATGCTTTACACGCTCAGAACCTGGTAAGCCTCTGTGTTTCCTGCCCCTCCTTGAAGCCTTGGATCTAAGTTGTACCCAAGACCATAAGTTCTCCCCGACCTCGGTGCCTTGTGCCAGTAGAGGCCCACAGAAACGTTGGCTGCCATATCAAACATCGTGGGGGTGACAAAGTCCTCCCCAGGTACAGCCCATCAAAGCTTCCTAGCCCCTGGTCACCTGTCAGGGACAAAACTCCCAAAGAAGAGAAATTTCCAGGCAGCTTCTAGGATCCCCGCCACCTGGGTGGCCACTCTGTGTCGCAAAGCCTCAGTTTTCTCTCTTGGAGCTATGGTAGACTGTGATTGGCTGTGGTAGGCTGTGGTGGGCTGTGATGGGTTGTGGTGGGCTGTGGTGGACTGTGGTGGGCTGCGATGGGCTGTGATTGGCTGTGGTAGGCTGTGATTGACTGTGATTGGCTGCAGGGAGAAGGGAAGGGAGGAAAAGCATCCAACTCCATGAAGAGAATCTTGGAAAGATGAGGATAAAGGGAAGGTATTCTCTCTCAGAAGGACCAGGGCTGCCCCATGATTCAGCCCTTCCACTCCCATCTGGGTAGTGAGGAATCACCACCCTTAGTGTACAGCCCTTAAGCTGCTACAGGACCAGCCCGTCTAGCCTAGGCCTCACCAAGCCAGGTGTGAGTGCCCAAGCTGAAATCCACAATCCTACTGGCAGGTGGGGGAGACAGGAAGGAGTGGGAGACGATGCTGTTAGGTCTCAGCTCTCCAAGCCCCTCTTAGCTTTTGGGGTTTCAGAGCAGGGCAGTTCACCCCAGCTCTGAGATGCACAGTGGAGGAGCCACACAGTGAGGGACAGCCAGCCATGTCTTCTCATTTCTGCACAGAGTGCTGTGGACAGAGTTGGCTGCGTGAGCTCAAGTGGCTTCTCAAGGACCCGGCTCAGAGAAGGAGCTCAGGGTCAACAGGATAGAGCGTGGCGGTAGAGCATGGCGCACATCCAGGGCATTGGAGGCTCAGACTCTGCCAAGCCACCTGCTGGAAGACCCCTCAACCCCATGCGACCGGGAAGTCCCCAAACTGCCACTTTTAAGAGAAAATGCCATTTCATGGCATGGATTAAGCATTCTAGAAATAGATCCAGACCATTCCCTATGCCCCTTCCTCCTCCTCCTCTTTCTCCTCCTTCTCTTCCTCCTCCTCCTCTTCCTCCTCCTCCTCTGTCTCTCTCTCTGTCTCTCTCTGTCTGTCTCTCTGTCTCTGTCTCTGTCTCTCTCTCTCTCTCTCTCTCTCTCTCTCTCTCTCTCTCTCTCTGTCCATTTTCTGCTGTGTTCACTGACAGTCTGAGGTTCATAGTAGATGACACAGAGAAGTTGTTTAGGTCTCTCTCTCAGACCTAGAGATGGGAGATCAGGGGAGAGAAAGGGTACACACACACACACACACACACACAGAGAGAGAGAGAGAGAGAGAGAGAGAGAGAGAGAGAGAGAGAGGCACAGAGAGACAGAAGCATACACATGCACAGAGAGAGAGATTCAGAGGCACAGAGACAGAGAGAGCCAAAGACAGAGTGAGAGAGACAGAGATACAGACACAGAGAGACACAGATGCAGAGACAGACAGACACATAGACATATACACACAGAGAAAGAGAAGAGAGAGTGAGGAGAGGAGAGAAAGTGGAAAGACACACAGAAAGACACAGAGACACAGAGACAGATACATACAGAAAGAGAGCAAGGAGGGAGGGAAGGGGAGAGAGAGAGAGAGAGAGAGAGAGAGAGAGAGAGAGAGAGAGGAGAGATAGTTCCTATATCCTAGCAACCTGCCTGGGTGTTCCTTTTTCCCATGGTGCTCTGCCCACTTAGCCGGGCAGAAGCTGTGTGCAGTGCTTGCTGTTTCCCAGGGTCTGATTCACAGCCATCCATCAGTGCACAACTGACTGCAGGAGACAGGAGCATGGCTCAGCTTAGAGAGACTACTGTGGGCTTTGTCATTCAGAGGGAGGAAAGGTGAACCAAGACAGCTCTGATGAGCTGGGTTCTTCCCGGAACTTCTGTTTTTTCTTCAGTAAATCCAGACCCCCCATCCTCTGGGCTTCTTCTAGGTTTCTGACTCAAACACCCTATGGGCTTGAAGGATGTGCCAAGCTGTGAACATCTACAGCCTACAGCCTATAGCCTACATACTACAACCTACATACTACAACCTACATACTACATACTACATATTACATACTACATACTATACCCTACATCCTACAGTCTACAGTCTACATACTACAACCTACATACTACAGCCTATATACTACAACCTACAGCCTACATACTACTGCCTACATACTACAACCTACAGCCTACATACTACAGCCTACATACTTCAGCCTACATACTACAGCCTATACCCTACATGCTTCATTCTACATCCTACAGCCTACAGCCTACATACTACAACCTACATACTACAGCCTACAACCTGCAGCCTAAAACCTACAGCCTACATACTACAGCCTATATACTACATACTATAGCCTACATACTACATACTATAGCCTACATACTACAGCCTACATACTACATACTATAGCCTACATACTACAGCCTACATACTACATACTACAGCCTACATACTACAGCCTACATACTACATACTACAGCCTATATCCTATAGCCTACATATACAGTCTACAGTCTTCACCCTACAGCCTACATACTATAGTCTACATCCAACAGTTCTCACACTACAACCTGCAGCCTACATACTACATACTACAGCTGGCACACTAAAGCCTACAGCCTACATACTATAGTGTACAGCCTACAGCCTTCACACTACATACTACAGCTCTGCAGTCATGCAGCCATTTTATAAAACACTTCTTGGCTCAGAGGTAAGTGACCTCCAGGATCCTAGTGATCCAATGTAGACATGAGGGGACATTCCTAGGATGTCATCAGCCCTGGCTAATTGATTTCAGCCTCTCGTCACAGCTGCAGGGTAATTATGAAGGAAGGCCTGTGTAATTACCAAAGCCAAGGATTTCATTATTAAAAACTCTCATGTTTTCTATTAACCCATTGTGTGAGTTGGGGTTCTGTCCTTCGGTGATAAATGTGCACAAAGCTGGCAGTAGAGCCATGCTGAGTGTAGGGGCAGCTTCTGGGGAGGGGCCGAGAAACTAGTAAGGTGATAAAGGGTGCTGTGCTCAGTTAGCATTTATCACTGTGCTGAACCAGTCAATACCCAACATCCAGTGTCCCAGCCCAGACCAGAAGTGCTACCTGTGGCCCTGGAGGGTCTTTATCTTCGCATTCACCATCCCTCAAGCCACCACCCATTACCCTACTTCTTATCATCCACACACCCTCCACCATCCATTCATCCTTCCATCCATCCACCACCCATCCACCCACCCATTCAATAATCCATCCACCCACCCATCCATCATCCATCCATCCATCCATCCATCTACCCATCTATCCATCCATCCATCCACCATCCATCCATCTACCCATCTGTCCATCCATCCATCCATCCATCCATCCACCACCCATCTATCCATCCATCCATCCATCCATCCATCCATCCATCCATCTATCATCTCATCTATTCATTCTCTTGTTCATCCACCCACCCATGTCACATGTGAGAGCACACATAAGTGCTCTGATGTAGACAGCCCTATGGTAAAGGGCTGGTGAGAGCAGTCTTCCTCACTGGTTATCAAAGGCCATTGGGCCTTTCTTAAAGGACCGTAGCTGGGTTGGGCAGAGAGGAGAGCAGCAGGTGGGACTAGAGTTCTGAAGCTTTCTGGATGGTGTTTGGGGTGTGAGACGTGGCCAGGAATGTCAGTAGGGAACAGACATATGGACTTGTTCACTTTTCAGATCATTGTTTATAAGGATGGAACTCAGCCAAAGGTGAGGTGGCCAGACTAGTGTGTCTGCAGGACAGCTGGAACCAGGGACAACCTGAGGTCAGGCCTGCTGAGGAAGCAGTGTTGGCATCTAGGGCAGAGACTCCTGTGCACACTTGCTGTGTGCCCCTGAGCCTTGGATGTGTGGGTCCTCATACTTATCACCGTGTGAGGCCTGGAGAAGGTAACGGGAGTGAGACGGGGACAGAATGGCAATCCGAACCATCATCGGGGCATGGTGGTGACCCCTGACCTCCGAGAACTCTGTTTCCTTCCTCACCAACTTGATGCGCCGCCGGCCAGCATTCCTGCAGAATTCTGCTGCAGAGAGAGCAGCTGGGGCCTCTTGTTTGAAAACAGTTAGGGATTCCAAGGCTTACACAGCACCCAGCCCAGGCACGGCCTCTTTGACAGGTTGACAGAGAGAACTCCAGCAAAGGGAACAGCATGTGCATCGCTGATGGGAAGCTGGGAGCCAAAAATTCCGACAGTCCTAACACCCAGCAGCTGTGACCACCCCCCACCCCCAGGCAGTGTGTCTGTTCTGGACATCCTCTGAGGTCCTCCTCCATTCCAGTATTGGGCAAGGAGTCCAACTGGACCCAAATGCATCCGGGACCAGAGACCTACATTCACTTCCCAAGGACTCACGGCACAGCCCAAGAGGCACAAAGCTGGCGCTGGGTGCAGACCTGAATCTCACCTGTCACGTCGGGATCAGAAGGTGCCTCCTGAAGCAATTCGGGGAGAACAGGGAGGATATATAAACCAGCGTTTCCCAGTTAGCTCTTAAAAGTTTTGCACGGCATATTTTTATGTGTGTTTATATTTAAAAAAAAAAAATTCCCAGCCCTAAATTGATTGAAAAAATGTGTTGTTCTGGAAGGACTGAGCTGCCTCTCTAGCGTGCTGTGCTCCTCGAGACTTGGACGGCAGAGATGTCACATAAATAGTTGTGCTAGGTTGCTATGGCGACTGAAATTTGAAAAGCAGACAGCCTTTAGGGATGCTTTTCCTGGTCACTGGGGGGAGTTTTCCGTGGAAGAGAGGTTCTTCCTGTGCCTGGTGCCACAGGATGGAACTCAGTGTGAGGGTCAGGCTCTGTCCTCTCCCAGCGTTAGGATTCAGCACATGAAAATGAGGGTGGTGTCATGTGACCTAGATGTACCGGCTGTCCCTCTCCCAGTTTCAGTTTGTCTGCATGGAGAGTGGTTGCCTGAGATTAGTAATTGCAGTTCCACAGCTGCTATTCTGGGAACGTGACCTTCACAGCAGCCCTTGGAGGCAGGTGTGCATGTCTGCATAGAGAGATGGGGAAACTGAGGCCCAGGGTGCCACAGAGGATGGATGACCACAGGCAGCCTCAGAAAACTACTTTTTCTACATGCAGCTGCCCCAGCACTCAGCAACAGTCTGTGCTGGGGCCTCTGGAACATCGGGTTGTCAGAGAGAGAAGCTGTGTGGGATCCCAGGGAGGATGGAGGGGAGGTAAAGTCTGGATTGGGGACAGACAAGGTTCGGAAGGAGAAGCTTCCCGCAGTGGTCAGGGGAGAAAAAGGCAGGTGTGCATGCTGAGCTCAAAGACATGTCTCTCACAGCCTACCTATTTACACATTCCCTGTTTATCTATCTACCTGTCCATCTGTCTTTCTGTCTGCCTATCACCTATCATTTATCATCTATTAATCTATCAACTCTCTGTCTATTTACCTAACTATCTGTCTTAGTTAGGGTTTTACTGCTGTGAACAGACACCATGACCAAGGCAACTCTTATAAAGGACAACATTTAATTGGGGCTGGCTTACAGGTTCAGAGGTTCAGTCCATTATCATCAAGGCGGGAACATGGCAGCATCCAGGCAGACATGGTGCAGGAGGAGCTGAGAGTTCTACATCTTCATCTGAAGGCTGTTAGGAGAATACTGACTTCCAGGCAGCTAGGATGAGGGTCTTAAAGCCCACACCCACAGTGACACACCTCCTCCAACAAGGCCACACCCACTCCAGCAGGGCCACACCTACTCCAACAAGGCCACACTTCCACCAACAAGGCCACACTTCCACCAACAAGGCCACACCTCCTCCAACAGGGCCACATCTCCTCCAACAAGGCCACACCTACTCCAACAAGGCCACACCTACTCCAACAAGGCCACACTTCCACCAACAAGGCCACACCTCCCCCAACAGGGCCACATCTCCTCCAACAAGGCCACACCTACTCCAACAAGGCCACACCTACTCCAACAAGGCCACATACATTCCAATAGGACCACACCTATTCCAACAAGGCCACACCTCCTCCAATAAGGCCACACCCACTCCAGCAGGGCCACACCTACTCCAACAAGGCCACACTTCCACCAACAAGGCCACACCTCCTCCAACAAGGCCATACTTACTCCAACAGGGCCACATCTACTCCAACAAGGCCACACCTACTCCAACAGGGCCACATCTCCTCCAACAAGGCCATACCTCCTCCAACAAGGCCACACCTCCTCCAACAAGGCCACACCTACTCCAACAAGGCCACACCTACTCCAACAGGGCCATACCTCTAACAAGGCCATACCTCCTCCAGCAAGGTCACACATACTCCAACAAGGTCACACCTACTCCAACAAGGCCACACCTACTCCAACAAGGCCATACCTCCTCCAGCAAGACCACACCTCCTCCAACAAGGCCACACCTACTCCAGTAAGGCCACACCTACTCCAACAAGGCCACACTTCCTCCAACAAGGCCACACCTTCTAATAGTGCCACTCCCTGGCCGAGCATATACAAACCATCACACTATCTATAATATATTTAATATTTATCTATGATCTATTTAACATCTAACATTTATCATATCTCTATTGTCTATTATCTATCTATCAATCTATCAATCACTTATCATCTTTCTGACATCTGCTTCTTTGTGTTCACCCTGCTATTGAAAAGCAACAAAACTTTCTTGTTTTATATCTTTGTGCTTTCTCCTTTCTCCCCTCCCCCCTTCTGTCCCTCCCTCCCCCTTTCCTCCCCTCTTGCCCATGTCTGTCAAAAAAGTTCTCTAAGCAGCATGAGTGACCTTGACAACAAGAAATGTCATGTGACTGGAAGGTTTCAGAGCACGAAGTGTTACCTCCCTGTCCATCCAAGGACAGAAACCACGTCCCTGATTGGAGGTGGAGACCTGTGGGATTTGTGTGGCACAGCCTGCAAGGATGCCCACAGGCCCCAGAAGACAACCTGAGGCCCTCATCTGTTACCCCTGAGACTGGAAATCTCTCTGGCTAGTAGTGTGTCTTATCCACAGATCTCACACTCCTGCAGAGCAAGGTGCCACAGCTGTGGGTTCTGAATCTGGTACAAATCCTGGTGCTGCCGCTTCCTCCAGCCTGTGACCTTGGGCAGCTGATGTTGAGGGCTCTAAGCCTCAGTTTCCACAGATGGGCATGGTGCTTTCTCTGACAACCTTTTACCCAATGAACCCCTCTCAGATTTAGGAGGTCTGGAAACTGTCTAGTGGTGGGTAGGCCCAGCAGGACTGCCATCTTGGGTAGAGTTTCACTGGATTCTGGTACAAATCATCTACAGCTGCCTTTGTGCTAAAAGGAGAAGGTCCCGTGCTTGTGGAGCCGGTGTGGATGGAGAGCTGAAGACACACTCTGTGCTGTCGATGCTGTGCCCCTAAAAAAGTGCCAGAAGGAAGGAGAGTTAGGCCGGGGCTTCCAGCTGTGGCCAGGGATGCAGGGAGAGAGAGTACAGGCTTCTCCACTTCTCCCTGGCCCCCCTCTGTGACTTCTACCTGCTGCTCCAGAGAAATTGGGGTCCTTGTCTCCCCGAGGGGTGTTGGCCTCAGCTTCCTGGTCAGGAGGCCTGGCAGCTGCCCTCCTGCTGAAGAAGCTCATCGCAGCAGCACCAGCCTCAGGAAACACACCGGCAGCCGCGCCAGGCTGATAACCCCAGAGACCCCTGCTAATCTTGTTCTCACCTGTTTCCCAAGATGCACTTTGCTTAAGAAAATAGGTATTTTTTTTAATTACATGAGATGATGAGAAAGCCTTGATAAAAAGGGGGGATGGGAAAGTCATTTGATTGAATTTTACTTTCCAGGATAGGGAGGCAGGAAACAAGTTGCCTCCATAGTCTGCTCTCCCTGCTTGTAGAGGACAGCCAATGAGCAAGTTTTAGAACATCTTCAGCCTCTGGGGCCACAGAAGCTCCTTCTCTGCCCCAGCATCCATTGACCTGGTTCTCTTGGCTGGTAGAGTCTGTGTTTGTTTGGGTTCAGCTACGGAGGACTGACTGGGCTGTGAAGAGGGGTGGTGTTGTCCCTGTGTCCTGTTCCCTGTGTGTGTGTCTGTCTCCTTTCTGCTCTCTCTCTCTTCCTGCCCCTGCAGCCTCTGAAGCTTCTCTTCCTCAGTGTGTTCCCATCCTCTGCCTCTCTTCATGACTCCCTCTGCTTCTTCTGCCCTGTGTGGCCTGCCTTAACCTCCCCAAACAGAAGAAACAACAAGGGCTCGCTGGGAGTCATGTCATGTGAGATGAAACTGGGCAGCTAAGAAAGAGTGAGTTGGCAGCCATAGTACTTTCCAGGAACGAGCATCCAATCTCTCTCTCTCCACCTTCCTTGCTCTTCCTCCTGGTTGGTTCCTGTCCTGCTGAGGCAAAGGGTATTTGAAGGAGGCTCTCTCTCTCTCTCTCTCTCTCTCTCTCTCTCTCTGTGTGTGTGTGTCTATGTCTGTGTGTGTCTCTCTGTGTGTGTCTATGTCTGTCTGTCTGTCTGTCTGTCTGTCTGTCTCTCTCTCTCTCTCTCTCTCTGTGTGTGTGCGTGTGTGTGTGTGTGTGTGTGTGTGTGTGTGTGTGTGTGCTGCTGATTGCCCTGAGGCGAGGGAGGCTACCTGGCCTTGGTCTTGGGATAGACCTCCCTCTGTAGGTGGGACACTTGTGCCTGTTCACACTGCAACCTGTTAGGTTCTTCTCACAGGTCTGACTGGCGGCACCCGGAGTGGAGTGCCCATCAGAAGCTGCCAGAAACAGACTGTAGGATTGTACCGTTTTCCTTCCCATCCTGACCCCTGCTGAGGTCTTGTCTCAAGTTCCTCCTTAATGAGGTTTTTGAGTCTGAAATCTCAGACAGCTCTGCCAAAGAGGCCCCCAGGCTGCTCTCAGCAGAAACACTGCAGGGGTTGGGCAAGCTCACACATTCACACCTCAGTGTGAACCGGCTGGAGAGGCTGAGAACGTGCTAAATGCTAAATGCCTAATAGCCAGGTGAGATCTGCCCATAGCTGCCACCCTCCCGCTGGTCCTGCTGGGCTGGAAGGCAGAGGGGATGGGGCAGTTCTTCTTTCTCTCCTGAGTTTGCCTCCCCCACTCTTGTGCAGTTGGCTAGGAGCCGCTAAGTCCTTGCTTTGGGGAATTGCAGATGTAGTTTTTATTGTGTCTGTACTCAGCATACCACTCAACAAATGTGTCCATGAACACATGGACAGATGGATGGATGGACAGAGAAATGGATAACTGGACATCTAGATTGGCAGATGTGTGTACATATGTACAACTGGATGGACAGATGGACAGGTGAGTAAATGTGTGGGTAGACAGGTACCAATAAAGATATGTGGATGAACAAATGGACAGGAGGGCAAGCAGCCGAGTGACGTACGTACACATGGACAGACGAATAGATGCAGGATGGACAGATGGATACATGGAAGGACAGGGTGAGGGTAGATGGGCAGAAAGCAAGTAGGTGGATAAATAGGTAGATGGAAGGATAGACGAGGATGGACAGACAGATGCGTGGTGTCCTACTTTGCTTTATGTTGCTGAGATAAACACCATGGACATGATCAACTTAGAAGAGGAAAAGGTTTATTTGGGTGACGCATACCAACCATGGTCCATCATGAAGGAAGTGGGGGCAGGAACCTGGAGGCAGAAGCTGAAGCAGAGGGCATGGTGTGTGCATGTATGTGTGCACGTGCTTGTGTGTGTGCATGTGTGTGTACACGCATGTGCCTGTGTATGCGTGTATGTGTGCATGTGCTCATGTGTGCATGTGCTTGTGCATGTGCTTGTGTGTGTGCACACGTGTATGTGCACTCATGTGCATGTGCTTGTGTGCGTGCACATTGTGTGTGCACTCATGTGCTTGTGTATGCATGTATGTGTGCGTGTGCTCATGTGTGCATGTGCTTGTGCATGTGCTTCTGTGTGTGCACATGTATGTGCACTCATGTGCGTGTGTATGTGTATATGTGTGCATGTGCTCATGTGTGCATGTGCTTGTGCATGTGCTTGTGTTTGTGCACATGTATGTGCACTCATGTGCATGTGCTTCTGTGTGTGCACGTGTATGTGCACTCATGTGCGTGTGTATGTGTATATGTGTGCATGTGCTCATGTGTGCATGTGCTTGTGTGTGTGTGTGTGTGTCTGTGTGTGTGTGTGTGCCAGCTACTTACTGACTCTCCTCATGGCTTGTTCCATCTGCTTTCTTATACAACCCAGACACACTAGCCAGGGGTAGCACTGCTCACCATTGGGCTGGCTCCTCCCCATCATTTATCACTAAGGACAGTGTCCCACAGACTTGCCTACAGCCCAGTTTTCTCAACTGAGGTTTCCTCTTCCCTAACTTGTGTTAAGGTGAAAAAAAAAAAAAAAGAGATGGGCACTTGAAGAACTGCCTGGATGAAGAGAAAGACAGACGGATAAATGAAAAGATGGATGGACGGAGGAAGAAAGGGACATGTAGCTGGATGGGTAGGCTGATAAATGGGAGACAGATGGACATAGAGACAGGTGAGTAGGTGAACAGACAGATGGGTGGTCGGCTGCACAAGAGCCAACAACTATATGAGCTGTCACTCTGGGCCCCTTGCTTTCAGTCTATGACACCCTTGGGCTGAAATTGACCATCCAAGACCCAGGGCCGAGCTTCTTGGTTTGATATCCACTTTCTGTGCGGCCTCCAAGTTCTAGGCTCTGCAGAATGCAGTTGTCTTTGAGAGACCCAGTGGCCTGGACTCTGTCCTAGATCGAGCTGCAACTCTGACATCTATGTTGGGGTCCTGTGGCCTTACACCCATGAAACAGGACAGGAGTTGCTGGGTATTTGGAAGTGTGCTCACCTCCTCCATCAGTGTGCCCATGTAGGGCACTTTAAATGTTTGAGTATCATGTAAGTATAAAAGTCCTACCTTTCTATCTCCTTAACAAAACACCAAGAGCACTTATAAAAGAAAGTCTTTAATTTGGAGCTTACAGTTACCAAGGGTTAGAGTCCATGACCATCATGGTGGGGGACCTGGCAGCACGTAGGCGTGGTACTAGAGCAGTAGCTGAGAGCTTCTGATTCACATGCATGCATGAAGAGCGCTAACTGGGCCTGCCTTGGGCTTCTGAACCTTCATCTCCCTTGACACACCTCCTAAACCTTCCTTCTCCATCAAGGCCATACCTCCTAAACCTTCCCAAAAAGTTCTACCAGCCGGGGATGGACTATCTAAACATATGAGCTTATGGGGACCATTCTTCTTCAGCCACCACAGTAGAGGTGGCCAGAACAGCAGGAGGTAAGACAGGGCAGTGAGAGAGGACAGGTCAGACTGAGTGACAGGTGAGTCTGTGCTATCGACGGCAGGGATTAAAGGGGGGTTTGAAGCCAGGAGTTCAGATCCTAGCTCCAAACCATTAATCTTAGTGATTTCTGGAAGCCACATCCTGGGAACTCCCTGGAAGCTCAGAGTCCTCATCAGCAGAGGACTGAGAAATAAGATTGTATTGTAGCCTCAGTATGAGTTTCCTATGTCTGCTATCACAAGTGACACATTGTTTCGGCTTCAGACAATACAGGTATTCTCTTAAGGTTCTGGAAGTCTGGAGACTGACATGAATCTTACAGGCCAAACTTAGATGCTTTCAGCAGAGCCTTTCTTTGGGCTGTGTTCTACTACTGTAACAAAATACTTAAAACCATGAGCTTTTTAATAATAATAATAATGATGATGATGATGATGATGATGATGATGATAGTAGTTTATTTTCCTCAAAGCTTTAGAGATGGGAAGTTCAAACCACACAATATAAGCTCTGCCTGACTCCGATAAAAGCTCCACAGCAGATGACATTGGGACAAGACACCATAAAAGGGAAAGATTACACATTGAGAGGGGAAATCAGAGCAGTTGGGGATGGACAGACTTGTTCTTTTATAGCAACCTTTCTGTGAAAACAAACCTGGGTACCAGGAGCACCACATTGATTACTTCTGCTCGAGAGGCTGTTGGCCTGCAAGGCAAATGTCTGTGTGGGTGCTCTCCACAGTGGACTCTGGCTCTCAGAACAGGGAAGGCAGCTACATGGAAATGGTGCCTCTATTGTCTGTCTATGCTCATTGCAGACATTACTAATGGATTACAGAATTAGTCGTCTGAGCTAGGCATGGTCTTGAAACAGACAGCCAACTATAATTTACTATGCAAAGTGGGGTATTTTGAGAATGGAAAGGGACTTGTCTAATATGCATTAACAGGCAAAAGCGGTACTGGTTCCAAGATCAAGGTGTCTTGACATCCTATATCAGAATCTACTCAACCTCATGTTACTGGCAGCCAGTTCCAATAGAATGCCAAACTCAGGACATGGGAGCCTGTTATTTACTCTCTAGGTACTTGTGGCTGCAAGAAGATGGGACTCTGTGCCCTCTAAGGAGATTGATTCAAGCACCTGTGCTCTGTTCTCTCTAGGGTGGGTCTGCCACGTGCTCTAGTTGCCTTCAGGGAGCTGCCACAGCTGTGGATGGTGTTCTCACTTCCTGCAAAATGCCCTTAGAAGGCGTGTGGGGGTCCATTTTAGACCTCGGTCTTCAGAAGCCCCAGAAAGGGTGGTAGATGAGTCTTTGCCATGCGGTAGGCTGAGAGTTTGGGCTCAATAGCGGGCTATGGAAGGGGTCCTGTTCAGGATGACATCATCCTTGGCTCAAGTTCAAATGTGAGTGTTTCTGGATGGAGTTGTGAAGCGTGCAGCTTCTGGTTGTCCGAGAGTCCCTGGGCATGCAGTGGGGTGCTGGGCTGGGGGGCCAAGTATTCGTTCTTTTCTTTGGAAATGATCTTGGCTGACAGGTCCACCTTCTTGACTCACAGATGTGGATCAAGACACAGAGACAATATCTTGCCCTGATCCCTGAGTGAGTCACAACAGAAGCAGCCAGAAAACCAATGAAAGCAATACCATTCTGAGGGTGATGAGACTTTTCCTAGCAACTAGATAGTGATACTCCCTTTGGTGAAAGAATCTAGGGGTTGCTCCTAGCGTGAAGAAATTAAAGCATTTATTTAGCTCCTACTATATGCACAGATAGGTCTCATCGACAACAGGTTTTCTTACAGCTTCCAAATTCAGTGAGGAAGGGAATGTGTCCACCTCACACATGGGCAACAAACTCACAGGTCACAGGAGGTCAAAAGTTAGAGGTCACTGGAGATCAGTAAGGTAAAGGTGTCACAGGCAACTCACCTAGGGCCATGATACCAACAGTCACCACTACTGAGCATCAGGAACTCAGTCACCAACCTCGATGACCCATGTGCAGCTCCCATTTTAAAGATGGGCAAGTCAAGGCTTGGATGTAAGATTGCAAAACGGGGCTAGAGAGGACTCTGGTTAAGTGTTCAGAATACTTGCTTCTCTTCCAGAGGACCTGAGTTTGTTTCCCAGCACCCATGTTTGGGATTCGACGAGACCCTAGGGAATGGGGCGAAAGAATAAAGGGACAAGAGACACAAAGAATGAGAGCTAATCTGGAGTTCTGATCAAACTCTGAAACTTTAATTTCAGGGGTAGGTTATAAAGACACAACAAAACAGGAAGTTTGGGGGAGGGTCATTGCCTAGGGCTATCCCACTATTGAATCCTCATTGTCTAAGACCAGTCCACTGTCATATCCTTATTGCCCTAGACCATCCCACTGTCTTAACCAGCTCCCAGGAAATACCAGATGTTCTTTAAGTTCCTGAGACCTGAGACCTGCAACTATCCTTTCTTAACCTTGTACTGACTAGTCTTTCCAGAACAGCAGGTAATTTCCTGGGTTTGGCTCCCAGCACCATGTCAAGAGGCTTATACCAGGTCCTGTAACTCCAACTCCTCTTCTGGCTTCCACATGCATTTACACACATGTGGTGTGCACGCATGCACGTGCACACACACACATACACGCACAATTAAAAATCGTCTTTACAACTGTAAGAGATGGGGCTGGATTTGAACCTAGGCCCCTGAGCTCTACCAAGGTGTTTCCGTTTTCCACTCGGCCTCGCCTCTGGTATTCTCTTGAGCCTTGAGAGCTTTGCTTCTACCTTAAACTCTGCTAAGCATGGGGCTGGCAAGACTGTACTGGGGCATGCACACGGTCAGAATCTGGTCAACAGCAGCCATATGGGCTGTGGCTGTCCCTGAGTGCACTCCATGTCACGTGCTAGCAGCATGGTGGGAATCCACACTCAGCATCTCACTGGCCTCACTCTCCCCTGTCTCTGCCAGGCTGCAGACAATAGAGGAGAGAGGCTCATGCCCAGAAAACTGGAGTCCTTCTCCTTGTTCCTCAGGAACCTCCCACGTGAGGGCAGTGCCAGCCAATCCCTCCCTGTGGCCCACGAACAGCTCTGAAATCTGTGGCCCTGTGACCCTGGACATCCAAGACCCTCTTGGGTGACCCAGCAAGGACCAGAGGCAGTGGGTTCAGTCTGAGGTTTGATGTATGATGTGGGGAACTTCTGAGTGCATTTATCTGTTGAGGTTACTATGGAGTTGGTTTTCTTCAGCTGAGAAGAAGGTTCTAGCAGATGGCTGTGTGACCAGTGTAGGCCACTCACCCTCTCTGTGCCTCCTTTTCTTTTTCTGTAAGGAGAGTCTGACCGCTGGACCAGCTCCTGCTTGCTCAGCCCTGACAAGATGAGATCTCAGCTTGAGGAGTCCTCCCTGTCCAGGAAGTCACTCCTAATGTCTGTGCTGACTTCCTAGAGGGACTTCAGCTCCTTAAGAGCTGAATCATTAGAGGCTTACCCAGAGACTTGGGTGCTGTATTTTAAAACACTTGTGAACTTGAATAGTAACCTTGGCTCCACAGGACTCAGTTTTCCCTGTAGAGAGGTAGACAGAGTGTGGTCTCTGAGCTACCTTTCCTCTGGTGACCATCTACCATGAACTCCCCACCTGTGACGTCTATCCAGGACCAGATGTTGTTGCGCCTCACCCATCCATCAGCCTGACTAGAGGTGACTCGGAAACAAAGCTCTGGTGCCTTCATTCCCACATCCCCCCCAAAGACCATTGCTACATTGTAGCCATTTTATCAAACTCATAGCTAAGCAGTAAACAAAGGTACCGCCCTATGAACACCTGGCTGCTGTGCTCAAACACAACCACAGCTTTGATGTCTTTGACAAGTAACTGTCCTGGTGTCACGAGACAAGACACCCAGACATCAGGGGCCCTGTGGGCAGAACGGTGCTGATGAGATCAGACTCCAGGAGGGACCCATGCTCTAAGCCCGTAGTGGGAGCTGCGGATTTTGGGCTCGGATGGCGCTGGGTGGACGTTCTTTACGAAGGAGCAATCACTGTGTGGATAGAGCGGCTTTCAGAACAGTTAGGAGGTGGGTGTGCTGGGAATGGGGGGAGGGGACCCAGGCCCGGAGCATTGAGATTCCGGTCCCGCCCAGGGCTTCTGGGCTGCAGCTCACTGTGCGATCTGTTCCAACGTTTGACTTTCAACCATGACAAAACTGTGGGCAAATTAATTGTTCTCCAGGATATTAGGCATCAGAGTCCATTAATCCTCTCTGAGCCAGACGCCGGCTGAATACTAATCGCAGGGTTCCCGGCTTCCGTGGGCATCTTCCTGTCACTAGGCCTGCAGACCCTGGTGTTCCCAGACTCCCCCTGCGTGTGGGTGCCTGGGGCCTTTCCCCTTCCCCACCACCTGCTGCCTTCACTTCTCTCCCATGCCAAGGACAGAGTGGGGACAGGTGGACCCAGCTTGAGCCCTTTCCCACCCCCACCTGGGCGTCTTTTCCCGGAAAGCGGTGGGACCCTGAGCAAGATTGTTTTATGCAAATTCCAATATCTGTATGCAGGCAGAGCCTCGAGGATGAACGGAGAAATAATTACCAAATTATGCATGTTGCGTTGCCGTTCCTGAATCCGGAGCCCTTGAAGGAAAAAGAAAAAAAAAAAACAAAACAACAAAATGGAATGGGGTGTGTGTAGGAAACAGAAGGATGCCTGGGGCCTAGGTGACCCCCAGAAGCACGGTTGAGCTGGCGGAGCAGTGCTGTTGTGTGGGGTGTGGGGTGTCCTGCATAAGTCACTCTCCCCTCCCCCTCCACTGTCTCCCCCTCCTCCCTTCCCTTCCTTCTATTTTTTTTTTTTTTTTTTTGAAGACAAAGTCTTTCTTGCTAAGCGTCCCAGGCTGGCCTTGAACTTGCAACTCTCCTTCCCATTGGTAGGATTACAGATGTGCACCACTATGTCTTGCCACTTTCCTTCTTGTAGCCTCTGTTTCCCCATCTTCACAGGTAAGGCAGCCTTCCCACCTAGATCATCTCAGCCCAGATAGGACTTAGGAGAAAGGTGGATGTGGAGTCTTGCTCTTTGCTAAGAACAGGTGGAGGTTTCTTGGAGGAAGCGGCACCTTAAGCAGAGGTCTTAAGACAGAGACAGAGGGAGAGGCGACAGGGATGGTCTTCAGCTTCAGGGTGCCCCTTGTTCAGGTCCACCTGTCAGTCAAGCAGGAAGCCATAAGGGAGGAGAATGCTCGTCCCCAGGGAAGCAGAATTTCATCTGCCTGACTCCTTGGTCTGGCAGGTGAGTACCCCAGGTGATCCCAGACTCCACTGAGCATCTGCCAGGGACACTCTCCACCCTTGGCTGGACTTTCTATGCAATACCTACTGCTCCCTACTCAGAAGTCCCCAAAGGTCGCTTTCTGTGATTTCGAAGCTTGGCTCTTCCCAAGGATCCTTAGTGGGTCCTAGGTCTCACCTCTCCAAGCCAGGGGGATTAGCAGAGACCCAGGTCCTCAGATACTGTTTCCAAATAGATAAATATGCACGGCAGGAGGGAAGTGTGGCTCTCGCTGCCACTGGCGGGAAATTAAATAATGTTCATTTCTGCTGCTGTGAGCCGGAACAAGGCTGGCCAGCGGGGCGGGCGGGAGGTGGCTTGGATTGGCAGCTTGTGGCAAGGCCCTAAATCAAAGGAGCCGATGAAATGTCTAATGGCAGAAGTGCGGCTGGCACTGGTGTAGAAATGAAGTTCCCCTCTTGAAAGGCAGCTTACTCCAGCTTCACCGCCAAGAACATTAAGCTCAGAGGAGTGGTGGCTGTATCCAGGCTGGACACAGGCCAGGAGCCAGCTGGGCCCAGGAGACTCGCGGCCTTCCCCAGCTGCAGCCCGGCTGCTCTCGTGGTTTGAGCCCAAGGGCAATCCCTGCTCTAACTCCGGTGGGTTTGTGTTGGAGAATGCAAAGGGAACATCCATTCATTGGCAGGCTAACAACCCTCATTTGCTCAGGTGGGCTAACAAGACTCAGAGCAATTGCCAGCATCACCCAAGCTCACACAGCAGGTGCCTGGGAAGCCTTTGGTGCACAAGGTGGATTTGTATCAGCTTGGATACCAGACCCCAGGGCTGTAAAGAAAAAGCTCAAGTCATCTCAGAAGACTTGAGCCCCTTCCTTCCTTCCCTGACTCCTTCCATCTATACAAACTTTCATCCATCTACCTGTCTACTTTTCCAACTACCCACACATTCATTCTCTATCCATCTATTTATCCATTCACACACATACACACATGCATATGTACATGCACATGCACACACACAAATCCATGCATCAAATCATCCATCCATCCATCCATCCACCCATCCACACATCCATCCATCCATCCATCCATCCATCCATCCATCCATCCATCCATCTGCCCATCTTTCCATCCATCCATTCATTCATCCATCCATCCACCCATCTTTCCATCCATCCATCCATCCATCCATCCATCCATCCATCTGCCTATCTTTCCATCCATCCACCCACCCATCCACTCATGCATCCATCCACCCATCCATTCTTTGTCCATTCATCTACCTACCCATCTACCCATCCACTAATTCTCTGCTATGCCCTGACATACAGTTATTGCTCTGTAATATTGAATTTCCCATGATTAGATACAACCCTGTTCTGTTGGGCACTGTGGATGCTGGGAAAGGCTAGTCCAGCTGCTTTGAGAAACTATGGTTTGGAAGGACTCAGGGAAATGGTGACTGGATCTTCACAGAAGTAACTGGACCCATAAAAAAGAGAGGCAGGGCTCTACAAATAAAATTCCTGCCAGGACTTTAGGGGAACTTTCCTGCAGAGGTAAGTCAACCTCCATCTCAGCAGAGAGGCCTGTCTTCTGGGTAGGAGAGATGCTTGCTGAGTTGAAGTTGGACAGTAGATGTCTCAGCATCTCTGAGGATTGGACTCAGGGCAGGTCAAGATGCTAAAAAAGGACATGGTAGTAGCAGAGCCCAAGGTCCTACCAAAGTGCCGCAGATATCCAGAGTCCAGGTGGCCCAAGAGGTGGAGCCAGGAGGGACCCAAGCTTTACCATCTGCAGCCAGACATACTCCAAGAATTAACTGACGTCAAGTGGGAGCTGGTCCAGTCGAGAACTAGCCTCCTGCACCTTGGCAGCTCAGCAGATTTCTCCAAAGCCTCAGGAAGGAGGCTGGGGTCTGATGAAAGTTGGGGGTGGGCTGAGTCTGGGCTTCCAAACCACCTCAGGTAGGAGCCGGACCTCAGAGGTAGAAAGATGCTGGAAATCATACCCTGGCATGCCCATGGGGAAGGAGCAGACAAAGGGAGGAGGCATGGAACCAGCATCTGTCCCTCAGTCCAATGGCAGTGTGTCCTCCCTGACTTTTGCTCCTGTCTGTTGTCTCAGGTTCCATTTCTGAGTCCACTCCACAAGGACTGCCCCCTTTTGCACAAACCCCCAAGCCCCTTTCTGATTCTCAATTCCCCCCCCTTCTTTTAGAATTCAAAATCTTTTGAAATGAAAATTGGTGCCCAAGGTTGGAGACGCTTACCTCCAGCTCATGAGGAAACTATTAAGGTCTATGGTCCGAAGTTCACACACACTCACTCGCTGAACTCCATTTCCTTTACCTAGGCCTGGGAGCCCGGGAAAACTGCATCCAGCTGCCATTGTAGCTGTGACTGTATGGTGGGAACAATTGCAACCAGGTTGCAGGAGGAGCAGGTCCAGGGCCCCAACCAGCTCACACCGGCCTCCTCCCTAATGGCCTACAAGCACAGTCCTGCCTGGGGCCTGGCACCTGGAAGCTAATGTTGAGGAAATGAGGAGAAGAGATCGCACAGAGAAGCAAGGCATGCAGGGATACATGCTAAAGAGAGATGGGGGGGTGGAGAGGAAGGGAAAGAAGGAGGAAGTGGAGGGAAGGTTAGCCATGGAGAAGGAAAATGGAGGAGAGCTGATAAGGGACCCTGGAACAGAACAAGGGTTTTAAATGGAAAGATTGGGCAGGGAAGAGGAAAAGACAAATGAAAAGATTCGAGACTCCTTTCCAGAGTTTCTGCTGACGTCTCAGTGCAGATCCTGTTGGGACCCTGGACAGGCTTCAGCTCTTCCTGGGCTTCATTTTTTCCACCACCATCTCTCCCAGGCCTCTCTGGTGAAGGCTAGAGGTCAGGATAACTGGACAGAAGAACACATACCACTTTGGCCTGGATAGGAATCTTTCTGGGTTGTGAGAGGATTTCTCAGCTGTGCTGGTGCTCCATCAGGAGCTTAGCTTCTGCTTCTACTGCGACCATTCCAAGGTTAACTAAACTGTGTCTGAATGTCACCCACCTCCACCTTAGGCTCCTCCCCTCTTGGTTCTCCTTGCTGTTCCAGAGTCCTTGGATTGGAGACTCAAATCCATGGCCTTCTGCAGCCTGAACAAGCTACAAACATCTTCCCTTGGTTCAGGCAGAGTGGCCAGGCCTTTTGTACCTCAGGGTTCTGTCAAGGAATATCCTAGGACACACTTGAATGGTGGCTAGTGGGAGAACACACCATCTCAGTATCTGTGCTTTATATCTGGAGAGCAGGCATCACTGGGTCACAGATCATTATAGGAAGCAGGGTCTGAGAGGACTGCCTATGATGTCATCTTCCTTCTCTATTTGCTGCCACTCCTTGCCCTGCCCTGACTGTGGCTCTCCTGTGCTGGCTGTGACACAGACAAGCAGGGCCTGTTCTTGTCACATGCAGCAGGTGTCAGAACGGGCATGTCTACCCTGCTACAAGGTCTTCTATTCATCCCAGGGTGCCATTTGACCTGAGAAAGTTACCCCACACTCCCCTCAGCTCCAGGAAGATGAAGCACATTCCTTTATTTTGTGAAAAGAACAGAGTTGGAGAGACCGACCACAGGACTCCATTATGGGGCTGGAGAGATACAGAAACTGTGGCTTCCATCCGCACACGGCACACGATGCCTTCATCCTGGCAACGACCCCCCGCAGAGCCACCCAACCCCCCCCCACCTGGGCCACAGCGCAGTCCCTCCGGAGGGTCCAGTCTAAGGTGGGAACAGCAGGAAGGTCTGCCTCCCGCTCCCTCCCGTTTCCTTCGCAGCTCCTTTTGTTCTATATTTAATTTTTTTGTTTTAAATCCAGTTGAAGAGCGCCGGGTGAATCACCGACGGTTATTGATTTATTATTTATGGCGACTCACATTGCCGCTTTAATCATGCTCGCTGTCCTTTTCCTAGTCAACTCCGCTGAAGGACAACTCAAGGAAACCGTCTGGGCGCCGCAGATGGGCCGTGTGCATGTTTATTGTGCGCTTGCTACCTGTTGGAAGACAGGGAGCTTTGGGGTTTGGAGGTAGGAGGCGGCTCTTACTTTCCTGAGATTGGAGTTTGGTCCTTGAGGATAGAAAGGAGCTGGCGTGGTGCGGGGTCTCACCGCTAAACAGCCGGTTCTTTTTTCGGTTTTCTCTGACTTCTTCCCTTCCCTTTTCTATTGAGGCCGTGGCTTGGTTTGAAGACTTAAGTGTCTGTTTCCCCAGTTCTCTCCCCACACCCCCAAACTGCCAAAGCCATTTGCTTTAGAAATCAAACAGATTAGAAGGATGGTCCCTGTTAGCCCACAGCATTGATGGAAGGCTGGCTGGTCCGGCAGGCAAGCCATCTCCCTCATGGGGATACTGCATTAGTCCTGGGTTCTATGGCCAGACCCCAGGAAGGAGCCAGACCCAGGAAATTGGTGAAGCTCAACCAGAGACCGCTGAGAGAGCAGCTGAGGGGCGCTGTGCACCTGTTCTGTCTCTTCCTCCAGGGAACCGTGAGGACACCAGGGTTCATGCTGACAAAATGGCCTCCTGCTCTGGGAACGCCCACCATGTTTGTAGCCCCACCCCCTCACTTGATCCCCAGGGAGTTGTTCTCTACAGTTGCATCTCCCCAGACGGCTACTGTCATGGCGGCGGGCGGCATGAGGCTGGCCCTTAAGGCAGAGGATATTTCTGAAGGTGAATCTGAAGGCTTGCATGTGCACACACGTGCGACTGTCATCCTATCAGGGTTAGGTGTGAGCACAAACGAGTGAGCTGCGCCTGTGGCCCAGACATGTCTACACTTGTGGCACATTTCCAGCCATTGTTTCTTACCACCCCATCTCATGACGTCACAAGCCTCGGGCAAGTCGGCTGCTTTCTTCAGGACTTGGTTCCTCCCTATAACATGGGTTGATCTGGGAAGGTTGGGAAGAGCCAGTAGATGGCAGATGCCCATCAAGCTGGAGTCCAGGTCCTGATTGACACACAGACCTTTTCCATGCAGTGACACCTGACAGGTCCTGAGTGACACGGAGTGCAGGCCTGCACACTGTCTGAATAAAAGTGCTCTTAAGCCTCACCTGACTCCTGGGGTCTCCAAGGGGTCACCTTACAGACCTCTGTGTTCCCCTCCCCTTTATCTCTGGTTAACTAGGGGCTCATAGAGCAGGGCGGTTGTGATTGCCCAGAACCTCTGAGCTCTGCTGTCCCAGAGTCTGGAGTAGGTGAGCAGGTGGGCAGAGCCATTAGGAGCGTGTGGCCTGGGGCTTTGGGTTCACCCTTATGGTGATAGTGAGAGACAGACAAGAATGGGTTGGGGTATTCCTGTGGCTGATGTCGTACGTCTGTCTCCTGTCCCTCCATTCTTTCCCTCCCACAGGCAAGCATGTAGGATGACGTATCCTGCTCTGGACTCAGCATTCAGGGACATAGATGCATAATGTCAGTCCTCCAGGGAGCCAAGACTGCAGTTTGACGATGGTGGAAGTGAGTGATTGCTGGTGTTCACAGGGGCTGGGAGAGAGTGCACACTCAGCACGAAGTTCATCCCTGGAGGTCAGAAGGACAGGGGAGTGAAGCTGGCTGAGAGAGGCAGGGAGGTAGGGGGCAGTGTTCTAGGCACCCCTGAAAGGAGGGTCGGTGGCATGTTCAGGAAGGGAAAATGGCTTACGGTCAGAACACAGATGAAAAGGAGGAGACTTGTAGCTGGGATAGCCCTGCTTCCCCAGTTTCAGGTGAACTCGGGTGTTTGTCAGCATGGTAGAACTGGCAGCATGACTCATTGCGCCTCTTGGATGTTACACAGCAGGTGCGGTGCGTGGCAGGCCCCACCAGGCAGAATCTTCAAGAGGTAGGGGTGTAAGGGCTCAGGATGGTGGCAGAATGTCCCCTCCCTCATACCATTCTGTTACCAGGTACAGGCATCTTGGGACCTCTTCAGGCAGCTGAGCTGACCTTGTAATTTTCTTTGGCCTGTGACAAGCAGAAATAGTGCCTGGTGTTTCTGGTGGGTACAGTAGCTCCTGCAGCACACAGGGAAGGCTCTGCTTGCTGGTCCTTTGCCGCTGCTGTAACTGATACACACATAATCAACTAACAAAGAGCAAAAGTCCAGGTAGGCTCATAGCATCATGGGTTTCAGTCCCTGTCGCTCTACTGCTCTGGGGCTTATGCTGGGGCAGAACAACTGGCTCATGGTGTCAGTCATGAGTTGAATCTGAAGTGAATTCAGACCATGAATAGTCTCAAGTAGGTGGTGCTATTTGAAAGACTGTAACTTTACTTCATGGGGTGTAGTGGTTGAAGCAAGCCACCAGGGGGCAGGATTCAAAGCCAATGCACAAAGGAGGTTACTACCTTATTGGTTCCTGGTCCACTGTGCTGTGAATGGCCTCTGCCATGTATGTCTGAACTGTGCTGCTCCCTCTGGAAACCTGAGTAGAAATAAATTTTACTCCCTTGGGTTTCCTCTGTCAGTCACCAGGATACAAGGCAGGAACTAACAGAAAACTGCTACCAGAGGTGAAGCCGCCACGACTGATCCCAATCATGTAGATATGGCGGTAGGAGGAACAACTGAGGAAACCTCACAGTGTTGTAAGCAGAGATTAATGGGCCATCCTGGCAGGACTGTGTAAGATCAGACTGAGAGACATGTGGACAACAAGGCCTGTGCTCAGGAGGTCTCAGGACTCTAGTGGAAGCCTGACTAGAGGTTGTCCATGCTACACACCAGCAAATAACTTGTCTACCTATGTTTTGCTTGTTTCCTGAAAATTTGAGTGTGGGGCTAGACAGGGTGTGATCCCAGCACTTGGGGGGGGGCAGGGTTAGGTGGATCTTTGTGAGTTCAAGGCCAGGCTGGTCTACTTAGAGAATCCCAGGCCAGCCAGGACCACCTAGAGAGACCCAATTAATTTAGTGGAGGAAATTGTGGCACGGTTATTGCTGACTGCTTTTAGCCACATTTACGGTGAACATTGGCATTCAAAATCAGAGCGGAAAGCTATGAAGCATGTCTGGTTTGGCCTGAGAGGAAGCAGGGGCAAAGACTGGGATGAGGACTGTCACAGAAGATTCAATCTGCAGTATTGGCAGTAGGAAAGTGGCCTTGGGGGTGCTTTAAGAAGTTAACAGGACAAGGCCTATTGTAGGTCAGGATAGAAAACCACAAATTCACATCAAGTATTTTCCACCAAGATTTTTTTCTAAGAGAGAGCTTCTAGGGTATCTTGCAAGAAAATGGTGTCTGTTGGGTGGTTTTAACTGCTCAGGCATTTGGAGGGGCCCGGTTGCTGCCTTAGTTCATAGCAGATTTCAGCTTTGTATGTGCAGCTGTGGTGGTTTATATATGCTTGCCCCAGGGAGTGATGCGATTAGAAGGTATGGCCCTGTTGGAGTAGGCATGGCCTTGTTGGAGTAGGTGTGGCCCTGTTGGAGTAGGCATGGCCTTGTTGGAGTAGGTATGCCCCTGTGGGTGTGGGCTTTAAGACCCTCATCCTAGCTGCCTGGAAACCAGTCTTCTGCTGTCAGCCTTCAGATGAAGATATATAGCTCTCAGCTCCTCCTTCACCATGTCTGCCTGGATACTACCATGCTCCCACCTTGGTGATAATGGACTAAATTTCTGAATCTGTAAGCCAGCCTCAATTAAATGTTGTCCTTGTAAGAGTTGCCTTGGTCATGGTGTCTGTTCACAGCAGTAAAACCCTGAGACAGGAGCATTATTAGCCTTATAGACATACAGATAGCAGGCCTTCTAAATGCAGGGAGGTAGCAACAGTGTGAAGCAATGCCCCACGGGCAGTCTGTCTCAAGTCCCAGCAGAAACCGAAAGCCAGGAGAGTGCCAAGCCCCATGTCTGTCATTTGCTCCAGTAGGTAAACCTCTGGTAAAAGTCACTTCATAACTAGGCACAATGAGAGAGCAAACAACTATTGATAAAACAGAACAGGTGATGGACAGCAATAAAAACTACTTAGCAGGCCAGGGAGGTAACAGCCCATCAGTCAACAGTACTGGCTGCTATTCCAGAGAGCCAGAGCTCCATTATCAGCTCACATGTGCCTTTAAATGCATTTCCAGGGGTTCTGATCCCTTCTTCTGGGCTCGATGGATACTATAGATACACGGTGAACAGGCACACACTCATACGCAGAAAGGTAAAGAAAATAAAAAATTAAAGCTATTTAAAATGTATGAATTATTTACTTCTAGAATTTTCTCTTATATTTAGACAGCAGTTGACCACAGATCGCAGGTACCGAGGAAAGCAAGCCTGTGGGTTGGGGCAGGTACTGTAGCTGCTTTCAATGTCGCTGTGAGCCAGTGGCAGTCACAAGATTGTGACCAGCAAGTAAACAGCACAGCCTTGCCCCTCACCCCCTCTACTCTCCACAGAGCAGGTGCTTCTGGATAAATGCAACATAATGTTTATTTCTCATTTAAAAATAGTAAAATGGGGCCAGCAGGAGGCTCAGGAGGAAAAGTCATTTGCTACACAAGCCTGATGATCGGATTTGCTTCCCCCGCCCCAACCCACGTGCTCTAATTTGCTTTCTGTTACTGTAATAAAGCACGGACCCAAAACTACTCGGAGAAGAAAACATTTATTTAGTTCACAGATTTAGAGTCTGTTATCAGGGGAAGTCATGACAGGAACCTCAAGGCAGGAACTTGGAGGCAGAAACTAAAGCAGAGGCCCTGGAGGAATGATGCATACTGGCTTGCTCTCCATGGCTTGCTCAGCTTGCTTTTTTATACAACCCAGGACCACCTTCCCCGGGGTTGTCAATTCTCACAGTGAGCTGGACCTTCCCACATCAATCACCACTCAAGGCAGTGTCTCCACAGACTTGCCTACCAGCCAATCTGATGGTGGTAGTTAATCCACTGAGATTCTCTGACCCCAGGTTATGTCTAGGTTTGTGTTAAGTTGGAACAAGCCAGCCAGCACAGCATGTACATGTGGAAGAGGGGAGCCAACTTCACAAACTGCCCTCTGAACTCTACACATAAGCCCAGAACATATACATACCACAAGCAACGATAACAACAACCACAGAAATAGCAAGGAATAAAATGAAGCCAACATGGGTTCTATATTCTATAAAGTTGGCTGTGGGCAGTGGGTGTGGTCATTTACTTCAGGTGAGGGTGTTGGTTGGGTAAGGACATGAGTAGGCAGCTGGCAAGAAGCTAAGAACAAGAAGAGAAGATGCTTCAGAAACCTGCAGGTCCCAAGACACTCTCTTCTTCACTCCACAAGGAGAGAGTACCAAGCTCTTTCCTATTCTGAACCTTCATTAAATCACTGTTCCTCTGGGGAAACAGGTAGCAAAATTCTCCTGCGTTTGTTAGGACTGGATTCCTTTATGTTGGTGGGTGCGGTCTTCCAGGACGTGTGGAACTACTCACAATAACAGATGACCCTCGGGTGACCCCTACTGAAGAAAGAGAAGTTTCCACTTGTGCCTCAGTAGTCTGCTTTCGTCTTCTAGCTGGGTCTGTGACTTCTGCTTCAATTTCTGTCCTCAGGAAGATGGGAAAGCTAATGAACAACCACTTATTCATCAGCTCCCACCCCGAGTGAAGGACAATCGAGGAGGAGCTGTGCCAGAGGAAACTGTAGTTGGGAAAGAGGAAGATGCATTCCCGAGGCCAGTGAAGACTTCTCTCTCTCTCTCTCTCTCTCTCTCTCTCTCTCTCTCTCTCTCTCTCTCATGCTCCATCCTTAGGCAGCTGTTAATGTCTTCCTGCTGCCTGCCTGAGCTGAGGCTTTGCTCTTGCCCTTCAGCCCTTCTTTCTGGCTTTCAGGGACTCATCCAGGATGAGGTGCTCCCCATATTTTCTACAGTCCTCCCACTACCTGGCTTTCCACTCCCACCTAGGTTTTTGCCTTCACCCACCTTGGCCTCAGACCCTCAGACCCTGGCTCAGGTCTGCCACCACAGACAGGGCAGTGGTGAAGCTGTGTAGTTCTGCTTCCTCTGATGTTAACGTTGCAGGCTGGATAAAATGGATAAAATGTCTCTCTGGCTTGAGGTTCTGGAGGTTCAGAAGTGTAAATGCAGAGTCCGTTGTGCAAGGGCTCAGCTGAGCCACAACTAGATAGAAAGACATTTGGACCAAAGCCAGGATGCCACTCCAGTTTGAACCGCTTGATTTGTTTACGAGGATGGAAGACCTTACTGCCTCGTCATCCCACAGATTCCTCTTAATCTCACCTTCATGACTTCCTGAGTTATGTGAAGTCCTCAGTGTCTAGAAGATCCACCTCCAGTGTTGGATAGGTCTGATCTACCTGGAGGAATGGAGCATGGCTTCTAGAACTCACAGTCTGGATTGCAAGCAGGACTCTTTGGTCTATTAGAGATGGAACACCAAGCAAAATGTCCTTCCTATCTGTTACTCCCATATCGCTGTAACAGCAGGCCTCTTCCCTGGACAGTGCTGAACTGAGACTGCTCTGGAGTACAAGGGATGTTAGCTGTGGAAGGATGTCTGCTGACTGTTGGGGTATGTCCTCTGGCTGTGTGTGTGTGTGGGGGGGCAATCAGGAAGCTGTGGGGTTTCTGGAAGCTTGGGATTCTGCAGGGTGGGGGTGCTGCAGACTGTGGGGGTGTGCCTATAGGCTGAGGGACCATTTTCAACACAAGCCTGAACCAGACAGGCCTTGGTACTCTCCAGGGTGTGTAAGCAAGGTGTTGAACGCTGTGATTGCAGACAGCTGATCAATTAGCCACAAGTCAATCTTGATTGTCAATCTGCATATTCAACCAGGAGCATTAATTATGCACATTTATGCATCCTGCAGTTTTAACCCCAGACCTGCCGGGAGAGGCTAGAGGGCGGGGCTGCACACTACAGCAGCCAATGGGCATTGTGTTTGGTAGAATACCGCCTTCCATCAGTCAGTGAGCCAGTTCAGAGCTGTATTTCTGATTTAAATGGTTGGAGCTCTAAGGTGGCGAGCAGGCATCAGCCATCCAACCTGTAGGCATGCCTTGCATGGTGCAAATAACGAAGTTGTTAAAAAGTAGCACTGTGTTCAGTGGCTACACTGTATCTTTAGCACTGTGTTCGGTGGCTACATTGTATCTTTAGCTACTCTACCCCCGCCACCCATGTTCCTCAGCCATGTCCCTGCAGCCATTTTGTTTTTGTGTTCCCTGAGGTTAACTATGGTTTTCCTGTGCACAATCAAATACTAAAGACACCGACAAACCCTGCAGAAAAACAAACCATTTTACTTGTGTGAAGGGCAGCAGTCCTTAAATTGTGTTTGACTTCAAAATCTGCTTGTGACAATAGCATCTAAGATATAGTATATATTAGGGCTCTTGATGAAGCTACTTACCGTCCCTGAACAGACCCACACTGGAAATGACAAAAATTGTGTTAACTATAAAATGGATAATGAAAGTCCAGGGTGTTCACACAAGATGGATAATCTACAGCAGTGAAAATGTTAGCCCTATAGGACCTGCGCTCTGTCCCAAGTATACACACCAAGAACAGGGCATGATAACATGTGCCTGCTATCGCAGTAGTGGGTAGGCAGGAGCAAGGGATCCTTCAGCTTCACTGAGAGACCTCGTGGGAGAGTGACTGAAGCACCCAAAGTTCATCTCCAATAGCACCGATGTGCACACAAATGTCAAAAAGCCAAAAGGCAATGGTGACTAGACCAGCGTGACATTGCTGTTCTAGTTACATGAAACCCAACTTTGCTGCTCTTTTAGGTCATGGAATGTCATAGTTACGTAGTGAGACAGGAAAGCCACAAAGTACTTGCTTGTCAATCATTAGGTCATAGACAGTTGTGGGGTTTTGCACTTGCTGTACGTGGTGCACAGGCACACACTGAAATTTAAGTACAACAGGGACCCTGACAACACAACAGAGATGAGAAAGATGATAGCCCAGTGAGTAACCTGAACAGTGCAGCCCAGGCACAGCACTAGTGCAGTAGCCCAAGACATAGCAACAATGTCTCCCTGGACATAGCCGTAGTGCAGCCCAAAGCATGGCAACAGTATAGCAGTACAGGGAACTGCAAGAGTGTAGCATTCCAGGGTGCAGCAACAGTGCAACATCCCAGGGCACAGCAGCATTGTAGCACAGGGCATAGCAACAGTGCAGCCCAGGGCATAGCAATACTTCAGCCAAGTGTCTCCCTTGCTGCAGCTTAGCACAAGCCTGCTACCTTGCACAAACAGGCAAGAACAATAAGTTATATTTGAAAGGAAGTATTGCACACAGCTAGATTGTGACAGTGTGTGATATAAATTCTTGCTACTCCAGAGGCTGAGGCAGGAGGATTGCTTAATCCCCAGATTTTAAGACTCTTCTGGATAATACAGAAAGACCTCGTCTCAGAAAAACCAGCAGTATTTTAGACACAATTGTGTGTAGTCCATAATACTTTGTAAGGGTGCGAATGAACTCACTGAGTGTGTTTGCCCACACGTTTGTTGGCTGTGTCCCAGGTTGGCCTTTAATTCACCACTGTCCATAGATCTCCAGTGCTGGGATTGCAAGTGTGAGCCATCACGTTTGGCTTTGTACTTTCGATAGTTGCTGTAGGGTGTGCCAGAACTTATACAGAATGTCTTATGGAAGCATCGGTCTTGTCACCTGCAGAAGTCATGATTGCATCATGAGGCGAGTCACTTTACTATGGTCGCTCAGCCAGGATCCTTACGTTGTAGCTCCCCTGTCCTCCATCAGTACAGGCCTGTGCAGTACATCTGAGAGAGAAAGACGTTGATACTGGCTCTGCCTCAGAGAATGAGCAACTGAGTGGGAGCTAGCTGAAGGTAGGAAGGGGGATGTCATGAGGCTTAGCAGGTGGCCGTACCACCATGCTTTCCCTCAGTGCAAGGACTTCTGGCTCTGCAGCAGTCAATCCAGGGCCTCTTGACCTGTGGTGTTCAGAGCAGTGGGCCAGCTAGGATTCATGGGGCCAGCAGGGAAGGCTGTCCAGAACTGGAGAACCCCAGAAAGGCAGCCAGCACCATCCAGGGATAGAGTGCCAAGAAATGGTAAGGAGCCTGGGAGCTACCTGGCCCTGTGACCCACTTCTGGGGTTATTCCATGTAAGGTAAGTCTGGTGGCAGTGACACTGTGGTGGACAGAATCCTAGCTCTCCAGGCTCCAGCCCTCTGGCCGCTCCTCATGTTTTCTGTCTGGCCAGCCATGCCTGGCCGAGCTGAGGAACACAGGCCCCTTCAGAAGCACCTCCCACCCCCAGTCTGGGGACCAGCAGAACCCTGACAGGCTCTGGAGGGAAGCGGGTCCCAGGCCCAGCTGTGTAAATGTTTTCGGTTTTCCTGCTGAGCCTCAGGCTTGAGTCTGTGCCAAGACAAGCCTGGCCACAGTTTTCTTTGGCAAGGCTGAGGCTTGGGAATGTCGGGGAACTTTCCAAGAGGGATGGTGTGTCTCAGGCCCTGGGGTGTCTGGGTGTACTGTGCCATCCCTGAGTGCTCTATCCCTGTTAGATTCCCTAGCTAAGGCTGCCTGGTGGGAGGGGGTTCTCTCCTAGTGACCCCTTCCTCCAAGAAACAGTAGGGGGTGGCTGGAGGCTCCAGGCAGATCTTCCAGTTGCCATGGTGTGGTGGTGGTGGTTATGAGAGTCCAGAAGATGATGAGCTTGTAGGAGAGGTGTCAACCCTCACTGGACCTAGACTGTGAAACACACCCATCTAACCATGGTGGGGTTCCTGCTTTGGCTTGGGTCCTTTTGGCTGGCTGTGACATCAGAGCTTTCTGGCTGGATCTCACAAGAGGGAAAGGTTCTGGGGAGAGGGCTTCTTCCAGGATTGGAACTGCCTAGGAATGAGGCAACATGGATGGGTGGGGACTGCAACAGGCAGAGAGATGGAGTTTGAGCTGGATCAGCAGGGCAAAGTGTCTTGTTTCTAGTTGACCTTGGCTCTTGGTAGGCATTATTCTGGTGTGTGTGTACATGCATGCATGCATGCATTCATGTGTGTGCATGTGTGCATTCATGTGTGTGTGCATGCATACATATGCATGTCTGTGTGCCTATGTGTGTGCATTCTTGTGTGCATTCTTGTATGTGCATGTATATATGCATTCTTGTGTGTGCATGTACATACATGTGTGCATTCAGGTGTGTGGATATGTGTGCATGTGTGCATTCGTGTATGTGTGCGTGCATGAATACATGTGTATGTGTGTGTGCATGCGTGCATTCATGTATGTACATGCATGCATACATGCGTATGTGTGTATGTATATGTGTGCACATGTGCATTTATGTGTGTATATGTGCATTCATGTGTATGTGCATGCATGCATACATGTGCCTACATATGTGAGCCTGTGTGTGCATGTATGCATGCATTCATGTGTGTGCATGCATACATGTGCATGTGTGTGTGTGTGCATGCATGCATCTATGTGTGTGCATGTGTGCATTCATATGTATGTGTGTGTGCACATGTGTGCATTCATGTGTGTGTTTGTGTGTGTGTGTGTGTGTGTGTGTGTGTGCACCTGCGTGTGTATTTTTAATACTAGGGGTTGATTGTAGGGCTTTTCCTGCAGGCAAGCACTCTGTTACCATGGAGCTATACCTTACCCTTTCTTTACACTTTTTGGAGACAGGGTCTCCCTAAGTTGCCTAGGTCAAAAGGGGTCATAGTGTTCTTCATCTGGCTGTGCCCCAGCTCTGGTTGAAGTCAAGGGCCTTGGCGTGGGGTGGCTGCTTCATTCATTAATTGTTTATCCGTTCACATGCTTGTTTATCCGTTCACATGCTCACTATGCTTGGTTTAGTCCTCCCCGGTGCTGGGTATCCTGCTGTATACTCTGCTGGGTTTAATGAGGCTGCAGGCATGGCATGGCTAAGCTGCTGCTATTATTTTCCATTACTGACATGTGTTCATTCCCTACAGCATCCTGTGTCATACATGGCCAAGACAGGGCTGGGTCTATTTAAGAGAATATTAGGAGCCTGTCTTTGGGGTAGAGCCTAGACTCGTGGGTCTCAGTGAGATGCTCTAGTCTCCTACACAACAACAGTTCTGAGGTAACCTGTGTCAAGGAGTATAGTGGTACTGGCATAATAGTCTCTGTTTTTTGAAGGTTGCCAGGCCGGTGGAAGATGGCATTCATGTAGCCCTGGGACGTGGGGTCAGAGTGAGAGTAGTGTCCACTGTGATCCCCAGCAATGTAACACCTGCCACAGCCTCTGCGCAGGAATCAGAACGTGGCTTTCAAAACACAGAGCTAGGACAGAAGGTGCTGATTGAGGTAGGGAGGCATATAAGTACTGGGTTCTCAAAGGGTGTCTCTGGTCCTTTCCTTTGGTGACAATTATTACTGCAGGGAGTTCATGGCAGGTGTGGGTGACACAAGCCAGCACCACTCTTCTATCACATGAAAGGAGAAACTGAGGTTCAGGCAGAAGAGGTCACATGGCTGATGAGAACAGCAGGCCAGGCCTAGTCTTGTCAGAACAGTTTCAGGGTGCATGCACATACATCCCCATAGTAGGAAAGCAACAGAGGTGGCTGGGCCTGCCCATAAGTCTAAAGTTATGATGGAAACTAAGGTTCTCTGCCCTCCGGTCCTTACCCTTGAAGGCTACAGGCCAGCACCCCAGGATACTGTCCCCACTCTGTCTTCCACCCCACCCCAAGCTAACCTTACCTTGCCTCAATAACACAGAGGTCTGATGAGATGTGTGTCCTCCAGGACAGCCCTGTGGCCTTGGCCAGCCTGCAGTGTGGGCACCACCCGGGGGCCTCTAAGGAGCCTGGCAGGGATGGGAGAGAAGGTTCTTCCCAGCATAATGAATCGGGAGGAGACTGATAGAAATGCTAATTTCATTACCCATGTGCATAATTACAGTCTCCAAGTTGGCAGCTTGCTAGGCAGTGACAGGAGGCAAGGGGAAATTTACCTAACTTTTGAGAGATATGTGTGGTGTGATTAATACACTCCAGGCCACACAGCACAAGACACCCACAGTCCCCACCTTTTCAGTAAGATGTGGCCTCCCTTGTCCACAATGGTCAGGTCGGACAAGCTGGAGAGTTGCCAAGATGACAGGATCTCATGGGGTGTAAGAAGGAAGCGTGGGCAACCTGGTGGTGGGAAGCCAGTCTGGAGGACTGCCTGAGAGAGGCAGCAAGCTGGTCTGGAGGGACAATGGGACAGTTAGTTGAGGGTGATGAGAAGGGGTTGGGGTGCCTGTTCAGATCCATGTGATAGTGGGAACTGAGGTATGCTCAGTGAGCTGAATACTGCTGCCCCTGCCCAGACCACACTGCTGAGGACTGGGAAGGGGAGGGCTTCTGAGCCCCATTTGGTGCCTGACCCAGGCTGGACCCACCCAGCAGGGGAAGCTGGGGATCCTCCCCCTAAGACGGGGGCATTTGGAATGCAAGCCTCTGAGCAGGCAGGAGGGGCCCCCAGGGGCCCTGCATTAACAAAGCAGCCCTGGCCTCCCCCACCACATGGGGGACTTCACAGAGGGGTCTTCGCAATGAGGGGGTGGCTGGAAATTCTTAATGAGGCTGGTGGTGGTCACCCCTCCCCCACAGCAAGACACCAGCTGCACAAACAGATCTGGAGGGGAAAACCAGAGAGATGCTGTATGGAAGGAGGGCAGCTGCTGGGTATGCACTCTCAAGTGTGTGAGTGTGTATGCATGTGTGCATGTGTGTGTGTGCCTTGTGGGGGGCATGTGTATGCATGTACATGTGTGCATGAGTGTGTTGTGTGTATGTGTATATGCATGTGTGTGTCTGTGTGCACGTGCATGTGTGTGGGGGCATATGCATGCATGTGCTTGTGTGCACGAATGTGTTGTGTGCATGTGTGTCTATGCAGAATATGTGTTTATATGAGCATGTGGGCATATATTTCTGTGTGTAGTGTGTGTGTATATATATATATATATTTATATGGTATGCATATGTGCCCATTCATACATGGACACATGGATGTGAGAGGGTGCCTAAAGAGAAAAACCAACCAGTACTGGTTGACATGTGTGCTGCCAAGAGCCACAGCCAGCCCAGAAGAGAATCCTGGATGCTTTGGGGATGCACATGCTTCTGAGATTCTTTAAGACCCTGTGGGGGGGTCTGTGAATTGCCACCCCCTGCACTCCTCTTAGGAAAGTCACACACCTGTGTGTGAAGCACAGGCAGAATGAGGATGATTCCAGAAGGGACCCCAGCAAATGTGTAACTGACAGGAGGAGCTGGTCTTTCTGACTTTGGAGAAAGGAATCGGGGATGCCATGTTTTAGAAAGTGGGCGAGGTGAAAAGAGGGAGAGAGCTTTAAAGCAGCTGCCCACGTGTGGCTTGAGAGACTGAGGCAGGAGGATTGCAGGTGGACTCCAGGGCACACTCACACCTCAGCATAGTGGAATATACTCCACCCTTCCATCCTGCCTTCGTTTTCCTGATGTGTGCAACAGACAGGAGGACTCCAGTGGCCTCCCTGTATGGCGCTAAACTGCTTTAGTTTGGGGTGGATGAATCTGAGACCATGGGAATGTCAGGTTACAAAGGAAGCCAGGAGGCTGCTGTGAAAACACAGCTGTCAGGGATCTTGGCTTTACCTCTCTGACCATCAGACTCTTCACCTATACTTTGTGAGGGAGGAATATATCTCAGCACCTGGCCCACAAGAAGCCTGGACCTCTCACGCATGTGCTCCGTGGTTACGTGGGATTCCTGTACTCTCTGGGATGTCATTCAGTAGGAATGACCAAATGTCTTTCGAAAACCAGTCAAGTCACGTCCATCATGGAATGGCCATGGAACTGCAGGAAATATTTGCTGAATGAATGATTTTGCTACAGTCCATCTAGGTCTGGGTGTGTGCGTGCACGTGCTCAGAAGTGTCTGCAGGCTGCTGCGCATATGAAGGAACACAGGTATATGGCACAGGTCTACATGTGGACCCTGAAGTATGGTAGTGCCAGGTCACCGTGTGTGCAGCCTGCATGGGACCACTCCAGTCTACACACTATATAACTCCTCATGAGGGAAAGTAAAGGGCTTCTTACTCAGGTGTGAACTGTGGTTGTCACCCAGAGGATTAATAAATGTGCAGGGCTGGGTGCTGGGGGCACACAGATCTGAGGCGGACGTCCAACTCTGTCCCAGTTCTTTCTGTGACCTGGACCTATGGCTTTCCCTCCCGGAACCTCTGTTTTCTCTCTGTGGAGCCTGTAATGTCGCATCTCTCGTGTGTAGATTTGGATGGGGTGGGATGTCAAAATTAACAGGCGCAGAACACCAGTGTCCAGTGCCTGGCATGCTGAACATGTTCAATCCACAAATGTGTAGACGCCCCGTGCTCCAGCTTTGAGTCTGGAACATATCAGGCTAGGGGCTGACTATCTGAGTCTGCCCTGTGCATGTGTATATTGGTCTATTCATCTATCTACCTACCCGCCATCCATCTACCCACCCATCTATACATACATACATACATACATACATACATACATACATCCCCTCCCATCCA
>JANHMN010000023.1:39974002-39998251 GCA_030674055.1 Rhabdomys pumilio | reverse complement strand
CATCCATCCATCCATCCATCCATCCATCCATCCATCCATCCATCCATCCATCCACCTGTCCATCTATCTATCCATCCATCCATCCACCCATCTCCTTTCTTCCTATCTCTCCCTTCTCCCCCTTACTCCCCTCACCATCTATCATAATACCCCCCTTCTGTCACATTGTATAAGATAATCACACAGCTGATACATATGACCATACTGCAGACTCCACTGCCTTCCATGGGCAAGCTGATAATTCTCAAGTCAGACCAAGGACTTAGGACATTCCCAAGTCTATAAGGCTGCAAAAAACCAAACCAAACAAAAACAGACAAACAAATAACAACAACAACAAAAAACCCTCCTCTATCTTCCAAGCCCAGCCCCTGCTAGAAGCATCACAGCTCTTCTGGTCTTTCTGAAGCCTGTGATCTCTGAAGTAAGCTTGCTCCCACTGTGTGGGGTACTGCATTGTTAGAGGCCAGTGGCCCTGCTTCCTCCTTCTCTCTCCTTTCCTGTCTGCCACCATCTCTCTTCTTTCTTCATATTCCCCATTGATGCCAATGTCTGTGGCTGCCTCCCCATCCTCTCTGAGATCACCCACCATGCAGAACTTGGTAAGGCTTGGGACCTTGAAGACAGGTGGCAAAGGCTCTTCACAATCCAGGAATCAAACCACTGTGGGACAAGGGACTGAGGAGAGATGATATGTGTGGAAATACCACAATAGGTTGGAAAGACCACCGACCTTTTCTCTGTCCATGTATCCATTCATCAATCCACTCATTCATTCACACGTCTGTCCATCTGTCCCCCTGTCTGTTCCTCTTTGTGTCCATTTGTCCATCTGTCTATCCATCCACCTGTCTATTCACGTCTGTTCATCTGTCCCTCCACCTGTCTATCCATCATCTATCCATTCAGGTTCCCCAGCCTTTGCCCTCCCTCTGTCCTCCTTCTGAATCCCTACACGTATGACCGCTCTCATTCCACATGACAGCTGATTGCTTTCTGGCCTGGCCACATAGCCCATCCATGATGGAGCCCCACTTGCTTTGAGGTAAAAAAAAAAATCTGGCAAAATGTTGGGAACTGGTGTTTGGGGATCTCAATCCAGGACGCTGAGCGGGAAGATAGCACCTCTCTTGGCAGGAAGCCCCTCAGTCTGTCAGTCCGGCTGCTGAGCCCAGCCCCTCAAGTCTTGCCTCCCCTCAGAAGGAGGGGTACTCAAGCTGTGGGAACTGACACCCCGCATGTGTGTCAGGGGGTGGGTGGGAGCCACGTGGGGCCTTCTGTTAATGAGGGTGGGGTTCCCACCTACTGAGAAAGCCAGCTGGAGAGAGAGAGAGGACGGGGTTGGGGAGACACCATGCCACGGTGTCTCCCAGCTGTCTGTAGTCCAGCCTTGTAGCTGTATGCACAGCCCAGATATCATGGATAAGAGGGAAGTCATCCCCTCGGCTTCCTTTCCCTTCTCCAACATGGAGGCTGCAGAGGAGCTGAAGGAGATGAAGTGCCAGGAAAACCAAGTGAACTCAGCTCCAACAGGCCCCACACCACAGCCCCAGGCTCTGAACAGGAGGTCCTGTGTGCTGGCAGCTGGCAGCCTTGTAGAAGGAGAACGCTGATCCTCACCACAGGGTTAGTCACAGGGATTATGGGGTGAATGGAGCAAGGTTCCTACAGCTTACCTCGTGTAGTTGGTGCCCCAAATCCTAATCCTTTCAAATACTCGCCAGCCCATGCTGCCTTGTTGACATCTCAGAGCTGAGTCTTCCTTTGGGCAGATACAGTTTTTGCCAGTAAACCGGACTATCTGTGTGGGAATTGGTTGTCAGCTGCTGGCTAAGGCCTCGGGCAGGGGTCTTGTGCAGTACTCAACCTGCATAGCAGTCTGTCTCCTGTGTATGGCTCTTACCTTAACTCCCATCCTGTTCTCTTGTTTTTCCCACTTTCTTCCTTACCTGGGGCCTCTTCTCTGTTACCTGCTGCCTCTCTGACTCCAGAAAACACTTCTGTGAAACTCAGAACACTTGACTGTAAACCAGCTGTGTGATCTGAAGCAAGAGCCTTCCCACTCTGGTCTTCTGTTTTTGGTCGGCTTCAAGGTTGACTCTGGGGGGGAGAGGGGGCTTGTAACCATGGCAACCAGTTTGTTGTTCCTAGAAGTTCATTTTATCTATAGGATGTCGTGGAAAAGGATGTCATCTCTGCTACTGGTCCTCTGAAGAAGTTTGAAGTCATCTCCTCCAGGAAGTCTTCCTGGTGTTCTCTGTGAGCTTATATACCTTTCACACCTATTTACATGGCAGTCTGGTCTCATGGTGTCCATAAGATGCATGGGGATTTCCCAGGCAAGTTTGGTTCTCAGAACCAAGACAGTGGCTCCAGTTTTAGGAGAAGCCTCTGAAAGCTTTGTTCTCATGAGTGTGCACACATGCATGCACAAACGCACGCATGCACGCACACAGACTTAAAATAATAAAAGTAAATCTTAAAAAGAGAAATCCTCTGAGTAGCTGAAACAGTAAGGTCTGAACAGGGACCTTGAGGCTTCTGTGGGGGCTGGAAGACTCATTAATAAAAGAATTTAAAAATGGGTCCAGAAGGAAGATCAGGGACAGTGTTATTAACGGCCTAAACAGGGTGGGTCAGCTGTAAACCCAGGCTGGGAGGGGAATTGGAGACAGTCATATCCTGTCTCTGTCAGAAAACTTGCAAGAGAGCCCTTAGAGAAAGCAGGCGGAGGCTAGTGCCCAACAGATCAAGGAAAGAAAAGAAAAAAAAAGGCTCAGAGGGTCTGAGCTCAGAGTACACCAGATATGAAGCTGCAAACAGAGGGCTTATGGGTAAAGAGGAAATCCTTCAGAGATGGGAGCCAGACAGTGAGCTGAGGAAGGAGCCCAGGAAACATGGGGGTGGGGTATGGGGATGGGGTGGCCCTTGCAAGACACTCATATAGCACCTGCCCCTCTCCAGCTTATAGCTAGATCTTTCTTGGGCATGTTCTATTTCTTTAATGAAGCCCCTGTGGGGAAGGGCTTCCAGGCATCTCTGCAAAGGTTTCCTACCCAGCTAACCTTGGTGTGTTGTCTTCAGGTCCAACTGTTCTGCACAAAATGTACAAGTGTCTAGAACCAGGGACCCAGCTCAAATGCCCCGCCTGCCTGTGAGCCTCTCTTAAAAAAGTCTTTTAGGAAGCAAAATGGCTTCTCATAGCTCAGCGTGTTGTTGGGTTTCTTGTTCATGTAGTCCGTGCACTTTCGACTTTTCTCCGATCTTGTTTAAGAAGTCTGCATCAAACTCCAGTTCTCTGAGAATCTTCTGTTTTCTTCAGGAGATTTGTACTTCTTGAGGTTGGGGGCGGCATCTCTTGTATTCAGCTCTGTCACCTGTGGTCAGCAAGGAATCTCACCACAGCAGTGGGTGATCCTATACCATAGGTGGGTGTGCAGACACTGAGAGAGTTGGGCAGCTCCCCTCACACAGAGCCACACCAGTGAGTTTGAGTGAACCAAATATTCCCTTTTGTTCTGCTCCTCCACAGAGATCATCTAGACCACCTTAGAAAGGATCACCATTTTGTATTGCACAGAACAAGACATAACCCGTAAATTAGATTCCATCAAAATTTATAAATATCTCTTCCCTAACAGAGAGATAAAGGAAAGGAAGAGTGGATAAGGCTGTGGAAGGAAGAACAGAACAGAGGACCCAATAGAAAACACACATACCACTAAACAGATGCTTTACCAGGGAAGTCACACAAACACAGAAAACCATTAAAGTGGGAAATGTCCTAAGCCTTCAGGGAAATGCTGATGGAATACAGCAAGCTCCCACTGTGTGCCCTTTGGAGTGCTGATGGAGTACAGCAAGTTCCCACTGTGTGCCCTCTGGAGTGCTGATAGAGTACAGCAAGTTCCCACTGTGTGCTCTCTGGAGTACAGCAAGCTCCTACTGTGTGCCCTCTGGAGTGCTGATGGAGTACAGCAAGCTCCCACTGTGTGCCCTCTGGAGTGCTGATGGAGTACAGCAAGCTCCCACTGTGTGCCCTCTGGAGTGGCTAAAGCCAATATAACCAAGTGTTGGCAAAGAAAGCAGAGCAACCGGAACACAGCCAGTAGGAAAGAAAAATGGCAAAAGTAGCCATTAGCTAGAACTGAAGCAGAAATGTTTGGACCTTGAGTGACCCCAGGGCTTCATTCTTGGTGTCCACCATGCAGGGAAACCCTCACAGTCTCCAAATACAAACAGCAGCATCCTGTGTTCAGGGCCCCCTGACTAAAACAACCCTACTCACTGGAGAGTGGAGATGTCATGTGCGGCAGCTGTTCCTGGTGAAATCAGTCATACGGACATAAAACTGAGCATGTCTCTATAACACGGGGGCCAACCATGGCACAAGAGGCTACGGGAACCAGAACTTTACGATCCAATTGAAAAGGAGCCTGTGGTAATTTAGCCACAAGACACAGGGTCCTTCCTGGGGTGCTGGTCATTTGTATTCATTTATGGGGGTGCTGGGTGCATGGATGCTTCCACTATACAAAGAGGTGCCAGGCTGCTCTCTCATAAAGGGCTCCTTTTCTCTGTGTCCAACAGAAGAAACACACAACAAAAAAAAAGAACCCCAACATTTAAATCCATTAAAAAAAAAAAACTTGCTCGGCCTGGTTAAGGCTCAGAGTAATTGTCCCAGCTGCCACCCTGGGCCCTGTGCCCGCCGGGCCCTGCCTCCCCTTGCTGCTCCTCTGAGGAGCCTGCAGCCCTGAGAAGAAATTTCTTCCCCCTTCTCATTCTTCCCTCTCCCTTGGCCTGGGGCTATTGTACATATGCAAATGTGGAGACGTTAGCTGCCTAGGCAAACCCAGCTATTTATAGCCAGAGAGTTGGCACACTCACCACAAGCCGAAGCACTCACACAGACACACGCACGCACTCACATGCATGCATGCACGCACGCACGCACACTACACACAGTATATTTTTTTTCCCCAGGATATAAATTTCCCGTCCCATTGCAGTCTGGGCCGTCGCATGCAACATTGATTGTCTGTTATATTACATTTATTAAGAAGTGATAACTTGTAATAATTGGATGTTAAATTAAAGAACTCTCTCCTAGTTATTGCCGTCTCAATTATAACTGTCGCTGGCTGGCAGTTATAATGATATATGAGGGTTGTATTTTATGCAGCCGACCGTGACCTGGTGAGTAATATTCCCCCAGCTCTGAGGGCATTCATGCACTCCTTCGCTCCTAATGCCTTGCTCGGGTGCTCATTGGAATATTAAGTGTCTGAAAGGCTGAGGTGTCGAAATCCGTGCAGCCAGCCTGGCAACGGAGAGCCCCTCCGGCACCCAGGCGCCTCCCGCCTTCCCTCCTGGGCCAGGGCCAGCTCATTTGGGCTTTGTTTTATGGTTATAGGAATCGCGTTTGTTTGGGAAGTTAGAGTGGGTGAAGAGTGTGTTTTCTGTTTCCTTGAAGACTAAGCTTCTGCAGTGGGCTCTGCAGCCGAGGTGAGGAGCAGGTTGGCCAAGCGGCACCTGGGCAGGGGTGGGGGGTGGGGTTGTGGAGGGTCTGGCTGCATCTATGCAGCCTTGGCAAGTCCGAGGCTCTGGGAGCTGAAGGCTATTTGAGGCTCTGAATGAGTGTGTTGCTCAGGGCTGCAGACCTCACATGATGACAAGGACTGACTGCCAGCGGCCGGTCGAATGTGTCCAGACCGTGAGGATATGGCTCTAGCTAAGGTTAGACAGTAGGTTGATCCAGGCACTCATATCCACGCTTCCTTGTCTCCTCTAGCCTGTTCACTGGAGCCAACAGAGGCCACTCCGTTGGAAATGGCCACACAACAACCAAGGGGGACTCTGAGGCTCCCAAGTCCCACAGGTCACATCCGTTAGTTGTCATTCTACATATGTGTCTTAAGGCTTTATAAGGAAATTCCACAGCCCAGTCAGCTCACAGGCAGGAATGTGTTTCCCACATTTTCTGGAACTCAAGGTTTAAAGGTGTGGATGGATCTTGTTCTCCTCGGACTTCTAAGGGCATCCTGGACTCCGTCCCTTCTGGCAACCCAAGCATCCCTTGCCTGGTGGCCCAAGCTGCTTTTTCCTCTGCCCTGGTGTGTCTATGTCTAAATTTTCCATCTTGAAGAGGTCATGCATTTGAGATAGGACTCTCCAATCTCTGCCAATTACATCCACAAAGACCCCTTTTCTAAATAAGCTCATATCCTCAGATTCCCCAGCTGCTAGGTGTCTGGGGCTGGGGCTGGGACTGGGGCTCCTACGTAAAGGGTTGTCTAGGTCCCACCAGAAGACCTTTGCTTTCCAAGACCAAATGGCCAAGGAAGGGATTATTACTTGAATCCCAATAGCTGATCATTTAATAAGTGTCTATAAATATCCTCTGTCAGTGACAAACCAGACACAGGCCCCACCATGTATGCCCTGTGTCCTGAGAGACCTCATTCCATGGTAGAGAAACTGAGGCAGCCAAGAAGCACATCCAGGAATACCAACATTATTCCAAGCCCACTCCCACCCCAATCTACAAGATACCAGCTCTGGTTTGGGACTTGGTTTTGTAAAATTCCCTCCTTGACACCTCACTGGAGTCTCCTTGAGTCTGAGGCTTGGAGGTCCTAAGTTAGCTGGCCAGTCACATGGTTGAGCACTAATGGGGATCCAGGACAGTCAGGCCTCATATTTGGCCCTCTCTCATGGTGTTCCTTTTTGAGTAATAGCAGTCTCTCTCTCCCATCCCGTCTTCTCTCAGACTGTTACTGGATGACTGACCTCCGTCTCTGCTCTATCAGTGCTTCCTGTGAGAATCCCGGTCCGGGGCTCCCTCCATCTGGCCCCTCACAGGGTTGGGAACTATCGCACTGCCTCTAAGCCATAGTTCACATTCCATGATCAACTGTCTGTCAGTTTATAGTCTGAGCCGCCATTGACTTCTGACTCAGTGCCAGGGAAAGGACTACATCTAACTTCTATGGAAGACTGTGTCCCGGAGATAATGTCCCCATGACTTAGCATGATGCTTAGGACATAGTAGGCACTCAGGATACAGATAGGATTGAAGAGATGGTCTGGGGGTCAAATGACAGTGTATACTCTTTCAGGTTTCCAGAACCCACGTCGGGAATCTCAGGGCCATTTGCTGATCTCTAGGGCGTCTGACAACCTCTTCTGTAGTCCTTGGGCACGTACATACACACGCCATGCCCCCAGCATACAAATAAATAAAACAATAAAATAAATTGTAAATAATAATAATACAAGAACGGACGGAAGAGACGATTAAACTGTTAAGAGCAATGGCTACTCTTTCAGGAAACCTGAGTTTGATTTCCAGCACCCACATGGTGGCTGACAACCCTCTGTAACTCCAGTTTCAGAGGATTCAATGCCCATTTCTTGCCTTTGTGGGCACTGTACACATGTGCACACATACATGCAGGCAATATACACATAAAATAAAAATAAAATCTCAAAAAAGCCCAGACTACGTACATACATATGCACACACATATCACACACACACACACACATTCACATACATACACAAACAACTCACACACACGTACACACACATACATACAAACAGATATACATAGGCATGCTTTTTTTTGAGATAGAAGTATTCACTGAATGCATTGTGCACTTATAGTTATTTGTTTTCCTTTTTGCTTTCTTGACAAAGACTTGCTAGTAGCCCAGTGTGGCCTCCAACTGGTAATCCCCCCGCCTTAGCTTCCCACATGTGGGAACTACAGCCGTGTGCTCCTGGCTGCAGGAATCGCAGTTGTGCACCCGCATGCTGGGACGTTCCTTTTAAAAACTCACCCAGCATAGTATCTGCTGCAGAACTCCCCTGTCCTTCAGGGTTAGGGCCTAGTCTTCTTGTATGATTTTTTTGAGAAAATAAAGGCAGAAGAGGAAGTTATGAGCAGACTCATTCTTGTTGTCCCCTTGTGCACTGTGTCTTCCCATTTTGTCTTATTGTGAGAGTTCACATTAATGCAGGGACGTGGGACAGGATCTTGGCTCTCAGGCCTATCTAGGGCAGAGAGTTGTTTGCCTTTGCCATGCTAACTTCAGGGCAGAGCACAGGGAAGGGCTCAGTCAGTTCCTGGTGGATACGGTTGGCAAGTGGCTCTTGGGCAGCAAGACTCACCAGCAGGGGTGTGGCCCACAGTGTACAATTCTTCTTTGAATCTTGATAGCTGTTCTGGGGTCCTCCCACATGTGCACAGGAGTAAACTGAGGCTCAGCGACTCTAGGAGACCTGTCTGGAACAGGCATTTAAGCCAGCCAGGTTGTACACTGAAGCTTTCTTTGGGGACCAGCCTGGCCTGTTCAAGGTGGTCGACACAGCTGTTGAAGGACTAATGTCTAACAGGAAGGTGCTTCAGACAACTGTGTCCTGATGCCATCCTGAGAGTATCCGAACGGCATTGTTGTTCTATTAGCACACTTTCTAGAAATAGCTGTTTCTCTCTTGCTCTTTCTTATTTATTTATTTATTTATTTATTTATTTATTTAATGTATGTGAGTGCTCTATCTGCACGTACACCTACACGCCACAAGAGGGCATCAGAACTTAGTATAGATGGTTGTAAGCCATTGTGCGGTTGCTGGGAATCGAACTCAGGACCTCTGGAAGAGCAGCCAGTGCTCTTAACCGCGGAGCCATCTCTCTAGCCCACTCTCTTGCATTTAAAATAAAAATTGATTGTTATTTTTATGGCTTTGGTTGTTTGTGTTTGTGAGTGCTCGGTACCCTTCATCACAGCAAAGCACTGGGGATGATCTGGGAATTGTGGGAGTCATTAAACACCTAGGATGAGTGGAGAATGATAGGCAAACACTATCAGGGAGAAGAAAATGCTTGGTACTCACAACACTCATCAAGATTTGCTGGCCTATGGCTGAGGGTCAGTGGGTCAGCAGGATGGAGCTACCCATGACTGTGCCTGATCAGACAGAGAGGCTGAGCAAAGGTCAGCGCTGCCCCCAACTACACTTATTTCTCTACATGTTGGTCTTTGGAAGCCCAGTAGCCTATCTTGAGGGACCCGAATGGGCCAGTTTGGGTCAGAACTCACTGTCCAGCTGACCACAGCTTCCTAGTTTCCCATCAGCCTTTCTGGCTCTCCTAAGGCCCCCTGGCCTGGGTGCTGCCCAGCCTCGTCCAGATTGAGATATTTCCTTTGGTCTGACACACTCTATTTTGTGGCTGAGTTGTGTTCAAGGTAGAGGCCAGCCTTGGTCCTGGGTTGTGTGTATTCATGTGGGTGTGCATGTCGAAATGTCTGTGACAGCACATATCAGGAAATGTGTGTATGAGAGCACACATGTATGTGTGACAATGTGTATGATGTAACTTAGATTGACCAAGTGTGTGTGTGTGTGTGTGTGTGTGTGTGTGTGTGTGTATATATATTCAAATGAATGTACGATCTGTGTATCCAAGGTGTATGTGTATAATTGCTTCCAGTTCTCTCTGTTAGTGTCTGTGCAATATGTGTGCCTTGTGTGTACATGTGCACACATGTGCATATGAAGGTGAGAGATATAAATGTGCTTGTGAATGTATGCTGTGGCAACCTGGGTGCGTGTGCACCTGAGGGCTTGTGAGTGAGTCTGGTGATTCTGTGCAGGGAAGGTAATAGGATAGGTTTTGTGGATAACAAAGGACTTTCCTCCTAGGGTGCAGGGAGCTCACCTTGGTCTTCTGTTCAGCATGGCTGCCCTCTGTCAACCCTCCACTGGCTTCAATTTTCTCAGCTTGTTTTCAATCTCAGGCCCCCCTCTCTAACTCTCAGTCTCTCCCCTCCAGTCTTCATTTACACGTGTCTCTCCTCATCCCTGTTATCTGCCTCTCTCCTCTCTATCTCTTCATCCTTTGTCCTCTCCTGAACACACAAATACACACACAGGCACATACACACACACATATGTGCACACATATGCACAGGCATGTGTACATACTCACATACACACATGTACACACAGAGGCATGTGCACACACTCACACATGCACACACTCACAGACATGTGCATACACACATGCACACACATGCACACATATGCAGGCATATGCATATGCACACACAAAGGTACGTGTAGACATATGCACGCACATGCATATGCACACACATGCATACACAGAGACATGTGTACACATTCACACATTGCACACAGAGAGGTACACACACATGCATATGCACACATATGAACAGGCATGTGCGCACACACATACATGCACATACAAAGTCACACACATATTCTCTCTCTCTTTCTCTCTCTCTCTCTCTATCTCTCTCTCTCTCTCTCTGAGACCACACCACACTTTCCCAGTGAACACGGCAACAGAAAGAAACCCTCAGCCAGTCCTCAGGCACAGCTTCTTCATGTACAGGTGACAGAGAGGAGGAATCCAGTCTCCTTGCATCAGCTTTCTGTCCCTTGCTGCTCCCACCAATATCCACTCCTCCACCCCCCACCCCTGTCTGAGGCTCTTCTGCCGCCTCTTCATGCCCATCCTTGTCCCCAAGGACCAGTCTCTTTCTTCTAGCCCTGTGCATGGCCCAGCTGCAGGTTAATGCATTTACCGCCTAGACCGGATGCAGAAGGGAGAGGCCGCAGGTTAACCATTTATTACGGAGGCGGTTGGAGCGGGCGCGCTGCACGTGGGTACCAACAAAGCTGCAATTTGGCACTTGAGCTGGGCTGGGAGGGATCACTTCCCCAGAGGTGACCCTCGGCGGGAGATTGCTTGTCACCAGTGAGAAATGGCGCACAGGCGTGATGGGTAGGCTGTCTGCCTCCCTGACCTCAATCGCCTCCTGCCGCGCGGCTGCCAGCATGGAGCTGACACAAAGCGCTTATGATCTCTACTGTGAAGCTGTAGGAGGATAATGAGGGAATGGGCCCCGACTGCTGGGTTGGAGCCTGGCCTCCTGGGCCTGAAGCTACTGTCTGAGTAGCCATCTCTAGGAAGCCAGGGGTAGGCTGTGTTCAATCAGGGGAGATCCAGGAGAAAGGCAACATGCTTGTCTGTAGGGACCAATGGGGGTACACAGGCCCAAGGAGCACCCATAAAGATGTCTGTGACACACCCACCCCAGAATCATGTGGGCTCATTCGCAAATACTCTCCTGTAGAACCGCCCATGGCCTGTCAGGGTACTGTCTGGTTAGTAAAGAGGTAGGCAGGCCATGGGTCACTCCACTGACAACCTCACAAACCTTTGAGTTCCTCTCAAGAGGAATGTGACCATACTCCTGTCTCTGAGGAGGTTGGATAAATAGTGGGTAGTCCTTTACAGCCTCCTGGGAGCCTAGGTCATCAATACTTAGAACAGGGCCCAGCTGGCCAGCTGCATGCAGGGGGTTTGTACATTGTTGTTAGCTCTGGCTTCTCCACTGTACAGTGTGCCCACTATGCAGGGCTAGAATGAGGTTCTGGCAGAGCTCTTGCCTTCACATGTAAATCTCTGCAGACAACAAATAAAAGGACTGGTGACCAGATCTCCAGCACAGATGAGAACAGGGAGGTGACATTAGGCTGCCAGTAGGAATGGTGCAGAGGTGGCTTTCGGGTGTGACTCACCTCCCCACTTAACTTCCACAACCCTCGTTCACTCTTTTTCTCTATGAGCTAGATGCCCATGTCTCCTTTCAAGACACCAGACACACTGCCCACCTGTTCACACAGAATATTTATGTGGCATCCATTGAGTCTAGTAGTTGGACCCACACTTCCCAGTGACCAGGTGACACAGCAGCTGAATGAATGGTCTCTCGGCCATCCTGGTTCAATGTTCCCCTGGCTTGCTAGTCAGCCAGACTAGCATACTTGGCAAATTTCAAATTAGGGACCTTGTCTCAAAAAAAGGTGGACAATATTTGAGGAATGATATTTAACGTGTTCCTGTGGCCTCTACATGCACACCTACCTGTGCACATGCATCTGTGGGCTTGCATGTGTGTGTGTGTGTGTGTGTGTGTGTGTGTGTGTGTGTATGTGGACACATATACACGTAGAGAGAGAGAGAAGAGAGAGGAAAGAGACAGAGAGACAGAGAGACACACACAGAGAAAGACACAGAGAGAGACACATAAGAGAGAGACAGACAGGGAGAGACAGAGAGACAGAGAGAGAGACAGAGACAGACAGAGAGAGACAGAGAGAGACAGAGAGACAGAGAGAGACACACACACAGAGACACATAAGAGAGAGACAGACAGGGAGATACAAAGACAGAGAGACAGAGAGACAGAGACACAGAGAGAGACAGAGAGACAGACAGAGACAGAGAGACAGACAGAGACAGACAGAGAGACATAGAGAGATCTCCTAGGCAGACTCCTCTTCTTCTTCTTGCAGATTGGGCCCAGAATCTAAATCATTTTGCTGGTCTAGGTTGGAACATAAACTTCGAAAACATAGATCCTATTGGAGTTCCAGGAAGCCAGGACTCTGCAAAGTCCTGAGCTCAGCAGGGTGTCCCAGAGACAGAAGAGAAGTTGCACCAATTATGGGATGTGCTCTGGGCCACACCCTGAAGCTGTTCTCCCCAAAGAACCTGTACCTTGTGTATGGCTGTCCCTTCTGGTTTCACGTTCAGAGCACTCGTGGACAGATGGGCAGCTCCTCAAAAAGCTGAGTCTTCATGGGGTTGGGGCTTGTGATGACCTCACTTGGGTATGAAAGGCAAGACAGGATCCCAGCTATATGGGTACATTGGGTCTGAAATCTGTCATCGTGTCCCCTCTGGGACATGGAAATGGGAAATTTATGTATGCCTAACTCTGAGAATCCTTCTGACCACTGGATGATGGGAGCTGGAAGCCTGGCCTGTAGCCCCCTCATCACTGACTGCATTCGGTGGTTTCCATGGGATCAGGTTTTGAGAGGAGTCGAGGGCAGAATGTGTTGGGGGAGGAGGCTGATACACAACCTGTCATTCTTGTTGGAGACCAGAGGGGGACCCTGCAGACATATTCTAGGAAACAGAATGTAAGTAAGCTTTACAGCCCTTCTGAGGAGGGAGGAAGCTGGGGTATTGGTACACTCAAGAGTCAGGAGTAACTCTTCTACAGAACAGGTCAGGTGAAGTCCCTGGAACCCCTCAACCTTCCCTGAATAATTTTAGCATGATTCCTAAGACTCTTTAGTGGTTTGAATGATACTATTTCTTTCCCTTATAGGCTCGTGAGTTTGAATACATGGTCCCAAATTGCTGTGACCTTAATCCCAAGGATTAGGAGCTGTGGCCTTGTTGGAGGAGGTGTGTCACGGGGAGGGGGGGCAGGCTTTAATTTTTCAAAAGACTCATGCCATCCCAGGTCTCTGTTTCTGCCTTCTGCTTGCAGATGAAGGCGTGAACTCTCAGCTGTTCCTTTGGCTCTGCTTTTATGGACTCTTAACCCTCTGAATAAGCCAATTAAACGTTCTCCTTTGTAAGTTGCCTTGGTCACAGTCACAGCAATGAAAAATTAAGTAAGATAGCTGAGCAGAGCGATCCAGTGAGGCTCAGGGAATCTAGGCCACTCCCAGTAAAGTTGCTGGGACCGCTTCCCCCGTCTACTGAACTTTTGTCTATGGAACCTTCCAGGCTGTATGAAATGCCTCTTCATGGTGACTGTATGCAAGCTCAACACCTATGCGATGCTTCATTCACGTGTACCCAGAAGGGATGTGGCCACCCCTGTGTCCTAGAGGTGTGTACCATGAGGAGAAACCGGCTCTGGTCAGACTTTCTATTTCTGGGGGTGGGGGGGTGGGGGAGGGGTGATAAAGTGAAGGACAGCAGAAGAGGCTCATGGGAGCCAGCCGTATAGGGCAGCTGCACCTTACCAGCAGTCAGCCTCACTAGCACAAGGACATAAACAGCCCAGCCCAGCCCAATGGTAGAAACAGGAGTCATGAGGACCAAGCCGCTCCCTTGTTGAAGTTGAGTCTTAGCCCACTGTGGCTGGGAACAGATGAGACTGAGCTCACTCATGGTGAGGAATGCCAGGAGGCAGAGGCGCCACTGCGTCTCAACAGTTGAATCCCAGCCTAGTTTCTGGCTGGGTCTCCTTCCTGTTGACACCTGCAGTGAGGGTAGATTCTGACATCACTCATTGCTCATAGGTGGTCCTCAGTCACTGGGTGTGAAACCGGAATGAAATTTTATACCCGAGCCTCTGCTGAGGCAAAGATTTTTTGGTCCAGAGCCTTGGCTACATGGCCTAGGAGCTAGGAAGCGGTCACTTCCTGTTCAGACAGGAAGTGGAGGGAGTAGAACAGGAAAGACATCATTTTGGACTGAGGTGGCCTGTGGATTTGAGGAAGTTTCAGTATTTTGCATTTTGAAATGCTAAGAAGGCTGAATGTGTTATCCTTTATTTAGATGAGACCAGAGATCTCCTGGAATTAGTCATGCTGGAGAAACAGGCACACGTGGCCATATTCAGATCTTTATGTGATGATGAGGATGGGAACTCAGGGGCTCACAATTGCCCAGCAAACTTGCTTGCCCAATGAGAAGAATCTCCCCTCCCCGCCCCCGCCAGGCTCAGGAATGGGGCAGGGGTAGTGGTGGGGAAAGTTCTTGTCTTCAGTGTTAGGAGGTGTTTCAGAGCAAGGAAAACAAGACAGAAAGTGATTAAAGGCAAAACCAGAAAGTTCATGTCTTTTGATTCCTTCTGAGGTAGTCAGCCACTCTTTCTTGCAAACCTCTGTCTCTTCTTGTGTCTGTCACAGAAAATGATATGCTTGCCTCACTAGGGGTCTGGATTATAGACTCCTTCTTATAGACCACTTCCCTGTGGTAATAGCAGTATGTGCCAGATTTTCTTCAGAATCTTTTGCCATTTAATTCCTGGATAGGCCAAGAAGGTAGCTGCACTGTTTAAATCATCCTTCTGTAGATTAAGAGGTGGAAACAAAGAGAAATCAGGTTATCTGCTCAAGCTGTCCATATAACAAAGGCAGGAGACACGCGTGAGTCCAGGCTGTTGGAGACAGAGTCTTGGTCTTGACTGCTTATGTGTTTGTTTGTTGTTTTTGTTTTTGTTTTTGTTTTTGTTTTTGTTTTTGTTTTGCCTCTGTGAAGAGAAGGGTATGAGCTAGAGCCTGGATATGGGGAGGTTTAGAAATCCCTTGCTGTAGTGTGTCCTTAACAAGATTCTAACTGAGATCCGTGCATTTTTCCTTCCTTGCCATTCTGTTTATATCTAGGAGATGAGCTGTTTGTATCAGTTTCACATGACTATACCAAAATACCAGAGACAATCAACTCATAAAGAAGGAAGGTCTACTTTGGCACAGTTCTGTAGGATCTAGTTGGTAGTGAAAGGCCCCATTATTCTGAATTGGTAGCAGCCAGAACACTTCAGCAGGTACACGGGGAGCAAACAGAAAGAGGAAGAGTCTGGGTCCCACAGTCGTTTTGGAGGCTACACCCTCATTTGCCTACAGACCTCCAACAGGCTAGCCTGACAGTGGAGGCCTGTAGTTCCAGCACTTATGAGGGCAAGGGAAAACTGCAAGTTTAAATCCAGCTGGGGCTATATGCTATGGCCCTGTCTCAAAACAACAACAACAACAACAATTAACAACAACAACAACAACAACAACAATAATAAGTGCTAGGCAGTAATAGTACATGCCTTTAGTCCCAGTGTTAGGTCTCAAGCCTGGGACAAATGACAAACTGAATTGCCTAGTTAACATATCAAAGCAGACTCTGACTACCAGGTTCTCTCAGCATCCCTCAGTCCCTACCTCTCCCAGAATCCTCCTTGCTGGGGTACCCCTACCTCCTACCCTGAACTCTCCAGCTCAGAGGCTGGGCTATCCTTCCCCCAGCTGCTCTTCCCGGCATAATTCAGACATTTGGGGCATACAGACCCTTTTAAGCATTTATCCTTCTACATTTTTGTCCTCTTGATCTCCTGGTCTCCAGGCCCTCCCCTCTCCTCCCCTCTCCCCTCTCCTCCCCTCTCCCCTCTCCCCTTTCCCCTCTCTCCTCTCTCCCCTCTCCTCCCCCCTCTCTCCCCTCTCCTCGTGTGGTCCAGCTTTTGGCCATGTTTATTCTGGACTCTACCAGATGTGTCAGCCTCTAGCTCTGCTCTCCCTAATGTCTACAATAAACTTTCTCCTCCACTGTACCTGAGAATAGCAGGTTCTCCTTTTTTATTTCTTTTTTCATTCATCCAGCCCTCGGGAGCTGAGGCAAGTGAATCTCTGAGTTCGAGGCCAGCCTGCTCTACAGAGTGAATTTCAGGACAGCCAGGGCTACACAGAGAAACCCTGTCTCAAAACAACAACAAACAAACAAACAAACAAACAAAACCAAAAGAAAGGAAGGAAGGAAGGAAGGAAGGAAGGAAGGAAGGAAGGAAGGAAGGGGCTGACACTGGGTGTTGCTCACAGGTAGAACACTTGCTACTTATACAAGAGGCTCCAGGTTCAGTTCTCAACACCTCACACAAGACCCCACTTCTAAAACACCCAGTGCTCCCACGGAGGTCCCAGAGAACCAAATATTTAACATGTGGGCCTCCGGAGCTCTTTCATCCACACTGCAGCAGGAGGCATGACCCTCTGCATTCCCAGTCTAGTACAAAGCCGCCTCATGCCGTTTGCTGACCGACTTTCTGATGGGTGAGGAAATGCATTCAAATTCTTAGTATTGCTTAGTGCAAGCAGAGGAAAGAGAAACCGAGGCTGTGGGCGACACATGGTCAAACTCTTTCTTAACACCTGGGCAGAGGTCACCTCTAACCTGCCTGTGGAGCCCAGTGGTTGTCTCAGTACTGAGGACATTCCTGTGACAGACCACAGGTTGCAGTGTTTAGAAGACTGAATCAATGTTGCTCCCTCACTACCTCAGCAGCTCCCAACTCCCTGTGATCCTGAAGGCTTGAGACGGTACAGAACGAGCCATCCAGCCCAGACATGAAGAACACACATTTATAACAAGGAACAGCTCCAAGTGTGTCAAAAGCTTGCTGGGGCTGAATCTTGATCTTCTAGACATCAATAGATGTCACAGAGGCTCCCATCTCCAGGCCTCCATTCAGGGCCCTGATGCAGGGAGCACACAGTATGTCTGCCCACAATTAGGTTTGGTTTGGATTGTCTTAAAACAAGGTCTCACACGTAGCCCAGGCTGGCCTAGAACTTGCAATTTTCCTGCCACAGGCACGGATGTGTGCCAACGCACCCAGGTTGGCCACTGCCCTAATTTGCCTTCTGTGGCTTTGATAAACATCATGACCATGTGATGTTTATCAACTTGAGGAGGAAGGGGTTGACTTAGTTTACGTATCCTGATTACAGTCCATCACGGAAGGGAGTCAGAGCAGGAACCGGGAGGCAGGGACTGAAGCAGAAGCCATATTGGCTCACTCAGCCTGCTTTCTTATACCATCCAGGACCACCAGCCCAGGGGTTGCACCAGCCACAGTGGGCTGAGACCAAATACTCACATGTCAAATCTGATGGAGGCAATTCCTCGACAGAGGGTCCTTCCTCCCAGATGAGAGTCAAGTTGACAAAAGAAAAAAAAAAAAAAAAAACAAAAACAGCATAGCCTTCGTCAAGGTGTGTATGTGTGTGTGTTTGTGCATGTGTATGTATGCATGTCTATGTATGAAAGTGTGCACATGTGTGTTTCTGTGTATATGTGTATGTATTTGTATGTGTATGTGTGTACATGTGTGCATATGTGTGTATAAATGTGTATGTTTGTGTGTTTGTGTGTGTATGTGTGTGCTTGTATATGCATGCATGTGTGCACATATGTGTATCTGTGTATATGTGTGTGTATTTGTGTGTATATGTATGTGTATATGTGTGTATACATGTGTATGTGTGTCTGTGTATATATATTTGTGTATTTGTGTGTGTATAAATGTGTGTGTGTGCATGTGTATGTTTTTGTGTGTGTGGTGTGTATGCATGTATGCATGTGTGCATGTGTGTGTATACATGTGTGTGCATGCATGTGAATTTGTGTGTTTTTATGTGTATGTACGTATAAGCATATGTGTGCTTGTGTGTGTATGAGTGTGTACATGTATGTGTATTCATGTGACTGCATGCACTGTACATGCATGTAGAGGTCAGAGGAGGGTGTCATGTGTTCTGTATCATTAATCCCTTAAGACAGGATTTCTCTGAACTTGAAGCTTTCTATTTTGGCCAGGCTAGTGTCCAGTGAGTCCCGGGACTCTTCTCTGCTTCCTAATACAGAGTTTATAAATATGTGCAACCATGTCCAGTTTTCACACGGGGGCTGAGGATTTGAATTCATGCTATCATGCTTGTACAGCAAAAGCTCCTACTCACTGAGCCTTTCCCTCTGGGTCTCATCACAGAGTCATGCTTAGTGTATGTAGTTCATCAAGAGAAACTGTGGCCAGCAGCAATGTTTGTCTTCTTACCTGGGTGCTCTGTGGGGCTTAACGGACTAGAGACCCATCTGTGCTCTGCCCACCTGGGCTCTGCTCACCTGTGCTACCTCACCTTGTCTCTGCCACCTGGACTCTGCCCACCCAGGTTCTCTCACCTGGGGGATCATCAACATTTGTTCTTCTGTGTGTCCCCACAGCTAGCTCTCCTGGCATGTTCTGTAACTGGCTCCTACAGGTTTCACATCTGCCTCCTGACCTGCCCAACCTGCCCCTAGAGCCTGTCTTGTGTGCATCGAGCAGATAGATACTCAAGTTCCCTTCACTAAGCCCTAAAACTTCCAGAAGAGCACCATGTCACACATACACCTACAGAGAACTCACGTCAGGACGAGAACTCTGTGACTAAATCCAGTCAGAGACTCACCCCGTGGCTTCTCATTTACTGCCTTCTTCAAGCGTGCTTGGAAATCTGTTTGCTTGAAAGTCAGTTGAAAACCACATCACCACCTGTCTGTGTCAGGGCAGAAGAAAAACCGACCCAGATGTCTGCAGCTAGGCAGCGTGGCTGTGAGAGGAGAGACCACCATGGGCAGAGGCTGTAAATGTCTCAAGAATATGACCTGTGGGGCTGAACCAGAATGTACAGAGCTCAGGCTGTAGGTTTAGGGGCGTGGTCTCGGGTCTTCCTCAGTTTCTAGCCTTGTCCTGGATCTACCCTCCTAAGAGTAAGTAAAACCAAAGGAGAGGGTTGTTAGTTGTTCTAAGAAGTCGGACCGCAGCTCAGAACAGACCACTCCAGACCACACGGTTCCAAGGGGGAGGAGGTTTATTCAGGAGATAGGGCAAAGGTGGGGAGAAGAAGGTGGAAGAAGAGAGAGAAGAGAAGTAGAGGTAGAGGCCGTCCATGACCACGTGGAGAGAGAGGAAGGGGGGGGGGACAGAGAGGCAAGAGGGTAAGAGAGGGTAAGAGAGTAAGAGATTGAGAGAGAGAGGAGGGGGCAAGCAGCCCCTTTTATAGTGGGCCAGGCCTACCTGGCTGTTGCCAGGTAACTGTGGAGGTGGAGTTTAGACAGAATACTAACAAGGGTCACCTTGTCTTTCACAGTTCAGGACACCCCAGGACAAGGTAGGTTACCAAGGACACCCCCTGCCCCCAGCCATGGTGCTTGAGTTGATTTCTTTATTGGTGTCTTGGGTGGAAGAGAACATTCTGGAAAGGGAATCAGAACTTCAGTCTAAGTTAGTCCCACTGCTTGGGTCTGTGTGACCTCAGAAAGAATCACGGGGTGTCTCAAAGCATGTTTCCTCTTTTGGTGAAAGTGGGAGGGTCGGGGCTGTGGCTGCCTTGTGGAAAGGGTGATGCCTGGCACCTAAGAGGAAATCCAGTCAGAGAAGCTGTAAAGCAGGAGACAACAGTGGAGAAAAGAGAGAGAGAGATCCACAGACGATTTCAAAGGCCATCTTACCTAAGAGCTGAGAGGGTTCGTATTCCACTCTGTCCTGGTTAGACATTTTTCTACTCGATACAAGTCAGAGTCATCGTGAAGAGAGAAATGTCTGTGTCAAATTATCAGTTTGGTCTGTGGGTAAGTGTGAAGGGCTTTCTTTCTTTCCTTCCTTTTTTTTTTTTTTTTTTTTTAATATAATGATTGATGGGAGAGGACCCAGACCATTGTGGGCGGGGCCACCCCTGGAAGGTGGTTTGTGTAAACAGGCTTCGTGAGCCAGGCCAGGGAGCAGGCCAGTAAGCAGCATCCCTCCCAGCCTCTGCATCAGCTTCTGCCTCCAGGTTCCTACCCTGGCTTCTCATGGCGAACTGTAAGCCAGATAAACCCTTCCATCCTTCAAGTTTCTACTATTCTTGGTGTTTAGCACAGCAACGGGAACCTAGAGCTTCTGTGAAGAAAGGGACACAAGCACATGCAGCTGAGCGGCTGTGTGCACCGGTCCTGCCTCCTGCAGCCTCTCCTGGCTTGTGGCTTCCTGGCTCATCTCTGCCTCCACACTCCACAGGGGAGCTGTAAGCCTTGGAGCCCTGGTCTGTTCTCTCTTCCCTAATCTGTGTCCTCCTGTCTTCCTACAAGGACGTTAATTGTGAGGGTTAATTGTGAGGCTGCGGCTCACCCCACCAGCGTGACCTCATTCTACGTAATCACATTGGCAAAGACTCTGGTTTGAATAAGACCACACTCTAAGGTTCAGCAGGGGTGTGCTGTACACCAAAGGGCCTGAGATTGATCTGGGATGGATCATTCACCCTGGAGACCATAGTATTATGCATAGCTCCGTGCTATAGGTGAGCGGTGCTCTGATAATTCCATAAGGCAACCCCATTGGCTGGCTCTGAAAGCCCCATTTTACGGATGGCAAAGCTGAACAGGAAGCCCTACCATGTGCCACATCCAAGTCGCCTCAGCTTAGAAAGGTGTAAGACCTATCCCTGCCCTAGGCTCTGGCTCTCAGGCCTCACTAATGCTCAGCTGGGGTGGGCAGGATTGCATGAAATCAGGGGACAGTCATCAATGTCACCCTGAGACGCTGACGGGAGGACCCCTCCACTCAGGCAGGCACCGCTCCTGTGGCTGTCTCTGCCCTGTGCAGGCCACAGCGAGTAAACAGTCTGAAACCCATTCTCATTAGGCTAATTTACGAATAAATTACCATATTCAATGGCCTTATTTTTACTGCTCGTTAACAGGCCCATGATAGGATGATAATTACGGGATTTTAAGTGGCTAATGGCAGCTGGGGCGTCAAAAGCAGTTTTCCCCAAATCTGTTTATGGCAATGAAGGTGAGGGGAGGGAGGGGAGCGTACAGGGGGAGGGGGGACATTGAAATGTTGAAGTCACACTTTGTGTGGAAAAAAAAACCGCTTTAATTGTTGAGTATTTATTAGAGAGGAGGGAGTCTGTAATTTAAAAAAAAAAAAAAAAGAAACTCTGAAAAACAAAGGAAATTAATTAGTCTTCCCTGGGTGCCGTGACCTTCAGGGAGACAGGAGTCCAGAAGGCTTGCAAGTCGCTCTGCTTGGCTGCTGCCGTTCTGAGGGCAAGAATGGCCTGTGAACCCGAGCTCGCCAGGATGCTCCCCTCAGCATGTGGCTACAGAGACCCCTCAGGGGGATCCCTGTACCCGACACCTTCACCCACTGACAGGACAGACTCGGTTCATCTTCTGCCCTGTCACCAGTCACCAGCTTCCTTGCTGAATGTCATGGGCACAGTTCTGTCCAACACCCACTCCTTGCTGTTACATAGGGGGTAATCCTGATACAGACTGGGATCTCACTCTGATCCTTTTGTACATTGATTTTTTTTTTTTTTAAACCACGAGACAGTCACCCCATGGGCTTGACTCTTATCATCCTGCTGCTTTTTTTAAAATTTAATTTAACTTTTTTACTTATTCACTTTTACATCCCATTCACTGCACCCACTCCCACAATTCTTCCCTTAACCTCCCCCCCCAAACCCCCGCCTCACGAATCCTTAATGGAAGTAGAACCTGAGACACAGAGAGGGTAAGTAGCTTTGGCAATGTCACACAGCCAAGCCTGCTCTCTGTGTCTCCCCAGCAGGCCCTACAAAGCCACTCCTGCCACCCCTTCCTTTTGTCGAACCCACAACAAGTGGACCCCACGTGACAGAGGATAAAATAAGACTTCAGACAGGGCAAGCCACCTACCTGAACTTCCAAGATAAGTGTCTCAGCTCAAAGCCTCAGCTAACTGCTCTGAAAAGGGCTTGAAATGGAAGGACTGTGGTCTGGGGACAGTTTGGAGAGGAACATTCGATGGGCAGTTAGGGCCACCGTGCCTGGTTCTAGGAGCATCTGTCCTGCCTACCTGCTTGCCTTCCTTCCAGACAGCCCCTCACCCTTATCCCCATCCCTCCCAGGCCCTTGGATTAGTATGCAGCTCTCGGAAAACAAGCAACCAGCAGCTGACAGTGGGAATAAATATCGCAGCGACTTGGTTAGCATTTGATCCCAGCTGGGGCTCCGGGAGCTGAAGTCCTGGAATGTCTTGGCAGTTTTTAATGCTGAATAATTTGATTAGATCAGTGGCTGAACTGCTGTTCCTGGTGAGATAAACCCTCCCTCATTCCAGGGGACTTGGGGGACCACAGCCCCCACGCCCTCCCTCCTATCTGGCTGGCTGTAACTCTGTGCCCCCAGCCCAGGCCCATCTCTCTCCATCTCCACATCCTCCTGCCTCTCCACCCCTCTCTCCTCCTCTCTGTAATCCTCCCTCTCCGCCTCCCCACCCACCCCAGGTCCACCTCCTCTTCTTAGGGCTCACACTTCAATTTCCCACACTTGTCTGCGCCAATATCTGGTGAAGTGAAGACAAACCCCAGCGATTATAGACAGGTGAGGGGTGAGTGTGTGTGTCTGACAGGGCCACCAGGCCTCCCCCCTCCTCCTGGCCCTCTCTGCCTCATCCTCCAGAACCTTCTGGGTCCTTCCTGCACTTCTCCATCAGCCAGTGGCCAGTTTCCCAGTCCTCAGGGTGAAATTTCCTGGGACTTGGCACCCTCTAGCTCCAAATTTGGAGGTAATAATTCTCTTAGAAGGAACAGAGTCTGCTTAGGCCGGGAGTCTTGTCTTGGGTAGGGGAGGGGCTGAGGAGCTGTGGAGAGCATTTGGAACACCAGAAAAGAAAGAGAGATATGCAAAGTCCTTCCCTGACTCTGGAAAACCCTTTAATGCCTTCTGAGGGGAGGGGATGGGTACATATAGACCCATGTGACTTTATGAGAGGTATCCCCATAGAGTGACTGTTGCCAAGGCTATAGGAGAGAACAGAGCCATTGCTGTCCAGGCAGGAAAGAGACTGGAACCAAGGACCATGGGACACTTTCTATGGGGTCACAGTAACCTCACCAGTCACCCAATCTCCCCTTCTGCCTGCCTTATGGCTGTATGGTTGAAGATGAGTCAGAACCACCGTGGAGACCCTTCTCCAGATCTCTCCAGATCAAGAGGGTTCTTTGTTGGGGCAGAATGGGAAAAACAAGTCATGAAGATGTGAAATGCTCTTCCCCTCAGAGCTAAGACTCTTCATCCACAAAGAGACAATGGAGCCATACACTACCACCTATGCAGAGGCCACCACACTGCCTACCATACTCCTTTGTCCTGGCCTGGCGTCCTGTATCATCTGGCTGCTGAGGAACCCAAACCTGTGTCTCACTGGCAGGCTCAGGGGACAGTCCTCTGTTTTCTAAACCAGTGCTGGGCAGATGTCTTCTCACCTTTGTCTTCTTGGTTTCCACCTGCAGGCCTGGGAGTCTCTCCACAGGAGCCATTACACCAGCTTTCTTGTGGTGAGAAGAAACCAGCGTGGTTCCATCTACCTGAGAAGAAACCAGCGCTGGTCCATCCACCCCTCTGCCCCATTTCATCTTTCATGTCTCCCTTCTCTCCCTCACTTCCTAGTCATGTTTCTCCCCCTCCCTCTCATCTCCCTTCCCCCTCCCCCTCTCCTTCCCTTCCTCCTCCTCCCCTCCCCCTCCCTCTGGTCCATCATCTTCCCATCCATGCAGCTATCATCCATGAGATGATAGGTTCCAAGTCCTTCCATCCTCCTCCTTTTTCCTTTCCCTTCTTCCTCTCCTCCTCCTCCTCTTCCACTCCTCCTTCCCCCTCCCTTCTTTCTTCTTTTCTGCCTCTCCCTTTTCCTAGCAATTAATTTTTAAGCACTCAGAAATCCCGTGGTTGGTACAACATTTCCTCTCCAGTAGTCTGATGCTACTCTTCTAGGGGAGAGGCCACGAGACCGGAAAGAAATGTGCAACTGTGACATCTCTGACTGCAGCAACTGACACAG
>JANHMN010000023.1:39946840-39961642 GCA_030674055.1 Rhabdomys pumilio | reverse complement strand
TATATATATATATATATATATATATATATATATATATATATATATATTTGAATGCTCATATATTTGAATGCTTAGTCACCAGGGAGTGGCGGTATTTGAAAGGATTAGAAGGATTAAGAAGTGTGGCCTTGTTGGAGGAAGTATGTCACTGAGGGTGGGCTTGGAGGTTTCAGAAGCCCATTGCAAGTCTAATCTCTCTCTCTCTCTCTCTTTCTGTCTCTCTCTGTCTCTCTCTCTGTCTCTTTCTCTATCTCTCTTTCTCTCTCTCTTTCTCTCTCTCTTCTCCCTCTCTCTGGATCAGGATGTAGCACTCAGCTACAGCCACCATGCGCGCCACCCTGCTCCCACCCTAATGAAAATGGTTTAGACCAATGAAATTGTAAGTAAGTCCCCAAATTAAAGGATTTCTAAGCATGTTTCTTCATAGCAATAGAACGGTGTCTAAGAAAAGGGGATTTTAGAATTTGTTGTTCTCTGGACTTTCCCTGAGGATAAGAGTTTATTGGTACAAATTTATAGACAAAGTAACTGAACCTGGAGTTTACACCTCCCAGGTCATTCAGTGGTGGTGACCCAGAGGCTTCTGGTCTCACTCTTCTTCCACAGTCAGTTGTGGGTTTCTAGATCATCCCTGACACCCGTTATTAACTGACCAACATGGATGACTGTAGAGTCTCAGGCACTCAAGGTGTTGTCTGCCACCTGTTCCTTCATCTGGACCTGGATGTGCGAGATCCTGTAGACAGCTGTGGTCTGCTGGTGCATTATGGGTGACAAAGGACATGTTGCTCTTTGAACAATGGCCTAGGAATCAACCTGAATAGTAGGATGGTAAGGTGCTAAGGTTTCTCATGAATGCAACAAAGTATCTGAGAAAAGCAACTTAAGAGAGAAGTTTTATTATCTTGTATCTCAGTGGGAAGTAGTAGTCCACCATAGCAGTGGGAAGGTGTGGTCCATCATAGCATTAGGAGGGTGTGGTCATCATACAGTGGGAGGGCGTGGTCTATCATAGAGATGGGTAGGTGTGGTCCACCATAGCAGTGGGAGGGTGTGGCTCATCAGAGCAGAGTTATGCTATGATGCTGGGGGAGGGGGAAGCTGTCCCACCATGTCTGTAGTCAGGAAGCAGATAAAGGAAATGCTGGCTGATACTCAGCTCAAGTTCTCCTTCCTGTTCACTCCGGGACCGCCTTAGGCATGCATATTCAGGGAGGGCTTCCTACCTCAGTTAACTGATCTGCAGACTCACTCATGGACACGTCCAGAGGTGTGTCTCCTCAGTGGCTTCAAATTCAGTCAAGTAGAGAGTAAAGATGGACTGCCATGTCTGCACTTCTATGCTCCTGGCTTTGGACTCGGCTTCCAAGAGAACTCTCTCCATTGCAGAGAACTGAGGGTCCCTGATATCACCGCTGCCAGTGTTTTGACTTCTAACAGGAAAGAAAACCTTCTACTGTCTGCATGGTTCACAGTTAGATGTAGGGTTACATGCATCCAATCAGGGATTGACATAACATTGGAGAGACCCTTTCTTTTGTTGGTGGCCAAGAAATATCTTTTACAGGTTGATGGGAGCATTCTACTATGTGACCCTAGGCAAGGGACTCAACCTCTCTGAGCTCAAATGTCCTCATCTGTAAAATGGGAAGAGTATGAAGCTCCCCAAAGGCTCATGGTAGAATCAACAGGGTGGTGCTCTTGGTGCTTGGCACACAGTAGGTGTTCAGTAAACAACAGTAGTACAAGTTCAGAAAGATTGCCAGGTACAGTTAAGGGTTTGCAAGCATCGTCACTTCTGAGGGCCTTCATCTCATTTTACAGACAAGACTAAAAAGCCAAGTTTATCTAAATAGAATGGGGATGGAATTATATTGTAGTTCAAGACTGGTCGCCATCATCTGGCCCCGTGGTTTTTAGTTATTGATTCTCTAATGCTTGGATCTAATTTTACAAAATCACTTTTTAGTCAATGTTCTCATTCTAAGCAAAAAATAGTATCTGTACCCCTCTGCATATCTTATGTGTCTTGTAATATGTATGGTAAATACTATATATGCCCACAAAACACCCATCGCTGCCAGACACAGACACCATCTGCCCACACACTTCAGCTCCATGAAGGACTCGTAAACTCTGAGGGCCATCCTTGTCACTCCTGAAGACATCACACCGGACCACACAGCTTTCTCTGCAGCGTGCTGGGTGTCAGCTATGATTTGCTCCTGCCGTGGGTAATTCACCAGCAAACCTACAGATGAATGACAGACAGGTGTGGACTAAGAAGGTTCATTTCGGTTCACGATTTGAGGAGAAGGCGTGACAGGAGCGTGAGGCAGCTGGTCGCACTGCATTGGTAGCAGGGAAGCAGAGGGAGATGAGCCTGGTGTGCTCAGCTGAGCCCACAGCCCACGGGATGTGCCACCCACACTTGGTCCAGTCCGATTCCTTCACAGAAATGATCGGGGTTCTGTTTCCATGGTGATCCTAAATTCCATCAAGCCGACAACCAGGACCAACCATCTCAACTAATACAAATTCAGTAAAGGCTCTAGTTACAGGGTTACAGGTAGCGCTGTCTGAGAGATGGGTGGAGACTGCAGGACAATATTTCTCGAGAAGTGGTCTATCTCTGGATTCTGTTTGTCTCACCTGGCCAGCTATTCGGAGTTTACAACGTCTCTGCTGGCCTCTAGCCAAGCTGTCCATATCTCTGCCATCAGCCTCCTTCCCTCCCTGTTGATGGTATGTCCCAGGGCCCCTTGGCACCCTCGCTTCACTTTGGTTAATGTTCCCCCACACAGAGCGCTAGGAGAGACAGGGAGAAAGGACGGTGGGCACCACAGGATTCCCTTGAAGGCAATTTTGGGAGCCTCTGCATGTAAGGAAGGTCTGGGAAAACAGAAAGGATCTCCCAGAAGGGATAATGTGGGATGTAGAGATGTCTTAGCATTCATGTTTCATCCCTGAGTTCTGTCCCAGAAACCCTATGGCACATGTACCTCCATATCCCCCACACATATATAAATGAATGAATGAATGAATGAATGAATGAATGTGATAGGAGACAGTTTGGGCTGACTACTTGACATTAGGCCCCGAGAGGGGCCACACTTTCTAAGAACCAAATCATGTCTTCATTCAACAAACATTTATGGGGGATACTATTGATATGTCAACCATCGTGTTGGCTGCTGGGAACAGAAAGTGACTAAATCCTGGCCTGTCCTCTGAAGATTCAATGCAGTGAGAAAGGGTCGTAGTTTTTTTTTTTTAAAAAAAGGAAGCAGCAGAAGTTTGAAGAGAGCTTAATGTTCCTAAAGGGGTTGAGATAATTCCCAGGAGTCACAATTGGCTTGGGTAGGTGTCTGCCAGTCATAAGGGACCATAGCAAGCATAACAGTATGCTTTAGCCAGTGCCTGAGCAGACATTGCTAATCTGTTCCAGAGCACATGATCTCAATATGGCTGCTATACTGAGCCAGAGAACCAACATGTAGGAAGATGGTGGATTCAGAGTGGGGCACCCTGTTAGATTCTCTGTGCTGCTTCCTATTGAATATCTACCCTGACACCTGTTTTCTACCTGGCACAGTTGAGGCCTCGAACTCACAGGGTCCTGTCTGAGGTCACAGCTATCTCAACTCTGGTTCACAGTCTCCCTCTGCAGAACTGCCTGGTTGTTTAGGAGTACAGGCTAATTTCACAAATGTCACCGTTTCCTGCTTCCTTGAGAATCTGCTACCTCCAGCACCCATGAATACAGGGTCTTGTAGACTCTTTTCCAATAGCACCTTTCTCTTAATTGGTAGCCTCTTAAGGTTTAGATGTCCATTGAATGCTCTAACATGGATTAGTAATGTCTGCCAGGACCAGGTAAATAAGCAGTGGTGTACCTGTTATGGTCTTTCTAAGTCTGGGTTCATGAAAGCATTCCCTTTAACTCTGACTTTGAAGGACAAAAGGCCTCCCACCCTAGGGTGAGCTTTACTAAGAGAGCAGAGGGATTCTTGTGACGGTGACATGTTTACCAAATGGGAGCCACCCTAGAGCTAAGCCTGGCATCTTCTGGGTCTTTGATTTGCTTTGGATCCCCAGGGTCATTCTTTCCTGTGTGTCTGCCTGTTCCTGCAGCTGCTTCTTAATACAAAGCAACTCCTGTCCCAATGAGGTGAGTCCCACAGCATCAGAAGGGCAGAAAGCCAAGAAAGTCTCATGTCTCCTAGGAGCTGAGGCACAGATCAAACACAAAGGCATCCTGGCCCCTCCCACCACTCCTCTCAGTGGTTCTTGGCTATTTTTCTGGAGGGGGAAGGTCACCGACCCCCACCACATCCCAGACCCTCACACTTCAAATGATAAACCAGCATGCATCAACCGCACCCCTCCCCCCGAGAAAAATTCCAGCAAGATATTAATAGATAAATAAAAATAGCTTCCTTGAGAAAGAGGAAGCCACGCAGAGAAATGATTCCTTTCTGTGCGTAAACTCATGAATAATCCAATTGCGCAGCCCCCTGAAGGAGCCAGCTTGGCTTTGGACTCCCAGTTCCTCACCCTCATCCCACGTTTCTTCTGGAAGGTCACCTCCAACCTCCTCCGCAGCCCAGAGCCTGGTGGCTCTAGTGCTATGTCCTAATGTCCCCTCCCAGGACCACCCTTCCCTTTCAAGGAGACATTCATTTCTGGTGCTATGGAAACGCGTGGACATCTGAATGAAGGGCGGGGCCGCACTCGGGAATCACCAAGCAAGAAGGAGAGTCGATAAGATAATGGGGGGTGGGGGGGGGCGCTGTCTTCAGGCCGCGACTCATGGCTTTGTGAACGGAACCAGAGCCCAGCGTCAGGCTTCTTTGGTGTCACATTTTAGCCTACCAGCTGCCTCAGAAGCAAGATGATCCACCCTGCCCCCCCCCCTTTTTTTCTTCTTAAAAAAAAAAAAAAGATTTATTTTTTTTATTTTCCCTCATGTGTTGAGGGAGGAAGCCCTGACAAGGAGGAGTGACAGCCCGCTAATTATTCCCTTACTGCCACTGCTGTTCTGGCTCTGGACGCGCTGCTCATTTCTCCCGGCTCCTCGCTGAATAATGCATGCGCCCCATCCGTATGCGGGCGGCGCCTCCCGGGACTGCAGTCTAACTAGCTGATAACTGATTCAGTTTGTAAGCAGGGCCGCTGGGAGTTGCAAGGAAAAGTAGCCAAGATCACATTCAACACTTCTCTCTGGTTCCTGGCGGAACATCAAGGAGAAGCAGACTGGAGCGTAGGTGGAGGTGGGCGTGTGGTCCTGGGAGGGTACTTGACCCCACTCGAGAAGGAAGGGCCTTAGCTCTGGCATGAGAGAGAGGGTGTGGTCTCAGGAAGGCTATTAACGATGAACACAGTTATGTTTAGTCAACATCTTAGTATGGACAGCTATGCTCTAAGGTTAGACTCTTAAAATGCATGATTTTGTGGTAGAGTGATTCTCTTTACACAAACTGTGACAGTTACAGTCTTAGGGACACTTATTTATCTAGCATCATGGACTATGCCTGGCATTCTACATCATGAGAACCCAGGGACAGCAAATTCGTTGTACCAGCTAGCTACTACAGCGTTACTGCTGCGTAACAAGCAGTCTCTGCAGTTCACCAGTCATAATAATGCTTACTGTTCTTTTTGGCTTGGGGCTGAGGGAGCTCAGTCTTATGCTAACTTCTGCAGTCCCTGGTGGGGCTCAGTTGTAGACTGCAGGCTGCAGGCCGAAGGCTTCAGGTCTGAGTCAGATCTTCCCTGAGGTTTCGTGGCAGGGCCTAGGCAAGAAGCAAGGGCTAGTGCACTACAGAGACACAGGCATACATTTCCGATCTCTGTCTTTGTCTGCACGATGTCTACTAAGGTCCATTTAGTAAAGCAAATGCCATATTCACATTCATCAGAGAGGGGCTGTAAGGCCAGCGCTGCCCACCAGCCTGGCCTCCTTGCAGATCCTCTAACTGCTACAGGACACATTTTCTTGCTGCTGCCCCTGGCATTACCAGGACATGCTGAGGTCCCTGCACTACATGGACTACCCTGGAAGCCGCTGGGCAATTTTTGGCCTACTCCCAGCAGGCAGGTGAATCCAGACTTCTTTAGGAAATATGGGAAGACTTAGCTTCCCGTCAGTGTCAACAGAGCTCTCTCTATTCAGGCAGCAATCTCCAGGAGTCCTGGGCTAGAGCAGCAGCAATGCCTCCACTTCCTTCACAAAGGGGCTGGAGACTGGGAAGCAAGCTGCCTCCACCTCCCTGATTCAACGTTGAGCTGTCTGGTATCAGCTTTCCTTAGCAATTTAGGACCAACCCTTACCCAGAGGCAGTCAGTTTGGCTACAGTTCCAGGAGCAGAGAGAGCCTGGTGTGGCCACTCAGGCTGGATGTCTAGCAAGCAGACGGCTCCAGATGGAACAGCATAGAACAGAGTAGATGGGCTAGTCAAACAAATGCTTTGTGGACTAGAAGCATAGGCTTGGAGAACCCAGCAGTGTGCAGCATTGAGTGTCTGCCCAATACCCACAATGTTTGTCAGCTGCTGCTCCAAACCCTCTGCATGGTGGCCTGACACGTTCACTATGTCAGATGGGGGATTGGGACAGAATGAGGGATGGGTGAAGAGGAGATGCCCCACTTTCTCCAGGTGTGGGCTGTGAGCCAGACAGCTGTCACACTGTGCGTCTGGCCTCCTCAGACCACAGCCCCCGGGTTCACAGCACATCCATTTGGCTCTTAGAAGGGACATGCGGACAGAAGATCGGAGAGCAGAGTCCAGCGACCATGTCTTCCATCCAGTCCTGAGTTTGTACCTGGAAGTGGGTGGCAGATCAATATCTGGCACACAGATGTGCACCTGCAGGCGGCCACCAGGCAGTGTCCACCCCAAGGTTCCTGTCAGGGTGGCAGTGGGGGAACATGGAGGTTTTTCACAGGTAGCTTGGGGTGGCAGCACAGAATCCTCCCAGGTGACGATTCCAGAACCCTGTAAAAAGAGCCTTCTCGTGCCATGTCACTGTTCAGAGGACACCTCAAGTTTCAGAGTATCTCTGAGCAGCCCCTCCCTATCCTCCTCACATTCCTTCCTCTGGCCACTTCAGTCACACACAAGAACTGCCATGGCTGCAGTGGCTGCTCTGCTGCCCAGAGCTTCTTCCCAGCATGCTCTCTGCCAGCCAAAGTTGAACTCTTCCTCATCTTTGAACTAGAGGGGGGATTTCTTCTCCAGCCACTGCCAGATCAGAATGAATGGAACCTGTTTTCATGTTCACTGCCCACCCCCTGCTGACTGCCCAGGCTGCTACACCAGTAGGTGACCAGTCATGACAGATCCCTGGCATGGAGGTCAACCTTCCCCACTCCCAGATGCTCACACAGCAGACATTGCTGATAGTCAGTAGCTCTCATCCAAGTTCGAGGCCTCTATACAGCCACAAGCTATCGCCTCGGTTGGCACCAAGAAGATGCCTTCCTGGCCCTCACTGCCTTGTGTCATTAACTACAGACTTTAGATGAATGGCCTCCCAAGATGTACCTTCATGGCTGTCATAACCAACAACTGAGGCAGCTCTCAAAGGCCATAGGTGCTGAGAAACACATAGGCAGGGGACACTGGTGAAAAAGCACCAATGGAAGGCCACTGAGCCCAAATCCCTCTCCTCTCATGGTCTCCATGACACAGAACTCAGAGCCTGTGATCCCCCAAACCATAAGAACCTTAGAAATTGTTTCACAGGAAGTGGCACTATTAAGAGGTGTGGCCTTACTGGAGGAGGTGTGGCCTTGTTGGAGGAGGTGTGGCCTTGTTGGAGGAGGTATGGCCTTGTTGGAGGAGGTGTGGCCTTGTTGGAGGAGGTGTGGCCTTGTTGGAGGAGGTGTGGCCTTATTGGAAGAGGTGTGGCCTTGGAAGAGGTGTGGCCTTGTTGGAAGGAGCATTCCATTGTGTAGGTGAACTTTGAGGGCTCCTATGCTCAAGCTATGCTTAGTGTGGAATTCTGTCTTCTCCTGACTGTCTTTGGATCAAGATGTAGAACTCTCGGCTCCTTCAGCACCAGGTTTGCCCTCATGCTACCATGCTTCCCACCACGATAAAAATAGACTAAACCTCTGAAACTGTAAGCCAGCCCCAGCTAAGTGTTTCCCTTTGTAAGAGTTGCCTTGGTCATGGTGTCTCTTCACAGGGACGGAAACTAAGACTCACAGGTTGAGGATAGGGACTCTCAGGATAGTGATGGAATGTTGAGAGGTCTCAGAAGGTCACCTGGTGGCTCCAGCCCCTCCCTATACCTCCACTTCTGCAGCTCCCATGTGCACAGGACAGCTATACAGGGAGGCAGTTATGACTATAGCGTAGCAGACATCATGTTCTTGCTGGGGACTTCATAAACGGGGCAGAAACGCGATCCCCAGCCCCTCCTTCAAGGGCTGGATCCCTACCCCTGGCAGTTACTTTGAGGAGGGCAAGGAGCCATAGTTCCCTAAGGGGAGCTGTCTCTCCTCACCAGTTGTTCAGTTTTACAGTTGGGGAAACCGAGACCAGAGAAATGATGAAAACAGTCTCGTCTCACGGAGGTCTCTTTATTGATTCAGCCTCACCAAATCAGGAGGTGCCTTTGATTGGAGGGATCTAAACCACCATCCTAAAAGCGGTAAGGTGGGGTTCAGCATCGTGAGCTTACAGTTTCAGAGGTTTAGTTTATTTTTATCGTGGTGGGAAGCCTCATCCAAGGTCACGGAGCAGAATTGCGGGGAGAGAAGACTCAATCCCACAGCTACCTGTCCCTAGGGGGCGTACTTCTTATGTAGACGGGAGCGCGCAGCCTTTCCCACCCCAAGAGTCTGCATCAGACAACGTAATTCCCGGAGGTTGATGGTAGCATTTTCCACCCAGATCTGGAACCATCCACGGCTTTGACCTTGAGACTGGGTTCAGATTTGGGGCAGCAGATGAGGTAAATATGGGAAAACTGAGAAAACCACACCTAGACCTACCTGTGAGCCAACTCCGCCCCTCCTGGGAGGGATCAGATTCTCGTATATCCATGTTTACTGCTGATCTGTTCATAGGAACCAGGAAGCGGGACCTGCTTAGATGTTCATGAGTGAAAGCATGGATAAAGGAAATGTAATATGCATGCAGAATGAGATGTTATTCATCCGTGAAGAGAAAAACTGACTGGGCTGGAGAGATGGCTCAGCGGTTTAGAGCACCGACTGCTCTTCCAGAGGGCCTGAGTTCAATTCCCAGCAACCACATGGTGGCTCACAACCGTCTGTAGTGGGATCCGATACCCTCTTCTGGTGTATCTGAAGACAGTTACAATGTACTCATATACATAAAATAAACAAATATTTTTTTCAAAAGAGAGAGAAAAACTATCATGTACAGGAAATGAGTAGAAACGGGGATTATCATGTTAAGTGCAATAAGCCAGACCAAAGGAGCGTGTGTCCTTCTCTCTCTCTCTCTCTCTCTCTCTCTCTCTCTCTCTCTCTCTCTCTCCACACATAGAATAAAAGGAAGTCATGGAAACATTGTTTCCATCTCTCCATTGTTGTGGAGAGATAAGCAGGAGGCAGAGGGTCATCAGACAGGCTGGGGACGAATATGGTCACGATCCATTGTAAACTCATGTGAAGTCTCTCGTGAAACCCACTGTGTCTTTCTTGCTGGTAAGGATAATGTAAGGCAGAACTCAGGGCCTGGGCCCTGACTTCAACTGGGCTTTCAGCGGGAACACCTCTCACACGGGTGCCATTAGCTTCCAGTGGGGGTGCCCCTCACTGGTGCAGCTGGAAGCCCCTGCTCACTGGCTCTTAGGTTGAAAACACAGATACGATCTCCCTACTAGCTGATGCCAAGGGTTGTCTTAAGAACTATGTGTGTCGGAGGCATCCCTGAGAATGGGAGTCTATCCTGGGATATGTCCAGCTATCCCTGGCCCCAAAGTGAGCCCTGTTTCTGGTCACTCACTCTCCATTTAAAGCAATGCTTGCTTGATTTCTGAAATCATGTTCATGCCCCAGGACCTTTGCACATACTGCTGTAAGTCTGAATCAACTCAAAAAGAAATTCCCTAGGCTGGGCAGAGGGCTCAGGGGATAAAGCTCCCAGAGTCCTCTCAACTGGACTCCTTGCTGGAGTGTCTTATAGCTGTGGTGACTGTCCTCATCCCCCTCACCTGTCCTGGGATCTTCCAACAGGTGTCTGAAGTAAGGGAGGGGGGAGTGAGGGGACGGGAAGAGGATCTGGGATGCAGTCGTGGAATGAGAGAGCATGTTGATCAGATGGACACGTGACCTATTGAGTTCTGTCCTGGGACCTCAGCCCAGGCCTCACCGTTAGTCATGAGGGTCCTGAACTCTGCTCTGGCTCAGCCATGGAATCTCACCCCTGCTTGAGAGTGACAGGGGAGGGTCACAGGCCTCAGCTCACCTACGGTCTCCACACTCCATCTGTGGTGACCAGGGTCGGCTCGATCACACTTGTGGTGTGAGTAGCCGCTGGACCTGACCAAATTCAGTCCTGAGAGCACACATGAAGCCAGACCCAGCTGTATGAGTCTGTAATCTGAGTTCTCTCACAGTGAGACAGGAGATGGAGAGACAGGCAGATCCTCAGAAATTCATAGCCTGGTGCAGGTGGCAAACATGGAGGGTGGGGATGAGTGCTTGAGGTTGACCTCTGACCTAAGCATTTTAACCCCTTTAGGAGCCTTGTAGGGCTTGGTGCTTTGGGCCCACAGTGGCCCCAGATGTCACAACTAAGCTGAGGGTGGATCGGAAGAGCAGGAGTCCCTATGTTCTCTCAAGGGCACATATCTAATGACCTAACTTCCTCCCCCAAGGCTCCACCTCCCAAAGGCTCTGCCATCTCCCAGTAACATGAAGGATAAGAACAGCCTTTGGCAGACAGTCCTGACCCAAACTGCAGCAAACCTCCCAAACTGCGAAATAAATACACCCCTCTTCTTCGTAATAAAGTCGCCTGGTTTCAAGTGTGCCATTGTAGAAATAAAAACTGAACAGAGTCTGAACCAACATCCTTGTCACATTAGATCTAAGCTCTGCCTTCTTGTCTCCTTTGGAACAGTGGCTCTCAACCTGTGGGGTTATAACCCACAGGGGTTATGGGGTTGGGGGGGATCACATGACCCTTTCCCCGAGGTCTCCTGAGACCATAGGAAAACACAGATATTTACAGTTCCCAGCAGTAGCAAAATGACAGTTATAAGGAAGCAGCAAATTAATTTTATGGTCGGGGGTGACTGCATGAGACGCTGTATTTAAAGTGTTGTAGCATCAGGAAGGTTGAGAACCAGTTATCAGGAGTGATTCACAGTTGCTGCTCTTTACCTTACTCTATCCTGGACAGTGAGGTCTAGGAAGCAAGGGCATCTCTTGGACCCACACAGGCCCCATTTTGCCTGTTTTCAGTCCTGTACCTGACAAGCTGCTCACATCTTTGAGGGTTGATCAGATCTGGTCCCTGGTTCTCGGAAATGCACCTTTGTTCGGCTCTGATTCCCTGGCTTTTCTAGAGGCTGATGCAGATGGACATGGGTGGGTACTCCCAAGTGTGGAAGGGAGGAGAGTCAAGGGCCAGCACTGCAGGAACCTGGGAAGCTGCCTGTGCCATGCCAGGCTCTGCAGAAGGGAAAGGACCCCAGTCCTGCATCGGCTTGGTGTACAGTGTGCTCTCAGTTCAAACCAGCTAAGAGGATAGGGCCTGGATTCACATCCAGAAGACACTGAAAGTGTTGGTTCAGACTGCTACACAAGGTTCTAAAGCTTTGTGTTTTGTCCTGAGCTAGCCCCCACCATACATGCAGAGCTGCAGAAATCCAGAGTTTCCGAGCATACTTTGGCCAGCTCAGCTTTTGCCTGTCCCCAGAAGAAGCCCCCTTTCCTGATGTCCCATGCTTAAGTAACCAGCAACTTTGTCTGTTCATGCCTCTCTAAGAGGTCACACAACACACAGCTACAAACCTCTGTCACCCAAGAAAAAGAAGACTCCACCAATCAGAGAAACAGCCAGTTTATTAAGTTAATTCCAGGAACTCAGGGTTGGATGGGGATGGGGCAGAGAAGACAGCTGCTCTAAAGCATGGTTGAAGACTCAAAAAAGGATTAATCCCTTGGAGCTCCTGGATCAGCCTCCAGCCTCATTAGAAAGAGAGGCTGGCGCTGCCCACTTCAGGGCACCAAGACCTCCATTCACACGGTGTCCCTCTAGCTAAGAAGGCTCTGCAGGACTCTGGTAGACAGAGACAGCAGAGTGCAGAAGGGAAACACAGGGACTGGAGCAACCTTGCCAGCCCTGAGGCTGGGGCATCCCAGGAACCCTAAACATGGATGTCATTATGGCAGAAAGATAGACATAAAATACACAGTTGGAGTGTGGCTTGGTGGCATAGGATGCCACCGCCATCCATTCACCAGGCTCCGGAACGTTCCTTGAATATTCAGTGAGCAATGACTCTGATCTTGCCTCCCCAGCCCACGGAAGGTCTGATCCAATGTCCTTGTCTTTGGGTTTCTCTATTCTAGGCACAGTGTGTAAGTGTAATCAAGGTATTTGTCTTCTCAAGACTAGTTTGTTTCACTCAGCACGAGGTCTTCACAATTCATCCACACTGTCACATGAAGTGTAATTCCCTCCTTGTTAATGGCTGTATAATATTCCATCTGGTGGCTATGCTGAGGTTTCTTTATCCATCTCTCTGTAAATAGGCACTTAGAAGTCCCAGCCTATTGTTATGTTTAAATCTCATGTATCTGGTGGAGGTATTAACATTCTGGCCATCAGGCAGTGCTAAGTTTTAGGACTAGACCTGTATTCCAACATTGCCATGGGCACTCACCTACTATGTGACTTCAGGAGGTCACCTGACCTCTAAGAGAGAGTTCTGAAAGCAGTGACCAGCTTAGGGCAGTGATCATAAACAAGTCAGGTCAGTTACGCTGGTTCACTGTCCCAGGGTCTCTAGTTCAGGTACTGAACTTTCCAAAGTAAACCACAGGCACCCGTGTCAATCAGTCAAGGGCCACAGGGCAGTACCGGATGCCTCTGAGTGTAAAAGTCTGGCTCAGTCCTGAAAACACTGTGGCGTGCAGCCAAGACTCCGGTGCAGGGGAGCAGAGGCAGCCCAAGGTGGAAAGCTGCCCTGCATGCTTTCCCCCAGCTCCCCTCAACCATTATGAAGTAGAATGGAAATAAGAAAACTCGGGCCACATTCGTAGCTGGGCTCCAGGGCAGGGGAGTGGCTTGGGTGACTGTGGACACAGGCCCCAGTGTTGAGCAAGGCAGCACTCCAGCCCCTCCCTACCTGACTCCTTCCATCCGTTTCCAGACAGCCGAGCAGTCGGCCAGACTATTTAGTCTGGGTTTGGTGACCCCGTGACTGTGGCAGGGCGGGCTCAGGTTTCAGGGCTCTTGAAATCACAGCAGCCCCCTCTGCTCAGTTCTTACACAAACACCTTTGGGGCACACGGGGCTTCCTGCCACACGGGCTTGCAGGAGCCTCAGCCGCAGCTTCCAGCAGGAGCATCCCTGCCTCCCAACAAGACTCTCTTCCTAGGGGTTCTTCTCAGGCCCCCACGTTGCTCTGGGAGGAACTGGACTCCTCCTGGAAGCCTAAGCTCATGAAAGGGAAAACCACGGTTACAGAACAGCATCTTGCCGCTCTAGAAGGGAAACTGAGGTCCCTGACTGGATTGGCTTATGAGGTAGATAGCTGAAGGGGAGGGGAATTGGGAGGTCAGTTGAGGAAGCCAGCCCCACCACAGCCCCTGCTGCCGAACTTTCTGCACTGCTGTAGCAATTGTAGCTGCTTGGCTATTCTATTGGAGACAGGGGAATCTTGTCTTTGGAATCTTCCCTGGGTGAGAAAGAGTACAGTAGGGTGGTCACTGTGGAAGGGTTGTCGGTGGCTCAGCATCTTAGCAGGTTGATACCAGTTAATTCCTTAAACCCAGTATCATCCACCAAGCAACCCCACACAAGATAATACTGAGTGTAGGGGGTTTCAGGACAGTGCAAGTCTCCCACAGAAATGATCTCAGGAGCCTGAGGGAGGCATTGTATCTGCCCTCCGTTCTTTAGGTGAAGAAGCTGAGGCTCAGAGATGGCAAGTTATCCACAGAAGTTTGCACAGCCAGCAAGTTCAGGAGCAAAGCTCTCTCCATTAGTTCTTTATGTCCAAGGCTATCCCTGGGATGGGGAAGGCAGAGCTCCTAGGCTGTGTTCATGCTTCCATGTTCCTTTCCTTCCTTGATATTTTCACAATGCCCGAGTAGAGCAATGCCATTCAACAAGAACCAGCCTGAAGTGTGCTGGTTCCCACTCAGCATCCTGCTAAACACGTCACGATTACCAGCCTATGAATCCCCTCCACAGGCACAGCGCCCAGCCAAGGAGGACTCCAATCCTATCTCCTTGCCAGGTGTTATGGCACATGCCTGCAATCCCAATGCTCAGGGGGCTGAGGCAGGAGGATTGCTGTGAGTTCAAGGCCAGCCTGGGCTACATAACAAGATCCTGTTCAAAGATACTCCAACTTCTCCAAACATGTTCAGATGCACAACTTTATAGGGCTTTTCTAGCTATCCATGTCTGCAATACTTTGTTAAAAAAAAAAAAAAAGGAATGAGGGAATCAATTGATTTTGTGACTGGGAAAATGGTAAAGATAAAACAGAAGAGGAGTAGGAGGAAGGAGAAGAAGAGGAGAAAGAGGAGGAAGGAGAAGAAGAGGAGAAAGAGGAGGAGGGAGAAGAAGAGGAGAAAGA
>JANHMN010000023.1:39928285-39943077 GCA_030674055.1 Rhabdomys pumilio | reverse complement strand
GGCAGAGAGGCAGAGAGGCAGAGAGGCAGAGAGGCAGAGAGGCAGAGGCAGGCATTGGGGAAGGAAGCCATCGGAGATGGAACTCAGTACCTCAGGCTCCGAGATGACATGGGGCCAGAGGACCTTAGATTTTCTCTGAATGGTGACCTCAGCAGATGGGCCTGGGGGAAGAGCTTTCAATTCTGATAGTTTACAACTTCAGCCCCCAACAGACACCGTCTAAGAAGATAGCAGAGGTCGTGAAGGCTGTGTACCCTGTTGTGGCTATACTCTGTATGCACCCATGGCAGCCATGGGCGAAAGGACAGTCCTCCTTCTCTGCAAGAGGAGACACTCAGGAGCTCCAAGCAACATGTGCCTTCATTGTCAAGAGCAACTGGGTCTCAAATGAGTCCATAGGAATCACAGCCATCCCGACTTTGCCTGCCCTAGCACGAGTCTTCTCCTGTGGCCTGCAGCCCCCAGGACTGTGCTTTTCATGTTTCATGGAGTCAGGAGTAAACAGGTGGCTCAAGGTCACATAGCCACTGTTTGGCTGCAAAAATAGGCATCCAGGTACGTTATCTTTGGGCTAGCATGTGGCAGTCACTTCAAGTCCAGAAAGCAATGTCCAAGGTTTCTTGGTGCTATGTAGCATCTCAGACTTCCGGCTGATGAATTTTGAGACAAGAATCTCTAATTTTTTTTCTCTAACTTTCATTAGACATGAGAAGAAATGTTTGTAATTGATACTTCACGTATACAAGATTTTATAGACAACCTATCAGCTTCTTTGTGCTTCAGGTGACCGCCAAATAAGAGGGCACGTCACTTTAATGTCCTTCCAAAGACCACAGCACTGGGATGGGGAGCAGAGTAGGGACCTTTGGCTGAGTGTCACTGAGCTGCCAGACCGATTCCCTGAAGACTGGCACCTTAGTGTGATGGCTGCCACTCTAGTCTGATGGCTACTGCTCTAGTCTGATGGCTGACGCTATAGTGATAGAGAAGCCATGGGAGTGCTTAGGCTCCGGTGCCCATTGACTCATTCAGCATTGTTTGTGGCAAGCTCTAGCAGAAGCACATGGATGAAGAACAGCAGCTGCCACAAGCCTAACAGCTAAGAGGAGGGGATTCGGTGAGTACTTCAGAACAATAAATGTAACTGGCACAAATTCAGTGCTGTAGCTGAGGGCTTCCTACATGTACTGGAGCTAGATATACAAACACAGCTGGGATTCGTGGGACAGGAAAGGTTGGATTCAAGAGAACAGGACCCAGAGGATGTCACAGGGGTGAGGAGACAGAGGGCTACAGTGCTCAACAGGGACTCAGGCAGATCAGAGAAGCTATGAGTGTGTAGATAGATGGCCGAAAGCTAAGGCAAGAGGCAGAGAGGTCCCCATGCTCAACTGCCCTCTGCTGGTGAGCATCCATGGCACCCCCAGAAGGCATCCACAACACGCCCCAGAGGGGCAACCACGGCATCCCCTAGACGGCTTTCTGTGTGCAGGGTTCAGCCCACAACTCTTGGGTTTGAAGAAGAGTCAGAAGCTGCTGTTAGCATCGTGGTGTCTTGCAGAGCACTCTGTCCTGGACACACTGGACTGAATGGCTCTGATTCTGATGGAAAGAGGAAGGAGGAGACAGAGAGAAGAACTGTCATTTGCTTAGTGACCTGATCCATTTCCATTTGATTTTGTCGAGACCAGAAACAAGGAACAAGCCACAACCTCTCCAAAAGACTGGCTGGCTCAGCCACCAAAACATGGTGCTTCTGCATATTCTCTCTCTCTCTCTCTCTCTCTCTCTCTCTCTCTCTCTCTCTCATTTCATTACACAATTGGAAAGCATTGATTTTCATTACAAAAACAAATAAATGAACCGTTTTTTCCAAAGCCAATGTCAACTGTCATCTCACCGAAACACTTCCTTTTCCTGAGCGCCCAGCATCTGCTAGCATAGAGCAGAGGGGGACCCACAGCCTATGACTGGTCACCACCCCAGCTGGACATCCAGCTCTCTCTGCTTTTGCCCTGAGCATCCAGCTCCTGCTATGATTTGGACTCCTTAACTCTGTAAAGTGACCACACAGTTGTGGTGAAACATCTTCCTGCTACAGGATAAGATGGGAAGGGATTGGGTGGATTACTCCTTGCCATTGCATGGCCTTACCACCGCCACCCCGTGCTCCCACCCACTCCTCCTATGCTGCCCTTCACTCAGCCTCTCCTCCTTCCAGGGCTTTAGCAATTTCGCATTGCTTAAGACCCTGTTTCCTGTGGAAGCGTGTGAGAATCTGCCAATAGAACCCCACCACCAAGCCCTCTCCACCCACACCACACTAAGGCCGCTTCTCTGGCTGAGAGGACACATAGAAGTTATCCAGAACTTCTCTAGGCTGGAGCAGTGGGACAGGCTAAACCCCAGGCCCTGCTCCTCCTGGTCCCGTGGGCTTAATGACTTGAGCAGACCTCCTTTACAGCCCAGCCCCGGAGGTTCTCAAATGCTTTGCTGTTCCATGGTCCTCCTGTTTATCCACCCCCGCCCCCATGAAATCCCAGAAGCTTGGGAAAGCCCGACAGTTGCTTACTCTCTTGGCCATGATTAATCCAGCATCCTTAGTAGACCCCCATGAGCTGCCACTCAGCGCATTGACCTGCAGCTGTGCAGGTTACTGGACTTCAGGCCCCTTGACTCAGAGAAGAGAGAGGTCAGAGGAAGAATGGACTGAGAGCATCCTTTAGGCTAGGGCCAGCTGGGCCCTGCAGCCCAGGTATCCTGACTCCCAGCACTCATCCCTAGGTGGACTCTGTGCCCTCTGACTTCTCCTAAGCCTTAGGTGCAACTCTGGATTCCTCACACCAGTGTTCCCCGTCCCCACACAGCACTCTAGTTACATTCCATGTTTCCACTTTTACTCAGAACAGCTTCGGGACTTTTGAGCAGCTGTTCCATTTGCCAGGACAAGCATTTCTCAGCGGATCACTGCTTAGCTGGCTCCTGGTTATTGAGGATCTCTCTCTCTGAACCTCACAGAAAGACCTTCTCCAGAAACAGTCCGTGTGTCAGAAAGACCCTAGGGGGTCCCCGATAGTTCTCTCCTAGTGTGACCACCTCTGTGTAATCTCCCTTTGAGTGGGGGGCGGGACCTATGGCTTGATATTCACCAATAACTATGACAAAGAAGGCTTCGAGCTACTCTTGCAGGAGGCTGATGCTATGCTCTACTGTGAGGGTGTTCTGCGTAGGCCTGGGTCAATCAAGTAAGAGCCCTTAAAGCAGACACAGGGTCCCTCTAAAGAGGAGAGCCTGGTGTGCTCTTTGTTGCTGCAACAGATTATCCAAACCTGGATACTGAAAAAGAGCAGAGTTTATTCAGCCCACACGTTTGGGTGGCTCCTCCTACCCTGCCTCGTTTAAGGAGCTGGTGGCAGAGAATGCCACGTCTGATGGCGTCACAGCAGGTGGATACATGGTGGATGCGCCCATGGCAGGTGGCACCTTAGACGTCATAGTGACGGACCCTGCCATGCAGAAGGGCATCATGATAGGTTCTATGGTGGATGGAACCATAGCTGGGCATTGAAAGAAAGAGCCTGTGGAGACCAGAAGTGGATGGTGGGGAGGGCTGTTCTTGCAACCATCCACTCTCAGAAGAACTGCATTAATTCCTATTAAGGTTGGGGTCTTGGTGATAGAATCACTGGGACTCCACCAGCCCCACCCCTTAAAAGTCCCATTATCTCCCAACATCCCTGCACCGGGGTTCAAGTTTGCAAAGCACAAAAGTTTGCAGGAGAGACTCAGACTCCTCCCAAAGCCAAGCCCCGGCAGAGAGCAACTTTCATTAAAGCTCAGTGCAAGGCAATGAGGACACGCCTGAGACCTCAGTGCTTTCTCTGGAAGACACACAGCAAAGACACCCATCAGATGCCCACGAGGAGCAGAACTCTGATGACCAGATCACTTTATCATGCTTGGCGGCCAATGCCCACCCCAGTCTTGGTTGAGCCTCTGGGTGAAAGCAGAGCACAGCCCACACTGATGCAGATATGGGAACCCCTGTGACACCAGCCTAGGGTGGATGCCTTACAACCTGACCACAAATGGCTGGCATAGTCTCCTGTGTCCCCACAGTAAGCCTGGCCCCTCTGCTGCTTCCCATGTCTTCCAGTCCTGGGCTGGTTTTTTAATCATACCTCTAAAAGTGTGGGAAGTCACGGGTGTGACCTGGCCTCTTCTTTCTTCCCCTCCAAAGACCCAGGGCTGCAGACGGGCTGGATTTATCTGACTTGAGGAGTCCGACACTTATGCAGGCAGCAGGTGCACAGTAGGCATCTTTAAATGAACAAGTGACCCCTTGAAAGTGTGATGCAAGACAGTAAAAAAATCATTTCAAGTTCAACAAAAACGTCAAAAGAAACCCCTGCAGGGCAAAATCATGTTGTGGGGGGAGCGGGGAGAGTGTTAGGGGAAGCTTGGGAAGTCCTTCAGAGTTCTATACCCGAAGGGCCTGGATGCTCTGCTCTAAAAGATAGTGGTATCAAGGGACATGGAGGTCCCAAAGCATGTACTCCCCAGGGGTATGATACCATGGTAAGGCTGTAATTGGATGGCACCAGGCCAGAAGAGCAATATGACATTTAACTGGGTCTCAAAAACACCTGCCTCCTGGCTCTGGCTCCTGTCTGGGTCCCTGTACAACATCCTACCTGTTTGATACCCCCTTTCCTATTTGCCTGGTAACTTGACAGCAAACTAAAGTGACTCAACACAGTGGACCACCTCCCGATGCAGTGTAGAACATATATAGGTCCCATGGTGACTGCAGTTGACCAGCAGTACGGTGAACAGGGGAGCCAGGAGCATGCCTTTATTCAGCTGTGCACAAAATGAGAGTGTTGGGCATGGGGCAGTTGTGTAGTGAACACTGGGCTACAAGGTCTCAGACCAAGGCAAACACTTTGGATGAGTTTGTCAGGTAGCTGCCATGATTAAGGACCGGGCTCCAATTCTTTGAAAATCAAGCCAACAGGACACCTCCAGGCTTGGCTATAGGGATTGAGAAGGGCCAGCAATTGTGACTCTAGGTGGGGTCTGGAACAGCTTATGAACACTGGGCACCTGAACATTTGGAGGAAACACCTACTGTTTGCCAAGCCCAGGCTAGTGTAGGCAATAACTTGGTAGCCAGGTAACCACGTTGTCCATGGTGACTACCATGACTTTCTGTGTGGACCACAGCCTCCTAGCAAGGTCTCTGTGTTCACCTTCAGCCCTTGTGGACATATGAGGCATGGAATATTTTTTCTAAATCTCACCAGATTCCATAATTATCATGCACAAAGTCTTCCCTGTAGATGGGCCTGTCACCCCAGTCCCTGGAATGTAGAGGGAGATACTTAGAAAATGACGCCTGGTCTGGCTTGTTCCTGAGCTGCTACCATGTTCCTGCTGCTTGTCGGCTCTGACCAGGGCTCCAGCTAGCTAGATGTGCAGGCCCTGACACCCATGAGATGCCAGCATGGGGGATCTAACATCCTCGGAGTACCAGGTGGAAATGAGACTCTTAAAGCTTAATGATTATCTAAAGGATTTATACATTTAGAACTGCTCAATCAACAAGATGCCCACACAATTAGAGTTGTTACCCAATATCTAACCTTTTGATAAAAGTTGCTACCTAGGACAGCTTTCGACCCATCCATGGTTCTCCATGGCTGATAGCCTCTTTCTTCTCCTCCTCTTCCTCTCTTTCTCCCCTCCCCTTCCTCTTTTCTTCCCTCCCCTTCCTCTCTTCTTCTCCCAGCTCCACCTCCTCTTCTACTGCTGAATCACCGAGCTTTACTGCTAATACAATGTAGCAGAATAAGTATCCTGCTACACTGGGAGAATGAAGCAAGAGAATCCCAAGTTCTGACCCTGTCTGGGCTACAGAGTGGATTCCTAGGTAGAAAGTGCTAGGCAGTAGCTTTGTGGCGGAGCACCTGCCTAGCATCCACAAGGCCTCATGGGGTTTTGCTCTTCCTGGCTTCTATCTCAGAGCAAAACTCAGAGGGTTGTGATTGACTGCACGTCATCCCCAACCTGCTCACGGCTCTTGACATGGTCCAATCTCTCCCTCCCTACATCAGTCTCTCCTGAGCCATGACAACTTCCTCTGTGATTCCTACCTTGCTCCCCAACACTCTCCCTGATGTCATAGCAAGTCCCCTATACTCCTTGTCTTTATACCAGGGTTTTACCTAAAGCATTTCCTGCCGTGAACCTCACAATCCACTGGCTTCTTGTCTTCCACTTGATTTTAGTTGCTGACTTAGTCATGGAAGGTTCCAGAACTGGTGCTTAATAGGTGCCCCAAATCTCTGCTCAGCATGGATGCCACAGCCTGGCATCCTGCACAGACTCTCTTGTCTGGAGTCCTACTACTCCTGGAGACCCCTTTGCAGACTGGAGATGAACACACTATGGAATCATTGTCTACATTTTACAGGTGAACAAACAGGCCCAGACATGTGAAGTCTGATGGTGTGCCTGGTACTCTTTGGTGGATAACGGTGATGTCACTTCTGATCCTGGTCTTGTTTCTCAGGGATACACCCACTGCCACTCAGTGTACAGTCATGTCAAGGGAACAGAGTGGTGGGACACTCAGAGAAACCACCCCTCAGAGGCCACACAGTAGGATACTCAAGCCAGCCTGCCTCTCTCATGAGCCTCCTACCCTGTTTGACCCATAGTACACCATAGTTACTGGACTATGACTCTCCCCAAGTCACCTTATGTGTCAGCTGGCTTTCTATTACTGTAACAAATACCTAAAATAAATCAAATTAAAAAAGAGACAAGGTGAAATTTGGCTCAGAGGTTTTCCATCTGTGGCTGATTGGCTCTGTTGCTTTGGGCTGGTGGTTATGGTGTGAGGATACAGCAGAGATTCCATCACCAATATCTAGCATGAAAGATGAGAGTCCTGCTATCTCCTTTAAGAGCGCAGTCCACCAAGACACAACTCTCTTACTAGACTCTACCGCTCACAGGTCTCACCACTGCTTTATAGCATCAGGATGAGAACACGACACGTAGCTTCAGCATGGGGTTGGGTGGCTCCATGCCATGAAGATAGAAGACAGAACTTGCTATGAGCTGGTGGCCCTGGACCCTGTCCAGTCTTTCTACGCCAACCTCTGCCACTTGGTGATGATTCTGTGGGCAAGTGACCTACGACCTTGATTTGGGCTCTTTGCTTTTATGTTACACACATGCATTGGGTGAGGACAGAGCCTGCAGAAGCTACTCTAGCTCCATGAACCGCTGAGCAATGAGCCCGGGGATCCTGAAAGCCCTCTGGGAACCACAGAGACTCTGTCCAGACTTCATCGCACACTTTTCCTCTGCAACGGACTAAAGAGGCATCTGTGGAGTTGACCACCATGTCTGACCTGGAGTCCAGGTTGGTAAGGATCACTTGGTGGGTTTTGTTGGGTTTGTGTTTGTTGAATGAACGTTCAAACCGAAGGACTCACACTCTGAGGGCATCTGTTTTCCAGGCTGTGTGCTAGGACACTCAGCAGGGTTGACCAAGAGCTGTCACAAGGAGAGTGTGTAGCCAGTTCACAACCATGTAACTACTGAGGACACAGAGGCCCAGGAAGCTGAAGCACCAGGTACAGGACCCCAGAGCTGGGAGAGATATGGTTAGTCCCCAGACTCCATCACACCGTGGTTCTGGCTTTCAACCACACCCTCATGTTAGCACCAGAGTACAGTCTCTCAAGAAATTCTGTGGGACAAGCAGTACAGGTGTCCCCAGAGCACGGCCCTTGACAGAGCAGCCCTGACAGACAACCTCCCTCCATAGCCCAGATAGAGGTCACTGTCATCTTCCCTGGAGTGAAGGACATTTCAGAGTTGAACAGTGAGACACAATGCCAGTTTTATGCTGTGAGAGACACTGCAGGTGAAGACTGCCTCCATTCTCAGGTAAAACATGATGTCAGCAGGTGGATCTTCTTTCCACTACACCACCAGCTCTTGCTGCAAGTGAGCCCCAGACCCAGGCAGCCAGCAGCTTATCATGTGACATCCCTGCTCTGATATGCCTGTATTAGAGACGTGTCTCTTGTAAGACCCGTAACAAAGCATCTTAGGAAGAAAGAAGTTGTGATTCAGTCTGACGAAGCTGGGCGGAGAAGCCATGGCAGAGGGAGAGTGAGGAGAAAGGTCATAGGTCACGTTGCTTATACAGTCACCCAGCAGAGAGAGCAATGCTGGTGCCTGCTCCTCTCTGTTCAGTGTAGGACCCCAATGGTGTTGCCCACATGAAACGGAGTCTCCCATCTCATTTAACCCAGTCTAGAAAACTCACTTCCGGACACATCCAAAGGTTTGCTGCCGTGATTATTCTAAACCCTACCAAGTTAGCAAGCAGAATTAGCCATTACAATGCTCTGCTCTGACGCCCCCAACCCCCCTACTCCACCGGCTCTCTAGTCTCATAACCACTTTAGTGAAATCGCTCAACAGTTTTGTTATGTTTTCCTTACCAAGCATGTGATAGACACGTGCCAATGAGTTCCCCAATAAAACCACTGCAAGATAGAGTTGGAGATAGGCAGTCTAGTCAACACCACTGAGGATCCCGTTGGGTACTACAAAGCACACGTCAGAGTGTATATGTAAAGCATTTCCTGAGAGGTGACCTGAGAGGGATAACCTACTAGAATGTGCACAGCAAGCTGGAACCATGTCAGGATAAAGAGGGAAAGGAAGAAAGCTGGCGTGTGGGCTTCAAGCTTCCACTCTGCTCTTGGATTCTGTGGGGACGATGATCTGTTTCTGCTACTGTGAGGTAAAGCTTTGTCCTAAGCCCAAACACAGAAATTATAAGCTGAGGACCAAGCCCTCCAAAATCCTGAACCAAAGCACACCTGGCCTTCTCTAAGTTGCCTGTTAGAACTGTTAACAGCAACAAAACCTGACAACGCATGATTTCTCAGTGGTCTTGGCCTGAAATCTTACACACACACACACACACACACACACACACACACACACACACACACACATATATATATATATATATATATATATATATATATATATATATATATATATATATATATTTATCCACACAATCCTCTACTCATTCACTCACCTGTCCATCTACCTACCCATCTACCAACTCACCTACCCTTCCAACTATCCATCCACCCATCTATTTACCCATCCAAACACACGTCCGTCCATCCATCCATCCACCCACCTACCCATCCAACCAACCATCCATCCACCCACCCACACATTTTTTAAATTCTTTGTAAAAAGAATTATTTATTTATTTTATGTATGTAACTACACTGTAGCTGTCTTCAGACACACCAGAAGAGGGCATCAGATCCCATTACAGATGGTTGTGGGCCACCATGTGGTTGCTGAGAATTGAACTCAGGACCTCTGGAAGAGCAGTCAATGCTCTTAACAACTGAGCCATCTCTCCAGCCCCAACCCACCCAAATATTTATCAGTCCATTCATTCATCCATCCATCCATTTACCCGCCCACTTATCCATCCACCATCCATCTATTCATCTGTCATCCACCCACCCATTTATTTATCAGTCCATCTGTCCATCTATCCATCTATCCATCCATCCATCCATTCATCCATCCATCCATCCTTCCAACTGCCTGCCCACTTACTTACCAGTCCATCCATTTATCCATCAATCTACCCATCTATTTATGCACCCATTCATTCATCTATCCTCCCACCCTCCCACCTACCCATCCACCCATCCATCATCCAACCATCTACTTACCTTCCCATCCATCCATCCATCCATCCATCCATCCATCCATCCATCCATGCACACACTCACCCACCCAGCCACTCCCCCCACCAATCCAATCATGTGCTAAACAGTGTGGTAAGACTTTTCTGAAACTACCCAATGAGAGACTGATAAGCCCAAGTCTCTGCAGTCATCACCCATTTTGCTCATCTGCTTCCCTTTAAGAGTCAACCCTCATGCTAAAGCCTCAAGTAACATGTCTCTCCCTGCCGCTCCTCTCCTCTTGTGTTTTCCCCAAGCATTGATGATATCATACTCAGCATGTATTCTTTGCTCTATCTGACACCCCCTGCTCCCCACTGTCTCTTCGTAATTTAGAGTGTTCCCTGACACAGAGAGTGTACTCCATAAGATGCAAACTAGAATAAGGATGTGGACAAGACCCACAATCATCAATCATCATGAAACAGAATCATTATGTTTCCCACATGAGATTAGAAAGAATAGTTTGAGTAGTGGAATATGTGAGTAAGTGGATATGTTGGATGGATGGATGGATGGATGGATGGATAGATGAGTGGGTGGATGGATGAATGGTTGGATAGATAAGTAGATGGATGGATGGATGGATGGATGGATGGATGGATGGATGGATAGATGGTTGGATGGATTGGTGGTTGGATGGATGATTGAATGGATGGATGGATGGATGGATGGATGGATGGATGGATGGATGAGTGGGTGGATAGATGAGTGGATGGATGGATGGATGGAAAGATGGATAGATGGGCAAGTGGCTAGGTGGTTGGATGGATAGATGGTTGGATGCATTGGTGGGTGGATCGATGATTGAATGGATGGATGAATAGATGGATGGATGGATGGATGGATGGATGGATGGATGGATAGTTCAATGGATGGATGGATGTATAAGTGGACTGAATAATAGAAAGATCCAACTCATGGACTCTGCATCCTCCAAGCTGGGTGGTGTTCCCTTCTCAGGAACAAGCACAGTTCCTGGCACATTCTTCTCTGGTTCTTTCGGTCTTAGTCTTTTCAGTTCCTTTGGAATTGTACTGCATTATTTTTTCTGGAGTTCAGAATCATCTCACCAGGGAAAGGGAATTTTGGCAGCCCCTGCTCCTGTATAGTCATGCTGCACCCCACAAGCCCAAGACTTCATCATGAGACAAAGAAGGGTATGTATTGATGGTCAATACCTCATACATCCTAGGAGTGTGCATTGGGACGGGGTTCAGACACTTCCAGAGCCTGAGGGCAGATACCAAACACTCTTAGTGGAGGCTTTTGCTTCCAGGAGGAAACTGTTCATCAAAGAAACCAACTTGAGAACAGGACCACGGGGCCTGGAGCCCTTCTCAGCATTGTCTAGGTCTGTTGCATCCACTGTTCCCTAGGAGGGAACAGGCTGAATGTTAGTCCTGTCCTGGGGACCCTCTGCTTAGTTTCCCCCACAGGCTGCCACTAAGCCATTTCTCTTAGGGTATCACTGCCAAGGCCATAAGTTGGGGTGTTCTGCCACTGTCCCAGATGCAACTGCACATGTTCTGAGAAGGAACCTGGGTACTATTTGCCATGGATAATAAACACTATCCAGAGAACTCCAGCCATGTGACCTTGGATTGGGAGCACCAGACCATAAAAAGTCTTTGACAAAACCCTCTTCCTCAAGAGGCTGAATCCTAATTACAGGTTATTATTGGCACTTGACCTACTTGGACTGCTATTTCTCATGCCAAGCATAGGGATGTCCTTCCTGGCACGTTCTGTTTTCTGAAGGCCGGTGAACACACCAAGCCTCCTTCTGCTCCGCTCCTCATGGCTCACGATCACATTTGTACTCAAAGATCCAACCTCTCAAGTATAACATCACAGAACAGGTGTTGAGCAGGGTTGGCGGTAGGTAGGCTCAGGGATCCATTGGAGGCAGGCTTTGCTGCTATATTATATGAGCTTGGGGTCACTATTGTATCTGTCTCCTAGGGAGGAAGCTGAAGTTGTGTATCTCAGGGGTTGGGGTAGGTTATCCTCTGTAGAGTCAGAGAGAAACACCGAGTGCTTTGCAGACCACAAGGAGTTTACTTCTAGAATACTGGAGGCCTTTGGAACTCTTGGCTCACAGCCTATCACCTGCAGTTAGTAGTCCTCAGAGCCATAGTGCAGAAGCATCCAGCATGGAGTTCTGAGAGCATGTTTCTCTCTCGTGTCCCTGGAAACTGTATTAGTGTACATTCATGGGATTAGTTCTATGTGTCAACTTGACCTGGCTACAAGGAACCCAGATATTTTGGCTAAAAAAATGATTTCTGAGTGTATCTGGAGTGTCTGAGTGCCCATTCTTGAGGCAGGGGGCAGGGGCAAGGGCAAGGTTAAAATTGAGGTGATGGGCAGAGAAATTCAGGGTGTCTTCTTCCAGTGGAATGCATGCTCCTGGGCATCCCATCCATCTGTGGACCACATCCTCCTGTGGACCAGATCCATCTCCCTATGGGCCATACTCTTTTGTGGCCCTTCCCCTTCGTGGACCGCATCTCCCTTTGGGACCCATGCCCTGTGAACTGCATTCCTCTGTGAACCCCATCTCTCTGTGATGATGTGGAGACATCTGGTTTCTTTGGAAAGTCGGCTGTGTCAAATGATGTTTTGCTGGGGCACACAAGTGAAAGGATGTGTTGCTAAAGCAGACATGGGAAAGAATGTTTTCCTGAGGCAGACACGGGTGAAAGGATGTTTCGTTATAGCAGACACCTGAAAGGACCTGTGATGAAGGAGTATATTTATGACCTCACAGACAGTGGGAGACGAGCACTGAGTATTGGTTTGCTTTGCTCTGCCTTGCTATTCTTCTCTAATGGCAGACATGCACTCGTCCATAGTACGTTGTGTTGCTGAGCTCCGCTCGTGGTGACACCACGGAGAAACTCCCCAAAGAACTTCTCATGAGGTTCCTGTGGCTTCTTGCCACTTCTGTGGCCTAGGGCAGGTTGGCAAGCCATGTGGTTTCTTTAGGATTGAATTGCTTCTACTGGTTCGTGTGTGGTGACTGCCAAGTGGACTGGACTGCAGCTGCTGGATATTATTTGGTGTTTTCCATGGAACTGAACTGCTGATATCCTGACAACAAAGATTGGACTTGCCCCGAAAGAACTATTTCCAAAGAGATCTACTCCTCCTTCCTGCCCCCCTCCCCGTGTCCTAATAACTTTTCTCTTCTACTTCTCTGGTGGGTGGTGGGCTAGAGGAGAGGTTAAGTGCTTAATAAAGTAGGTTGGAAAAAGTTATGCCTACATAGTGGGTCACATCCTTCTGTGGATATCATCTCCCTGTGGACCAGTTCCCTCGTGGATCACAACTCCTTGTGAACCACACACCCCCATGGATCACAACTCCTTGTGAACCATACACCCCCTGTGGACCACACCCTCATTGTCTACATCTCCAGTATACCACACCCATCCCTCACCCCATGAGCTCTAGGTAAGTTGCTGTGTTTTGTGAAGGTCTAGACCACAGCCTCATGCTTGCTAGCTGATCACTATACTGCCAGGTGGCTTCCCAGCCAAGTGCCATGCAGGCCATTGAAAACTCGACACACATTTCTTCTCTCACCATCTTTAAACTGGAACCGAGATTTTGGATTCTTTCAGTGTGAACTTGGTTGATTCTTTAGATTGTGATCTTCTGGATCTCAGACCATTTGGTTCTTCCGAGCTGCACGCTGATCCCCTTAGAGGAGCAACCAGCTACCGTGAGAATCTTGACTGACCACACGTATCTGCCTTTAGAAGGGAGAATCTGAGGCTCTGCCACTACGTGCCTGTGTGAGTGTGGGAAGTGGCAACGAGAAGAGCTCAGAGTCCTAGGGGCCAGTCTCACTGTCTTTACCTGAAGGGGCCACACAACTGAGGCATATAAGACACTGAGGAGTGAATTTGCCAGGGAAAGGACCTCTGTGTGGATTTTCAGCTCTCCACCCTTCTCTACCTCCTCGATTCCTGACTCAACTCTGTCCCTCAGCCACCTGTACCATGTCCCCTGTGTACCAGCTGTGGTGTAGAGTTCTGCCTCCCCCTAGGTCTCTGAGTTCCCATGGCCACACAAACATATCTCCTCTTCTCCTCCTCATCCCCTTCCTTCCTACTTTCCCTCCTCTTTCTGCTCCCTTCTTTTTTCTCTTCCTTCTCCTCTTCTTTCCTCTTCTCCTCCTTTCTGTCCTTCCTCCTTTCCCTCCTCCCTTCTTCCTTCTTGTCCTCTTCTCCCTCCTTCTCCTTGTCCTCTCTAAGATGAGATGTCCTCCTCTCTAGGAACCTTGCTGGTCCTGCTTCAGTTCGCTGCTGTGAATCTGCCACAAGTGGGCTGCACACATCCGTCCCTTTCTTGGGATGGGGCCTGAGAACACAAATCTTATTTGATTAGGAATAACTGGCAGAGAGAAAGCCACACCCTCCATACACTGAACTGAGAGGCAGGAGGAGGAGCCCGGTTGGAGGACCCAGGCCAATACTACAGGCTAGGCTGGCAGTGTGCAGAGTCTGGGGCCAGCTCAGGGTCCTGCCTTAGTAAGAATAGCTGGCCTAAGCATTGTTGGTGAACAAGTACCCTGCGGTGACCTGTGGGGTTTGTGTTTTGGGTACTAGTGTATGATGTGGTATGTGTGGTGTTTGGTGTGTATTGTGTGTGTGGTGTGGGGTGTGTGTATGTGTGTGTTATGTGTTGTGTGGTATGGTGTGTATGTTATGTTTTGTGTGTGGTATGATGTGTGTGTGTTGTGTGTGTATGTTGTGTGGTGTGTATGGTGTGTGTATGTGTGCTGTGTGGTGGTGTATGTATGTGTTATGTGTTGTGTGTATGTGTGTGGTACAGTGTGTGTATATATGTTTATACGTGCATGCATACATGTGCTTCTGTGTGGGGGGATATGTGGTGTGTGTGTGGGTATGTAGTGTATCTATGTTTGTGTGAGAGTGCATGCATGTGCTTCTGTGTGCGTTG
>JANHMN010000023.1:39893312-39928275 GCA_030674055.1 Rhabdomys pumilio | reverse complement strand
GTGTGAGAGTGCATGCATGTGCTTCTGTGTGCGTTGTATGTATTGTTGTGTTGTGTGTGTGGTATGTGTTGTGATATGGTGTGTGTAATATGTGTGTATACATGCATGCATATGCACCCGTGTATGTGGAGTGTGTATGCGTGTGCATGTGCGTGGGCATGAGTGTGTGTGTAAAATCTCTGGGTACTTAGGAGTTAAAACTCAGAGGAAGGGGAGCAGGAACTTTTTAAGGTCAAACACAGGAGCCAGAACCCCTCATCTCTGAGGAGCAAGGGTCACACACTTCATTCAGGAACAAGACGCCTGTGATCAGTGGAGGGAAGACACTCTTCTCGCTGTTTGAGAGACAATGTGTCTATGCGGGCCCCACCATTGTCCTTTTTATGTCCCCAGCAAACATGCCAGCTGCAAGTAGATGTCCCTTTGCAGAGGGGGAAAGAGAGGCCCTGAGAGGGGCAGAGGCCATGGAGGTTTTAATATCACAGGAAGGTACAGGGTTGGAGGGTGGAGTGGAGAAGCAAGAAGACTGGGGGACACCAGTCTCCAGCATGGGTGTACTGTCCCAGCCCTCCTTGGTAGCTTGACCCTCCTACTGGCCCTGCTCTGCTGACTTCCAGGAGCCCTGGCTTCCCAAGCCTCCCCAGCTTCTTCTCTAGGGCACACATATGTGCCATCTCCATGAAGATCACCCTCTCGTAGTCTTAGCAACTACAAAGTCTGCAGGGGCCTTCAGTCAACACTGGACATTTTGATAGGACAACCAAGGCCCAGAGAGAGAAGCAAGCTGCTTGATTCCCAATGCGGTGGGATGGGGATGGGAATGGGTATAGATTCAAACTCTCATATCTGTCTTTCTTGGAGGAGCCTAAACCACGTCCCCAGGCAGTCACTAGAGCAGTTGATGTCACTGTTGTCCAAAGAGCACAGCTGACAGACTTTCTGGCAGTGCCTGGGAGCATGAGGAAATCATCCAGATACTATCTCTTCAGATACTCCAGATGCCCCAGATACTCCAGATGCCCCAGATACTCCAGATACTCCAGATGCTCCAGATGCTCCAAGTGCTCTAGATACTGTTACTCTTCCTTTTTACAACTGAAGACTGACACCCAGGGAGGGTAAGAGTTTTATGTATCAAGGTCACACAGCTCAAGGTCATGGCAGACCAGAAGTTTAAGCAGAGTCCTATCTATCATGTTTTTAGCACACATACACTGGGGATTCGTTAAAGCTTCCTTCAGTGTGGGCAAAGAGGCTAAGAGCTGAGCACCCATGGGGCAGATGAAACCTCCAGGGCATCCACAATCCAGCAGGTGATCAGGACTTCACTTCGTGGCTGCCATCACTGGTATGTCTGAGGCCCAGCTTTGTCCCCCGTGGTCTAGATTAAGCATCAAGCCTCAACTCTTTGTAGCTGGTGACAATGATGGGGACTTTAGGACCCATTTTCCCAGATCTGACTCTGACCAGCCGTGTGACCTCGGGAAGATTATTTACTTTCTCTTGTCTTTACTTTCCTTAACTATAAATTAGAAATAATATTGTTATTTCAGAGCCCTCCCTCCTCCCCGACTTCCCTATGCCAGCCATAATTGGAACGTAAGCAGAAGGTAAGCTTCCTGGAAGTTAAGAGCTGGAGTCAACCGGAAGCCATAGTGAGCCCTGGAAGGTTGTAGGTAGAAGAGGGCTGAGGTCAGCCAAAGGTTTGAGAGAGACTCTGGACCACAAAGGGCAGGTTATCCTCACATTCATATGTGGGAAGGGACAAAGTCTATCTGGCTGATTAGCAATGCCCTATTCCTGGGAGAGGAGGGATTCTCCCTACACCTGAGGTTGTCTGTGATAAGCAGTCCACATTCCAGGCCTCTGTGTCTGCAATGAGGCGGGATAAGCTAACCTGGAACAAGGAGTTACTGCTAATCTGGGGGTCCTCAGGAGGCCACTCCTACAGGGTCTTGTGTGAGCAGGAAACTACAAGCATTCCTCCCAGCTGCCTCCCCTACACCTCACCAGCCAGGAATGCCAGGGAGATGGCGCTTATCTCTCCCCTAAGAATCTCAGGAGGCTGGCTCCCATCAGTCCAGACAGGTCCTAAATCAGGGCTCCTCCCACTCCAGCCACAGATGACGCAGAACCTGGACCTTTGCCTACCCAGACACCAAGGAGTCTGAACACAAGTAAGCAGCCGCCCAAACTGGTGGCTGCCCAGTATGGTCAAGGGTGGCTGGGAACTGGACAAGTCACAGCAGGGTCTGACGTGGACTTAACTTGGACAGGTTTGGGTTTGAGTGGAACCTGCCTCAGTTCCCTCATCTCTGAAATGGGAGTATTCATAGGCTTCTCTTGGGTGGCAACAGAACCACGTACAGCCCCTGCCTTGACTGCTGTAGCTACCCTGGCTGGTACATACTCTCCGATTCCCTCTCATTAAATGCATACACATTCAAGCTGAAGGGGCTATTTGCTGAGGTGCTGCAGCTGCCTACAGCTTTGCCCGAAACCCACGTCTTCCTTCTGCCAACTCCCCGAACATTCTAACACCTTCCTATGGCTTTTCCAGCTTGGCTAGTACCCATTTATTTTGGGACTTCCTTCTGGGAGAGTGTGTGGGTCAAGAGGAAGACCCCCCCCCAGTTGTTGAAATATAGCACCAGGTCTTCCCTTCCAGCCTGATTTCACAGCCCTGTGAAACACAGTAGTTATAAATAACAAGCTATAGAATACGCTAGAAGGTGCTAAGTGTTATGGGAGAAAAGCAGGCAGGCAGGGGACTTGAGGGAGGCTGGGTGTCTCCGGGGTGGGAATGGGTGCTGGGATCTTAACAGGGTTGCTATATATAGCCTTATCTCTTCCTGTAGGCGCTTCCAGTTTGACGTCTGTCTGATGATGTGCGCCATCCCGCTTGCTAAGAGCGTAAGCACGTTCACATGTGCATATGTGTGCATGAATTTTTAGGGTGTGTGTGTGCAAACAGTCTGTACACCCCGAATGTGCAGATCTCCTGCAATATAACACCAGAATGGGGAGATACAGTAGACTCTTGAGCCAGTTTCTCCCCCAAACTCGCTGTAGGTGCTATTCAGGGCCTCCCAAACTCTGCATCTCCGTCTTGAAAAGGACCCATTTATTCTTAGACAGGGAAACTGAGGTTGTGGGAGGCCTCACGCAACGGCAAGTCGCCCGCGGAAAGCTTGCCAGGGGGTGTGATTCCTATCTTGTAGACACCTAGTGGCTTTTCCATCGAGCCAGGCAGTGGAGACACAGGAGTAAAGGTTTGAGCCTGAATTTTTCTTCCTGTCCCTCCCACCCCAGAGGCCACTTAAGCAGCGTATAACTGCTCTGTGATGTATGGAACTCTCTGGCCGCGCATAAACAGAGGGTCACATGCCAGGCAGGAGTGCCCACGGACTTCCTCCCGTTCTGTGAAATACGCACCTCGTTTGACTGGGGTTTGTTTTATTAGACCCATGGCAGTGAGGGGCCTGTGTAGCTAAACCCAATTTCCATCACTCCTTTCTCCTGAGAAGCAGAGGCCTGGTACACGAAGAGAAGGGAAGTCTTGCTTTCTCGATCCTTCCTTCGCACAGACTCTCCCAAAACTAGATCTTCCTGGCCCAGGGCAGGCCGCACACACTGCAGGCCACTTGAGGTCTTGTGCCTAGAGAAATGGCTTTTGATCCTTACAAAGGGGGACATATCAGTGCAAAACCTGCCATCTTAAGGCAGTGAGTTTTGCATAGTCCCTTGAAATTGCTTCCTACTGATTTCATTAATCCTGCACCAGACCTCCTGGGGCTACCTCTTGTGAAGGAGATGTGTTGAGCCTTACTTCTCAGAACTGGGGCATTCTGCTCCTGTCTGATGTCTTAATCTGGCATTGGGGGACCGAGGCTTGCTCTGGGTGGGGTTTGTTTCCACTGAACCTTGTGGCCTTGGGGCTTGGGTATATCTGCCTTACGGCAGTCCCCTGTTGGAGGTGTGAAGTAATTCTGACTGTGTAGGCTCCTGGAAAGGGAGAATGATGGCCTTGAACGCTTCTGGGAGAATTTGAGTAGCACGAAAAAATAATGCAGTTTATATCTTCCAACGTGACCCACCCATTCTCCTTCAGTAGAGGGTGAGAAGAAAGGCTTTGAGCCAAATTGGACCTGGCTTCAAATTCTTCCCCGTGAGGCCGCCATGTTACCCCACCGACTCTCTCGAGTCAACGCGCATGCCAGCACATGCGCAATAGCTCGGCTTGTTTTTCGGGCCTCTAGCATGCTCACAGAGCCCTGCTCCCAGTGCCCAGTTCCCCAGGATATATGCCAAAGAATAGGAGTGAGCTTATTATGGCTCTAGATGAGTGGTTCTTCAGCTTCCTAATGCTGCAACCGTTTAATACAATTCCTCATGGTGTGGCGACTCCTAACCATAAAATTACACTTGTTGCTACTTCCTTCGTATCCACAATTTTGCTAATGTCATGAATCATAATGTAAATATCTGTGTATTTCAGATGGTCTTAGGCGACTCCTACAGAAGTGTCCTTTGACCTTTAAAGGGGCCATGACCTACCTACAGGTTGAGAACCACTGCTCTAGGTTAAGGGACCTTGAGATTGAATTGGGAATAGTCCCCAAAGCAAAACACTATGCAAAGGAATGGGTGTGGCGATTGCTTTCTTATCTGCGCTCCTAGGACTGAACATAGGCTTCCTGTAGGAGGCATTGATCACTGAGATGTGGACTGGTTGTAGCCTAGACAGTCTTCCACAGTCCTCCAGCCCGGACCTCAGGCTCCTGAGTAACTCAGTGTGAATTTATTTTCATTGTTAAGTACCAGGTGGGTGTGACTTTTTTGGTGAGCTATGTTTTGAATTTGGGTCTGGGGTATGTGGGGGGTTTCACTGCTGGGCTGTCCCGATGTGTCAGCACCACCCAGAGGATCTCCTTGGCTGTGACACACATTCAGGAGATGTTTTTTTTGAAATATCTAGCACATTTTGGGGACTTTGTAAGGCTATCTTCCAGGTCCTTCAATTCCTTCTCTTCCAACCTTTGGACCTTTGGGATGGCTCTAGAAGACCTTGTACAGTTAGATGTCATCACCACAGACTCTGTCTAGGAAATGGGAGAAGGTGATTTCACTCCTGTGTACAGGTCACAAAGTGCCCACACACAAGTTAAATTGCTCCAACATTGCCGGGCAGTGCAGTCCCACAGGATCCCGGTTGTATTTGAGGGCATGGAACCTGCTGTATCCTGCTCAAGGCAGTTTTTTTTTCAGCCCACCCATTACCAAGTCCACTGTCCAGGGATCAAAAGGGACTTCAAGAGGCACAGAGACTTCCAAGATTGTGCAAAGGTGGGACCTGAGTGTACTGGGTCCAAACACAGGTGTCTGCTTTGTCTTTCTTTCTTGCTGTCTACGGTGGCAGGCATTGTGGGTACAGATAGCTTCCTTGGCTAGGGTATGCTGCCCTCAAGTACAGCCTGCAGTTCCAAGGCTGGACCACATGGACAAATATCAGCAACTTGGAAACCTCATGTCTTCCTCTATTGATTGCCCTGAGATTCTGCCCAAGGCCAGGCTTTTCCCACCAGCCAACATCTCTAAATCCTAGGGGAGCCATTGCGTTTCAGAATCTCTCCCCAATGGCCCCAATGACTCTCCATTGACAAGTGCCCCAAGGAATCCCAAGCTGTGAGATACCATTTATCAGAAGGAGCTGGCCTCTGGCCAGCGGTTTCCCGTCTTGTCTACCAGTGAGGGGAAGTGCTCATACAGATCTCCCCGCTTCACAACACTCAATTTTCTTCTCCACTTATCTGATCCATGGCCCTGGAGATCTCTGCTTTTTGTTTTGAGGCTTTGAAAAACTGAAGCCCCTATTCCAGATGAAACCTCCACGCCTTGGCCTGTCTCTAGACTCCTACATCACTGCCAACTAGAGGATCCTGCCAGGATCTTGGTGAGCTGGGTAACACACAGGCAGTGTAGGGTGGTGTGACCCAGAAGGAAGATATTTGGTGACCCAGTTCTGGTATGGGGACTCACCTGGAGATACCAGTGACCACTCTGGGCCTTGACTTCTCTTCTCAGAAGCATCTACACCGATTCTCCTCATTCCCAGTGAGGTTTTTAAGTCACACTGTGGGATATGACCTCCCTGAAGACAAAGATACTGTCTTCACCTTTAGTGCCTCTGGTTCCCCCACACACATTTCCGATCCCTGCCCACCTGGTTAAGTGGTTCCATCAGATCCCCTTGTCACTTCGTTTAGCTCACATTGGGAAGGCTTCTGCATTGGAAGGGTCTCGTCCCTTGATGCATGGCAAGCACACCCTCACCCAGGTGCTGTCTTCCCAGAGCCATGCCTGGATGCCGGAGAACAAGTTAAGTGGTTCTCACATCTGCCTTGGTTCTTACAGCATCCCTAGGGGTCATTGGAACCCTAGCATTATGGGATGCATATATCTATGTCTGAACTTCAGGGTCTCGATTTCCACCCTTTTCTGGTCCAAAACTTTCCCACTGTCATGTGACATCTGGGGGACTTTCAGCTGGAGAGCAGACCTCCAGGGACCCCATTTTCTTCACTTGTCACCAAAGGTGATGTGGACAAGAACTGCTGAGCTCTGCATCCGGGCGTTCAGTCAAACACCACAATGGGGAATCTGAGAAGACAGAGGAAGGAGAGAGAGGCCATGTGCTGGACTTTCTCTGATTGTCCCTGCCCTCAGGCCATCCCTCCTGGACTTTCTGGCAAGCATCGGGACAGTTAGCTTTTCTGAATCACCAGAATTTCACTGGTTCTCCTCAGCCTCTCACAGTTTTCCTGCTGATGGGTGGTTCCCAACCTCCTAAGCACAAGCCCCACTGACTGTCCCTGCCTCTGCCATGCTGACTCCTGCTTCTCTTTTCCCTTCATCCTGGGCCAGTCACCACAGCACTTGTGGGGTATGCCCCTCTTTCCATTTCCTCCCTCATCCTTAACTCCGCCCTGTCTGTCAGTCTGTCTTCCTCTCTCCTGCTCTCTTTCGACATTTTTGGCCTCACTTCCTCTATGATTATGGAGTTGGTTTACGTGGATACAGGTCTGAACTCTGGGCTGTCAGGGGAAGGGGTGGGAGTCTCTTTAACCTACCTGGGCCTTGGTGGCCTCATTTTCCCTGACAGTGGTGTGAACAGAACCACCCACACCAGACTGTGGGAGTCAGCTGGAGAGATCACTCCTGAGCCTCTGATGGGCTCCTGCAACCCACCCTGGTGGCTCTGGATTCCTACACACCTTGTGTCTACCCCTAACAGTCTCACCCCATGACTTCTCCCTGGCCACCCTTTCTGTGTACCTGGATGCTAGCATGTCATGCTACCCTGATCTCCTCCTCCAGACATTCAAACTGTGATTTTCAAATGAGTCCTCATGCTCTTTGATCCCAGAGTTCACTCTATAGTTAATTTTTCATTCCTTCCCCTGAAGTAGGCCTGCTGACAGAGACTAGAAGTGAAAGTGTTGGTGACTTACCAGGTGTCCACAGCATGCCGCTAGGCTCTGAGTAGCCTGTTACACAGTAGTTATATTTCATTCTTTCTGCACCTTATTCAAATGTCAGGGTGCTTTGGCTTCTGAGATTTTGTCTTCCCCACTATGGGTTAACTCCACTAGGGCCAGCCATGCCTGTCCCCACAGCCTGTTACAAAGCTCAGTGAATATCTCAACCCAGGTCAGGGTGGCCTCTGGAGCTTGTGCCTGTAGTCTGATTCATCTCCCCAGAGGATCAGCATGCCTGCCTACTCAGTCCCTGGCTTTCAGCTCTGAGTTTTCCATGCTCTCAGAGGCTTCTGCTGGTTTATACCTGGCTGCCCAACAGAAGGTTTGTGCCACTGAAGAGGCATCTGGAGGAGGAGGGTCTCTGTGACCATTCTCTGCTGATGTGTAGAATTAAAAACCAACCAAACCAACCAACCAAACAAAGCAAAAAAAGAAAAAAAATTACCACAGAAGCGTCAATCTACTGTGGGGCCAGAGACAGCTCAACTTCAGTTCAGCAGCTGAGGTACTGCCAATGAGTCAGGACAGCTCTGTCTCAACCACTCGCAACCCAGACTTCATCTCTCCACAAACTCCAAGCAGGTTGTTTGTTATTTATTTACCGGTGTTTACATCAATTCATTATTATATTTCTTTATGTTGTTAATCCAATTATCCATCTACTCATTTACCCATACACTCATTATCCATCTACCTACTCTATCTATCTATCTATCTATCCATCCAACCACCCACACATCCATTCATTCATCCACACATCTGTCTGTCTATCACCTATCTATTTATCATCTATCTATCTATCTATCTATCTATCGATTAATCATTTATCTATCTATGTATCTATGTATGTATGTATCAACCTACCTACCTATCAATTATCTATGTATCTATCAATCTACTATCTAATCTATCATATATATATATATATTTATCTCAATCTATTATCAATCTATGCAACTCTATTAATCTATCATCTATCAATCTAATCTATCATCTATCTATCTACCTATCATCTATTTATTTTTATCTAGCTATATATCCATCCACTCATCTGTCTGTATCCATGCACCCATCCATCCACTCCACAACAAACCAGTCCTGTCTTCTGGCTCCCATGGGATCCTGCTGTGTGTTCTCACACGGTTCACTGTTTCTCTGAACTACAATTCCCTCAGTATAGGTGAAGCTTGGAAATACTCCCACACATCAGGGCAGTGTAGATCTCTGTTGAAGGCTGCCTGTTATGTTACACCTCTGGACAGTGTGAGTCTGAGTCTGAACTGTAGAGGAAGGGGACCAGGAACCCATGGAAGATTCCAAGGTTTCCTTCAACGTAGTAGGCTCCTGATTTTAGTGGCTTGGAAGGTGGTGGGGTGCCGTCCCCATGACTGATATGCTTATACCATGCCTTCTGATCAATCCCGAGTCTTCCCGGCTAGCTCTGGCTTCTCCTTCTTCTACTTACACCCATGGATGGTGCTGAGGGTCCTTTACACTTTGTTCTTCTCAATGGTCCGGCACCAGCACTCTCAGGGATGGGCTAGCACAGGAATATTCAACTGCGTCACCCACACTGGCCCCTCTGATCTAATCCAAACCAGATCAGGAGAGCAAAACCTGGATGGGCAGTGCAGCTGTGGCAGAGCCCTCAGTATGGAGCTGCAGGCCTCGGGCCAGACACTCTGCATTCCTAGCCTCCGATCACTCTGAGTCCTGTGGATGCTCCCGAGATACCTTGGCTCTGCAGAGCTTTTTTTTTTTTTTTGTAAATTGTCTCATTCCTGAGAGCTCTTCCTTCCTACCTCAAAAGAAGGAGACAGGGAGAGAAAAGCAGATGAGAGAGAGGAGTTAGAGATGAAAGGGGAGTAAAATCATCTTTATCTGTAGCTTGAGCCTCTCTTTATGTTCAGAGTTTTGTGTGCTGTTTGAGTGGGCTGTTTATAGCCCGAAGCCCACAGTTGAGGGTCAGTATCCATTCCTCTGCTGTGATGAGGGCTTGGTTTAGGAGCCCAGCTCTGGCCTGTAGCTCAGAGAAACCAGCTTTTAGAGCCTAAGTCTGAGGTGGGATGACTCCAGAGTACTGGCTGGAGGGGCGCACTCAGGGACCCTCTCTCAGCAGAGGCAGCCTAGACAAAGGAGAAGAGCAACAAGCCAGAGACAGAGGGCAGGCTGAGTCTGGGACAAGGAGTCCTGAATCCCATCTCCAGGTGACTCAGTGCCTGCTTTTGACCTTGGCATTGACCTCAAGACACTTCTGCCAGCCTAGGATGTGCGTAGGAGGTCTCCACACCCAGCTTCGCCTGGCAGCCTTGAGGCCGGGTCACCCGAGGCCAGGCTTGCCTCATCTCGGATTCTTTTCCTTCTCCACACCGCTCTGTCTTGGCTGCTTTGCTCACTGCAGTCAGCACCAGCCTGCCTTGAACTGGGTCATATTACAGCCACAGCTGTGGTCCAGGGACCTAACCACAGTGTGCCAGAGCAGGTGGCTCGTCTAGGAGCCAGAGAGACACTGAAGTGCGTACAGCAAGGTCCAGAGTTCCTGGGGTCGCACAAAATCGTCCAGAGACTTTAGTCCAACAGGACACAGGAGTCAAGACAGCTGGACTAAGGCAGCTTGATCAGAGAAGCCCAGCCCTGCTCAAGACAGCCACAGGAAGTGACTGAGCCCAAAGCTCAGGCCAAGAGCCCTGGCAGGCCAGCTCTGCAGCCTGGGGAGCCACTGGGCTCCTCACGTTACAGGAGCCATTGCCATGGTTACCAGTAGTTTTATGGTCTAGCAAGTGGAAACATATGACACCCAGTTCCATTTGAGCGTCAGATCAACAGTGTAAGTCAACCCCTGGCGGTGCTTGGGAGATGCTTATTCTAAAGGTCATTCTTTGTTTTCTGGAATTCTCATGTACCAGGTCCCCTGGTGTTTGACCCATCAAGTGATGGCCTCATTGTTTTTGAAGAATATCCCCTGAATGGAAGTGTCCTCTCCTTCACGATGTACAGAGTCCCCAGATGACAGGAACTTGGAGACCATTTCTCCCAGACTGTGAATGTTAGGTATCAAATACGGATGTCAGCAGTGTCTGTGATATTGATAATAATTAATAACATTTGACACTCATTTGCAGAGTGTCTGCTCTGCTCCAGACACACCCTTTGCTCAGCTCTGTCACGTCCCCACTCAGGGCCCTGGCACACGCATGGTGACAGCATACCATCATCAGTAGCTAGGCCACTCGTGGGGCTTATTCAAAATAGATGCTACAGAATGTGGCCCCAACTGTCACAGTGGGGCACCGTGCTGAGTGGCTTGCAAGAGTCACCTCATAAAGTGTCACCTGTTCCATACACGGAAGTTATTTCTAGGACATCGAGACATCTCCATTTTGAAGATGGGGAAATTGAGTCCCAAGCTCAGAGACATCAATAGTCGGGAAGCTCAGATCCACAGAGAGCAGCTGGCTTCTGCCCGAGCTCTGTACTCCCCTAGGTTTCTCCATTGGCCACATGGTACAGTCCTGTAAGTTGGACCCAGGCTAGACAAACTACTCTCAGGCACGTCCCCAGCTGTGCCTCAGGGTCCCCCAATTCCCTTGCTGCAGTGCATGTCCCCAGCTGTGTCATGGACCCCACTTCCCCTGAGAACATCACTAAGTCTGTCACAGATGGGGTTGAGGGTTCCTCTAGACACAATAAAGAGCCCTGGGATTGTAAGAATTTCAGGTCTTAGTTCAAACTTAAAATTCACTGTCCCAGGACACATTCCGGGAGGAGTACATTCCTTAATCAGAGGACACCTGCCAGATTAATAGCCAGAGGAGGAAGGGAGAGGCTGATTAACATTCCTCAGACTACAGGGAAGGGAACCCACCTGCGGGTGGGGAAGGCCCAGAGCATGTGTGTAGACACATTCCAGGGGAAGGGCCCAAGATGAGAGGTAATCAGGAAGCTGGGCCCTTAATGTAATAAACCTGGGCAAATGGAAGTCACTTAGCTAACACTCATTGTTATAAAGATAATATACAAAACTCAGTCACCTAGAGACTGGGCCTGGGAACGGCTGTTAAGGTCAGTCTTTGTGGTTATTCTTTAAGAGATAAAACTGCCCTTGTATAAAAACTGCTCTCAGCCTTGGAAAAGGCATTCCTCTTGCCTGCATTTGAGAAAACCCCGGTGCACCAGTTATCAATAAATCTCATGTTATTGCATCGAATCTACTGTCTGTGAGTGGTTTGGATCTCAGAGTCCAACAGGACAAATGCTCCCCAGCACTGAGGGCTGGTGCTGTGGGAAGCTTAGAGGAGCAGTACTCTAGGGAGATGGCCATAGAGTTGAGAATAGTTCCTTTTTTTTCATTATTGTGACAAAATATCTGACAAGAGCAACCTAAGGGAGAAAGGTTTTATTCTGTCCCAGGTTGAGGGGACAGCCCATCAGGACAGACAAAGCTTGAGAAAGCAGACCACACGTCGCATCCACAGTCATGAATGCCCGTACTCAGTTCAATTTTTCTTTTTCATCCAGTCCTGAATTCTAGCCCAGGGACAGTGATTTTCACATTTAGGGTGGATATCTCACCTCAGTTAACCTAACCTAGAAACTCCATTACAGACACACCCAGACACATCTGTCTCCTAGGTGATGCCAGAACCTGTCTATTCAACAAAATTATCATTTTAATCATCAGACAAGGTTCTGTGACCTCCAGAGCTCACAACCTTGAACACAGTCCCCAGCCTGTTGGCCCCACATCTCCTACCTCAAGAGTGGGAATAATATCAGTCTATAGGAGCAGCTGTAGCCACTGTCTGGGCAGAGCTACAGAGAAGGATCCAGCGTGGGTGGCTTCTTTTCAAGGTGAATTTAGGAGGCATGAATTCAGGGCACTGAGCAGCAGGAAATAAAGACCTTGATGATATCTATGTTCAGGAGCAGGTAACTATGGCAAGCACCTTGTCCTGCATGGATCCCTGGGGAGCAGACCAGGGTCCACAGTGGGCTGTCCTTAGTCAGGTGCATGGCCCCAGGTGGTCACTCCCTCTTCTCCAGCCTCCTTCTGAAATGATACCTAAGAGAATTGGTGTGTCTGTCCTTGAGAGCCAAAGGGAGTCCTGGACAAAGAGGATAGACAGCAGTGGATGTCGGGAGTCATGAAGGCACAGATACAACCCCAGTCACAGCTACGTACATCCCTCAGAAATCCTCCTCAAGCTGAAAAATACCCTTCTACTAAAACTAACAACGACCATAGCAATATCTTGGCATCTTCAGTAATAAATGGCAACCTAGGATGAAAACCTAGGGCCTTGACTCACTCAGGGGTTTCAAGGCCAGTGCTATCCTGTAATGTCCAACTGCCCAGAGAAGTATCCCCCAAATCTCCCTGTGCTCCAAGGAGGACCTGGGAGAAGCTCTCTGGGTTCTGAGTGAGGCCTGAAACCCTACAGAGACAGTATACCCACAAAGCAACCCCAGAGCTAATGTGGCAGACAAGCCCCAGGCTCTCTGATTTAATATTCTAAGCTGAGGAGGGAGAAGCCAGTGGGTCAGGCAAAAAAAATCCAGGCTAAACCGCTGGGCCAACAGTGTATCTATCATCCTCGAGGAAGAGACAGAATTGCCGAAGAGGGAATTGCTTTTGAGGGAATCTCCCAGTGTCTGCGGTTTTATCTGACTTGTCTCTATGTGTCCCCTAACTGAGTCACTAAATGGTGCCTGTAATTCTTCTTGGGTCCTATTTTTAAGATGAGGAAAGCGAAGATTCAGAGAAAAACAACAACTTGCCCGGGGCCACATAACAAGGAACCAACTGGCAAAGTCAGAGTGAAGGGCAGAGTCCTTGCTAGTACTGAGAGAGAGGCTACCAGCTACATGCTGTACCTCAATACTCACGGGGTCTGGAGGCCTCTCTGAAGTCACTTCATGGCCTAGCGTCCTTCCCAGCTCTCCCAGCCTCAGTAGCCATGTAGTTTCTGTCTGCTCTCTAGACTTGGTTCTTTCATCTGTAAGACAAAGGCACGCAAAGACCTTGTTTACTGGTATCAGTTGAAAGAGGGTGAGGTTGTGGTGGGAGGGGGGGTCACATTGGGAAGGAACCAGGCTCCATCCCCAGCACGGCAAAACCATAATAAATATAAAGCCCACCTTCTTAGTGATATCCTTCCTGTATAGCTGCTTGGTGGAGATCCCAAGGGTCCCCTGGTGGGGGAGGGGCAGTGTCCTTCTTGGGGCTCCTATGAGCGGTATGCAGTGAGCCAGCCATAGCTGGCACAGTCCTTTGGAGTTAGCCAATCATAGTTGGTACATGCAGCCTGGTAGCCTAGAAAGTCAAGTAGGCAGAGGCAGGAGAGACAAGGTTCCATCTTCCAGAGCCCATGGGTCCTCGACCTCAAGGCCCCTTCTGATCCCAGAGCTGGAGACATACTTACTGCCCGTTGGGGTGTCAGTCTCTGTGGCCACCAGATCTGTGGGCTTCTATCTCCCACACATCCATCTTACTTCTCACCTTAAACATACTGTGGCCATGTCTGTGACAGCCCATCTCTAGAATACATCACGGGCAAGACACTTGTCCCCGTAACAGGGATTTGAACTCATGGCCTCAGCATGCTGCTGGTTAAGAACAGAAACACTAGCTGAAGCTCAGTCTGTTTTTTTGGTTTTTTGTTTGTTTGTTTTTTGTTTGAACTCACTCTGTAACTAGGGAAAGGTTGAACTCAATCCTTCTGCCTCAGCTTTTTTGAGTCACTGGGATTTTGGGCCTACAGCATCAGGCTCAGTTCATCTGCGAGAAAAAGGAGAGAGGAAGGGGAGAGATGGGGCAGTGAGGACAAAGAAAGAAAGAGAAAGAAGGAAAGGAAGAAGGGAAAAAAGAAAGGAAGAAGGGAAGAAAGGAAAGAAAGAAAGGCAGACAAACTTACAGGGAGCGGCTCCTTCTGGTTGCTGGACTGAGTTACCTCATAACCAGTTTTCTGGGCCAGGGCTGGGGGTACGTGAAGCTCTCATGTAAGGCTTTTGGCAGCTGAGCCAATTGGGTTCCTAAAGATTATTATTCTAGCAAACCTATCCTGGACTCGTCTAGAGTCGGCAGGAGGCTGTGCAGTGCTCTCCAAGAAAGTGCACGGCTGCTTGGGTTCTTATTTCAGGCGGGCCCAGGGAGGGGTTCTGTTTTGCTCAGCTTGTGTTTCTGGAAAAACTGGCCCTTGGGAAGAGCCTGGGTGTGGATGAAAAGTTTGCTGGGTCTGGGGAGGATGGGATGGTGATGGCTGCAGGACCAGGGCCTCCATCCTGTGTTCTTGTATCGGGAACCCAGAAGGAAGTCAGGCTGAAGATTGTATTGTGTTGGGGTCCTTATACCTCATTCCTGAACAACCTTATCTCTGGGTCTCCAGAGCCGGATGGTGACGGGAACCTGGGTGGATGGTTCACTGTGATTGGCTATCATCTGGATGTTGCTGTCCCATTTATTGCCTCAGTTTCTCCCACTGGGATAAAGAGGCTTAAAAGCTTATGTGTGTCCTGTCCCTTGCCCTTCCTTCCAACCTTGCCCCTGGCCACTCCCTTTTTCTCAGACCCCCAGAGAATCACCCACCTGCAGCCCCAGGCCCCTCCTTTGTCTCTGGGAGCCCCACTCTTCGGGACTCCAGCTCTTTCTGTCTCATCGTCTGGATATCCTAAATAGTACATTCCCTGACCTGCGTGAGTCAGAGGCCCCATAATGAATTCTTGTTTCTGTTCTCCATTCCTCTGGCAGGATTGTATTAGGAGGCCCATCTGCGTCCCTTGCTGACTCTGAGGCCACCTCTTAGCTCCTATTGGTACTCAACAAGGCACAAGGATAACCTCACCAGGGAAGCTTACAGATGTGTGTCTCACATCCAAGTGCAGAGCCCAGGATAACAGACAGACAAACAGATGAACAGATGGGAGGCTCCTGCTTCTTGTCACAGTCAAGTGCAGCGTCTCTGTCTGAGCCTGCCACCTTCAGTATTTGGTAGCCACCCTTCAGATGACGGAAATTCCATCGCCCTCTTTCCAGGCATGCTCAGAATCTCCGGGGTCGAGACTTCTCCAAAAATTCTTGCAGGATCCTGGTGGGAAGCTCTCGTGTCTCTCTCTTTCCCCGTCTCCATCGGCTTCCTTGGGAACCCACTGTTCCTTCCAGCCCAGAGCGGCATCCTCGTCCACACATCACAAGCCTGGGTTGGTGTCGAGTGTCTCTGACTTTGGAGTCTCGAGCCCTGGACTTAGTTTTATGGGCTTTGGCTGTCGAGGGCAGCCGACGACTCCATCCATCAACCGGGGAACTGCTCTAACACTAATGGTGAATTTATAGAAGTGGTTAAACAAAGTGTTGACAATGTGGACGGTGTGTTTCTGATTAACACGCGATTCCGAGCGAAGCTGCCATCTGCGGGGGAGTCCGTAAAACACAGCAGTGAATTCCCAGGCCCCGGAGTCGGAGTCTCCGACTAGACTGGATCACCAGAGGTTGCGCAAGGAGATCCTGAGTCTGAGGCTGCCATGGGGACTCAGAGCACAAACTCAGAGGCACCCCTCCCTTCCCCTTTTCCGTTTTTCTTGAGAGATTACATCTGAGCTCTCTTCCAGCCTTAGGCATTTCCATTAGGAAATTCTGTCAGCTCCCGTAGTGTTCCCTCCAAACCTTGTCCTCAGCCCAACCCCTCTCCCAAGGTGACCTGAAACAGGGTGGAACACTTACCTGCTTTCTGGGTGCTGATTGCTTTCTTAAATCATCTCTAGTCATTAAGAGAATGGGTGGGGGCTGTTTGCATTTTTTAAAAACTCTTCTTCTAAATAGTGTGGCTCTCATTGGAAGTTGCAGTCTAGTCCAGAGTGCTCCCTTGCCTCCATGTTCCCCCTTGCCCCAGTGCCCCACACGACAGCATTCAATTTCATAGCCACAACACATTGTCAGAGCACAGAAAATTGCTTTTGGTGCCATGCCTGGCCCCTTAGGCAGGATTTTACTTTATTTTCTTAAACAGTCTAAACATTTTATCACACGTTAAGATTAGCAACTGTCACCACCAGTGATAAGAGAATCTCCCACCATCACATTGAAAGTCCCTAGGGTTACCTTTCCCTGCCCCTTTGATGCTTGCTGTGGGAGTGTTGCAGACACAAGGATGAACAATGTGTAAGCTTCAAGACTGGCCTCCTATTACTGGCTTTCCCAGACAAAGTCTTAGTATGTAGCCCAGGTTGGCCTCAAACTCCTGATCTTCCTGCTTCAGCCTCAAGAACACTGAAGTCACAGGTGTGTGGCACTATATCAGGCTCCATCCACCATCTTTCTTTGGCAATATCCCTTTTGGTTGGTATATAGTATTCCAGTGTATGGATATACCACAGTCTGTCCACTCACTGGTTGAAGATCACCAGCTGTAGACAACACTGGCTGTTGAGATTCTTACACATGAGGTGCTAATGAATTTTCTTGGACAGGATTATGTGAACATCTCCATTTAACAGATAAGGTATCAGAGACAGAAGAGGTGACAGACAGGTCATCAAGTAACATACATGGGTGCAGCTGAATCAAGAATTGAACACGGGTCCAAAATCTAGAGCCTATGTCTGCTCAGTTACATCTGTGATGGAAAATCTTGTGGCTAAAACAACCATAAAAACCCTTGAGCAGGAGATGGAGTGTTAATGAGATCTGATGTTCTGGTGACAGTGTGTCATGTGTCTAGAGGTACTAGAAGATCTTCATGAGCCAGAAAACCCACAGTGGAAACTGGGCCTGCTTCAGTGAGATGTCAGTGGTATAGCCTGCGCTCCCCTGACACTCCCATGCCTGTCTGATGAGGGTGTTGTCTCCTCCCTTGGTCTTTCTCATGGTCTCCTCCATGGAGAACATTACTCTGCTCTGCCCACCATGTTCTTGTCCCTTAGCAGACATCTCCTCATCGTGCATTTTATTTCCGTGTGTCCCTGCTCATGTCATCCCTTCTGAAATATCTACCTGCTGTGTGAACAGGTGTCTGTCATTTGATCCAGATGCCTCGAGGACTCAGGAGGTCCCAGGCATTAAGCTGAAGGCCGAGAAATGGAGAAAAACAAAACAAAACCAATGACCCCTCTGCCAGCCTTCAAGAAGCTTCACCTATAGGTAATGAATTTGTGAACTCGAAGTTGGACCCTTGGGTTTGAGTCCTGTGTGGGTTTTTATCTTGAGGCTCTCCCTGGCCTTGGCCCAGCTTCCTTTGCATAAGCCTTTTGGACAGATATCAGGTGACTGGACATGCACACATACATTCGTCATGGCTTCCGAGGCTCTGTTTCATGCTCTGCTGAGACAATGGGATCCAAGACCCCAGAGTCAGTCAGTGACCCACGTCAACTACCTTCCCCCACCACGACACAGGGCTAGAGAGCAAGGGCTGCACGGAGGCCAAGTATGTACCAGCTTTAACTGCCAGGCTGTTTCCCTCCACCCTCCCACCTGTAACCCAGCTCCCCTGGGCCTGCAGCTCACTCTACACTTCATTTCCGCCCTCCTGGCCTCCTGAGCCCCCATAAAACTCAATCTCCTCTTGTTTTCAGTTCAATTAAGGGACTGTAATTCCACCCAGAGGGGCACACACTGAATGTGTGAGCAATAGTCAGGCTGGGCTGGAGGGAGGGGTGGAAGATCACCCTAGGGGGTTCCAAGGGAGGGAGAGGAAAGAGTCTCTGTGGAAGCCAGTGCCTATTTGTAACCAACATGGCACCCACTCCCAGGCCAAGAGAAATCTCCCTTACCACAGTTTCCCTATCTAAATCACCATCATGTCTCTTGATCTCCCATCCTCCATTCATTCAGACTCCACCATTGTTTAAAAGCTTAGTTCCAAGGGGGTCAAAGCTGCACAGTGAGACTTTGTCTCAAAAAGAAGACTAATTTAATGATGGATTAAAACTACACCACCCGTGGCCCCAGCCAGGAAGGCTGCCTGCAGGAATTTCTCCTCCGGAATGTTTATGCAGGTGTTCAAAGACATCCTGTTAGGGTGTCCACTGTGGGGGAGAGATGTAACCATTGTACTGCAACCTTGCCTCAAACACCTTTCAGTAGCAAGGCAGAAGAGAGGCAGATGTGAGACTTTGTAACAAGCTTGAAACCCAGCAGGTTGGTGAGGCAGAGCGAGGTCGATCTCAGCTACACAAGGACTTTAGTGCCAGCATGGGCGCCATGGAATCATGTCTCAAGAGTCTCATATTAGCAACAATAGTAATGACTAGTGACAGAGACAGGTCAGCATCCACCAGATGGCTGGACGCTATTCCTAAAGTCCAGCCTCCAGGAGCCCTTGAGGAATGGGCTCCAAGATCCCAAGACCTTCACTCCATCTTAGACATTGAGCCCCTTGTATCCAAGAGTATTCTGTCATTAGCCTAGAACATCTACATGGGACACCTGCACATCTTGAATCATCCCTGGGGACAATAGACATGCCATGAGGAAAACCAAAATCAAAACAACAACAAAAAAAACCCCACCCAACAACAAAAAACACCTGTACCCCTTCAGTAGAAAGGGGTTCCCTTGCCCCCTCTCTGTGCATGTGTGTGTGTGTGTGTGTGTGTATGTGTGTGTGTGTCCATGTGTGTCCATGTGTGTGCATGTGCATGAGTGTGTGCATGTGTATGCCTATGTGTATGTGTGTGCATGTGTGACCATGTATGTGTGTACATGAGCATGTGTGGCCATGTATATGCATGCATGCATATGCATGTGTATAAATGTATGTGTGCGTGTGTGTACATGCCTCGTATACCTGTGTGCACTGTGCATATGTGGGGCCATGAGTGCACAAGTGCGTGCATGTATGTATGTATGCATGTGTGGGGACATGTGTGTATATGAACCCATGTGTACCTATGTAATGCATGTGTGTGCATGTATGTGCATATGTATGAGGGTGTGGGTGTGGGACATGTATGTGCACACATACATGTGTGCATGTACACATAGGTTTATGTGTTTGTACTCTTGCATGTGTAGGCCAGAGGCTGGTATCATTTAGGTCTCCTTGTCTACTGCTCATGGGTTCGTCTAGCTTGACTGGCCATCCAGACCTAGGGTTCTGCCATCTCCACCTGAAGCAGACATGGCTACTGTGCCTGGTATTGTATGTGGGCTTTGGGGGAGGTTCAGGCCCTCTTATTTGCATGACAGCCTTTCAGATGTTGTGCCTTTCTGAGCAGTTTCAATGTGGAATTGGTTCACTCTGCAGAGGAAATTCTGTGGCCAGTCACTAAGCACCTGTAGATGTAGATATGGATTTCTTCAGTCAAGCCAGAGTAGACCGTTATTATCAGACTCCAAGTCCGGACAGAAACACAAAGAACCTGCTTGTGGAGACCAGAGGGCCATGCTCCGGCACAAGGAAGGGAGCTAGTGAGGTCCCAGGTTTTCAATTTGCATAAATTACTTTTATAATTAAAATGTATCTGCACTCGTAATGAGCAGTGGTACCTCCTTAAGGCTGAGAGTCTGAGTCTTGCGTCAGGTGTCAGAGGACATTGAGTCCCCACCATCAGTGCCGACTGTTGTTGTTGCTGTTACAAGCTTCTGCAGTCTCTTTTCCTGTCTCACACACCAGACATCTAAGACTTGTTGACTTATCTAATAACGTATGTGTTATTATCTAATGTGCGTGGGCGTTTTACCTGACTATATATCTGGGGCTGCAGAGAACAGTAAGAGGAGTCAGCGCCTCAGGAACTGAAGTAACAGATGGTTGTAAGCTGCCATACGGGAGCTGGGGATTGAACCCAGCTTCTCTTCAAGAGCGTCCAGTGCTCTTAGCTGCAAAGCCACACTTCCAGCTCCTACATGAACACGGGTGGAAGCTGTGAGAAACCCTGTTTTCTGCTTCTCCAGATTATGAACAGTCAGCCTGGGCAACTCCAGGTGGGTCAAGGTCATGATCACAGGCATCGGTTATGTGGGGTTTTGTGGCTTTGGTAAATACAATGGTAAACACTGGTCCCCTCAGGACACATCTGGAGGCAGCCAGGGCTCTGGTGTCCTCTCTTTCAAAACTGTTGGTTTCCTCTCTGAGCCTCTGAGTCACTCCAGGGTGGAGAATTAAACCCTGGCCACCGAAACCGTGGCTTTGAACGCAGCCAAAACAAATGGTTGGGCTGGTCCCTATGGGAAGTGTCATTTCATCCACGGCCCACAAAGACGCTTTTGACTGAAGACGTGGAGTCACTTAGCTTGGAGGGACAGGGCTTCCTAGACAATCACCATGCTGGCAGAGAGAAAGCTGTGATTGGCTGTGAGCAGGTTCTAGAGGCTCTTTCAAGCTCAAGATGCCTAGATGAGCAAATGGCAGTCAACACCAGATGAAAATATTCAAGAAAGAAGTTTCAAGCCTTTGGTTAAAAAGAGCCTTCTCACCAAGACATGGCAGTGTTCACTCGCCAATCCCAACACAGGGGAGGCTGAGGCATTGGCCCAAGATCTTGGGATTCCCTGACTACACAGAAAAGGGATGGTGCCCAAATCAAATAACAACACAAGTGTGCTGCTTGTGCATCTGCTTCTGAGTCTGTCATGAGTAGAGGTTTTAGGGTAAAGCCTTGGCTCTGGTTGCCTCACCACTAGGCTTGCCCCCAACCCAAATGGAGAGACAGTGTATTATCGCTAGCACAGAGGAAGAACACATGACCACTGACTCAGTAAGCCTGCAGTGCTTACTCCAGCCTCAGGTTTAAACCCAGGAAGAGTGGGGCTGGGACTTGAGGCCACAGTTCAGAAGCCCAGGTTAGCTCGGTCCTGCCTATCCTCCACTCAGCTCAGATCTGGAAGACATCTCATGGATCTATGTCATGAGGAGGGGACCAATGCGGTTCCCGCAGGTGATCTGCTCCTGGTGTAGCTGCTGTCACCTCCCTTGCTCTGGGGTGGCTTTCCTTCAGGCTTGCCCTGCCAGGGAACTTGGACTTTCTTGTCATGTGGATATTCATGGCGCAGTCTGGGATCCTTGTCTCAGGAGAGTATTAAAGATGGTGACATCTCTTTTCCAGCCTTGAGTGGAGGGCCAAAGAAAGTTGGTGGGAAGAGTCCAGTAGGGTCTGGGACAAAGTTGAGGGACAGAGAGGAGATTGAAGGCATGGTGGCATGCATGGGTCCTGCTTTTGGTGAGGAGTTAGTGCTGTCAGCAAAAGCAGTATCAAAGCACCTTGTTATGCACAGAGACCTGGTGGTCTCCTGGGAAGGGAGAGGGGAAAGGAAAGGGGAAGGGAAAAGGGAAGGGGAAATGACCCAGCTGCAGACTCAGAAGCCATTGCTCCTCATTCAACTCAACTTCTTCCACCTATTTCCTCTTTGCCCACTTTCTGGGACAACATGGCAGGACTCTTCCTACCATACAGCAGGTAGGCAGGCTGAATTCAGTCTCCCTCTGCTTCCTGTGCCTCTGACATGAGGCTGTTTGCCAAGCATGTTCGGACAGAGCTATGAGGCCCTAGGTCTGAGCCATCACTTGAGGACAGGACCTGAGCTGCAGGACTTTGAAAAAAACAAAGAAAAGAATCACAGTCAATGTCTGTCCTCAAAGCACCTGGGTGGTAAGGACATAGCCAGGCATGTACAGCTTGCTGTGTGATGAATGACATGTTCTCCATCATGTGATCATGTGATCATGTGTGTCCTTCCTACTAAATACCAGTGAAGACTGAGGCTGAGAGAAATAAAGGGACAGACCTGTCACTCTTCAGAGTATGTCCCACATGCCTTGCATATATGTGTTTGGCGTGTCCTTCACCATGTGATCATGTGTGTCCTTCCTACTAGATACATGTGAAGACCAAGGCTGAGAGAAATAAAGGGACAGACCTGTCACTCTTCAGAGTGTGTCTCGTATGCTTTGCATACATGTGTTTTCCAAATTTGGGGTGCTGGGTTCTGGGTGACTGGAGCCTGCTCTGAACACAAAGGGTGCTTGCTGAGAAAGCTTAGCATTCCTCACTCCTTTCCTGTACTGAGCCTGACTCCCTTCCCTTCCTAGGCCAGTCCAAGACTTTGTGAAAACAGCTGGCTTTGACATAGGCATTTGTAAGTTTGGAAGCAATCAGGAAAGCTCCCTCCCCTCCCCTCTGCAAGTTGGCCATCTTCACATCCCTAGGGGATGAGCTGCCTGCCTCTCCTTCAATATTGTTGCTCTCCTCTCTCTCAGAGACTGAGTAGACATTCTCCATTGCAGCTCCTTCCTGCTCCTAGATGCCCACCCCATCTTTCCTCTGCCATTTCAAAGAGATGTTCCCAGCCAGGGAAACAGTGGGTAAAAACAGTTCTGTCTCAACATCAGCCAAGCACAGAGTGAGCCAGAAAAGAGACTGGACTGCAAGGACAGTGCCTGCAGCTTGGTAGTATAGGAAGACCTCCCCCCACATTTAGCTCAGCCCATACCTCAGGGTTGCCATTGGTGATTCTAGTCTCTCTGCTACCGTTAGCCTCCCTCTGGTATATTCCTGCAACCTTTCAGGTACCACCTCAAGGAAGAGAATCAATCTCAGGGGCACCCACCCTGGGGGACAGGCAGGTGCCCTGAAGTCAGAGAGCTTGGCCCTCCCAGTTAGAGCTGAAGGGAATTCTGATTCCTTCCCTTCTCAGAGTTGGAGCCACCTGGAAGCTGAGAACAGCCAGTTCCACTCACTCACTGGAGGTCACCAGAGTTTGGCACAGAGCCTAGCACCATCTTGAACTCACACCCTGTTGCTTAGCACCCACTGGGAGAAAAGATAGCTCCCAGGCAGGTTCTTATTGGTCCAGACTGGGCCATACACTTCTCCTAGGAAAGTATGGCTCTTACAGACCAGGCTTGGGTCAGCTGCGACCTCTGCAGCTGGGCAGGCATCAGCCAAACTGACCCTAGAGAAAAAGAAGAGTCCTCTAAGGATTCAGGTGGCAAGGAGAGAGCTTGTGTCCATTGGTGTTGTGAAACTGGGGCTAAAATAGCCAAAGCAGCCCCTGAGGGAGAAGGATTGGCTTTGGCTTAGGGTTCCCAGGGCTCACCTTGAGCCCTGGCTTTATGTCAACTCTGGGTCCCCGGTAAGACAGGGCATGCTGGAGAAGGCAAGCAGGATGCAGACTTAGAAAGACAGGAGGTCCAGGTTTAGCTTTTGAAGGCACACCTCCTGTAACCAGCTTCCTCCACTGAGGCCCTGACTCCCAAATCTTCTAGATTTTTTCTAAACCAGTGCCATTATCTGGGGACAGATGTTCAGCAAGTGGGCCCATGGGGGACAGTTTCTTCTTGAGCCAAGGTTCACTCTCTACCTTCCCGAAGCTCTCTTTTATAAAATGAAAAGCAAAACAAAAGTTGCATTTGCCTGACCAAAGTGTCAGACTGTGTGTGTGTGTGGTATATATGCATGTATATATGTGAGTGTATGTATATGTGCATGTGTGTATGTATGTGTATGTGTGTCTATGTGTGTGTGCATATATGTGCATGTGTATATGTGTGTGTATGTGTCTCAGTGTGTGTGTGCACGTGGGCACATGTGTGTAAGTTATATATGCATGTGCGTGTGCATGTATATGTGCATGTGAGTAAGTATGTGTCTATGCGTCTATGTTTGTGTGTACATGTGCATATGTGTATGTGTGTCTATGTGTGTGTATGATATATATGCACGTATGTATGTGTGTCTATGTCCATATGTGTGTACATGGGTGTGATATATGCATGTGTGTGAGCATATGTATATGTGCATGTGTATGTTTATGTGTGTGCATATATATGTGCACATGTGTATGTATGTGTGTCTATGTGTGTGTGTGTGTGTGTGTATGTGTATACAAGGCTACACCTACTCCAACAGGGCCACACCTTCTCCAACAAGACAACATCTACTCCAACAAGATCACACCCACTCTAACAAGGCCACACCTACTCCAACAAGGCCACACCCACTCCAACAAGGCCATACCCATTCCAACAGGGCCACACCCACTCCAAGACCACACCTCTTCCAACAAGGCCACACCTTCTCTACAAGGCCATACCTACTCCAACAGGGGTATATGTCAAATGTGTGTGGGTATGTGTTTTCATGCTCAAGTGTGTGGTGGCCAGATGATGGCTTTGGGTGTCATTTTTCAGCCACTATCTATCACTATTTTCAGACAGTATCTCTCTCTTGATGCTTCAGCAAGGCTGACTGTCCAGAAAGTTCCAGGGATCCATGGGTCTCCACCTGCCCCATGTTGGGATCAGAAGTTCACACTGACAAGTTCAAAGACAGCTGGCTTTGTATGTGGGCTCTGGGTACAGATCAGACCCAGGTCCTGATGCTTCCATGGCAAACACTTTCATGGGCATGTAATTTCCCTGGCCAAGTGTTAGATTGTCCTTGGGTGTCTTAGTTAGCATTTTACTGGTGTGAGCAGAAGCCATGACCAATGTAAGTCAAGAACAGCATTTAATTGGAGCTGACTTACAGGTTCAGAGGTTCAGTCCACTGTCATCAAGGTGGGAACATGGCTGTATCCAGGCAAGCATATAGGAGGAGCTGAGAGTTCTAAATTTTCATCTGAAAGCTACTAGGAAACTGGCTTCCAGGCAGCTAGGATGAGAGTCTTAAAGCCTGCACTCACAGTGACACAACTCCTCCAACAGGGCCACACCTCCTCCAACAAGGCCACATCTACTCCAACAAGGTCACACCCATTCGAACAAGGCCACACCCACTCCAAGACCACACCCCTCCAACAAGGCCACACCTAGTCTACAACAAGGCCACACCTACTCCATCAGGGCCACACCTTCTAACAGTGCCACTTCCTTAGTCGAGCGTATACAAACCATCACTTTGGGGTACCTCATGATTGGCCCCAGAAGCAAAGGGATTCAGAAACTGATTAGGAAAGATCTTGGATTGAGCTCAGCATGCCCAATGGGCCTTCAACAGATATTTTGTTTCCATTGTGCTGGGAATAAAACTTGTGAACTCTGCACATAAAGCAAGCATTCCTCCACTGAGCTCAGTCAACTTACTTATACATGAGGCTGGAGCTCAGGAAACTGCTGTCTGTGGTCTAGCCACAGTCTGCCAATAATGCTTTATTGTAACATAGCCACATACAGTCTAGACAGATAATCTTCCCTGAGGGATCATCTTGGTCCGTGACAGCTTCCGTCATCCTGGAGCTTTAATAGTCACGGAAGATTCTACAGTCCCACAGCCAAATCCAAACCCAGATCTTGGCAGAAAAAAATTCATTGATCTCTATGGGAAAGAAAATACAGTGTAGAGTCCAGCTGTGCTTTAGGAAGGCAAGCTTTGCTCCTAAGGGCTGAAAGGCAGAACTCTAGGAAGGCAAGCTCCGCCCCTAGGGGCTTAAAGGCGGAAACTCTAGGAAGGCAAGCTCCGCCCCTAAGGGCTGAAAGGCAGAACTCTAGAAAGTCAAGCTCCGCCCCTAGGGGGGACTGAAGGGCAAAGCTGTGTTATCTTGGTTATTTTTCTGTTGTCGTGACCACGGCAACTTCTAGAAGGAAGGGTCTATCCTAGGTTACGATTCCTGTAGAGTGGAGTCCATAATTCCAGGGACAGCGTGACATCAAATACTAGGCATAACAGTAGGAACCGGAATCAGAGAGCTCACAATCTGAACCTCAGACAGAAAACATAGAGAGCAAACTAGAAATCGGTGAGGGGTTTATCTTCAAAGATCTCCTCACTGACGGATTTCCTCCAGTGAGGACACACCATCGAAACCTTCCTCAAACAGCACCACTAACTGCAGACCAAGTGTGCAAATGCTTCTGACTATGGAGGGCGTCTCATTCAAACCCCAAGACATGGCTGGGTGTCTCAGGAATCCACCTGAGATATACTTGGGAGGTGTTCTCATTTCAAACTCCATTAAAGTAGAGGGGTCAGGGCAGGAAGGGGATGACAACCATCAGAAAAGATGTCATGAGCAAGTGACACCACAAGGAAGACACAGGTATTTTTTGTTTTTGTTTGTTTGTTTGTTTTTGTTTGTTTTTGTTTTTGTTTTTTTGGTTTTTTTTTTGTTTTGTTTTTGTTTTTGTTTTGAAACAAGGTCTTACTGTGTAACCCTGGCTGTCCTGGAACTTATTCACAGTCCAGGTTGGCTTCGAATTCAGAGAGATTGCCTGCTTCTGCCTCCCAAGTGTTGGGACTAAAGGCATACGGCACCGCACCACACCTGACTAATTCTTCTGTTTTTAATTTCTACATAATTAATAAACTGAATCGTTCAAAACCAAGTGCATGACTACTGAAGGTCACTCTCTAGATGTAGAACTATCATTGACCGCAGGTCACTGTTGCAATGTCTGCTTCAGCCCCAAGCTTCCCCTCTCCCAGAGGTGCCCAGGCTCTCTCCGCTGCTTATGTTTCTGTGAATCAATACGATTTCCATCTCCAGATCCCACTCACTTGGCTGGGACGCTCTCTGAAATGTCAGCTGACCGTTCCCTGCAGAAGGCCCCAGTCAGTATTAGCTCTGGCATTCTAGTCAGCAACCGACACCCTGTTGTGTCCTCCAGGATGCCTGCTCCAGCCCAAATGGGGATGAAGGACATAGTGTCACCCTCAAAGAGGTAAGGAGTTCGGAACAGTGTACCCTGCCAGAGAATCACACACATGTTCTCAAATGAATAATCTGGATTTAAAACAACAGCCTGAAACTCCTGGGCTGACGTCTTCCCATTCCCTTCAGTGGGGAGACCTTGACTCTCAGATACAATCTCCCATCTCCTTGGCCTAATTATTTCTCTGTAAAACATAACCAGTTCCTGCTTCCTGGGAATGCATTTCCCATGCAAACATTTGGCAGTTAAGTGAGGTTTCCTTTATTGAGCACTTTGTTATGACTCTAAACCAAAGAGTAGTGGATTAACAGTCCCGCTTGTGCTGGTGACCTGAAAGAGTAATCAAAGCTGGGGAGGGGGGGGGGGTGCATAGTGAGCTCACACAGGAGAGGCACAGTGAGCCTGCTCAGGGAGTCACACAGTGAGTCTGCGCAGGGGGTGGGGTGCACAGAGAGCCCACGCGGGGGATGCACAGTGAGCCTGCGCAAGGAGTCACAGTGAGCCTGCGCAGGGGGCTGGGTATACAGAGAGCCCACGCAGGGGGAGGCACAGTGAGCCTGCTCAGGGAGTCACACAGTGAGCCCACGCAGGGGGTCGCACAGATAGCCTGCGCAGGAGAAGCACATGGAGCCTGCACCGGGGTGGGGGGCGCACAGAGAGCCGGCGCAGGGGAGGCTGGGGAGATGGAATTTTCCATTCATTTCATCCACTCATCTACCAACCGGTGACATAACCCATTTCCAGGAGTCAGGGGACACAGTGAATAATGTCACTAGTAGCTGTGCCAAGCATTGTGCCCAGAAGTGAGGTGAACACCACAGCAGGTAGCAGAACACTGGTCGTTTTTAAAGCTAGCTTACAGCAGACACCAACATCCTGCTGCTTAAAGCAATCACGTCGTCACCATCACCAGTGTTATTCCCATCACCACCATCATCACCACCATCACCATCATCATCATCACTATTATCACAGTTCCTTCCTGCTTTGGAACTTGGCCTGATTTCTGCCACAGCCGGGATCTTCAGAATCAGCCCATTTTTCGGTATTTGATGGCTTCCCCCTTTCTGATGCACACAACGGGCCTGAAGCTCTGGGATCACTGGAATTCAGAAAAAAAAAATCTATTGATTTTGAGGACTGCACTGCAGTGTGGTAGGATCAGAGCCAAGCATCATAGACTGCCAGGCTAAAATGGGGGAGTCTCAGCTCTCGCCTCTGTAAGCCCTGTGACTTCATCGAGTGGATTCTGCTCTATCGGCATCTCACCTTTCGAACGGAAAGCCCCTTCCATGTGACATCAGTGCTTGGGTTGGCACTGGAGAGCATCTGTCAGTTTGCTGAGTGGAGACAAGGCTCCTGGTGAAGCCACAGAGGATTCCGCAGATGTTCTTGGAGTTGAACCGGCAGAAGATTGGCCCCATAGGTTCCAAGAGTCAGTATGAGCCCTGTGCATGAACGCACACATCCCTAGGTAACCAACAGTGAGGAGGGTGGGTATCCCAGGCTCGCCTTCCCCTGTTCCAGTTACCAGTAGCCACTGTAATAGAGGCTCAATAAAGGCTGATTCAAGAAGCCTGGCTCCTGTGGAGTAGACGGTCTTCAGGGGCACCCTGCCATTTGGTCAGAAGATTGAGTTGTATCTGGTCAAACCAAGGTGTCATCAATCTAACAAGCCATGTCTCCAGCGTGTGTTGCAGCAAAGGCAGGGCCTGGGAAGAAGCGAGCTTTGGCAGCACAGAGATGCTTTGGCCGTGAACACACCCATCCTCTGTCAGGCCCGGTCTCTCACCTCTGTGCAGGGCCCTTCACCCTGCCCAGTCTGGCCATCTCTGTCACCAAGATGCATGACCAACAAGGCTCCGTTGGTGTAAAGCCCAGGGCCGCCCAGCAGGTAGATAAGCAGGTACAGCCCTGTCAGTCCCACTGGGTGCTTCTCTTCCTTTTAAAGGGCTACCTGACTCGTTGGCTCCTCCTGGTCCTTCCAGTTGTAGTGCATTTATGGACAAGGCCACAGCTGGAGAAAGCTGTCAAGCCTTTGAGTCGGGGTGATCACTCGTGGGTGAATCTTGAAGTCGGCAGAGACTCCTGTAACTTCAGAGGATGAGGGTGGAGTAGCAGAAGCTGGAGAAATGTCGTGTGAGCCAGGCTTCCCTCATGACCCCAGTGACTGCCCAGGGTGGCTGATAACCTTGGGGCTCAGTGTGAGGGGCAACTGCCCTTTAGATAAAAGAGAGAACTCAGGGTGTGGGTCTCTGCCCTTTCCGAAGCACCCCTGTTGTGACCATGACAGGTCTGCTACCCTGTTAACCAGCACTCAGCAGGCCCTGAACATCCTCAATGCTGGGGTGCTGGGTTCCCAGGCAGGAGCTCTTCCATCTTGTGTCTGTCCTATTTCTTCAGCAACCTATCCTTTCTTGTTCCAGTCAAGGCTGAAGATGCGAGAATGTCACTTTTTCATCTCTCTTGCCACAGGTTGCAGGAACACCACACCAGGACTGAGGCATCAGCATTGCCATAGCAAGGGACTGAACGTTCCCTTGCAGGGTCAGCCTGTAGGACAGCCATCCCAGGATGACAGTAACAAACCAGTGGGAGGAGCTGTGTTTTCCGAAGGTCACCGTGAGAGCCACATTGGTCCCCCACTTGGTGATAACAGCAGCTATCTATGGGGTCCCCTCGCAGATGTGGTCTGAGAGGAGGATGGGTCAGATTGTGTTGACCTGGATTGCTGAGCTGCAGCCTCTGGTCCTTCCCCGGTTCGTTTAAACCTCTAAAGCTGGAGTGGCCACTGCAGAAGGGACTGTGCCTATGGGGCTTTATATGTTCTTATTCTCCATGAATGCTGAGCAAATTATCTCTACTTGGGGCAAGGAGAAGCCTGATGAAGGATTACAGAGTCCAGGCTTTGCCCTGAGACACAGGTTCCACTCTCATAGCTGTGGTCATTGGAGGAAGATGTGGCCTGAATGAGCTGGGTCTCCCAGCCCGAGGCATTGTGGGGCAATGGCCAGGGCCACCAACTTACCAATGGACCTAGCTCTAGAATAGAGCCTTCCTCAAAGGACGCTCAAGGGGTTATTCTAAGCGTCCCCAGCACAGGTGGCTTCAGAAGTACCAACTGCCATCTCCTCGTGTGCAGATAGAACCTGAGCCTCAGAAGGGGTTATCGGGTCACACAGAAAATGCCAGACCCTTCTCCTAAAAGAGCTGCAGGATTCTCCCCAACGCCCCAGGGACGTGCTCGTGCATGGTCATGCTAAACAGCCAAAAGCACATATACTCACGTGCCCTGAGGAGTCGCTTCCAGGCAGCTGGCGGGCCCGCCACCCGCCAATGCCTGTCACCCTGGCACCTCATGGTTCTGCTCCCTTCTACACAGCTGCCAGGAGCTGGGTCTGCCAACTGTGCCCAGCTCAGCTGCCTCTCCAGCCAACCCCAACTTCCCTCCTGATGGCTTGTTCTGGAAAGTGTGGTTTTTCTTCTCTTGGCGTTTCTCCTTCAAAGTGGTATGGCTGGATACTGATACAACACCCAGGATGGGCGTGGTCAGAGGTGTAGCTGAAAAAAAAAAATCCTCATTACTGCCCATTTTTGTTTGTTATTTTTCCTTTTACCAGGATATAATTTGATCACATAGCGGGATACAGGCAGAGAATGTCTTGGCTTATGAGCACAGACCGGAGACATTCACTCGCTGGCTAACAGCCTGGAGTCCATGCTTTTCTGTGTGACCTAGCTGGAATCAGCAGTGTGTCAGACAGGAGTTTACTGAATGATGTCTGGAGCCTCCACATGGCCCTGGCTTTCTCTATAGTACTGGCGGATTTGAACTTTCAGCAAAGAAACTGAACCCAGGACCATATACACGGTGATCTGTGCACATGCTATATGCTTAGGTGTTTAGGTTTGTTTGTTTGTTTGTTTGTTTGATTGATTGATTGATAAGTTTTTGAGACAAGGTCTCTCTATGTAGCCCAGGCTAGCTTTGATTGAACTTGTGACCTTCTTACATCAGCCTTTTGAGTGCTGGGATGACAGGTATGCACCAGTACGCCCAGGAAAATGTAACACTCTATTTCCCATGTTTGAAACACTGGGTGAGGGCTTGGTGCATGCTAGACTTAGTCAGCCAGGTCCAACTTCTCTAAATTTGTTCTAATATGGGACCTGGCAGCTGATCCCATAGCTCAGTTATTGAAGAGATCAGGCTAGGCTCCCTAGCCTCCACACATCTGTTCAAACCCTTCCCTAGGCCTCAGTTTACCAACTTGTCTCTCAGCCCCCTGGCTGAAGGCCACTTCCTCACATCTGGGGTCTGCAGGTATGGGGTGTTCATGGTCAGGTAAGGTGAACTTTAGAGAAGGGAGGCCCTAGGGCCTCTGCAATGAGGTAGCCTGGCTATCTGTCACCTGTTGGGGCAGCCACAGGCAGCACATAAATAAAGGGGCCACATGATATAGCTATGTTCACTGTCAGTTTGACTGGGCTTGAAACCACTTCTGGTTTGTCTGTGTATGTATCTTGGGGCGGGCATTTTCAGAGAAGTTTAACTGAGCAGGAAAGATCTGCTGGAGACGGGCAGCACCATCCTTCAGGTGCCGGTCCTGGTCTGAATAAAAAAGGAGACCAGGCTGAGTACCAGCGTCCATCTTTCTCTGTGTAAGCAGCTGCCTTATGCTCCCTCCCGCACCGTGATGGGCTGTATGTTCAGTCTGTGCTCAGGGTAACTCCTCACGCCCCTGACATGGGCCGTGCAAGACTCAAGCAGCGGTCAGACTTGGTCAACGGCTTGTGACCCCTGTGATCATGGTTTACCTCCTCTCTCCTTGTCAGGATACACTAAATGCCCATCACATGGTTTTTACAATGGTCCTTACAGCTGCTAACCTGTCATTGACTTGACAGACTAAGATGCCTGTGAAGGCAGCACCAGGTATAACCAAGCACTAAGCACCTAGCATGTGAGGAGTGCTCATCCACTGTGCACCAGACCAAAGCCTGAAGAACTCTAGTTATCTCTGTTCATAGACATGGACTCTGAAGTCCAGAGAGGGAAAGACATGTTCTCAGAGTCACATGCTGTGATATGAGCTGGATCTCAGCTCCACAGTAAGAGATACCCTGTTAATTGAGCAATTACTGCCTGCTAAGCAGAGCACATGCAGGGTCCTACTCCCTTCTGACTTAATGCCAGTGGTTCAACGCCACATTCCTGTGGCCAGGGTGGCAGATTCCCCATTGGTCCCCCAGCAGACTGTGACTGCCAGTAAGCAGGACTGTGTCACCTGTGTGTATTGCTCACTGTCTATGACAGAGGGACACAGTGGAGGCTGCAGGGGACACAGAGACAACTGTGCACCCTGCTATGGGACTGACACTGGTCCTTCATTAGCTAGAACCTCAACCCAGATCTGAAAAATCAGCTTAAAAAGATGGACAGTAAGAAAGTTAACAGAGTACACAGCACTAGCGCCATGGTAACAAGGACACAGAAGAACTAGTCCGAGGGCAGAGAGGGGCCTTCGACTGCTAGATTCCAAGACTCTCCATCCAGTCCAGCCATTTTCCCAGACAGAAGTCCGCACAGAGAGAGGCCAGCAAATGAGGGCCACCAGAGGGACAGCCAAAGGGGGAAATGCCTCCAGCTTGGGGAGGTCACTCCAGCTGTGATACCTCCTCCTTCAGGTGTGGGGCATCCTTGCACAGGGCTAGTCGGCGGTCTCAGACAGGCCAGCTGTCCCCAGTGTGTGTTGCTCTAAGTGGTTGCCCACAGGGTGATTGATTTCTGGCCAAGATCGTGGGCCCCAGGGTGCCCCATTAAGCAGGTCTAAGAGGCATCAGATCCTGGAGACCCAGGATTCTGACTGCTGGCCTGGCTTCTGGTCCCTCCTCAGACCCCACTTGTTGCTGGTGGCCTGTTGGTAGGATTTAAAGACAGGATAATATTTACACAGCCAAGGCCTCCTGAGGCATCCTAAACACCGTAAAAAGGATTTTCAGGGCTTAATGAGCGTTAGTGAGCCCAGCAGGATAATGCGGCAGTGGTGGCTTTAATCTGATCTGGCCCCTTCTGCACAGTGAGCGCTGAGACCAGAGCAGCTTGGAGCCTGGGCCCAGGCTGTTGCCTTGTGGTGTTTGCCTCTCCTCTTATCTCCTTGGAACTCTGTGGTATTATATTCGTGCTGTGTAGCCACAAACTGCCTGCAGTAGCTACTGAAGGCGCCATTGAACCACATAAGTACCTTGGGGGTTCGCTGGTTGGGGAGGGGGAAGGACACAGAATTGCTTCAGCCCTCTCTAAAGGCAGAATAGAATAAATAAAACCAGCTCCTTAAAACTAACAATAATGATAATAATAAAATAATAGTTATTGTTATCATTATTATTATTGACAGAGTCTCTTCCCCATCCCAGGAGACATCAACAGTGAGATTGACCCCACCCCAGCTCCTAAGCTAGGCAATGGTGTCTATAAACTACCCCCAACACACACACACAACATACACACACATGCACACACACATGTGCACACATGTGTACACACACACATACACGCAAACACACATACACACATGTGCACACATACACGTGAGCACACACATGTGCACACACATGTATACACACGCACACACATACACATGCACACATACATCTGAGCACACACATGTGCACACACATGTACACACACACACACACACACACACACACACACACACACGTGTTGACCGGCTTGGTTTTGTGCATGTTTTTGTGCATGTGACTAGAGCTGCCCTGACCTAATGAGTGCAGCTGCCCTGTCCTGTCCTGTCCTGTCCTGTCCTGTCCTGTCCAGAAGAGATGTTTTCATTCTCTCCTCTGTCTCTTCTGGCTATTCAAGTCTTCCCATCCCACCTCCACAACTGTCCCAAAGCCTGGGTCACAGGAGAGGGAGAGAAAGATAAAGATATTTTAAAGCAGATACATCTGTAGTATTCCCTCTCAGTTTGGCTCACACAGTTTGCAGACGGATTGCAGTGTATGCAGCAAAGTTGTGAGCACAGATTTCTCTCAAATGCCAAGACCGGGAGCCACAGCCTCTCCCTGCCACAGAGATCTGTCACAGTGGGTAGCACTTAGCTGCATAGTTTGCCCTAGAACCTTTCCTAAGGAGAACTGCCTGAAAGCCATGGGCTGACTTTCACTTAGCAACTGGAGTTGGCCTTTCTCGCTGTAATGGAGGATTCCTTCCTGTTAGTGACTACAGGATGGGGCCCAGCTGGAGCTGTTGGGAAGAAAGCCTTCTTGGGAGCAGCTGTTTCTGTGGTATGTTGAAGTCTCTGCAGAGATAGACGCTGAGGAATTCTGTCACAGGGTTCCAGCCCTTTCCTAAGCTGGTTCTGGCATTTTCCATCCTTTCAGCAGAGATTTCCAGTGGCTCCCTCCTGTCCTCAGCCTCTGGTGTTTTCTGATTCTTAGTCGTGTGTGTACTGGTGTGCAGACAGAGAGACACACGGCTTCTTCTTTTGTTATACATACATGGCAGGTCTTCCCCATTTCACAGGATGCCTGAACTAGAGCATTCATTTGGTACATGGAAGCGCTTAGGTGTGTAAGGGGGGTGGTGCAACAGTATGTGCAGGCAAACTTACGGTCAACCCAGATACTCAGCATCCGAGCAAGGGACAGCTCACCCTGAGAACAGCCATCAGTCTAGAAACCGTTCTGTGCCAAGGAACTTTCTCCTATTCATTGTTTAGGCAGTTCATTTGTCTATCCACCCATTCACCCACTTATCCATCATTACCCACTCATTCATCCATCCATCCATCCATCCATCCATCAATCCATCCACTCATCTAT
>JANHMN010000023.1:39877346-39885109 GCA_030674055.1 Rhabdomys pumilio | reverse complement strand
TAACCAGCTACCTATCTATTCACCCACCCAACTAACCAGCTACCTATATATCTTCCCATCCAACTAACCAGCTACCTATCTATCTATCCACCCAACCAGCCAGCTACTTATCTATCTTCCCATCCAACTAGCCAGATACTTATCTACCTACCAATCCAACTAAATAGCTATATACCCGTTGATTGTTCCAATTAACCAGCTACCATTCATTCACCCACCCAATTACCCAATATAGTCACAAAGCAGGTTACTGCTGTCCTCTCTTAGGGCAGAGGGGCTCAGGACTCATCTGAATCCAGAAGTGGCTGCCAGTAATGGGCCACGCTGCTGATGAAGTTATCTCTGCAGGTAGTTGGGAAGAACCTTCCAGAATAAACTGGCTAAGCCAAGGTCACAGTGCAGAAGTCACGAAGCTACTGACCTTCGGTTATCTAACAAAGAGGTTACGAGCAAAGTTGAACCTCGACACCACCACATATCAACAGCCCATATATATGATCAGGTCCAGGCTACCCTGTGGTATCAGTTGGCCAGTTCTGGTTCCCAGACATAACTTCTGAAAAGCCCAAAGACCTACTTTCTAGCTGCTGAACTGGAGCCCGTGCTGAGCACTGGAGCCTGGCGGGCGGATCTTAGCTGTTACTTAGCAATCTATTCAGTGAACACTCGATAGGACCTATGGAAGCTGCTGAAGAGAAGCTGAGCTGGGACTCCAGAGTCAACTCATCTGCGTCTCCAGGCCAGCTAGCTGAACCACTGTGCTATGTTCGTGTCTCCCAGCCTCTGGTTTTATTATTTGTAAAATGAACATGGTGCCTGCCATTGCTCATTGGAGATCTTGGCCACTACTAAATGTATAACGAAGAGGCTAGCCCTAGAGGATAGAGCTCTGGGTGGACAGGCAGCCAATTCTCCCTGAGACCTGTGGCATCTTTAACAATAATCAATAGCCTTCTTACCTAGCCTCCTCTTACCTCTGTCCAGGGTTGCCCATTCCCTCTATCCGGCACTATGCCAGTGACTTCTAGTACCCTTAACTTAGTTAAGGGACCAATTTGCCCCAAGCCAACCACAGTACTTGCCTTCCAACCTTCTTATTCTGTAGTAGCAGGGTCAGATTCCTGAATTAAACTTTTTTAGGATGCTCACATTTTGAGGGTGCGTGAGGGCAAACAGGAAGCCTGGAAAGCACAAGAACATGACGTCACACATGAAAATGCAGAGTTCTGCAGTGTTAGGGATCATCCATTGACCAATGAGAACAGACACAAGTTGGAGGGTGTGATGGTTTGTATATGCTCAGTGCAGGGAGTGGTACTATTAGGAGGTGTGGCCCTGTTGGAGGAGGTGTGCCACTGTGGGTGTGGGCTTTGAGACCCTCATCCTAGCTGCCTGGAAGCCAATCTTCCACTCAGCCTATAGATGAAGATGTAGAACTCTTAGCTCTGCCTGCACCATGCCTACCCAGATGCTGCCAGGCTCCCACCCTGATGATAATGGACTAAACCTCTGAACCTGTAAGCCAGCCTTAATTAAATGTTGTCCTTTATGAGACTTGCCTTGGTCATGGTGTCTGTTCACAGCAGTAAAACCCTAACTGAGACAGAGGGTTAACAGAAGGCCATCGTGTACTCTTCAGAAAGGACATGCATACCTTAGGTTGCTTTCGATCACTGTGATAAACATCACAGCCAAAGCAACTTGTAGAGGAAAGGGTTCATTTTACCTTACAGCTGACAGCCCATTATGAAGAGAAGTCAGGGCAGGAACTCAAGGCAAAGGTAGGAACAGAAACAGAGCCCATGAAGGGACGTTGCTTACTGGCTTGCTCAGCCTGCTTTCTTACACATTTTAGCAACACCTGCCCAGATGGCAACAATGGGCTGGGACTTCCCACATCAATAATAAATCAAGAAAATGTTCCACAGGCTTGCCTGTAGGATAATGATACGACAGGAACATTTTCTGAATTGAGGTTCTCTCTTCTCTAATGACTCTAGTTTGTGATAAGTTGACAAAACACTAACCAACACAACACCCTTGTCAACTTGACACACAAACACAACATTATTGAGTCACACCCTTTCCTTTCTTCTTTGTCCCCAAGATGCCATGTTAACATTAATATCACGATATAAAACAGTGTACCTTTAGAAATCCCAGTCTTAAAATTCTCAACACTTTAAAAGTCCGTGTTCTCTTTGAAAATGAAATGTAAAAGTTAAAGTGGGATACTTAAAAAAAAATGTTACATAGTTTCTTACTCTGAAAGGGAAGAAGACGGGAACAGTTACAATCTGTATTTGGTTGATGTCCCTGGAAGGCCTGCTTTTTTTTCTGAGGGGAGGTTAAGAGAGGCTAGATCTGGGGGAAAGGGGAGGTTTCCATATATTACATCTCATATATAATATATGCTCTCTATTATATATGGGATGTAATACATGCGAGAAGAATAAATAAATAGGAAAAAATTCAACAGTTTAAAAGGTTCAGTGCTTAATGTCTGGGATCATTCTGAACAACAAAGAGCTTGGGCAGACCCACTCTTCTGGTTCTGCTGATCCGAAGCTCACAGTATGTCTCACAGGCTCAGCTAGCTCTACCTCACAGATGCTGTCCTTGGTGATCATTCCACAGCCCCAGGAACGTCAATATGCTAGGGTCACTTCAGGCTGCATCTTAGCCAATGGTATCCTGGTTTCTCCTCAGGATCACTGATCCTACCACGTGGTGCAAAGCTTCAGTCTTTCTCTGTGAGCCCTTCACACCTTCAAAATCATTAACACCCGGGAGACTGTCACACGTTTTACCAAGTTTGGCTGCAAAATCGTGGACCCTGCTGGACAACGGCTTTTGTGTGCTTCCCCCAAGAAAACACTTTTCAGATTCTGCCTCAGTGGTGCTAGCCTCTTCTTAACCTTGGCTGACTCTTCAGCCTTAACCAACCAGCATTAGCTATTCTGGCACAGCAAGGATTTCACGTTACTGGTTCTGGTCTCTTGTTGATCACAACTAATTTCTCTGCTTCTGCTGACCATAACCAGAGATTCTAATTCAAAGTCTCAGACAAAGGGCCCTGAAAGAGTCATCAGTTTCCTCTGAAACTTGAAGCTAGGCCTCCGTTCTCTGCACTGCTTTTACCAATACCGTCTAGGTTCCCCCAAGCTCTGAACACTCAATAGCTTTTCTAGCCCAAAGTTCCAAACTTTTCTCACAATCCTCCCCCAAACACAGTCAGATCTGTCAAAGCAATAGTCCACTCTCTGGTACCAACTTGTGATTTAGTCAGGGATTCTATTGCCATAATGAAACAGCATGACCTAAAGCAACTTGGAGAGGAAAAAGTTTATCCAGCTTATATACCCCTATCACATATACGATATACCCTATCACAGTTCATTATGGACAGAAGTCAGGGCAGGAATCTGGAGGCAGGAACGGAAGCAGAAGCCATTGGAGAAAGACTACTTACTGGCTTGCTCCCCCTGGCTTATTCAGTTGGTTTTCTTATAATCCCCATCCAGACATGGTGCCCCCCACAGTAAGACAGACCCTTACACATCAATCACCAATCAAGAAAATGCCCTACAGGCTTTCCTACAGGCCAGCCTGAGGGAGGCACTTTCTGAATCAAGGTTAGCTCTTATCAGACTATTCTAGTGTGTGTCAGGTTGATAGGGGGGGAAAAAAAAACCTAACCAACACAGTTCCAAACCCACCCAGCATTAGAGAAAGCCACACCAGTGAGACTCTGTGTACCCTACTTGTATGGGGGAGACACAATTCAACCATGGGACCCCAGGATTGGAGAGAACAGAAATGGCTTCTGCTTCTCACAGAAGACTGTAGCCACAGACATCCCTGCCACAGCACCTGGGGATGCTGAGCTGCTTGTCATCACCGCAGATACCAAATGTTCCACATGCTAAGAATTCCGTGGACGCTGTGGAGATAGAGCACGTGAGCCAAGAACCTAGCTCTTCTGAGGGAACACAGGGAGGTGTGTAGCAGCTTGAGGGAGGACTTCAGACACAATGTAACTGATCAGCACCTCTAGGTGTGGGTGTGCGCAGAGCAACCTCTGCTTGGGATGAATGAGAAGTGGCTGCTTCATATGAGGGCAGCCAGGGTGTACCAGAAAATGTTGCAAGTGATAGCTTCCCTGCTTCTGGAGAAGGGTCTGTAAGACCCAGTCATGGATAGAAACTAAAAGGACTCTCCCTCCCCGCGTCTCTCTCTTTCCTCACTCTTTCCCCTTTCCCTCCCTCCCTTCTCTCTCCTTTTAATATCCAAAGCATGTGGCAATGGTTGGTTGAGAAACAAACTAATTTAAAACAAGCAAGCGAATTTTAAATTTTACCCATGAAGCAACTGCTTGAACACAGGACTCTCGACCACAGGCAGCATCTGGATGCGGTTTCTGCTTTGACTTCTGGACCCTGGTGATCAAGCTGTAACAGGACTTGCTTCCTGATTGCTTACAGTGGGTTTGCTCAAAGCCACAAAGGCAAGAATGGTCCAGTTCAGCCCCTTCCAGCTGCCCCTGGGGCAGGTACAGGTGAACAGTGCTCCACCTGACAAAGTGCAGAGTTGGCATTTTTAATTGATTTCTGACACTTGCTCTGCCTCCCACCTCAGATCTATGCCAAGGCACTGGTCTTCACCTTCTGCTGGAAGCCATTGCAGCTAGAGCCGGTTTCCAAAGGAGGGGGTACTCAGTCTTCTATTTTGCATCTGTGCTGATTTGCATATTAATAGTTTGCATATTAACCAGCGACTTCAGAGGGTGGGCGGGCTAATGAATGCAGCCATCTCTTCAATTTTAACTCAATTTGCCTCCCCATACCCCAAAGACTTGGGGACGGGCGTGGAAAGCTCATTGAAGTGATCCCGCAGCCCCAGTGTGGGCTGCTTTGCCATTAATCCAATTAATTAGCCCAGCGGATGCAGCCGCCTGGACGAGGGGCCTTTGTTTGGTGCTAGGGGCTAACGACAGCCCCAAGCTGATGGAATAATGGGAAGAGCTAAGAAGGGTTTGACCCTCAGCCAGGGTCCTTGGGTGGAGTGTGGAGTGGGACGGTGACTTGCACGTGGGGCAGCTGCTTCCCTAGGCCCTCCCTTACAGCCTTTTTCAGACAGTCACATCCTGACTGCCCTCACTGTTCCCTATGACATGTCTCCTATGAATACTCCCATCCTTCCCCTGCTCTGTGCAGAGAGAGCCTTGAACCCTAGCTTCTAGGGAAGCCAAAGGCAGAATCTGCAAGCAAGGGACAGAGAATGAACCCTCCACAGCCCTGCCACGCAGCCCTGCCACACAACCCTGCCACACAGCCCTTCCACACTGCCCTGCCACACAGCTCTGCCACGCTGCCCTGCCACACTGCCCTGCCACACAGCTCTGCCACACTGCCCTGTCACATAGCCCTGCCACACACCCTGCCACGCTGCCCTGCCACACTGCCCTGCCACACAGCTCTGCCATATAGCTCTGCTATGCTTCCTTGCCATACAGCCCTGCCACACAGCTCTGTCATGCAGTGTCCTACAGGACACCCTGGCTTCAAATGCCAGGCCTGAGGATTTAGCAGAGCCACCCTCCCACAAGCCCTGGACAACTTTTTATCTTCTGGTTACTTTAGATTTGAAGCCACCACTATCACCTCCAGCCCCAAACCTTTCCATCCTCATTTTCTTCTTCAGGACATTCACACCTTGCAGAAGGGTGGGACAGAAGGACACACGCTGTTTTTATGAACTGCTCCACCGAAGGTCTGGCATCAAGACAGTAGGAATCTAATGTGTCGAAGAGAATAATGGGGACATATAGGGAGCATGTGTCCCTTAAATTAGTCCCCCTAAAATGTAAGCCTGGGGGGGGGGAACCCATGATGCTGAAGTTTGCAACAGATCCCTGGGAAAACTCTGCAGGAAGACACATGCCCAGATATTCACACATCCTATCACAAACCTTTGCGTCCTGTGGCCCAGGTTACATTCTGGAGAAAGAGATGCCTGACAGGTTGCTGTCAACCTTGAGACTGGCCTCTGTGTTGAATCCCTGTCTCTGGGGCTGTCGGGGAGGATGTGACACCCTCAGGAGTAAACAGGGCTGTAGGTTCTAACACTGAGCAAGCTGCAGAGGGGCCTCCTGGCCAAGGGAGGCTGCAGAATCTGAAGCTAAAGCTTTCCCATCAGTAAAATAGTGAGAAATATTCTCATTATGACCATTGTGGAAAAATAACAGGTACATGCAGACATGTGGTCAGACTCCAGTGTGACACCTGCCTGTCTGTACACGAGAGGTCCCCAGGGCCATCGTTCATGGGATAGAGACAGCCACTTCCTTCATTAGATGTCCCCAAATTACCTAAAGTTCTACTTTTAAACAACTATCTTAGGACAGCGTGGCCTCATCAACTCCTCTCCAACTAGAAAAGGCTCTGGACACAAGAGGGGGTGTCTACTACAGATAGCATGGGGCTCTCCAGGCTGGGGACTCCTAGCAGCCATGTAGAGTCACAAAGGTTTTTATTTTCCAAAAACTTTAGAATTACCTTCTTTGAGCAAACTCCAAAATTCTCACTTTTCTTCAAACCAATGTTTATGTGCGAAATTTAAATTGATATAAAATTTAATTTGTATCAAGCAGATTTATACATGAGTTTCCTGTGTTGTTGGGGAAAGAGGGTCCCCACTCTCAGTCCTCTTGGCTTCCATGGCCTTCCGGGCATCTCCCATTATGGAATTTAAGAACCGTTCACATGGAGTCAGTTAAACATTACTCCATAAGTGTGTCATATGGCGGAGACATACGGGGCATGTGACTTGTTGTTTCAAAGGTGCCACTCTCCTCATCTCTGCTTTGAATCCATGCTACAGAGCAGGGAATCTTCTGGCCATGTTTCCACAGGGAGAGGGGAGACAAACTAAGATTTGACCCTGAAAATAAGGAACAGAAGCTCTTACCAGTGCGGAGTGGAGAAGGATGAGGGACGTGATGCAGGGGACTTCCCACTGTGGAAAGACCATGCTATCTATGGTGAGATGTTTTGGGAGAACTAGTGAATAGACACAGGAAATGTTAAGATTCTTGAAACATTTTTGTGAGTGTAGAGTCACTTCAAAGTAGAAAAAGGCTTAAATAGGCACATAGATATTGCATGCATATGTTTATGATGCATAAACTCATAAAAAATATCATGCTGGATTAAAATAAAAAAAAAAACCCAAGCTCTCCCCAAATCAGAAACTTTTGAGTACTAACCTAAAGTCACAAGAGAAAGTCTAACTTGGTCTTGCGCCATTGATGGATTGCAGGTACAACACAGACTGGCTGAAAACATTGTATAAGGTGAGCCTTGAGAACACAGTATGAATGAGGCATCACCAAATTCTGTGTTTAGCTTGGGGTCCCACTTGCAAGATATCTCACCGAGAATGTGTGGATACCGTAAACTTAGATCAGCTATCATTGGCAAGCAGGCCCCCGTTTTCTTCTTTGTCCTGTGTGTATCTTTGACACTGGGATAGGCAGTATGTGTCACCTGTGAACAGGTCTAACTGCATAAAGATGCCCATGTCTGTGAAGTGTTGATCGGGAAAGCATAGTGTGAGAGACTGAGTTCCCTCCCCAGCACCCACAAAAAAAAGTCCAGCTTGGTGGTGCCACCAGGCCTGTGACCTCAGCTTGGAGACCACATTCAGATGGATCCTGGAACTCACAGGCCTATCAGTCCAGCCAGGGGGTGAGCTCCAGGTTC
>JANHMN010000023.1:39867346-39874846 GCA_030674055.1 Rhabdomys pumilio | reverse complement strand
TGAAGACATGGTTCCCATGGGGCTATACACTAATCCATCCACTAATACATCCATCCATCCATCCATACATACATACATACACTAATCCATCCATCCATCCATCCATCCATCCATCCATCCATCCATCCATCCACACACATCCACTCATCTATCCATCCATTCACTCATTTATCCATCCATTCACTCATCCATCCATCTGTCCATCCATCCATCCATCCATCCATCCATCCATCCACCCATCTATCCATCCATCCATCCATCCATCCATCCATCCATCCATCCATCCACTCATCCATCCATCCATCCACTCATCCATCCATCCATCCATCCATCCATCCATCCATCCACCCATCCATCCATCCATCTGTCCACTCATCCACCCATCTGTCCACTCATCCACTCATCCATCCATCCATCCTAATCATCCCTCTGTTTCTCTATTCATCCATTTCCCACCTTCCACCCCTTTCTCCCTCTCCACCCATCTAGCAGTAAGTAGACTGCTTGACTTTCATGTAGATGTCCTTAACTTCTATTTCCAGAACTGGAAAAAAAACCCCACAAATACAAAAGATCTGCCTGAAATCAGATCAATTTACCATGAGTAGTGTCTATTGGGAGATTTGCACCAAGTTGTGTCCCCTGGGAGCACTAAGCACAGATAAAACCAGCGCTTGTGATGCCTTTAGTTCTGGTAGACACACCAGGCAAGACTGCAGCTGGCGAGTACCCTCTTCAGTGTATGAACAAGGCTGCCTGCTAGCATGAGAGGGGGATGCTGTCTCTCCAGGGAGGAGAGCATTCAAGATGGCTCTTGAGTGGCAAGAAGCATTGTGATGATTACAAGTGTGGAGGTCACCAGGTAGCTCGGAATCGCTAATGCTGGCAACAGCAAACACCAGGGCAGATTTGCTTCACTAAGGCCCCAGGCTCTGAGAAAATGGCAGTTTCTGCACAGGAGCAGCCACACCACCCCTACTGCAGGGCCAGCCTGACATGGGTTCAGCTCCCAGCTTCCTCTTCTTTCACATACCAACAATGAGCCCCGGTTTGTGTCACAATTGATCTACTGAGAACCCAGCAACTCTGCTTGCTGTGGGGCTCCCTGGACCTTTAGGCACCCACTCACCAACACAAATTCTCCACAGGCTCTGTTTTACTATTTCAAATCACCTCTCTTCACAATGGGCAGACATTAGCTTGGGGGAATTCCCCAAGACCCAAACCTCATACCACCTTACAGTGAGAAATCTTAACTAACCTATGTAAATACCTGCAAGCTAAGTTATGTGTAAAGACCTAGTCTAGGTTCAGCTACTCTCTGACTGGCTTTGAAACACGTTGTTCACTCCTGTTCATCCATCCATCCATCCATCCAGCCATCCATCCATCCACCCACTTATCAATACATACACACATCATCCTTCCATCCCAATCTTCTATTTGTGACATTGTAAACCTTGTGAACATGCACAGACACAGAGAGACAGACAGACACATGCACACACACACACACACACATACCACAGACACACAAATGCACACACACAGAGACACATGCACATACACATACACAGTGACACACATACACACATACACACAGACAGACACACAGACACATGCAATACACACACAAAGACACACACACACACATACACACACACACACACACACACACACACACACACGCACGCACGCGCGCGATTAGCTTCAACTTCCATTTGCCTCCAGCTTCCCCATCTCCCAGCTCAAAGGTCTCCTGTTCCTGTCTCCTCATTTCATTATAAAACTGTTTATTTATTATTTGTTTGTTCTCAAACCCCAAAGCCTTTAAATTTAGCAGATGTGTCGGTGAGATTCCCCAAGCATTGCGGCACTGTGACACTGACAGAAATGGTTTGTGATTGATCGATGCCGAAGCCCCCACCGATCTTTTTTATGAGATGTTGCGGTAGCTCCCAGGGAGGTGGCACTGTGGTTTCGCTGTGAGGTCCCAAGTGCATGCATCCTCTCTTTCTCAGGACTTGAAATGTGTCTGGCTTCTTTAGGGACTTATCCTTCCGTGGCTTCAGATCTTAGAATGGCTCCCATCCCAGTTTCTCTGACGGTACCCACTTCAAGAATATAGGGCGGCGTGGTCCCAGTGCCTCCAAGCCTGCCGTCTGCATCTCCTTGATTGTCGTAGGGGGTTTTCATGTCCCGCAAAGTACAGCCTGTACCCTGTTCAGTGAAAGTGACCAGGGAGGAAGTGAGGACATTGCCATGGGTTCTCATGTGAGAGCCCCAGTCTCTCAGCCTCCTGTCTGAGAAGTGCAGGTTTGGGGCGGTGCTACCGGAAGCGTGAGTTCCAAAAGAAAAGTCAGAAGCTGGACATGGGGGTGCATGCCTGTCACCCTAGCACCCTGAAGGTCAAGAGAGGAAAATTGCAAGTTCTGGGTGACCCTGTCTCAAACAAACAAACAAACAAACAAACAAACAAACAAACAATGAACCAAAAACCAAAACAACAAAAACATGTCATGTGACCTCGACGTGAACGTAAGAGCCAACAGAGCATGCTCCACGTACAAGCAGCAGGCATGCGCATGGCAGGATCTCAGTTTGCCGCCAGTACTGCTGGCAGCAATGCCTGCCCCGCGCAGGATCTCGGGTTTCCAGTGTTGCAATGAAATACACCAGGCAGAGCATTTTATAAATAAAGAGGCTGTTGGGATACAGAGCTGGGCATCTGCTGGACTTTAGTGGGGGGGTTTCTTGGTGGTGGTTCATGGTAGAGGATGCGGTGTGTGAGGAGAAAGGAGGGGAAGGAGAGAGATTTAAGACACTTGCTTTCATTCTCCAAGGCCTTGTTTACACACACAAGTCACATTCTGAGATCAAGAGGGTGAGAAGCCTAGCATACAAATTGGGGGTATACAACTGTACCATAATACAGTGCGTGTGACTCAGAACACCTCAGTATCCCAGAGCCTGTCTCTCTTGGCTTCTTGGTGCCCTCCAAGGGGGCTAGTTTACTTCTACTCTCTTGACATTCCAGCTCCTCAGTTTCCTGTCTGTCCCTCTTTCCCAGTCCCTCTGGCCTTTGTATGGAAATGACCCCTGTGTCCCAGAAGACAAGTCTTTGTTCCAAAAGCTGCCACAGGAGACAATACCCAGAGTTCCCCCAGCAGAGGCCACTGTCCTGTTCAGGGATGTTTGTTGATTGCTCAATGACCTGGGAGTCCTCTGTCTTCAGATGAGAGTAGCTGTGAGCCTGCTTGCTACAGACTTGTTCTCTCTCTCTCTCTCTCTCTCTCTCTCTCTCTCTCTCTCTCTTTTCCTTCTATCCTTTCCCCCCGGCACACACACACACTCTGTCCCCCCCCCCCAAGAATCTTTAGTCACAAACAATCAGGGTGGGACAATGCCTTCTCCAGGAGAGATATGGGGGTCATCTTTTATTAAGAAGAAAGCTTTTGAAATGCGCGGTGAGTGGTGTCCCCCTCATTAGCCGGAGAGGGATCAGGACAGCAATCTAGTTGATCAGCAGCCGCAATTTATTTTAAACTGCCCGTTTTCTGGATGTCAGAGGACGACTTTTATGTATAATCTTATTTCCAATTTCAACAAAGAACACTTCACTCATGTTGGGTGCGGAGATTTTTTTTTTCTTCTTCTCCATAGACAATAACCGATTATAAAAGCAGCTCCCGGCCGCCCCCCCCACCCACCCATCTCGTCGTGGTGTTGACATATGGAAATGAGGCAAATGTAATCCGTGTAATTACAAGCATTGTAAGCAGGGTACAATTAGTGTCTCTCCAAGCCGATGTTGTAATCAAAAGACGTTAGTGACAGAGTCCAAGGATGGAGGAGACGCTCCACAGAACCCAACACGGGTTGGAAGGAAGTTTCTTTCTTTCATTCTCTTCTTCTTCCCACACGGAGACAAATGTCGCCTCCTATTCTCTCCTGAGTGGGTGAAGAGAAATCAGTTCTAATTATTTACTCCGCCCATCTAGACCCACGCAGACAGACAAGGGGGCCCGACTTTAAAAATAAACCCAGCCACGTGGCAGGTGGGACCAGGCTCTGCGGGAGCTGGAATATTTAGACGGTGGCTTTTAAGGTCACCAGTTCTACCAGGGGTATGTCATGGCGCCTGCTAGCCAGATGAGGTCCCACGGGTGGAAGTCAGACACTCACAGGGCTCCCATGTTACCAAATACATTTGGGGTTCAGGGCTGTGGCCATAACAGACATTTTACTCATATTTTATTTGAAAACCTTTGTTGGCATTTAGGTGCCAAGAGGTGTTTGTAGCAAACATGTGACATCTGGACTCCTCAGAAACTAGAGCTGATCACAAAGGGGAGACCCGTAGTGTCACAGGGTATTGTGGTGCCCAGTCCCTGCAGGTCCTGGAGATTCGGGACAGCTCCCATCATCTGGGATGTTGCTTGCCTACTTCTCACTGAAATGCCAAGTCAAAGGATCTCCACAGACTGGGGTTGTCTACAGGAGTTTTGGGAGAGCCATTGCGCCTGCCCCATGGGCTGCCTTCCATCTCTATGAAGCCGTCTCCTTCCTAGTCCCCAAGCCCAGTGCTGTGTGTGCTTCCTTGCAAAGCAACAACTAGTCACCCTTACCTGTGCCAAACCAAGCTCGCCAGCCTCCCCAGAAAGCAGGTCCCTGCCTCCATGGGGGGTCCTCCCTCTCGATGAACACTGTGGCAGTTGGGAGGGGGAGGTCACATTTGAGTTTCTGAATGAATTATTCAATAAGGATTTCTTTGTTGCCTCCTAAGTGAGCACAGGATGAGAGAGAGAGAGAGAGAGAGAGAGAGAGAGAGAGAGAGAGAGAGGAGAGAAAAGAAAAAGGATAAATAGTCACAGAGCTGACGGTGTGCTCACCACAACTTAAGAGAAAAAGGGACACTGCACAAGGACTGTGCTGGGCATCACCACAGCCTAAGTCTAGCAGGTATGTAGAGAACACACACAAATCCTGAGCCATGTTAAAAAAGGGTCTGGAATGCAAGAGGTTTCCTCAGTGGGGGCTTGGACCCACCTACCATACCTGCTATGCCTACTGTGTGTGCACACAGAACTTTGTGCGTACATGAATCTAATAGCATATCTCATGTGTTTATATATTAATATGCAATTTGGATATAACATACATTATTGACATTCTATATACACTGATGGATATGTAATATAGGATACAGAAATCTGCCTGTGGGACACTTGAGGACAGTGCTCTCTGGTCTGTGGCTGGGCCTGCTAGCCAGGAACACAGGCCTATTTTTACATACTAAGACAATGCCCCCCTCCTCAGAATGGCTCTGTACCTCACAAAGGCCTCCATGGCTGGGTCTGCTAGCCAGGGATGTTCTCCTGAGTTGAGGACAGGTAAGCCACCTCTGTCCGGTTCAAGAGGGGCTGTGGTCAGGGCTGGAAAGAATCCTCTAGAGACGAGAGCTCAGGTCCACACTGCATCTGGGATGCCAGGGGCTGGGATCCCCTCTCAGGGATCTGTTTATTCCATCTCTTTTGTCTTGCTTTATTCTTGTCTGTCTGTCTGTCAGGGTCTTGCTGTGCAGCCCAGGCTGACAGAGAACCCTCCATCCTCCTACATTGGTGCTATGAGGACAAGTATACTCAGCTCCAGAACAGTGGGTGTGAGAGAGGGGAAAGGAAGAGGGAGAGGGACAGAGAGAGGGAGGAGGGAGAGGGAGGGAGATCACAGAGACAGCTTCTGAGACCTCAGGCTCACTCTGACCAACTGTGGGGCACAGGGCCACCAGTCTCATTTCTCTATTCCCTTCTCCCATCTTTCCCAGCAAACTCCTAAGGTGACCAGCTGGGACCAATGACTGGCTTTGAATGCAAGATTCTGAGAATCTGAATTTTTTTCCATTTTCAGCAGCTATCATAACTCCCATTCCTGCCGTCAGTCAGGTGTCACAGGCATTCACATGACCCTGTTCACTGCCACTCACAGCAGCTGAGACAAGGCCCATCATCTGACAAAATGTGGTACACTGTGTGCACACCATGGAATACTATTCAGCCATGAAAAGGGTGACACCATGAACGGGTCTGGAGACCAGAGATTCGCAAGAATGCACACCTGGATTTTGCTTCATATGTATTAAAAGTGTGTCCTCTGTGATGCTAGACACTCTTTAAACACGATAATTTTCACAAGAAGATACACAAGAAAGTCCTATGCCCTGCCTCTACCAGTGAAGTTTTCTGGAAAAGCTACTTTTGAAACAATTAGTGTTTTTATTGTTGTTGTTTGTTTTATTACAAGGCAATGACACTTCCCACACTCCCTAGGGTTATTACTCCTATTTATTATAAAGAAGTGAAGACAGGTTACACAAAAGCCTATTCATGACTGTTCATAGCGGCTTTACTCACAATTCCCACAAGTGAAAAATAAACAGGCCGCTTTTTTTTTAAAAAAAAAAAATCGTATTAATTTTTCCTGCACATATGTCTGAGTAGTATGTGCAGGCAACGCCTTTGGAGGTGAGAAGGTGTTGAGTCCCCTGACACCTGCAGTCACAGACAGTTGTGAGTTTCCATGTGGGTGCTGGGAATTGAACCTGAGTCCTCTGGAGGAGCAGCTGGTACTCTTAGCCACCGCCATACTCACCTGCTTTTTTTAGGTCTCAGAAGTCTGACAAGCTAGACTCATCCTTCAACCTCTGAGACCAGAGGAATGGATTCATCAAAGGCAACCCCTACCGTAGCTCGTCAATCAGAGGGCAGACCTGACGGAAGCATCTGCAGAAGGGAACAACACCATGTAAGCACAAAGCAGCTGCTTCTTCACATCTCTGCAGATCCGGAAGTAGAGAAGGTACAGGAAGCTGGGCTCGCCTGCAAAGCCCAAGGCCCGCCCCCAGAAATCCACTTCCTCCAATGAGGCTCCTCCTCCTGGAGGGCCCAAACCTTCCACAACAGCGCCCCCTGCTGGGAACCAGGTCTTCAGCCAGGAGCCTTTGGGGACTACTTGAAACTGTCACAGCCTTGTGCCATCAAAGCCCTTTCCCTGGTGCCCGACCTGACATTCTGTCTTCTGTACCAGTTCATGATCTTCAAAGGCTGATGCACGTTCCCTGAGAAGTTAGACCCGCTTATGTACTGGCTGTGAGTCAGACTCAGTGATAGACATGATAGATAATCGCCAGCTCCTAGTCCAATGGCAGATAACATTGCTCTGTTTGTTAGGTTGGCAAATAGTGTTTGATAGGGTATAGCCACAGATCAGCTGGGGAAAGTGTCACCTAGAAGTTATCAGGGACATTCTACTCCACTTGCCCCGGCAACTACATCCTGGTTCACCATGCCCCACTGTCCTGTGAATTGCCTAACACTAGCCCACTGTGGCAGGACTCTTTAGTTCTGACCCAAGACCATCAACAGATCACCTGTGTTACTTCTGCCCAGTGGCTCCTACACACACACACACACACACACACACACACACACACACACACACACA
>JANHMN010000023.1:39853213-39867336 GCA_030674055.1 Rhabdomys pumilio | reverse complement strand
CACACACACACACACACACACACACACACACACACACACACACACACCACAGAGTATCATTTTGAAGACTGAATTAAGGCCTGAGGTAGTGTGAGTCTATGCCTCTCCCCCAGCTTCACAGCAAGGTGTTCGCCTTTCAAGAAATGCATATATTTTGTTGAACATGCATATATATTTGCTGAAATGTATACACATATATACAGATGCATATATTTGTTGACATTATATATATATATATATATATATATATATATATATATATATATATTCATGTGTGCAAACACACATACAAACACACACATTCAATGCCCAATGGGTCCTTTCCTTCACCTTAAAGATACATGCATGGACATGTGTGTGGTTGTATGTGTGTGCACATGGTAGCGTATTTTCTGGTCATTATTTTTTATTTTTCGTAACCACATCTTCACAATGAGCTGAATTCATCCACGTTCAGAAAATAAATAGCACCAAATCCGCAATTATTAAAAGCAGAGTTGCTGTCAGGGTGCCCTGGTCTCTGAGAAACTATAATTTGCCTCCTATGTTCTGAGGTGCTTGTAACTTTGAGTTTTTTCTTCAAATTGTATTTTTAATGATAGTTCTTAAATGCTTTAACCTTCCTTGTAACTCACCACCCACCAGAAGTAGCAGAAAAGAAAGAATACAGGGGAAGAGGGCCTGTTTAGAAAGGTTCTTTGGAGCAATTCCTGTCTGTGCTGTGTGGAAATCAGCAGTTTAGTTCACAAGTTGGCAGGCAGCTCAATCCATTCGCGAACCTTTCATCAATACACCAGCAGTCCAGTGGAGTTAGTGGAGTTGGGTTAGTGACAGCGATGACACAACCTAGCAGACAGCCAGGTCTCAGCAGGAGAGACCAACAGAAACACCAAGAGAAGTTCTAGGCTGCACCTCTTTCTCTCAGCAAAGATGCGAGACCCACAGGCGTTGCACAGCTAGCTGTACCAGCAAACCAAGTTCTGTCTCCATCATTCCATGGAGTCCTATTTATACCCTCCCAATATCACCTGTCCTCCATGTGCCTTGCCTCAGCACGTGCATCCCATCAGTCTGAGTCTGCAGAGTCCTGACAAACGCAGCTCAACTACACAGTGTAAGGCGGACCAATACACTCGTGTCCTTAGCAAAAGAATCCTTCATCATGTGTCCTTTCACGTGCTTGCTTTAGCAGAACATCCTCTCTCCTGTGTCTGCTTCAGCAAACCATTTCTTCACAAGTCTGCCTTAGCCTTTCACACCTGTGTCTACTTTATCAAAACATTCCTTCACGTGTTTGCCCCAGCAAAACACCATCCATCCGACTTTCCAAAGAACCCTTCAGTTTCCCATTCAGGTGCTCCACATCCTGTGTCCCTCCCTCCATGGACATTGTTTTCTGAAGACCTTTCCAACCTGAGCATCGAGAAAGGTTGCCATGCTGGGGTTGAGGAGCTGTAGGATATCTCAGACCAACTCCATGAATAGTGAGGGGTGATTAGTTATAGCAGTGCACTCTGACTGGCACGCATGGCTCTCTGGGGCAACACAAGACGAGGCACATAGGGGTGAGTTTTCCATGTGGAGTATTTTATCTGTTCTGTTTCCGGATCACACAGTTACCCACACCTACACCAGGTCAGAAGCCTGTACTGTGCTCAGGATAACCCATCAGCATCACCAAGTCACCATGCCCCGTGGCAACCAGCTCTCCATCTTGCTGAGAGGCACCACAAACAGAGAGCAAAGCATGGAATTCAGGAGGTGGTATCTACCTGTGAGGCCTAGCGAGAGGTGGGGGAAGCCACTGCCGCCACCCACAAGCCCCCACACAATCCAAGCTACCACCTCTGAACCTCCTCCTGCCCATTCCAGCTTCTTTGTTCTGCTTGGAGCTGGTCTCAGGGCTATATGATGGCTATGATTTATGGTGTTTTATGCAAATGTCCACTGAATCATGCACAAGGCAGAGAAGGGGTCTGGGCTGGCTCATGTGGCCCTTCATCCAACTGGGTAGCATGGTCTGTGACCCAGACACAAGATTCCGACCAGCAGGAGGCTCACGGGATACTGGGGAAGCATGAGGCAGTTGGGAGAAAAGGAATCCACCCAGTATAGTCCTAACAGAGGTCCCTGTGTGGGAAGGCTCCTGGCTCAGTCAGACATCCCTGTGCAGCCAGACTCTGGCTCTTCTTTATATGTCTGTGTCTTGAAGAACTTCACAGTAACAAAGGTATAGGTTTAGTTAACCATGGTACAAAATGTAATGAACTGGACTTCATTAATTATGTTTTCAAAACACTTTCTAGAGATTCATGGTCATGACCATATTTACAAAAGGGGAGTGCCCAGCAGTTGATCTACTCAGAAAACCAGTTCAGAGGATAACAGGAGTGTGAAGGAGATTGGAGCATGCAGGACACATTCTCCTTTGCCAGTGCCTTGCCCCAACGACACCACCCTCTGTCTGTTCTGCATTCCCAGGATTTGTGTCCCAGCATTTGCCAGGTCCCCGCAACGTCTCCACTATTCGGTAGGAAAGCCACCAGACAGCTCCCCGGAGCTGACCTTGTACTGAGGCAAGATCAGCTCAAGTGACTGATTTTTCCACCCTTCCCCCCCAGATCTCTTGGGGGCAGCCTGGAAACTGTAAATCCTGTTATCGCTCTGGTCCTCCGTGTCCTCCGCTGACGCCATCGGCTTCAGGATGCTCATTCCTCAGAGCCATTTGTCCACCTTGTCAGATGTCGGCTCCTCTTAAGAGCTGAGGTCTCCTGTTGCATCCATTTTTTTGTGGGGGGAGGAGAAGGGGGGATGAGCCTTCTTCCTGGTGCCTGCCATTTATTCCCAAGGTCGCTAGGAAACAAAAGAGAAACCATACTAGGATACAAGCTGGGAGTCCCGAGGACACAGGAGAGAAAGCTGGGGAGACACAGCAAGGGAAGGCACTGCTTATACAAGTACAAGAACATGAGATCAAACCCTGCGAGCCCGTGTAAAGCCCAGTACAATGGGAAGTGGGGACAAGAGGCTTGCTGCCTGCCAGCCTAGATCCAGACTCAGAGAAAGGCCTCAAGGGAATAAGTAGAGGACACCAGCGTCCTCCTCCAGACTCCCACGTGTGCGTGGAAGGTGCACACTCACACATGTGTGCATATACCAAATGCTGGTTGTTTAGTTTAGTTTTGGTTTGGGTTTTGTCAGCTTGACACAAGCTACAATCATCTGGGGAAAGGGAATCTCAAGTGAGGAGTCGCCTCCAACAGACCAACATGTAGGCCAGTCCGTGGAACATTCTCTTCCCAGCCTGCTGTGGGCAATGCTGCCCCTGGGCAGGTGGTCCTGAGTTGTGTACAAAGTCAGGCTGAGCCAAGCCATGGAAAAGAAGCAGCATTTTCTTCACTAAAGCCTCTGCTTTACTTTCTGCCCCTGCAGCTCAGGTTCCTGCCTCGCCTTCTCATCAAGATGGACCGGGACCCGTAAGAGGAAACCAACCCTTTCCTCCGCAAGTTGCTTTTGGTCATGGTGTTTATTACAGCAACAAAGATCAACAAAAACACAGCATGCACATGCTACACACACACCTCACGTGCTACACACACCACATATATGCTACATTCAGCCTGCACAGGCTACACACACCACACACATGCTACACACAGCATACACATGCTACACACACCACACACATGCTACATACAGCATGCACATGCTACACACACTACACACAAGCTACATACAGCATGCACATGCTATACACAACACACACATGCCACACACACCATACACATGCTACACACACTACACACATGCTATATACAGCATGCACATGCTATACACACCACACACATGCCACACACACCATACACATGCTACACACACTACATACATGCTACATACAGCATGCACATGCTACACACACCACACATGCTACACACACCACACACATGCTACACACAGCACACATATGCTACACACAGCACACAATGCTACATTCAGCATGCACAGGCTACACATATCATACACATGCTATACACAGCATGCACAGGCTACACACACCATGCACATGCTAATGAAAACACATCATGCACATGCTATACACAGCACACACATGCTACACACAGCACACACATGCTACACACAGCACACACATGCTACACACAGCACACACATGCTACACACAGCACACACATGCTACACTCAGCATGCACATGCTACACACACCATGCACATGCTAATGAAAACACATTATGCACATGCTATACACACCACACACATGCTACACATAGCCCGCACATGCTACACACATGAAGCCCAGGCAAAAAGACATCCAGGACATCCTTTGGTCTCAAACTTAGGTGGGGCTGTGGGCAGGGCTGTAGGCAGCTGGGCTCTAGTGTAAATCTCTGTGCAATTGCTGTTCATGATGCATCTGTTTCTGTACTTGGTGCCATGGCAAATACCCAACAAAAGCAAGAGAAAGAGAAAGAGCTTTACCTGTCCTATGGCCAAACCATAGGCCTGAGGCCACAGGCCCGCTGTGCTAGACACAGACCAAGGTGACACAAGGAAGATCAGACAATGGGACACAACCCCGACCCTCCCCTCTCCCCTGCCTTTCCTGTATGGAGCCTGCTTTTCTTCTCCAGCCTCTTTTCTTCCTTGGGCACAACTCAGAAACCATCACTGAAGGATTAGTGAATCAAAGCTGGGCACAGGGTCCCCCTGCCTACTTGGTCTCTCCCTGCAAGGTCTACAGGCTTTGGCATCAGACAGACTCAGTAGGGTTGCTGACTGACTCCCAGAACTAGGGCTCTCAGTACAAGAAGGACCTGTGAGGACATTCAACCCATCGTGATTGACAGTCAGGTTCCCAGGGCTCTGGCTTTGACTATAGCCCCTATTTCTGTCACCTTCAGGTTTCAGAGCATGGTTTCTGCATTCATTGGGTGGGGGAGGGATCCCCAAAAGCTCCTCTGCACAAATACTTGAAAGTGGGGCAGCCGGAGGTGAGCTTGCTGCTGTGACAAACCCTCTGTGAGGCAGAATGTTTCTGCTGAGACTCCAGGGAGGGCACCAGACCCTTCTTAGGTTTAAGAGTAGAGGAGACTTGTGTGCAGAGAGGAAACTCTCCTGCAAGGGGAAGGTGTTTGTGGAGGTCACAGGCTCAGACAATCAGTCACTCATTCTCACAGGTACTTAGGTTGGGTTTTGGTGTGTTGTGGTGCAAACCATGGAACCCAGGGACCACACCTGGTCACCTCTTTGTGCTCGGTGGTTGTGGTGGTTTGAATATGCTTAGCCAAGGGAGTGGCACTATTTGGAGTTGTGGCCTTGTTGGAGGAGGTGTGGCCTTGTTGGAGGAGGTGTGGCCTTGTTGGAGGAGGTGTGGCCTTGTTGGAGGAGGTGTGGCCTTGTTGGAGTAGGTGTGGCCTTGTTGGAGTAGTTGTGTCACTGTGGGTGTGGGCTTTAAGACCCTCCTCCTAGTTTCCGGAAGCCAGTCTTCTCCTAGCAGCCGTCAGATGAAGATGTAGAACTCTCAGCTCCTCCTGCACCATGCCTGCCTGGATGCTGCCATGTTCCTGCCTTGATAATAATGGACTGAACCTCTGAACCTGTAAGCCAGCCCCGATTAAATGTTGTTCTTATAAGAGTTGCCTTGGCCATGGTGTCTGTTCACAGCAGTAAGACCATAACTCAGACAGTGGTTTTCTAGATCTAGTAATGATGTTAAATTCCTGCAAATGACTCCCATCTCGGGTCCTGAGCTGTCCTTAGTCAAAGAAATGTGTTTGTAAATGTGATGCCTTCCTGAGGACAGAGAGGCCACTGGGGATAGACAGGTAGATAGAACATAGTCCCCAGGAGTTTACTCCAGGGTAGCAAGAAAGGGGACTGGAGCTAGGGCAGGTTTGGGGCTGGTGCTGTGGGCTAATGACTGCCTGTCTCTCATAGATAAGCCTACAGCTTATTACTCTGACTTTGTTTGAATTACTGGTTCTACTCAGCTTCCTCTAACCTCAGGACCTTTGCACACCCCAGTCCGGCTGTCTGGGAAAGTGTTACTATCACTCATCCTCCAATCTCAAGAATTCCCTTCTTCCACACAGTTCATTCTTTGACTTCAAACTAGGCTTGCTTTCTGACACCGTAAGGCTTGCTCTGTCTTCCTGGCTTTTTCTGTGGCTTATCAACCCACTTTGTTTTGAAGTTCTTTGGGTAAAGCCATGGACAGTCGCATGCTTGCTCGTTTCTGCAACCCCTTCCTTAGACAGAGCCTAGGGCAGTCAGCTGGTACTGTTTGCTTCCCTTTGAAATAATAGACTGGCTGCACAGGGGACTCAGAAAAAGCCTTTATTCTCTGATGGTTTCTTTCCTGGGGCTCTAAGCATCCACAGCATTTACTAAGCTCTGACTGTATACCCAGATATGTCTCAAAGAGCCTGGACTGGCAAAAACCAGCAGCAGCAGCCAGCCATGGGTAATGAGAGCACTGTGCCCATTTACAAGATGGGCAAACAGAGGCTGGAGAATCTCAGTTGCTTATGGAGTGACAGGCAGAGTCGAGCCTGGACTTGGAAGGCTCAGCCCCTCCCACATCTGATTGGTGGTTCCATGGGCATTGGTGCATGATATTTAGTGAATGCAGTAACACCCTGGTCTTGTAACATTCACAGAGGACTCCCTGGCTGGCAGTTATGCTTTGACATCCTAGGGTATAACATCTATGATTCACCCCCAGAGATTCTAGGGAGATGCATACGGTCTTCACCCACCCTACAGTTTCTGGCCGCCTTCACTGGCTCTGGGTTGAGCTGCTGACAGCTCTCTCCATGGCAGGCCCCTCCTGCCAACCATGCTGTAAAGACTAGTAAATCCAGCAGCTTGTGTGTCTTAGTCCCTCGTGTGTCACCCCCCAAATCTCTCTCTAAGTGGCAGGGCTGGCCCAGCTCTGCCCTGTCTAGGGACATTAGCAACCTCTCAGAGGAGAGTGGTGCCAGAGACCCCCACATGTGGCTGCGTCTTTGCTGCCTGATCCAGCTGCCCCAGACACAAGCTGGGACTCCAAAGGACCTAGAAGGACTCCAGAGAACCTCTCCCTACATTGAACCGGATGGCTTCCGTCAGTGCTCCAAGGAAGGCCTGGGGCTTGTGTCTCAACCTCAAACACTGAAGTGTGGACATTGTCCATCAATTCTTGCTGCTGCAAGCGGTGAGCGCCTACTGTATACTTTGCACCTGACATATCATTTTGTCTTGGAAATGGACTTTCAAATGGAAAACTGAGGTCTCTTTTTACATCCACCGTGGGTTAAGTCATAGCTGAGGCTCAGAGAGGGTGAGCAACCGGATGGAGATCACACAGTAGATGCGGTAGTCAATTCGGGCCCCAGATGTACAGCATGACACAAGTCAAACAAACACTCTGAATCATGTCTCCCATTGCTGTTGGCAGCTAAAGGACCGAGGCCAGCTGCCTCTGCACTAAATAGCCAAACGCAGTTGTGTACCAGACAGCACCCTAACACCATGAATCACCCTAGTTCTCACAGGACGAGTAGACCCTAGATTCATTGTTCTGTATAAAGCAAGTAGGATTCACAGTTCTACTTGCCTGAGCAGGAAGACACCATCCCCAGCAGCCTGAGACCCCTACATGCCAAACCAGTCCTGGTGTGATGGTGCCCTGGGATCTGATCGCAGGATTGCTAACAATCTGCTCCTGAATGAGCCCCTCATGGCACACACTTCCCCAACACTGGCCTATAAACTGTCCCTTGCTCTAGTCCCCAAGCCTGCAGGACTATCCATTCCACCCAATTGCTGGGTGGATGTCAGTCAGTCCAAGTCATGTGACAACCCTCCCCGAGTCAGGCTGTGACTCTGTGTAGGCTGGGGAACTGGGTGGGGAGGAAGGAGATGACTGTCTCAGGTAGAGAGTTCTTAGGTGTGCTCCCTGCCCCTCCTGAGCTGAGTTAGCATCCTTGGCTCCTGGAGTCCACGAGGTCATTTAGGGGCCATGAGCTTTACCCTATCCCGTTAGGACTCTACTGGTGTTGGGTCATGTGAGTAGCTAGAGAAGCCTGGACTTGGTGATACTCACAAAGCCGTACCTGTGGCTGCGTCCTGGCACAGGGCTGGGCACAGAGCATGCATGACCCATGGACGTCTCCTAGTGCATGGTGGATGCATGAGTTTATTTCATTTTGAGATTGGTTTATTTGTATTGTATATTGTGCTGGCTGGTTTTGTGTCAACTTGACACCAGCTGGAGTCATCACAGAGAAAGGATCTTCAGTTGAGAAAATGCTTCCATGAGATCCAGCTGTAAGGCATTTTCTCAATTAGTGATCAAAGAGGGAGGGTCCCTTGTGGTGTGGTGCCATCCCTGGGCTGGTAGTCTTGGGTTCTATAAGAAAGCAAGCCAGGGGAAGCAAGCCAGTAAGTAACATCCCTCCATGGCCTCTGTGACAGCTCCTGCTTCCTAACCTGCTTGAGTTCCAATCCTGTCTTTCTTTGGTGATGAACAGCAATGTGGAAGTGTGAGCTGAATAAACCCTTTCCTTCCCAACTTACTTCTTGGACTTGACATTTGTGCAGGAATAGAAACCCTGACTAAGTCATATATGTATATTGTATATGAGCATTCTGCATGCATAGTGTGTATATGTATTGCATGTGTTCCTGGTGTGGAGGAGGCCAGAAGAGGGCACTAGACCTCCTGTAACTGGAGTTAAGACTGGTTGTGAGCTACCATGTGAATGCTAGAAGCTGAATCCAGTCCTTCTGTAAGAGCAGCCAGCATTCTTATGCACAGAGCTGTCTCTCTAGCCCTGGGAGAGGATGTCTGAGTCTTACACAGCACTGTGCCTGGTGTGACCTGACACTGTGTCCTCCTGTGACTGCTTCTTCCCCGGGACCCAGTGTCTATCTAGTTCACACTCTGACCTTAGCTGACCTATCACATGGAGCATCTTACTCATAGTCTCCATCCAAGACACCTAAGATCAGAGATCAGGGATCAGGGATCAGAAAGACAATCCATATCCATTCCAAACCTGGGTTCACAGTGTGCCCTCAGCCCTCACAGTCACCCCAGGAAACAAAACAAAACAGCCAGGTGGCTGTACTGTACACACCCATTCCTATAGGCTCCTCTCATAAGGGCTCCACCCCAGAATCTGCTGAGGTCATTTCATTCAACACCTGCATGCCAAGAACTCAAAAATCAAGAAAACGGGCCTAGTGGGGTGAGAGAGGAGGCTCTCTCTCCATGGCCCTGCCCCATCCCTTTCAAGAAGCATGAATCACTTGGTCACAACGCTAATATCGCAGTGATCTTAATCAGCCGTGTCCTTGCCTCTGCTGAGCATTTTGGCCACTAAGTTTCTTTGTCCTGCCCAAAACATCAGTTCTTACGTGTCTCCCCTCTCTCTTCCTCTTGTAGTCCTTTAGAAGGGGACAACTTTCGTGTTGTAGGAACCTTCTAGAAAGACCAGCATATATTTCTCAACCCAAGACTGGGGAAAGCAAGGGTTTTCAGCTCCTCTGTCCCCACGGATCCAAAGGCATCAGTGCAAGCATATAACCTTGCCCATATTCTCACCCACAAACTTTTAAATTGGCCTCACAGGCTCCCTTGAGAAAGGAGGAACCTCAGGCAAAGAGGAGAAGTCACTGGTACCGACCCAGTGTAGACTGGACATGGCTGGAAGGCTCAGTCCTCATCCCTCCAGATAGCTCTGGGTCTGTGAGGTGCTCCTTGGAACTGGGGTGGTTGCTCCAGCCAACTCTATGGGGGTGTTGAGGCTGCTGACAGAGCTCCCTGCATCCTCACACAGTTGGCATCACTGAAAGCTGCCTGTGCCCCCCACCCCTGGCCAGCATAAAATGTCTCTGTCAGTCAGAGCCCAAGCTTGACTCCTATAGGAAGCAAGGTGGACGAGCTAGACTTCACACAGCCAGCCTTGAACCTTGCTTGCTCTGAACTCACGCCCACTGATTCAGCCCCCAGAGATTGCTTCCTTTATTTCTGCCCCATGAAGAAGCCTGTGAATACCCAGCACCTACAAAGCCATGTGGGAGCTGACAGGAAAAGCCAGGGAATCTGCTGGGGATGTACTGGGTTCTCTTTCCTTCCTTGCTTTCTCAGGGGACAGCTGGGGCTGAGACAGGCCCTGTATATGAAAGAGGTCACTCCAGAGGAACAACTTTCTAACTACCATACAGCCAACAGAACCTCAGCCCTGGGCACTGGCAGGAACCCTGCACCCTCCCCTTGGTCCTCCTGATGACTCTGGGCTCCTTATGCTGACTGAGGTGAGAATGGAGGCTGGCTGTCGAACGCAGACCCTAACAACACCTATTCAGTGTTATTAATCTCCCCAAATATACCCTGCCATTGTCACTGATCCCAAAGGGTTTGTGCTTCCCCTTAGAACCTGCCAAAGAAGCTCCCCGTGTTGATGATGAAGGCCGGGCCCAGAGACCGAGAAGAATCTGCTGGTAGCAATGTGGTAATTGCTATGGAAACTACTCATTATAATTCAATAAAGAGGGAGAGGGAAAAAAAAGTTAAGTTCATTGTGTTACCTGTGACTGTCTTCATGTACCATACATACATTAGCATGAAATCACACCACACAAAAGGGTCTGGAAGGTTCAGCAGAGACTGGGAGAGGGAGGGGAATCTTGCTTTGCCAGAGAGCTCTCTTCTGCAAAAAGACAGAACAAGAAAACTGAGCAAAAATATTTGGGGTTTCTGTACAAACTGGCAAGCAGCTCACACGTGAGGAATCTGTCCAGCTGGTAAGAATCTGAGATGTGACAGAAAGGGTCACCCCCTTGGGGTGGGCAGAGACATGATGCCACTTGCTCAGTTAAGAGACGGCTGTGATGTCATCTAGTAGATGACTTGAGTTTAGGCAGCTGGGACTCGCTCTGGGGACAGGTCCTGGGGACATTTTGAGTGACACTGGGGCAGGCCCACCACCTTCCCTAAAGCTCATGCTATACTAAATGCTACTCACCAGCCTCTGTCCCAGCACTCACTGGGTGCTGGCTATAGCCTAATTTCCAGGAAAGGATGGATATCCATTCAGACCAAGGGGACTGAGTCAGGGGCCTGGGGGAAGGGACCACAGGACATTGGCCTTCTCAAATACCTGCCTCTGGTTTTGGGAGATAAGGAAATGTTCTGAGTGGCTGGTGCTAGGAGTTGCTTGCTGAGAGGAAAGCCACCAAGCCCTTTCTCTGAGATGTTTATGAAGTATTCCTTTCTGGGAGTGGGATGGAGGCAGAAGACTAGGTTGGGAAGCTGGTGGGCCTCTGCCAAGCTCTGGACAGGTCTCTCATGTGAGTTGAGAGTCTTTTTAGTAGTGTGAGTTTGTACATGGTTTATTCCCACTCTAGGCTCCCCTTTGACCTCTTCCCTTCGCCTGGGACTCTGGGACCTGCATTTCTGCAGTGCATGCTGGGACAATGCCAGTCTCTCCCCATAGGGAGGCATGGTACGGAGCCTGAAGGCAGCTCAGGTGCCTCTGGCTATGAGCTTGTGACTTCAGTCTCTTGACCCAGACAACCAGAGCCATGATAGCTTTTCCTCAGTGATGGCTGCTGGACCCATCCCTCTCCAGAACCTTGCATGGAGCTCCTTACAGCTCTGAGCACCCAGAGTTACCCCTTTGTTCAATTCTTCAAATCCCATTTTTATCCTTTCACCCAAACCTTGAAGTTATGGACTCCACGCTCCATCCGTCAGTTTCCCTTCCCACAATAAGACACCAAGTGGCTCGTAGGCTTGAATGTTTGGCTTCCATTTGGTGGAGAACTTAGAGCAGCAGTTCTCAACCTCTGGGTTTTGACATCTTTGAGGGCAGAATGACCTTTTACACAGGGGTCGCCTAAGACCATGGGAAAACACAAATATTTACACTGTGATTCATAACAGTAGCAAAATTACAGCTATGAACTAGCAACAGAAACTGTCTTATGGTTGAGGGTCACCACGGCACGAGGAACTGTACTAAAGGGCCGCAGAGTCAGGAAGGCTGAGAACCATTGGGCTAGAGGATCAAGAGGTATTGCCTTGTTGAAGGGGGTTGAATGATTGGGGGTAGCACAAACACTATACCAGCTCTCTCTCTCTCTCTCTCTCTCTCTCTCTCTCTCTCTCTCTCTCTCTGCTGCTGCTGCTGCTGCTGCTGCTGCTGCTCCAGCACTGTGTCTGCTGCCTTGCTTCTCACCTTGATGGTCCTGGACTCACCCTCTGACATGTGAGCAACTCCAGAACCTTGCACGGGAAGGGAAACTGATGGATTTTTTGTTTTCCAAGCTGCCTCGGTCAAGATGTCTCTTCACAGCAATACAACCATAACTAAGACAGATACTAGGACCAACTTATAAGAGAATATGTTCAGCTTGGGCTTTTGGTTTTAGAGGGTGAGATCTTATCTACAAGTATGGGGCAGAGAAAAAGAGGGAGAGAGGGAGAGAGGAAGAGAGAGAGAGAGAGAGAGAGAGAGAGAGGACGCTAAGTGAGCCTGGCCTATGCTTTAGAAACCTCAAAGCCCACTCCTAGTGACACACCTCCTCCAACAAAAGCCATGCCTGCTAATTCTTCCTAAACAGTTCCACCAGTTGAGGACCAAGAATTCAAATATACGAGCCTGTGAGCTCCATTCTCACTCAAACTACTACAAAAAAAAGTTTATGTGGTTACAACTCATCATTGAGGAACACCAAGGTGGGAACTCTGGGTAGGAGCCTGGAGACAAGACCTGAAGCAGAGGGTACGAAGGAGTGCTGCTTACCGACTTCTCTCCAGCTTGCTCAGCCTGCTTCCTATATATCAGAGGCGTGCCTGCCTAGGGATGACACCGCCCACAGTGGACTGTGTTATCCTATACCAATTTGCAATTAAGAAACTGTCCCAGAGAATCACCTACAGACAATCTGATGGAGGCAATTTCTCCACTGAGATTCCCTCTTCCTCCATGTGTCTAGATTTGTGTCACATTGAAAGAAATGAGCCAGCAGACAGGGAACCAACTGACTATTGAATTGAATGTCAGAAATGGAATTCAGGAATTTAGGCTAAGCACTGTAAACCTGGTCACAGACTCCTGTTTCCAGGGGCCATAAGCCCTAGAAGGAACCCAAGGCTGTTGTTTTGGTAACTGACATATTGTCTAACAGTCTTCTACAGCTTTGTGTTCATTACTCACACACCTGAGCTCTTCTGAGCCTTGGTTAGAAAAGTTTATTTCTGGAGTGGGCAGCCATTGATGCAGACTCATAACTGACCAAAGTGCTCAGGAAAATTGACAGTTGAGTGTTCCATCTTAAGTCGGATGTCTGTATCAACCCTCCAAGGCTCAGAGAACATCTCCAAAGAGGACACAGGAAAACTGTAGGTGCTGGCAGGGGGTTAAGCACTGGGGAATGCTCACTTCTGGTCATATGACAACTCAGTTATAGGAGAGACCTGTAAGTCTCGTTACTGCCACTGTAACAAGACACCGGAGACGATCAACTTATGAAGACTAGAGGTTTGTATCAGCCTACCGTTTTAGAAGTTACACCCAAGGTCAGACTGCTCCATTACTCTTGTCTGTGACACACAGCACAACAACAATATCAACAAAGGGAAGAGAAAGAGGAAGAGGTGAATCTCATTAGTCAGTTCAGAGACTCTAAGACCACCTTCCCAAAAGGCCACACCTCCCACAAGGCCATACTGCCTACAAAGCCCCACCTCCCATAAAGCTCCACCTCCCACAAGGACCCAACTCTCACAAGGCCCTACCTCCCATAAAGCCCCATCTCCCATAAAGCCCCATCTCCCATAAAGCCCCATCTCCCACAAAGCCCCACCTCCCACAAGGCCCCACCTCCCATAAAGCCCCACCTTCCACAAGGCCCCACCTCCCATAAAGCCCCACCTCCCACAAGGCCTCACCTCCCATAAGGCCCCACCTCCCATAAAGCCCCACCTCCCACAAAGCCCCACCTCCCACAAGGCCCCACCTCCCACAAAGTCCCACCTCCCACAAAGCCCCACCTCCCATAAAGCCCTACCTCCCATAAAGCCCCATCTCCCATAAAGCCCCATCTCCCACAAAGCC